>CM041731.1:2594319-3794319 GCA_023373845.1 Nibea coibor
ATCTCCATCGAACATCACTGCATTGAAAAGCGCCTCACGTTGAAAATAACAGCAACATTTTGTCACATTTAGCTTCAAACAATGTTTAAAAAAGTGGTGTGCATTTTTGAGTCACCTTTTTGCACATTTACAACAATATTTGCCAACTTAGAGATATTTAAATCCAAATGTTAAATCTAAATTTAAATGGTACATGTTAGAAATTTAACATTTAGATTTAGATTTAACATTTAGCTCTAACATTTAGATTTAACATCAAATCAAATCAAATTTTATTTGTATAGCCCAAAGTCACAAAACACATTTTGCCTCAGAAGGCTTTACAGTCTGGGAGTGACACGTTCTGCCCTTCGACCCTCGGTTTGAGTGAGGAAAAACTTGCCCACAAAAAACCCTTTAACAGGGAAAAAATGTGGAAGAAACCTCAAGAAGAGCCACAGAGGAGAGATGGGGAGGGTATAACTAAGGGATGACCTGAGCCAGCCCTAACTATAAGCGCTATCAAAAAGGAAAGTCTACTCTTGAAGGTGTGCCTCCCGAACCCAGAATGGTAGTTTGTTCCACAGAAGAGGAGCTTGATAGCTGAAAGCTCTGGCTCCAAATATACTTTTGGAGATTATAGGAACCACAAGGAACCCAGCATTCTTATTGTGTAGTGTTCTAGAGGGGTAGTAAGGTAGTATTTTAGATGTGATGGTGCCTGGCCACGGCATATCTTAAAGGACAAATCCTGATCAAAAACAACTCCAAGATTCTTTACGGTGAAGCTGGAGACCAGGGTGATCCCATCTAGGGTAACCAAGTCTCCAGAAAGAGAGTTTCTGAGGTGTTTGGGTCCAATTACAAGAACTTCAGTTTTGTCTGAATTTACCATCAGAAAATTGTAGGTCATCCAGCTCCCTTAGGCATGCTTGGAGTTTAGTTAACTGATTGGTTTCATCAGGCTTGATTGATAAATATAATTGGGTGTCATCAGCATAACAACAAATTAATGGAGTGATTCCTAATAATGTTCCCTAGAGGAAGCATATATAGACTGAATAGAAGTGGTCCTAGAACAGAACCTTGTGGGTCTCCGTGACAGACTTTGGTATGCATGGAGGATTCATCATTGACATGAACAAACTGAGATCGATCAAATGGTGTCAAATGCAGCACTAAGATCTAACAGGACGAGTACAGAGATGAGTCCTTTGTCTGATGCCATTAGGAGGTCATTTGTGACTTCACTAGTGCGGTCTCTGTGCTATGATGCACTCTAAATCCTGACTGAAAATCCTCAAATAAACTGTTTGTATGAAGAAAGTCACACAGCTGATTAGCTACTGCTTTCTTAAGTATCTTAGAGAGAAAAGGTTTGATATCGGTTTAAGTGGGCTTTTTAAGAAGAGGTTTACAGTTACTTTAAAGGACTGTGGTACATATCCTGATAATAAAGAAAGATTAATTATATCCAGTACATTTAGACATTTAGATTTAACATTTGAATTAAATTCTCTTTCTCTAATTTAGCAAATATTGTCTCTTTTTTGGTTGGTTGTTTTTTGACCAAGCTTTATTAGATGGAGACAGCTGAAGAGTGACAGGAAATGTGGGGAGAGAGAGAGATGGAGAATGACATGTGGGAAAGGGCCACAGGTCGGCACTCAAACCCGGGCCAGTCACAGAGAGCCTTCGCATATGAGGCAGCTGCTCTACCAACTGAGCTAAGCGCCGCTGTAGTTGGCAAATGTTTGTTGTTTGCATTTGACACCAGTTTTTTAAACATTGTGTGAAGCTAAATGTGACAAAATGTTGCTGTTATTTTCAGCGCGAGACACCCCATGGAGAGTTTTCTCAGGTTTTATACTGTTGGTGACTCAAGGAACTCAAGTTCGGAAGTCTGTGGATGCTGCAGCAAAAAGTTTGTTGGTCCGCTTGGAATCTCGTAGCAGCAATATTTAACAGTGAGGACATGATTAACACACTAGAGAATGCGTGTACGGGCTAAAATCCTTCCAGTACCCCTGCTCAATACCGTTCTTCTGATGAAGAAGTTTATAATTGTGGCAGACCTACTACATCAGGCCAGGCAGCTGTTTATCAGGCCAACCTCAGCATGCCTTCAACCTCACAGGAGTGTCGCACAGCAGCCCCTGTGTACAATCTAAGAAGGGCCCAAGACACAAGATGTAAGAATAGCTAGGCTTTATTGTAAACTATAAGAGCTCTGAACAGAGTGCATATAATGATCATATTCTATACCTCTGTGCAGCTATGATGAGCCTTGGTAACAGGGCGTCTCCTTCATAAAAAAGCAGAACACTGCTGTGTGTAGAGGTCTGTGTGTAGGTCTGTATGGTTAGCTTGATATAGTTTTCAGGTGATTTAATGAAGTGAACAGTGAATGGCCATGTGTAATGGCACTGCGCTCTGACGCGGCACTTCTCCGTGACAGGAGAAGCTGCTGCGGCTACAGGAATTTTGTGAACTGAAAGAGAAGCTCTTCATATATTGTTTAGATACAACAAGAATCACTCATAGTCCAATGCAGGATGAATATTTAGTTTAGTATTAAACGTATTTGATGATCGGCAACAGCAGCTTCTCCTGTCCTGGACAGCGCAGTGCCATTATGCATAGCCATTCACTGTGCTTTACCTTCATTACCATCACCTGAAATCTATCAGCAGAATACCACGCCGGGTGCCACTCCTGACAGCTAAGAACAGGAAACTGAGGCTACAATTCGCACAGACTCACCAAAACTGGACTATAGAAGATTGATTGATTGCCAGGTCTGATGAGTCTCTTTCTGCTGTGACATTCACATGGTAGGGTCAGAATTTGGCACCAACAACATGAAAGCGTGGATCCAGTCCCAACTGAATTCAACTATTTACATATCAGCACATCTATCACAACATATTAATTAATTAGACATCATGACTCATTCTCTCTCTCTCTCGCTCTCTCTCTCTCTCTCTCTCTCTCTCTCTCTCTCTCTCTCTCTCTCCAATCATCATTACCATCAATGCATGTTACTAACTAAACTTCTTCCCTGGAGTTTCTGTGCTCTCTCGTCCAGCAGGTTCTCATGGATCGTGGCTGCTGCTGTGGTCCTGCATGACGTCCACTACATATATTATTACTGTCATTATTGTTACCATATCTCCATTACAGTTTATAGTTAGTTAATGATTTACTGCTGCTGTGCATCTGTGTCTCTCTATCTCTATCACAGGTTCCACTGCTACTGTAATCATTCTACCATCTATTGTAATTCATTGTAATTGTACAATATGTTTGTGTTGATTGTTCTGTACATGTGACATCCATTGCACGTCTGTCCGTCCTGGGAGAGGGATCCCTCCTCTGTGGCTCTTCCTGAGCATTTTTTCCCAGTTAAAGTGTTTTTTGTGGGCAAGTTTTTCCTCACTGGACAGAGGGTGTCACTCCCTGTACAGATTGTAAAGCCCTCTGAGGCAAAATGTGTTTTGTGACTTTGGGCTATACAAATAAAATTTGATTTGATTTGATGACTTTAATTAAGAAATTAATACATCAACAAACTAAAAAGATTTGAGTAGTGAATTTGAGTATATTTTAATTTAAGAGTTCTCAATAATTGTTTCTAACTTGAGAATTCTACACGTCACAACTTAATAAATGGCGTTTGGATCTAAATCTGATAATAAGTGTGTTTGTGTTTCTCAGCCAAAGACCCTAAAGCCAATGAAGGTGCTCCTCAGGCAGAGCAATATGACTTCTGTGCTGGCAGTGAGGCACAAGGCCTGGATGGTTTTCTTCATTGGGACGGGAGATGGGCAGCTCATTAAGGTGAGTATAAGAAGTTCAATGATGTGCAAACTATCCATTACTGGAAAAATATCAATTTATTAACAGTGAACAAAATTAACTTTAAGTCACATGAGTGACATGAAAAATCCTTTGATTTTTGAGCAGCTTACTGTTCGTGTCATATTATTCAAATCTAATTTTATTTAGGAATCATCTTTTTTTTTATCTCATTCTAGTAATTCTATTAATTTAGTCTGGAACTCTTTAGAATCTAAAGGTCGGAAAATTAATGTCCAACTCTTCTGACTAACTTCCTTCACGCCCTTTTTTTAAATTTAATTCTTAAATGAGCAGGACATTTCTGTCCATCCATTTCATCCATTCACGAAACACAGAAACTGTTCTTCTAGTTTCTATTGATGCTCTTATACTTTAATATAATAACAATAATAATAATAATAATAATAATAATAATAAATTAATGTATTAAAACACTAAACACTAAATTATATATATTTTGGCCACAGCTGCAGTCATGACATTTTCATGCATGTCATGTAGGAATATATTTGATCATTAGATTTTTAGTAGCGTTTTTTTCTGCTCATTTTCTTTATACATGTGCAAGTAAAACAAAACAAAAAACTGCATAGAGGGGATTAGTTTATATCCAGTAGTACATTTTTATTGTCAGTGAAATTATACAATGCTTCAATCTATTTTTTCTATTTTATGTTAAACACAAATTCAGCCATTTTTTTCCATCAAATTATCTAATAACTGTCTCTGTCTGGGTGGGTTCATGTCCGTCCTGTTAGCTATTAGTAGAACTTATAGTAATTATCCAGTATCAAACGTCACTTAAGGCCCCTTATCCTATTTATGCGTAGAACATTTGTGTCAGTGTTTTTTGATGGAATGCATTGATCACCACTTCTACCACTGGATTCTTCTGCCGTCTCCTTCAGTTGAAGATATTTAAACCTTCGACTCTTGAACCTCTTCATTTTTTCTTTTTCAGTAACAACAAAGTGCAGTCATTCCTTTTTTTCATCCATTCTTGAAATGTTGAATCATACAACCCTGGCTTCAATTCACAATCCAAAGCTATCCATTTATTTGCCCTTTGTTCAATTGAAGTTCTCTGGTAAGAGTTGTGGTAGCTCTAACTTTATCTTTTAGATACTAAACCATAGACGTGCTTTAACAGTGTTTCCGCAGGACTGTGGCAGGAAATCTCAAGGTCTAAAAGATCTGTAGAAGTTGCACATGCAAATTTGTGTGGTCAACCAAGGTGTCAGTTTGACAGAAGTTTCAGAAGCAGCATAATCTTTTCATTGGTTGAAATCATTTCAGTGGTTGGAAAAATTAAACTGTTTTGCACATTGAAGTTTGTGGTGTGGAGGTAAGCTTGTGCCATTTTAAGATCATACTCTGTAGAGTGTTTGTCCCCATGTTTTGACAGTCCTTTCTTTCCAGTTCAGTTTTGCCTTGTACCTTAAAACAGAAGACAAAGCTACATTTTTGTTGTCAGCTTGTTGTGGACAAGAACTATCACACCGCCTGTCCCAGGGTGCTCTACAGAGCCAATGATGACCGTCAAGTATTTCCCAAAATGCACCTGGATCAAGTGGATCGTAAACATGTGTATGTGCCACTTCTACCAAACCAGGTAGGTGTATTGTACATCTATGAGCTCACGTGTTAGACTGTTGTGAACACAGGACTACATTTACAATGCCTTATGTAAGTCATTCTTTCAAAGTGTTGTGTTAAGTGTTTGTGTTCTGTTCTAGATGGAGCGTGTACCCGTGTCAAAGTGCAGCACATACACAAATGTGCAGGACTGTTTGTCTGCACAGGATCCATACTGTGTCTGGTGCAGCTCTAAAACAAGGTCAGGGAAACAGCACGTGCAGTTGACACTTTGAAACAATTCTAAACTTGGTTTAAACGTCATTTTCTCTTCCTAGTTGCACATTTGAAGATGACTGCCCAGATTCAGACTGGGTGTCTATTCCTGATGATTCTCAACACAAAATGGTTTCCTACAAAGTTGTAAAGGGCAGCGCTGATCAGGTCAGATTACATACAAGTCTTAACTATAATCAGCTGTGAGTGTCAGTTATTTCTCTTTTTAACACTTACACACCTTCCTTTCTCAGATCACACTTCACATCCAGACACACTTGACTCTGGGCCAGCAGGCACCGTCTCCATTCACTTGTCAGTTCTCTCCAAGTTCCAGTTCCAGTGAGTTTTGTAGCAGGGCAAGCCCTCCTGCACAATTCCCAAAATGCACCTGCATCCTTACAAATAGCACACTTCCTGTTGAAGGTAAGTGACGTTTGCTACATAAAACAATACAGTGAATTTAACCCTGACCATCAAAGACCTTCACATTGTGTCGTCTTGTGTTATATATTTGTTACATCACACAACAAGTGTGTTGCTAAAAAATGATGACTGAGACTCTGACATTCACTGCATTATTTTCAATTAACAGGCCTGGATGTCACCGTTAAGGTTAGACTTGGGAAGACACATATTAGTGAGAGGTTAAAGATATCCGACTGTGCTGACATCAGTGGACCACCAACTTCTGCCCTGTAAGTCCTCTTCCATGCAGCAGCCTGGATTTGATTCCAGTCTGCAGCACTTTGCTGCATGCCCCCACCCTGTCCTTTCTGTCCTGAAGGATCAGTGTGTAGTTTTGGTTTTCTGTTCTAGGCTACTGTAGAAATATTGTGGTACAACATGGCAGACTCTGAGGAAGAGAATCCACAGTGTCTGTACATATTGATTTTCAGGGGATTATACAATCATGAAAACATGAAGTTCTGAATATTCTATTTCTGCCAGATTCTGTACACACACTGGGTCTTTAAGCTGTTGCTGAAACACATGATCAATCAGATGCATCACTAATGAAATTAGTAGGCAGGTGTTTTGTATTGTTTGTTTTCTCTTCAGGTGTCGGAAGTGTATCCAGGCTGGATGTGGCTGGAGCACAAACGGCTGTTCGTGGACACAACAAGGAGAGCAGAATGTAGTGATGCATGTTTTTATGTATTTATCTAACAGGAGCTTTTCCAGTCTACATCGGTACATAGGTCTTGTGCTCAGAACGTAGATGTATTTTTCAAGAAATTGTCACTCTTTTTGTGAAATCCACTTACTTAATTAGTAATTAGCTAAGCTAACTGCTTGTTAAACAGACATGTTTCTGCACATGTTAAACAAACCTATATAATATTCCTCATAACATACAGGATAGGAGAGGTGAATGTCATTTGAACATGCTTAATGTCTTCCTCTTTTTAACCTCCTGCAGGACAGCGCTTGCAAAATGATTACATCTGGGACAAACTTTTCTGTGAGTCTGAACCTCAGTTCTTACACCTTCTTCCTCTGATACTGATCAAATTCACATTCAGTAGTATTACTACTAGTCCTACTAGTAGAAGGTAATACATAAAATCTGATATCTTTGTGTTATTGTCTTATTGTCAGAAACCAGAGATCACCTCCATCTCTCCCAGTGTCGTGTCTTTCTATGGCAGCAACAATGCAGTGTTGTCTGGTCTGAACCTTGGTGACGTGACCAGAGTGAGGTTCCAGTTAGACATGAACTGCATGCTGCAAGAGTGAGTCTGATTTATGGGCACCTAAGATTAAGTTTACATTTAAGCTTAATCTTACAGTCATATTTTACAATACTTTTATGGAAATGCCAACCATATTATAAACTGACAGTAGATTCAATGCTTAGTGTGTGCTGCACTTTCCTAAAGCTGTAGACTGGACTTTTGTGAGTCACACATTGTAGCAAATGCAGATTATAAATCCAGTTTGGTGTTACAGCATTTCAGAGCCCTCAGTCTCTATCTTTAGGAAAGAACCTTTTGGCTTGTCTTCACCTTTACCAGTTTAGGGTTTTTTCAATAATGTTTATGTTGTGGCAGATTGCTATGATTCTGAAGTTTGAAGTTTTCTGCATATTGTTCACATTCTAACAAGTTCCTTATGTAAAAATAATAATACCAGTATCATCTCTCTGGTCAGATCTCCTGTATTGAGTAACACTGGTGAGCGTCTGAAGTTTCACATTCCCAGTTCCAATAAAGGCGTGGTCAAAGTATGTGCTGTCCTACCTGATGATAGTTGCCATGGTAATGCTCTAATCACCTACCAGTCATCACCATCCTGCACCAGCATTGCACCTAGCAGCACCTGGATCAGGTATGACAACACTGGTTGGCTTAGTGCTGGCTAATCTTAGTGTTTTTCAAATTAAAGAGGAAATGCTTCATTTCCTGAACATGGCACACTTCTCATATGCTGTAGTACAGGAAGTGTGGACCTAACGACAGTAAAAACAACAAGAGACGACGTGATGATTTAACACTTTGACTATGGGAAAGTTTACAAGACTACAAGCTAAGCATGTGAGAGAATAGTCTTCCTGACTGAGCACTGGTAGAGCTTCATTTATTGAGCAACTGTTACAGTTTAAGACTATACGACTACAACTATAAAAGTATAAGACTATAAGACTCTGAATAGTTTTAATGACCTCCTTGTGTTTACTACACATGCTTCACTTGTAGTGCAACCCCAGTCCAAAATGTCAACTTGAGATGCTGTTAAAGCACACTAGGCTGACCTCTGTGAAATTTGTAGTGGGTATTCAGCTCCCCTAGAGATAACCTTAATGTTTTTGAGGATCATGTCAGTAACCCTTTTTTAATGTTCTACAGGTAGCCACATTTTCAGGCTGGTTCTTATTTTGTCCAATCATATTGTAGAGTGTACTGAACACTGAAGCTACCAGCAGCCACATGTATTGAAGGACCATTACAATCTGCCAAAAATTGATTGAAGGACAAATGCAGTCAATGAAAGGTGATTTCTGTCTAAATATGACTTGATCTCATCCTGGAGCTTCATAATATAAAGATCTGAACTCACAGGACAGCTTGGAATTCTGTAGATGACCCAAAAGCTATGTAGATGTATGTAGATGAAAATCCACATGTGGCTGCAACAGATGTATATTTACCATCACATTATCATATCACTATCATCATAAGAAAATGATTGGTATGGAATCTGTGCTCAATTTCCTCTGCTCTGATTGGCTGCTGCTCTGTGCCCTGTAGTGGAAAGAGAAAGCTCACAGTCACAGGATCCCACCTACAGTTTGTGGAAGAGATCGTACACGAACACAAACAGACAGACGTCAGACCTCCCATACAGAAAGTCAAACCTCCCAGAGACAGCAATCTACAGGTGGGTCTCTCCACAAACACCATGTCACATTGCATCATTGTCATCATGCTGCATTACAGTACATTGTCACATTCATCCCAACATGCTAAAGTGTAGCACATTAGGCTTAGACTGTTAAACTGCATTTCATCAAGTCACCTGTGTCTTTGCAAATATGCACAAGCATTTTCTGTTCTGCTTCAGTGTGTCACGTCACATCATCTAGTATTGTTATCTTCTCTGACATTACATTTATGTCTTATTGTGTTCAACCAGTGTCACTCTGTTTCCTTCTGTCGTATATCATCACATTACTGTTTATTGTGTTACCATCCTCCTCATGTCATGCTATGGCATACACAGATATTCTATTATAGATAACACTAAATGTTTTTTCTATTCTCTACAGACTCTCACTTATGAGACACCTGCAGCTCCACAGGGGATTTCTACAAGCACAATGTCCCTGAAAGTAGCCAATGAAATCCTGCCCTGCTCCACGATAAACTACTATCCAGAGCCCGAGTTCATCAGTTTTACATCCACACAGACAGGGAACGATGTCCGCGTCACCATACAGGTAATGCATATATTTCTAGCAAACATGCAGAAATATATGACACAAACATATAAAATATCAGCTTTTGTTTCTGTTGTCAGAAAAAGGCAGACAAACTGGAGATGACCACAGCAGAGTTGTCAGTGTGGGGTGTTCAAGATGAAAAAGAATACCCCTGCATCATGGAAGACAAAGATAAAAGTAACGAGACTGACTTCTTCATCTGTGAAATTCAACAGACACCCAGCCCCGTGTTTCAGCACTTACTAGTAATTTGTTTTCATTCAAATTTCACCAATATAGATGATGATTTTACCTTTATTGAGACTGTAATCAAAATTTCTTCTAATAACAGTGCTGTTATTGTCTTCCAGATTAAATATGGTGACGAGACAGTAAGACTAGGGCCTCCATCTTTATTGCATCAGGTCCTTGTGATAGTGCGTTTTCTGCTGATACCCTGTATTATTGCTGGTAAGTACATAAAATAGACTTGGCTGATAAAGTGATTTTGGTCCAGTCAGTGTGGTCGCTCAATGCATAAATTAAACAGTGATGTGAAAACATGAATTTGAATTGATTTGAACCATTTGAATTCAATTGAATTCTTTGTGCCGTCTGTTTGCTTTAAATCAAGAACTTTGTCTTTCAGTGTTGGTGATTATCTGTCAATGGCAAAAGACGCTCACTGCTAAAATGAACTATGAACAACAAACCTGATGGCTGTTTTACAACTCCACTCTCAAGATGAACATCATGCCTCAGGCTCCATTTCTCCACCTGTGGGTTACTGGAGTAAAGTTCATTCTTTGCTGTCAAAATGATGTCACCTTACAACGGGTGTAATTGTTAATGTGCTGCTATGTTTGTGCTTTGCTTTCAATTTTTGTACTAACAGGGTACAATGAGGTGCTGATAAGTGGATTTTGTTACTGTTGGGCAGAGATTGGCTAGTTGTGTCCAAGTTTCCTATCTTTATGCTAAGCTAAATGGCTATTGGCTGTAGCTTCATATTTACCGTGTAAATTCATGAGTCATATCAGTCTTATCATCTCAGTTCCCCCAGAAAGCAAATGAATGTTTTAGTTTTTCTGTATATAGTCTATACATCTTTCATGTAAAGTCATGGTAATATTTGGGATTTGGAATATTATTATTGAGGGACAACAACAACATTAATATACTGCAGTTTTCCCATTATGGGTGTCAGTATATCAGAATGTAAATGAGATTTTGTAATAAAGTTATTCTTTTTTCTACAGAGTGAAGTGGAGTTTGTAGTTTCAATCCGTTCCTTCCTGGTGGAAGCTCGTATAACAGCTGTTCATTGCTGCACAGAAACAGATACACACTTTACACAGTAGAAAGAGTGTGTGATGACATAAGCTGCGTTCACTCACTGTGTTTGTCATCTGTCCACCAGCTGTCAGGACTTACCCTCACTATAAACTGTAATAACTGTGACATCTGGAAGTAAAACACATCTGGAGAATCTACGACACACACATATATGTAACCAGAATATGTCTGCATGTCTCTGCTGAGGGTAAAGGGGTCAGGAGTGTGTGTATTCACGCAAAGGTCAGGTGACCGCAGCACAAAAACCTAATCAGAAGCTGCCAATTATGTTAGAGCAGATGAAAACTCATGTTCAAAATAAGAAATAAAAGGCCTGAGAGTATCTCTTAGTGTGCCTGCAGAGTAAATCTAAGATGTTCTAATTTAAGGTGTCCATCCTCTGCCCAGCGTTTGAACAACAGTTAAGAGAATGCTATTGCTTTCCTTGGAGCCATCGTTATTTGTGTTTCCCTCTGTGCCACACCAGAAATGGCTGCCAGAAGACCGGGCTCTATATTTTTGTACAAATGGATGAGAAGGTCTTGAAAATTTTGGTCCAAAACTCTTTGAGCCTGGGACAAGACCAGAAGATGTGGCATATGTTGGCTGGCACCTGTTCACATGTAGGCCAGGTGGGATCAGCTCCCTGGTAAATTCTTGCCAGTTTGTCAAATTCTTGCCAGTTTTGCCAGTAATCTATGTCACACATTTAAATAAACAAATGTTGTCTGAGGGCCCAAAGTCTCTGAATTTGAAAGTCTGCATTAGAGGTTAGATGAGCACAGCCTGTCACTTGTTCTCTGCTAGATAAATGTGTGTGTGTTAATGAGGAAAGAACAGAACTCTATGAGTTGAAAGGACTCAGACATTTATGTTGCTCAAATGTGATTATCTAAGAGAAGTTTATTTTTTTGCTGAAAATGTGAAGTTCATATTATTCAGTGCTGTTTGTTGCACATTATGTACTTGTAAGGCCTCATTCTAACGTGTGTGTATTGTTTCAGTGTAATGTGGCAATCCAGGACCATGACTACAGCCAAAAAAGACAAATGTCTGCATGTCAGTCAGAGAGAACAAAGAAGCCTGCAGCTCACAGGCAGTGTCCATGCTGCAGGGACAACCAGGTTAGAAATCTGGGTTTTATTTGAGTACATTTATTTTTTAAAGGTTTAGTTTGTCAGTTTGTCCCTTGTGAAATTAAGTCTATGAAACACCTTAAATGTCAACACATACAGAACAAGAGTGTATTAGTTCTACTGCCCATCTCCATTCAACATCCGATATGTCCAACTCTGACTCTTCCCCCCGTTTCCTTTTTATGTGATCAAGGGATGGGGAAGCCACCTTCTGGATATTTACATGAAGCATAGAAACCATCCCTTTAAGAGTCGGGTTCATGTTGGACCTGCAGACTCTCCACCTCCACCTACGAGCCTCATTCTACAACCTGGAGGCCGCCTCCACCTGCAGACTCTGGAAAACAGTGTAGCCACCAGTGTCAGCCAACAACCTGCAGATAACCACACCTACCAGCTTCTGTCAAGAATCTACAAGCCACCTCCACTTGGAAAAAAAAATGGCAGAAGGTTGTAGTACAAAACTCCACCTACCAATTAAATTAAATTAAATTAAGTTCAAGTCAGGAACGGTTAGCCCCTCAAACTGATGAGCTGTTGGCACTTTGCATGGCAGCCAATGCCATCAGTCTGTGGATGTGTGTCAATGGGTGAATGACATATGTAAAAACAGTTTCAGTGGTCAGATGACTAGAAAAGGTTCTATATAAGTACAGTCCATTTATTCTTTATCATTTCACTATATTAATTTAATCAAAGCAAAGTAGAAACTAGCTGCTGGGCCTCCTATTTACGCCTTGTTCCTCATCCTCTGTACAGTGTCTGCAGTGTTCCTGTGCTAGAATACATCCTCAGGTTTTCTGTGTGATAATGTGATTAAACACAAATAATTATTTCATATACATTGTTACGCCCACAAGTGAACGATAACACGACAACTAGAAAAATTGAAGAAGTCTCAGGGGAAGTGAACAAGTGAGGTTTATTAGAACAAAGGAAACAAGCCAAGGTGAGGGAGGGTGGGACTTGTGATTGTGCCAAATGAAATGAAATTAATATAACAGAACAGGGCCTGTCTAAGCTGCCTCTGAATACAGGAAAAGAACAAAAAAAATGCTTAACTGGCTGATCTAACAAAAGGCTTTCCAAAACAAAACAAAGATGGCACAACCAATAAACCTAGTACGACAACAATAACTACTACGTGAGTGCAAAATGTAAAGGGTACCCCAACTTACCTAGTCCCAAACCTCCCACACATACCAAGGTCAATGTGTCTTGAAAAAGAGACACAAAGAGACACGGAATCACAAATGCCACAGGCAAAACCGAGAGTCCACAATGAGGAAAAGAGAGAGTGAAGGCCTGGGACGTCTTCCATTTAAGGAGTCTCCTTTGCCGAGATAGGCCAGCTGATCAGGACACAGGTGAGCAGCATTCAGGGCATTACCTGTGAAAAAACAGCACACAGGGGAGGGGAGACAAACAAACTGCTTGGCACGTAACATACATCATCTGAGAACACTGTATCAGAGCATCAGTTTAAAACTAGACTTTTCACATAATTTATACAACTGTTGCTGTTTGTTATTGTTGTTGTATCTGATGAGAGCGAAGGTACAACTGGAATAAAAATATATCTCACTGCTCTAAACTAGAAAGTTCTGCTTTAATCTGACACGTTATTGTACTATTACAGTAAATTATTGGTGTTGACTTGCAGTAAGTTCACAGTAACACATAGTAATTATTTTATAGTAATATAGTACGGTATAATTCAGTAACAATAATATAATAATATATTTTACAGTAATCATATGTGTGTGTTATTTAATACATTTATTTATTTGTTTGTTTATTCATTTATTTATTTTCCACAATTATTCAGATACACGTTAAAATAAAAGTCTGAGTAATTATTACAGATATTTAAGACAGGACAGATTTTAGAACAGAAAAGACAATATATTATTATTGTTGTTATTATTCAAACATTCTATGGTTGCTATGTTTTGTATCCAGTGCATCATTTTAATAGATCAGAACTAGAGAAAGATCATAACTTGAACATAAACAAAACCAAACGGTCACCAAAAAGTTTGTCTCCTGTTTCACCGACGAGTAACTGAAAATTAACCCTTCAACTGCGGATTTTTTCCATCCACATGACGAATAAAATCATACAGAGAGTGAAGAAGTCGACCAAGAAGCTTCCATCATGGAAAATGTGAGATTTGATTACTTTTTGAATGTTTTATATCGATTTTACCAGACTGTACCGGATCAATCCATCTATTCGTTTGAAAAGAGGCCAAACATGCGCATGAAATAATGATTTCAAACTGCATGAACAAAATATTTACATATATTTATTTTCACATAACAAATGAGTGTGTTTTTAGCATCATCTTTACTCTGTATTTCTCTTTTATTTTATGGAAGCAAAATAGTCCAAAATCATAAAATTTATCAGCTTTAGTATGCAGTCTCTGCTGAAACTATACTGTCTCTAATAAGTAATTTATGTCACACATTTAAATAAACAAATGTTGTCTGAGGGCCCAAAGTCTCTGAATTTGAAAGTCTGCACTAGAGGTTAGATGAGCACAGCCTGTCACTTGTTCTCTGCTAGATAAATGTGTGTTAATGAGGAAAGAACAGAACTCTATGAGTTGAAAGGACTCAGACATTTATGTTGCTCAAATGTGATTATCTAAGAGAAGTTTATTTTTTTGCTGGAAATGTGAAGTTCATATTATTCAGTGCTGTTTGTTGCACATTATGTACTTGTAAGGCCTCATTCTAACGTGTGTGTATTGTTTCAGTGTAATGTGGCAATCCAGGACCATGACTACAGCCAAAAAAGACAAATGTCTGCATGTCAGTCAGAGAGAACAAAGAAGCCTGCAGCTCACAGGCTGTGTCCATGCTGCAGGGACAACCAGGTTAGAAATCTGGGTTTTATTTGAGTACATTTATTTTTTAAAGGTTTATGTCCCAAATTGTTCAAAATGTCATTCTTCAGAACGAGAGAATGAGACTGCTTGACAAAATGTAGAAATCATGACAGAAACTATTTTCAACACTGAGTGTCTTCAGACATCGTACAGGCAGATTGCACTGCATGTTACAGTCATTTACATTCACATGAGTGTAATGAGCAGTGCATTTCCATCTAATCTTTCACAAGTTTAAAACTTTGCTCTGTGAAATCTTCACTTTTTAATTTCAACATGTTAAGTAGTGAGTCTTCTGGAGCCTGACATCCTCTTTCTTCATTCCCCAAACCACCAGCACTCTGCTGCACCTACCAGCCTGCCCTGGAAGAGGAAGCAGACCTCTGTAGCCCGTCCTTCACAGCCTTCTCCTGGGCCTCCAGAGCTGCTGAGTCAAGTTTCCACTGTTTCTACCAGCTCGTTGGTCCCAAGTTGCCAGCATGATTTGTTGGGGTATGATTTAGATAAAATCTGTCTTTTCAACGTAACACATGACACTTTCAATTAAATGGATCATAATTGTTTCATTTCTGTTTCTCCGCTACTCACAGTTACAAGAATGGAGACGTGCGTCCATACACTTTAGAGCTGGGACGTTGAATCAAATCCGAGCTGTGTGAGCGCCCAGGTCGTCCAAGCTTCACGACATCGCTCAGTGAAGATATCAACCAGCGTTTTGGGGTCGGAGTCCATCCTCCTCATTATGATGTGGACATTTCTGGAGAACCACAGCCTGGCAAGCCACAGAAGGGAGCCAGGAAGTAGGAACTGAGTGCTCCACTCCATCATCCACCTACAACCTGCCTCATCCACCTACAAACCTATCATTAATGCTCAAAATGACAAAAGACATCCAAAAGACAAACCCATTTCAGATGACAACATCCAAACACCACCTGAAGTCTCCTTTAACTTTACCTGCAAGCATCCAGCTGCAGACTCTGACCACCACCTGTAACACAAGCCTCTGACTACCAACCTCAGCCAACAAACTACAGGTCTTCTCCACCCGCAGACTCTGGAACAGCTTCAACCTACATCCAGCAAGCCTCCTCCACTGTCAAATTCTGAACACCACCCACTGTCTATATACAAGCCTCTACAAAAGACCTGCAGTCCACCTCAACTTGTACATTCTGGCAACAAGCTGTAGCCTGACCCTCCACAATGCAACACAATGCAGGTCTCCTTCACCTGCAGATTCTGACTACCACCTGTAGCACAAACCTCTGTCAATGACCTGCAGACTTTGGCAAGCAGCTTTGACTGACCCTCCACCTACCTACAAGCCTCTGCATGCTGGCAGGCTGCCGCCACCTGTGGACAAGCAGCTGAACCCTGACCCTCCACCTGCCAGCTTCTTCCACCAACCTGCAGGCTGCCTCCTTCTGCAGATCCTGGCAGGCCACTTTGACTGACCCTCCACCTACCACCCTCTGCCTCCAGCCATCAGAAAGCCTCCACTTGCAGACCGTGACAAGCAGCTTTGACTGACCCTCCACCTACCAGCCTCTGACTCCAGCCTTCAGGCCGCCTCCACCTGCAGCCTGGCAAGCAGCTGGAGCCTGATCCTCCACTTGACAGCCCCTTCCACCAGCATGCAGCCCGCCTCCATCTGCCGACTCTGGCAAGCAGCTGGAGCCCAACTCTCTTCGTACCAACCCTTGCCAACAACCCTCAGGCAGTGGATGACGCTGGCATGTGGAGGGTCAGGGTACAGCTGCTCACCACAGTCTGCAAGTTGGGGTGACCTACAGGTAGGCGAAGGGTCAGTCAAAGCTGCTTGACAGAGTCTGCAGATGGAGGCAGCCTGCAGGCTGGTGGCAGATGCTGGCAGGTGGAGGGCCAGGGTACAGCTGCTTGTCACAGTCTGCAAGTGGAGGAGGCCTGAAGACTGGAGGCAGAGGCTGATAGGTGGAAGGTCAGTTCTAGCTTCTTTCCAGAGTCTGCAGGTGGAGGCAGCCCGAATGCACCCGCAGACTCGGGCAAGCATCTGTACCCTGACCCTCCAACCTGCCAGCCTCTGGCAGCAGCGTACAGGCCGCCTCCACCTACAGTGTGGCGAGCAGCTCGAGCCTGATCCTCCACCTACCTACCTCTGCCACCAGCCTTCAGGCCACCATCACCTGTGGACAGCTGTACCATGACCCTCCATCTGCCAACCTTTTTTATGACTCTTCTGACCACCTCCACCTGCAGACTGAGTCAAGCAGCTGTACTCTGACCGTCCACCTGCCAACCTCTTCCACCAGTATGCAGCCCACCTACATCCTCTGACTCTGGCAAGCAGCTGGAGCCCAACTCTCTTCCTACCGACCCTTGCCAACAACCCACAGATCACCTCCACCTGCAGACTGTGACTTACAGATATGGCCTGACCATCCACCTATCAGCCTTTGACAACAATTTGTAAGCAACATCTAACCTATGCCATGCGGCCTGCAGGCTGGTGGAACAGGCTAGCAGGTAGAGGGTCAGACTTGAGCTACAGGTGGAGGCCACCTCCACCTGTAGGCTCTGGCAAGCATCTTTGACTGACCCTCCTTTACCAACAGCCTGCAGCCCACCTACATCTGCAGATTGTGGCAAGAAGCTGTGATTGACCACCTACCAGCCTCTGCCTCCAGCTTTCAGACAGCCTCCACCTCCCAGTCTCTGCCACCAGCCTTCAGGCCGTCTCCAAATGCAAACTGTGGCAAGTAGCTGTACCCTGACCCTCCACCTTCCAGCCTCTTCCACCAGCCTGCAGGCCACCTCCAGATGAAGACTCTGGCAAGCAGCTGGAACCCGACACTCCTCCTACCAACTCTTGCCAACAAGCTGCAGGCCACTTCCACCTGCAGACTGTGGCAACCAGATATGGACTGATTATCCACCTACCAGCCTTTGACAACAATCTGTAAACCTCCACCAATAGAAAGTGGCCGAAGGTTGCAGTCGAAATCTAAATGGACTATACTTATATAGCGTCTTTCTTGTTTTCTAGCGAACCATTCATACACATTCACACACCAATGGCACAGCATTTGGGAGCACTTTGGGGCTTAGTATCTTGCCCAAGGACACTTCAACATGCAGACTGGAGGGGAATGAACCAGGAATTGAAACGCAGATCATCTGATTTTATATAGAGCAGGTTTATTAAATAATGTACAGAAATGCAACAATCCCACCAGGAGCAAGCACTTGGTGAGGCTCAGGCTACAACTTGCAGGCGGAGGCAGCCTGCTAGTTGTAGCCTGTAGTGGTAAGTAGTTAGTTCTTACTTGTAAGGAAATATAACTGACCAAACTCTACCTTCTGTTTGTCTGACATTTCTGTCTCTCTGTTTTTTGTGCTGCGTGTAACCTCCAGTCTCCCTCTCACCTGACTATCAGTTCATCATCCAGTCATCCCTGTTATATAAAGGACCTTCCAGACTGTGCCACATCGTTCAGTTTTCTTTTGTGGTAATTACACAACAGCCAACCTTGTAAAACTTGTGTATTTGTTTTTTGAATCCTGTTTAAACTTGATTTCCCTGTGCATCGGGAAATCCTGCCAGTCATCCATCCAGCTCAGTCTTATCTAAACACCTGCTCCTGAAGTTTGCTGCCACCAACCAGCCTTGCACTGTTCTGGATCTCCTACCTTTAAGATCTCATCCACTCACCCTGCTCCTGAGTTGCGCTATTAATTTAGTTGAATAAACTGTATAAATGTGTTCTGTTCTGTGGTTGGTGTTTGCAGTTTGGGTCGTCTACTGATCATTATAATGATCTGTGCATATCCTGAAATCACACTTTAAACATAGCACAACAGTGCAACAAATTATATTCATAAGTCATACGTTAGTAGCAATCTGTTTTTAGCTAACCGTAGCTTACCAATGGGCTGTGTGCTTCTGTTAAACTTAAATAAAACTGCCGCGAACAACAACACAGGAAGTCAGACGGATTTTTGCTTTTAAATCAACTAATTAAATGATGATAGCACTAAAAGACTTGACAGTGTATATAGTATCATACTTTAATCAAAGCAAAGTGGAAATTAGCTGCTGAGCCTCCTATTAATGCCCTTTCCTTATTATCTCTGTGTAGTGTGTGCAATATTCCTGTGCTAGAATACATCCTCAGGTTTGCTGTGTGATAATGTGATTAAACACAAATAATTATTTCATATACATTGTTACGCCCACAAGTGAACGGTCACACGACAACCAGAAAAATTGAAGAAGTCTCAGGGGAAGTGAACAAGTGAGGTTTATTAGAACAAAAGAAACAAGCCAAGGTGAGGGAGGGTGGGACTTGTGATTGTGCCAAATGAAATGAAATTAATATAACAGAACAGGGCCTGTCTAAGCTGCCTCTGAATACAGGAAAAGAACAAAAAAAATGCTTAACTGGCTGATCTAACAAAAGGCTTTCCAAAACAATACAAAGATGGCACAACCAATAAACCTAGTACGACAATAATAACTACTACGTGAGTGCAAAATGTAAAGGGTACCCCAACTTACCTAGTCCCAAACCTCCCACACATACCAAGGTCAATGTGTCTTGAAAAAGAGACACAAAGAGACACGGAATCACAAATGCCACAGGCAAAACCGAGAGTCCACAATGAGGAAAAGAGAGAGTGAAGGCCCGGGACGTCTTCCATTTAAGGAGTCTCCTTTGCCGAGATAGGCCAGCTGATCAGGACACAGGTGAGCAGCATTCAGGGCATTACCTGTGAAAAAACAGCACACAGGGGAGGGGAGACAAACAAACTGCTTGGCACGTAACATACATCATCTGAGAACACTGTATCAGAGCATCAGTTTAAAACTAGACTTTTCACATAATTTATACAACTGTTGCTGTTTGTTATTGTTGTTGTATCTGATGAGAGCGAAGGTTCAACTGGAATAAAAATATATCTCACTGCTCTAAACTAGAAAGTTCTGCTTTACTCTGACACGTTATTGTACTATTACAGTAAATTATTGGTGTTGACTTGCAGTAAGTTCACAGTAACACATAGTAATTATTTTATAGTAATATAGTACGGTATAATTCAGTAACAATAATATAATAATATATTTTACAGTAATCATATGTGTGTGTTATTTAATACATTTATTTATTTGTTTGTTTATTCATTTATTTATTTTCCACGATTATTCAGATACACGTTAAAATAAAAGTCTGAGTAATTATTACAGATATTTAAGACAGGACAGATTTTAGAACAGAAAAGACAATATATTATTATTGTTGTTATTATTCAAACATTCTATGGTTGCTATGTTTTGTCTCCAGGTGCATCATTTTAATAGATCAGAACTAGAGAAAGATCATAACTTGAACATAAACAAAACCAAACGGTCACCAAAAAGTTTGTCTCCTGTTTCACCGACGAGTAACTGAAAATTAACCCTTCAACTGCGGATTTTTTCCATCCACATGACGAATAAAATCATACAGAGAGTGAAGAAGTCGACCAAGAAGCTTCCATCATGGAAAATGTGAGATTTGATTACTTTTTGAATGTTTTATATCGATTTTACCAGACTGTACCGGATCAATCCATCTATTCGTTTGAAAAGAGGCCAAACATGCGCATGAAATAATGATTTCAAACTGCATGAACAAAATATTTACATATATTTATTTTCACATAACAAATGAGTGTGTTTTTAGCATCATCTTTACTCTGTATTTCTCTTTTATTTTATGGAAGCAAAATAGTCCAAAATCATAAAATTTATCAGCTTTACTATGCAGTCTCTGCTGAAACTATATTGTCTCTAATAAGTAATTTATGTCACACATTTAAATAAACAAATGTTGTCTGAGGGCCCAAAGTCTCTGAATTTGAAAGTCTGCACTAGAGGTTAGATGAGCACAGCCTGTCACTTGTTCTCTGCTAGATAAATGTGTGTTAATGAGGAAAGAACAGAACTCTATGAGTTGAAAGGACTCAGACATTTATGTTGCTCAAATGTGATTATCTAAGAGAAGTTTATTTTTTTGCTGGAAATGTGAAGTTCATATTATTCAGTGCTGTTTGTTGCACATTATGTACTTGTAAGGCCTCATTCTAACGTGTGTGTATTGTTTCAGTGTAATGTGGCAATCCAGGACCATGACTACAGCCAAAAAAGACAAATGTCTGCATGTCAGTCAGAGAGAACAAAGAAGCCTGCAGCTCACAGGCAGTGTCCATGCTGCAGGGACAACCAGGTTAGAAATCTGGGTTCTATTTGAGTACATTTATTTTTTAAAGGTTTATGTCCCAAATTGTTCAAAATGTCATTCTTCAGAACGAGAGAATGAGACTGCTTGACAAAATGTAGAAATCATGACAGAAAATATTTTCAACACTGAGTGTCTTCAGACATCGTACAGGCAGATTGCACTGAATATTACAGTCATTTACATTCACATGAGTGTAATGAGCAGTGCATTTCCATCTAATCTTTCACAAGTTTAAAACTTTGCTCTGTGAAATCTTCACTTTTTAATTTCAACATGTTAAGTAGTGAGTCTTCTGGAGCCTGACATCCTCTTTCTTCATTCCCCAAACCACCAGCACTCTGCTGCACCTACCAGCCTGCCCTGGAAGAGGAAGCAGACCTCTGTAGCCCGTCCTTCACAGCCTTCTCCTGGGCCTCCAGAGCTGCTGAGTCAAGTTTCCAATGTTTCTACCAGCTCGTTGGTCCCAAGTTGCCAGCATGATTTGTTGAGGTATGATTTAGATAAAATCTGTCTTTTCAACGTAACACATGACACTTTCAATTAAATGGATCATAATTGTTTCATTTCTGTTTCTCCGCTACTCACAGTTACAAGAATGGAGACGTGCGTCCATACACTTTAGAGCTGGGACGTTGAATCAAATCCGAGCTGTGTGAGCGCCCAGGTCGTCCAAGCTTCACGACATCGCTCAGTGAAGATATCAACCAGCGTTTTGGGGTCGGAGTCTATCCTCCTCATTATGATGTGGACATTTCTGGAGAACCACAGCCTGGCAAGCCACAGAAGGGAGCCAGGAAGTAGGAACTGAGTGCTCCACTCCATCATCCACCTACAACCTGCCTCATCCACCTACAAACCTATCATTAATGCTCAAAATGACAAAAGACATCCAAAAGACAAACCCATTTCAGATGACAACATCCAAACACCACCTGAAGTCTCCTTTAACTTTACCTGCAAGCATCCAGCTGCAGACTCTGACCACCACCTGTAACACAAGCCTCTGACTACCAACCTCAGCCAACAAACTACAGGTCTTCTCCACCCGCAGACTCTGGAACAGCTTCAACCTACATCCAGCAAGCCTCCTCCACTGTCAAATTCTGAACACCACCCACTGTCTATATACAAGCCTCTACAAAAGACCTGCAGTCCACCTCAACTTGTACATTCTGGCAACAAGCTGTAGCCTGACCCTCCACAATGCAACACAATGCAGGTCTCCTTCACCTGCAGATTCTGACTACCACCTGTAGCACAAACCTCTGTCAATGACCTGCAGACTTTGGCAAGCAGCTTTGACTGACCCTCCACCTACCTACAAGCCTCTGCATGCTGGCAGGCTGCCGCCACCTGTGGACAAGCTGAACCCTGACCCTCCACCTGCCAGCTTCTTCCACCAACCTGCAGGCTGCCTCCTTCTGCAGATCCTGGCAGGCCACTTTGACTGACCCTCCACCTACCACCCTCTGCCACCAGCCATCAGAAAGCCTCCACTTGCAGACCGTGACAAGCAGCTTTGACTGACCCTCCACCTACCAGCCTCTGACTCCAGCCTTCAGGCCGCCTCCACCTGCAGCCTGGCAAGCAGCTGGAGCCTGATCCTCCACTTGACAGCCCCTTCCACCAGCATGCAGCCCGCCTCCATCTGCCGACTCTGGCAAGCAGCTGGAGCCCAACTCTCTTCGTACCAACCCTTGCCAACAACCCTCAGGCAGTGGATGACGCTGGCATGTGGAGGGTCAGGGTACAGCTGCTCACCACAGTCTGCAAGTTGGGGTGACCTACAGGTAGGCGAAGGGTCAGTCAAAGCTGCTTGACAGAGTCTGCAGATGCAGGCAGCCTGCAGGCTGGTGGCAGATGCTGGCAGGTGGAGGGCCAGGGTACAGCTGCTTGTCACAGTCTGCAAGTGGAGGAGGCCTGAAGACTGGAGGCAGAGGCTGATAGGTGGAAGGTCAGTTCTAGCTTCTTTCCAGAGTCTGCAGGTGGAGGCAGCCCGAATGCACCCGCAGACTCGGGCAAGCATCTGTACCCTGACCCTCCAACCTGCCAGCCTCTGGCAGCAGCGTACAGGCCGCCTCCACCTACAGACTGTGGCGAGCAGCTCAAGCCTGATCCTCCACCTGCCTACCTTTGCCACCAGCCTTCAGGCCACCATCACCTGTGGACAGCTGTACCATGACCCTCCATCTGCCAACCTTTTTCATGACTCTTCTGACCACCTCCACCTGCAGACTAAGTCAAGCAGCTGTACCCTGACCCTCCACCTACCTGCCTCTGCCACCAGTCTTCAGGTTGCCTCCACATGCAGACTGTGCAAAGCATCAGTACCCTGACCCGCCATCTGCCAGCCTCTGACTCCAGCCTTCAGGCCGCCTCCACCTGCAGCCTGGCAAGCAGCTGGAGCCTGATCCTCCACTTGACAGCCCCTTCCACCAGCATGCAGCCCGCCTCCATCTGCCGACTCTGGCAAGCAGCTGGAGCCCAACTCTCTTCGTACCAACCCTTGCCAACAACCCTCAGGCAGTGGATGACGCTGGCATGTGGAGGGTCAGGGTACAGCTGCTCACCACAGTCTGCAAGTTGGGGTGACCTACAGGTAGGCGAAGGGTCAGTCAAAGCTGCTTGACAGAGTCTGCAGATGGAGGCAGCCTGCAGGCTGGTGGCAGATGCTGGCAGGTGGAGGGCCAGGGTACAGCTGCTTGTCACAGTCTGCAAGTGGAGGAGGCCTGAAGACTGGAGGCAGAGGCTGATAGGTGGAAGGTCAGTTCTAGCTTCTTTCCAGAGTCTGCAGGTGGAGGCAGCCCGAATGCACCCGCAGACTCGGGCAAGCATCTGTACCCTGACCCTCCAACCTGCCAGCCTCTGGCAGCAGCGTACAGGCCGCCTCCACCTACAGTGTGGCGAGCAGCTCGAGCCTGATCCTCCACCTACCTACCTCTGCCACCAGCCTTCAGGCCACCATCACCTGTGGACAGCTGTACCATGACCCTCCATCTGCCAACCTTTTTTATGACTCTTCTGACCACCTCCACCTGCAGACTGAGTCAAGCAGCTGTACTCTGACCGTCCACCTGCCAACCTCTTCCACCAGTATGCAGCCCACCTACATCCTCTGACTCTGGCAAGCAGCTGGAGCCCAACTCTCTTCCTACCGACCCTTGCCAACAACCCACAGATCACCTCCACCTGCAGACTGTGACTTACAGATATGGCCTGACCATCCACCTATCAGCCTTTGACAACAATTTGTAAGCAACATCTAACCTATGCCATGCGGCCTGCGGGCTGGTGGAACAGGCTAGCAGGTAGAGGGTCAGACTTGAGCTACAGGTGGAGGCCACCTCCACCTGTAGGCTCTGGCAAGCATCTTTGACTGACCCTCCTTTACCAACAGCCTGCAGCCCACCTACATCTGCAGATTGTGGCAAGAAGCTGTGATTGACCACCTACCAGCCTCTGCCTCCAGCTTTCAGACAGCCTCCACCTCCCAGTCTCTGCCACCAGCCTTCAGGCCGTCTCCAAATGCAAACTGTGGCAAGTAGCTGTACCCTGACCCTCCACCTTCCAGCCTCTTCCACCAGCTTGCAGGCCACCTCCAGATGAAGACTCTGGCAAGCAGCTGGAACCCGACACTCCTCCTACCAACTCTTGCCAACAAGCTGCAGGCCACTTCCACCTGCAGACTGTGGCAACCAGATATGGACTGATTATCCACCTACCAGCCTTTGACAACAATCTGTAAACCTCCACCAATAGAAAGTGGCCGAAGGTTGCAGTCGAAATCTAAATGGACTATACTTATATAGCGTCTTTCTTGTTTTCTAGCGAACCATTCATACACATTCACACACCAATGGCACAGCATTTGGGAGCACTTTGGGGCTTAGTATCTTGCCCAAGGACACTTCAACATGCAGACTGGAGGGGAATGAACCAGGAATCGAAACGCAGATCATCTGATTTTATATAGAGCAGGTTTATTAAATAATGTACAGAAATGCAACAATCCCACCAGGAGCAAGCACTTGGTGAGGCTCAGGCTACAACTTGCAGGCGGAGGCAGCCTGCTAGTTGTAGCCTGTAGTGGTAAGTAGTTAGTTCTTACTTGTAAGGAAATATAACTGACCAAACTCTACCTTCTGTTTGTCTGACATTTCTGTCTCTCTGTTTTTTGTGCTGCGTGTAACCTCCAGTCTCCCTCTCACCTGACTATCAGTTCATCATCCAGTCATCCCTGTTATATAAAGGACCTTCCAGACTGTGCCACATCGTTCAGTTTTCTTTTGTGGTAATTACACAACAGCCAACCTTGTAAAACTTGTGTATTTGTTTTTTGAATCCTGTTTAAACTTGATTTCCCTGTGCATCGGGAAATCCTGCCAGTCATCCATCCAGCTCAGTCTTATCTAAACACCTGCTCCTGAAGTTTGCTGCCACCAACCAGCCTTGCACTGTTCTGGATCTCCTACCTTTAAGATCTCATCCACTCACCCTGCTCCTGAGTTGCGCTATTAATTTAGTTGAATAAACTGTATAAATGTGTTCTGTTCTGTGGTTGGTGTTTGCAGTTTGGGTCGTCTACTGATCATTATAATGATCTGTGTATATAGTATCATACTTTAATCAAAGCAAAGTGGAAATTAGCTGCTGAGCCTCCTATTAATGCCCTTTCCTTATTATCTCTGTGTAGTGTTTGCAATATTCCTGTGCTAGAATACATCCTCAGGTTTGCTGTGTGATAATGTGATTAAACACAAATAATTATTTCATATACATTGTTACGCCCACAAGTGAACGGTCACACGACAACCAGAAAAATTGAAGAAGTCTCAGGGGAAGTGAACAAGTGAGGTTTATTAGAACAAAAGAAACAAGCCAAGGTGAGGGAGGGTGGGACTTGTGATTGTGCCAAATGAAATGAAATTAATATAACAGAACAGGGCCTGTCTAAGCTGCCTCTGAATACAGGAAAAGAACAAAAAAAATGCTTAACTGGCTGATCTAACAAAAGGCTTTCCAAAACAAAACAAAGATGGCACAACCAATAAACCTAGTACGACAACAATAACTACTACGTGAGTGCAAAATGTAAAGGGTACCCCAACTTACCTAGTCCCAAACCTCCCACACATACCAAGGTCAATGTGTCTTGAAAAAGAGACACAAAGAGACACGGAATCACAAATGCCACAGGCAAAACCGAGAGTCCACAATGAGGAAAAGAGAGAGTGAAGGCCCGGGACGTCTTCCATTTAAGGAGTCTCCTTTGCCGAGATAGGCCAGCTGATCAGGACACAGGTGAGCAGCATTCAGGGCATTACCTGTGAAAAAACAGCACACAGGGGAGGGGAGACAAACAAACTGCTTGGCACGTAACATACATTATCTGAGAACACTGTATCAGAGCATCAGTTTAAAACTAGACTTTTCACATAATTTATACAACTGTTGCTGTTTGTTATTGTTGTTGTATCTGATGAGAGCGAAGGTTCAACTGGAATAAAAATATATCTCACTGCTCTAAACTAGAAAGTTCTGCTTTACTCTGACACGTTATTGTACTATTACAGTAAATTATTGGTGTTGACTTGCAGTAAGTTCACAGTAACACATAGTAATTATTTTATAGTAATATAGTACGGTATAATTCAGTAACAATAATATAATAATATATTTTACAGTAATCATATGTGTGTGTTATTTAATACATTTATTTATTTGTTTGTTTATTCATTTATTTATTTTCCACGATTATTCAGATACACGTTAAAATAAAAGTCTGAGTAATTATTACAGATATTTAAGACAGGACAGATTTTAGAACAATAAAGACAATATATTATTATTGTTGTTATTATTCAAACATTCTATGGTTGCTATGTTTTGTCTCCAGGTGCATCATTTTAATAGATCAGAACTAGAGAAAGATCATAACTTGAACATAAACAAAACCAAACGGTCACCAAAAAGTTTGTCTCCTGTTTCACCGACAAGTAACTGAAAATTAACCCTTCAACTGCAGATTTTTTCCATCCACATGACGAATAAAATCATACAGAGAGTGAAGAAGTCGACCAAGAAGCTTCCATCATGGAAAATGTGAGATTTGATTACTTTTTGAATGTTTTATATCGATTTTACCAGACTGTACCGGATCAATCCATCTATTCGTTTGAAAAGAGGCCAAACATGCGCATGAAATAATGATTTCAAACTGCATGAACAAAATATTTACATATATTTATTTTCACATAACAAATGAGTGTGTTTTTAGCATCATCTTTACTCTGTATTTCTCTTTTATTTTATGGAAGCAAAATAGTCCAAAATCATAAAATTTATCAGCTTTACTATGCAGTCTCTGCTGAAACTATATTGTCTCTAATAAGTAATTTATGTCACACATTTAAATAAACAAATGTTGTCTGAGGGCCCAAAGTCTCTGAATTTGAAAGTCTGCACTAGAGGTTAGATGAGCACAGCCTGTCACTTGTTCTCTGCTAGATAAATGTGTGTTAATGAGGAAAAAACAGAACTCTATGAGTTGAAAGGACTCAGACATTTATGTTGCTCAAATGTGATTATCTAAGAGAAGTTTATTTTTTTGCTGGAAATGTGAAGTTCATATTATTCAGTGCTGTTTGTTGCACATTATGTACTTGTAAGGCCTCATTCTAACGTGTGTGTATTGTTTCAGTGTAATGTGGCAATCCAGGACCATGACTACAGCCAAAAAAGACAAATGTCTGCATGTCAGTCAGAGAGAACAAAGAAGCCTGCAGCTCACAGGCAGTGTCCATGCTGCAGGGACAACCAGGTTAGAAATCTGGGTTTTATTTGAGTACATTTATTTTTTAAAGGTTTATGTCCCAAATTGTTCAAAATGTCATTCTTCAGAACGAGAGAATGAGACTGCTTGACAAAATGTAGAAATCATGACAGAAAATATTTTCAACACTGAGTGTCTTCAGACATCGTACAGGTAGATTGCACTGAATATTACAGTCATTTACATTCACATGAGTGTAATGAGCAGTGCATTTCCATCTAATCTTTCACAAGTTTAAAACTTTGCTCTGTGAAATCTTCACTTTTTAATTTCAACATGTTAAGTAGTGAGTCTTCTGGAGCCTGACATCCTCTTTCTTCATTCCCCAAACCACCAGCACTCTGCTGCACCTACACCTACCTCAATTAAATGGATCATAATTGTTTCATTTCTGTTTCTCCGCTACTCACAGTTACAAGAATGGAGACGTGCGTCCATACACTTTAGAGCTGGGACGTCGAATCAAATCCGAGCTGTGTGAGCGCCCAGGTCGTCCAAGCTTCACGACATCGCTCAGTGAAGATATCAACCAGCGTTTTGGGGTCGGAGTCCATCCTCTTCATTATGATGTGGACATTTCTGGAGAACCACAGCCTGGCAAGCCACAGAAGGGAGCCAGGAAGTAGGAACTGAGTGCTCCACTCCATCATCCACCTACAACCTGCCTCATCCACCTACAAACCTATCATTAAGGCTCAAAATGACAAAAGACATCCAAAAGACAAACCCATTTCAGATGACAACATCCAAACACCACCTGAAGTCTCCTTTAACTTTACCTGCAAGCATCCAGCTGCAGACTCTGACCACCACCTGTAACACAAGCCTCTGACTACCAACCTCAGCCAACAAACTACAGGTCTTCTCCACCCGCAGTCTCTGGAACAGCTTCAACCTACATCCAGCAAGCCTCCTCCACTGTCAAATTCTGAACACCACCCACTGTCTATATACAAGCCTCTACAAAAGACCTGCAGTCCACCTCAACTTGTACATTCTGGCAACAAGCTGTAGCCTGACCCTCCACAATGCAACACAATGCAGGTCTCCTTCACCTGCAGATTCTGACTACCACCTGTAGCACAAACCTCTGTCAATGACCTGCAGACTTTGGCAAGCAGCTTTGACTGACCCTCCACCTACCTACAAGCCTCTGCATGCTGGCAGGCTGCCTCCACCTGTGGACAAGCAGCTGAACCCTGACCCTCCACCTGCCAGCTTCTTCCACCAACCTGCAGGCTGCCTCCTTCTGCAGATCCTGGCAGGCCACTTTGACTGACCCTCCACCTACCACCCTCTGCCTCCAGCCATCAGAAAGCCTCCACTTGCAGACCGTGACAAGCAGCTTTGACTGACCCTCCACCTACCAGCCTCTGACTCCAGCCTTCAGGCCGCCTCCACCTGCAGCCTGGCAAGCAGCTGGAGCCTGATCCTCCACTTGACAGCCCCTTCCACCAGCATGCAGCCCGCCTCCATCTGCCGACTCTGGCAAGCAGCTGGAGCCCAACTCCCTTCGTACCAACCCTTGCCAACAACCCTCAGGCAGTGGATGACGCTGGCATGTGGAGGGTCAGGGTACAGCTGCTCACCACAGTCTGCAAGTTGGGGTGACCTACAGGTAGGCGAAGGGTCAGTCAAAGCTGCTTGACAGAGTCTGCAGATGGAGGCAGCCTGCAGGCTGGTGGCAGATGCTGGCAGGTGGAGGGCCAGGGTACAGCTGCTTGTCACAGTCTGCAAGTGGAGGAGGCCTGAAGACTGGAGGCAGAGGCTGATAGGTGGAAGGTCAGTTCTAGCTTCTTTCCAGAGTCTGCAGGTGGAGGCAGCCTGAATGCACCCGCAGACTCGGGCAAGCATCTGTACCCTGACCCTCCAACCTGCCAGCCTCTGGCAGCAGCGTACAGGCTGCCTCCACCTACAGACTGTGGCGAGCAGCTCAAGCCTGATCCTCCACCTACCTACCTTTGCCACCAGCCTTCAGGCCACCATCACCTGTGGACAGCTGTACCATGACCCTCCATCTGCCAACCTTTTTCATGACTCTTCTGACCACCTCCACCTGCAGAATAAATCAAGCAGCTGTACCCTGACCCTCCACCTACCTGCCTCTGCCACCAGTCTTCAGGTTGCCTCCACATGCAGACTGTGCAAAGCATCAGTACCCTGACCCGCCATCTGCCAGCCTCTGACTCCAGCATTCAGGCCGCCTCCACCTGCAGCCTGGCAAGCAGCTGGAGCCTGATACTCCACCTGCCAGCCTCTTCCACCAGCATGCAGCCCACCTACATCCTCTGACACTGGCAAGCAGTTGGAGCCCAACTCTCTTCCTACCGACCCTTGCCAACAACCCACAGATCACCTCCACCTGCAGACTGTGACAAACAGATATGGCCTGACCATCCACCTATCAGCCTTTGACAACAATTTGTAAGCAACATCTAACCTATGCCACGCGGCCTGCAGGCTGGTGGAACAGGCTAGCAGGTGGAGGGTCAGACTGGAGCTGCTTGCCATAGTCTGCAGGTTGAGGTGGTCTGCAGCTGTACCCTGACCCTCCACCTGTAGACTGTGGCAAGCAGCTGTACTCTGACCCTCCACCTGCAAACTCTGGCAAGCAGCTGTACCCGGACCCTCGACCTGCCAGCCTGCAGGCCACGTCCACCTGTAGGTTCTGGCATGCACCTTTACCAACAGCCTGCAGCCCACCTACATTTGCAGATTGTGGCAAGAAGCTGTGACTGACCACCTACCAGCCTCTGCCTCCAGCTTTCAGACAGCCTCCACCTCCCAGCCTCTGCCACCAGCCTTTAGGCCGTCTCCAAATGCAAACTGTGGCAAGTAGCTGTACCCTGACCCTCCACCTTCCAGCCTCTTCCACCAACATGCAGGCCACCTCCAGATGAAGACTCTGGCAAGCAGCTGGAGCCTGATCCTCCACTTGACAGCCCCTTCCACCAGCATGCAGCCCGCCTCCATCTGCCGACTCTGGCAAGCAGCTGGAGCCCAACTCTCTTCGTACCAACCCTTGCCAACAACCCTCAGGCAGTGGATGACGCTGGCATGTGGAGGGTCAGGGTACAGCTGCTCACCACAGTCTGCAAGTTGGGGTGACCTACAGGTAGGCGAAGGGTCAGTCAAAGCTGCTTGACAGAGTCTGCAGATGGAGGCAGCCTGCAGGCTGGTGGCAGATGCTGGCAGGTGGAGGGCCAGGGTACAGCTGCTTGTCACAGTCTGCAAGTGGAGGAGGCCTGAAGACTGGAGGCAGAGGCTGATAGGTGGAAGGTCAGTTCTAGCTTCTTTCCAGAGTCTGCAGGTGGAGGCAGCCTGAATGCACCCGCAGACTCGGGCAAGCATCTGTACCCTGACCCTCCAACCTGCCAGCCTCTGGCAGCAGCGTACAGGCCGCCTCCACCTACAGTGTGGCGAGCAGCTCGAGCCTGATCCTCCACCTACCTACCTCTGCCACCAGCCTTCAGGCCACCATCACCTGTGGACAGCTGTACCATGACCCTCCATCTGCCAACCTTTTTTATGACTCTTCTGACCACCTCCACCTGCAGACTGAGTCAAGCAGCTGTACTCTGACCGTCCACCTGCCAGCCTCTTCCACCAGTATGCAGCCCACCTACATCCTCTGACTCTGGCAAGCAGCTGGAGCCCAACTCTCTTCCTACCGACCCTTGCCAACAACCCACAGATCACCTCCACCTGCAGACTGTGACTTACAGATATGGCCTGACCATCCACCTATCAGCCTTTGACAACAATTTGTAAGCAACATCTAACCTATGCCATGCGGCCTGCAGGCTGGTGGAACAGGCTAGCAGGTAGAGGGTCAGACTTGAGCTACAGGTGGAGGCCACCTCCACCTGTAGGCTCTGGCAAGCATCTTTGACTGACCCTACTTTACCAACAGCCTGCAGCCCACCTACATCTGCAGATTGTGGCAAGAAGCTGTGATTGACCACCTACCAGCCTCTGCCTCCAGCTTTCAGACAGCCTCCACCTCCCAGTCTCTGCCACCAGCCTTCAGGCCGTCTCCAAATGCAAACTGTGGCAAGTAGCTGTACCCTGACCCTCCACCTTCCAGCCTCTTCCACCAGCCTGCAGGCCACCTCCAGATGAAGACTCTGGCAAGCAGCTGGAACCCGACACTCCTCCTACCAACTCTTGCCAACAAGCTGCAGGCCACTTCCACCTGCAGACTGTGGCAACCAGATATGGACTGATTATCCACCTACCAGCCTTTGACAACAATCTGTAAACCTCCACCAATAGAAAGTGGCCGAAGGTTGCAGTCGAAATCTAAATGGACTATACTTATATAGCGTCTTTCTTGTTTTCTAGCGAACCATTCATACACATTCACACACCAATGGCACAGCATTTGGGAGCACTTTGGGGCTTAGTATCTTGCCCAAGGACACTTCAACATGCAGACTGGAGGGGAATGAACCAGGAATCGAAACGCAGATCATCTGATTTTATATAGAGCAGGTTTATTAAATAATTTACAGAAATGCAACAATCCCACCAGGAGCAAGCACTTGGTGAGGCTCAGGCTACAACTTGCAGGCGGAGGCAGCCTGCTAGTTGTAGCCTGTAGTGGTAAGTAGTTAGTTCTTACTTGTAAGGAAATATAACTGACCAAACTCCACCTTCTGTTTGTCTGACATTTCTGTCTCTCTGTTTTTTGTGCTGCGTGTAACCTCCAGTCTCCCTCTCACCTGACTATCAGTTCATCATCCAGTCATCCCTGTTATATAAAGGACCTTCCAGACTGTGCCACATCGTTCAGTTTTCTTTTGTGGTAATTACACAACAGCCAACCTTGTAAAACTTGTGTATTTGTTTTTTGAATCCTGTTTAAACTTGATTTCCCTGTGCATCGGGAAATCCTGCCAGTCATCCATCCAGCTCAGTCTTATCTAAACACCTGCTCCTGAAGTTTGCTGCCACCAACCAGCCTTGCACTGTTCTGGATCTCCTACCTTTAAGATCTCATCCACTCACCCTGCTCCTGAGTTGCGCTATTAATTTAGTTGAATAAACTGTATAAATGTGTTCTGTTCTGTGGTTGGTGTTTGCAGTTTGGGTCGTCTACTGATCATTATAATGATCTGTGTATATAGTATCATACTTTAATCAAAGCAAAGTGGAAATTAGCTGCTGAGCCTCCTATTAATGCCCTTTCCTTATTATCTCTGTGTAGTGTGTGCAATATTCCTGTGCTAGAATACATCCTCAGGTTTGCTGTGTGATAATATGATTGAATGATATGACTCAGTGGCATGTGGAGGCCTTCATCATGTTTGTTGATGCTGGGCCTAGAGCACAATACAAATTGGCACAGAAAATACACTGAGGAGGAAATCCAAACGTGAGATACCGTTTAAGGTAGGAAATAAAAACTGCGTCACACGTCTCCGTCACAGCTCAAAGAATGACGACAGGTCGGCGCTGCATTAATTCAATATTAATGAATAACGGAACATCTAACTACAACAAGAAACAGAAAACACCTCGACCGACATGACAACAACAAAGTGTGAAACACACACTGTGTCCACAGAACTGGAGTAAGTACAACATGAAGCCACTTTTAATCCACTGAACTCTCCATATTTAAGGACATAAACAATGATTCAGTTCAAGCAGCAGACGTTAGCCTCCAGCTAGCTTCCTGAAATTAGAAATGTTAAATATATATTGTTATTTTATTCTTATTAAGTTACTTTAGCGTTTTAATGGTTTAGTTATAATAAAAGTATAAGCAGAAATACAAATAGCCTAGCCTACATGCTACAAGTTACAGGCTATATTTTGATTATGATGCTACATGATGGTGGAGTTTTTCTTACTTTCCCTTACTTTTCTTACTTTCATACTTTGTTATGGGTTAGTGTTTTATGTTGGAATACTCGGCTCTCCTTCTTTTGCTGGTTTCACTCCAGTTTTGAACGTCTGTCCTGGTTTGTTTCACCTCTTCCTGATCAGTATTCACCTGTGTTTTACTATTCTGCCTCCATTAATGTATTTAGTCGTTGTGTTCGCTTATCTCGGTGTCACTTTGTCCTATAGACGGCATGTCCTAAACAGCAGGGTCATCACAGGTGTTACCAATGTTTCTGAATGGAAGTGAACCTTCATTAGTAAAACACCTACTGTTATTGTTTGCTGTGAAAAAAGGCTGTAGCTGTGCTCTTGCCTTCATGTCGTGTTCAGGAGTGTTCCTTGTATTTTGAAGTGTTCCTTGGACGGAGCAGAAGTGTTTCTAGAAGCCATCAGGTCCTGATGATTTATTATTAGGAGGTATTAGTGAGCACAATGGGAAGCCCATCCTGTGTTCATTGTTAATCAACTGAACTGTGTTGTACCAGTTGTTGCTGAACTATTTATTGATTCATATGATGATAAAACGTCATTCAGGACAACTAGAAGAAAGAAGTTCTCAAAGCTGCCACCAGATGTCATCCAGACGCCTCTGGATTTCGTCTCTGCTGTACTTTGAAGAGAGAGGCATCACTGACTGCGTTTTCTCTGAGCTCTCTCTGTAACTGTCACTCTAAAACGGGGGATGTTGAATGATTGGATAGGCATCAGACATGCCATGAAATCACTGTTTTGGTTTGACTGCTCATGTAACAGGCAGCATTTGACAGCATTCACTCCGTTAGTTGATGAATGGGGCGTAAAGGCGGTCACCCTGCCGCACCCGTGGATTTTGGTTCTTCTTCATGTCGCTGTCATCATGTGAACTGCTGAGATGTTTTTATCAAACCGTTTTCTAGTTTAGAGCACACTGATGTCACTTCAATCACCTCTGTTGTTACACTAAAACTGCGCAGACTTACTGTGACATAATATATGATCAAATATAGTTTGAATAATATTTCCTCTCAAAGACTTAAAGTGTCAGTTTTCGGTTTCACTGGGCGCGCGCCCCCTCCCACTTTCAACACTTCTCTTTTCGACAGCATTTCGCCGCCACTGCGCTTTTACGCACGACTCCAGTGACACCGTGAAGGAGAGCAGAGTGTCATGAAGACCGTCAGTGTGTGAGCGTTTTTGCTGCCCTCGCTGCAACAAGATGATCCTGCTGCCTGCTCTGTTGTTGTTTCTCTGGGGAGAACCGGGTCGGTGCCTTGCGGAGAAAGGATTCACTTTTGATGGACACATCCGCCAATTCGCCGTGGCCAACAACACGCTTTACATCGCTACACAGGAGAAACTGTACCAGCTGAGCCACGACCTGATTCTGGTCCAGAGTGTGACCCAGAGAGGAATCTTGAAGGGTGGGCCATCACCGGTTAATGCACAGTTTCACCGGGTCTCTGAGACGGATGAGGGGAACGCAACTTTCAGCGTCAACATTTTGTTGCCGTTTGTTGAAAATGGAACTGTGATCAGCTGTGGTTTGACCCACGACGAGTGCGGTTACTGCGAGCTGCTGGACCCGAAGAACATTTCAAATGTGCTGCACCGGGAACACATCCTGGTGGGACCCCCGTGGAGCAACAGCGCGTCCGTCGGCTTCCTGGTGAACGTGAAAAAGACTGTGGGCCACACCGAGACTTACATTCTGACTGCCATACAACAAGGCAAAGCCATAAACAACAGCTGCTCCCCTGGATCAGGCGCGGTGAACCTTCATAATACGAATGACAAACAGACAGGAGGTATCTTTTCTTTATCCGGCGACTCCAACACCGATACCTTAAAGAGTGAACGCAGCGAGTTTGTGGATGGATTTCAGATTAATTCCATCATTTATCTTTTGTCCAACCTGCCCTCAAAGGACAACCGCGACGAAGTCCGTCTGATTTGGCTTGAAGGGAAAACAAGCAAAAGTCATACTTTCAAGTCTCTGCGGGGCGCGACCCTCAGCATCTCTGATGGAGCTGAAGGCAGCAGACTCGTCGCCTCCTCCGTGATCCCGGGTGGGCCGCCGGTGCTGTGGAGCGGCGTGTTCAGTGTGGATGGAGCACAAGCCAACACCGAGCTGGTGTTGTTTGACATCAGCCCTGATCTCACCGGAGACACCGACAAGGATCCAGATTTCTGCTGGACCTGTACAGACAAGACAAAACCAACGGTCAGTCCTGATTTCATCTTGAAAATTCTGGAAAGTTATACTGTTCTAAATTTTGTTTCATTATTATTATTATTATTATTATTATTATTATTATTATTATTATTATAGCAAACGTAAATGTTGAGGCAACTTCAAACAATGTCACTTTTTTGCACATTTACAACAACTGTTTTTCTTTGCCACTTAACTGCACAACTTCCAAATACTCTTCCCTATATATTTTGTCATAGATCAAATGTTGCAGATCGGACTGAATTCAGACTTCATATTCATTTCAAATACGGTGTATGTTTGTGTTTTTCTGAAACGCAGCCCAGGTTAGTGCCATAGAAACACCTTTAAGTGGTAAAAGTATTCTTAATATAGCGTACACTCAAATTTTTCCCAAGTGGGCTTTTTATGTCTAAAATCTGTTGGTTTTGTTGTTGTTTGTTTTTATGTTTTTCCTGCAGTACATCTCCAACTTCAGAATACTTGGACTTTCCCTTTAAGTTAAAGAATTTATATTTATATTAAAAACTTTGATGAGGTCAGCAGTTAGTAGTTTTAATTTCTAGTATGTTTCCATAAAAGTCATCACGTGTGAAATATGAATAATAAAATGTGACAAACCATTGAAACCTCATATTTAATACCACAAAGACAACTTATCAAATATTGAAACTGATCAATTTTATTGTGTTTAGAGACGTTACATGTTTCAAAGTTGGGACTGTAGCCAAAACCTTTATATATCATTCAGCATTAATGCCTTTGCAAATGTACAGAATATTATTAAAGCTGAAAAAACAATATTGGATGGACGTGATCTCCATCGAACATCACTGCATTGAAAAGCGCCTCACGTTGAAAATAACAGCAACATTTTGTCACATTTAGCTTCAAACAATGTTTAAAAAAGTGGTGTGCATTTTTGAGTCACCTTTTTGCACATTTACAACAATATTTGCCAACTTAGAGATATTTAAATCCAAATGTTAAATCTAAATTTAAATGGTACATGTTAGAAATTTAACATTTAGATTTAGATTTAACATTTAGCTCTAACATTTAGATTTAACATCAAATCAAATCAAATTTTATTTGTATAGCCCAAAGTCACAAAACACATTTTGCCTCAGAAGGCTTTACAGTCTGGGAGTGACACGTTCTGCCCTTCGACCCTCGGTTTGAGTGAGGAAAAACTTGCCCACAAAAAACCCTTTAACAGGGAAAAAATGTGGAAGAAACCTCAAGAAGAGCCACAGAGGAGAGATGGGGAGGGTATAACTAAGGGATGACCTGAGCCAGCCCTAACTATAAGCGCTATCAAAAAGGAAAGTCTACTCTTGAAGGTGTTGACAGAGTCTGCCTCCCGAACCCAGAATGGTAGTTTGTTCCACAGAAGAGGAGCTTATAGCTGAAAGCTCTGGCTCCAAATATACTTTTGAAGACTATAGGAACCACAAGGAACCCAGCATTCTTATTGTGTAGTGTTCTAGAGGGGTAGTAAGGTACTATGAGTTCTTTTAGATATGATGGTGCCTGGCCACGGCCTGGCCACGGCACCATCATATCTAAAAGATATGATGGTCCTTCATATCTTAAAGGACAAATCCTGATCAAAAACAACTCCAAGATTCTTTACGCTGAAGCTGGAGACCAGGGTGATCCCATCTAGGGTAACCAAGTCTCCAGAAAGAGAGTTTCTGAGGTGTTTGGGTCCAATTACAAGAACTTCAGTTTTGTCTGAATTTACCATCAGAAAATTGTAGGTCATCCAGCTCCCTTAGGCATGCTTGGAGTTTAGTTAACTGATTGGTTTCATCAGGCTTGATTGATAAATATAATTGGGTGTCATCAGCATAACAACAAATTAATGGAGTGATTCCTAATAATGTTCCCTAGAGGAAGCATATATAGACTGAATAGAAGTGGTCCTAGAACAGAACCTTGTGGGACTCCGTGACAGACTTTGGTATGCATGGAGGATTCATCACTGACATGAACAAACTGAGATCGATCAAATGGTGTCAAATGCAGCACTAAGATCTAACAGGACGAGTACAGAGATGAGTCCTTTGTCTGATGCCATTAGGAGATCGTTTGTGACTTTGACTAGTGCGGTCTCTGTGCTATGATGGACTCTAAATCCTGACTGAAAATCCTCAAATAAACTGTTCTTATGAAGAAAGTCACACAGCTGATTAGCTACTGCTTTCTTAAGTATCTTAGAGAGAAAAGGTTTGATATCGGTTTAAGTGGGCTTTTTAAGAAGAGGTTTACAGTTACTTTAAAGGACTGTGGTACATATCCTGATAATAAAGAAAGATTAATTATATCCAGTACATTTAGACATTTAGATTTAGATTTAACATTTGAATTAAATTCTCTTTCTCTAATTTAGCAAATATTGTCTCTTTTTTGGTTGGTTGTTTTTTGGCCAAGCTTTATTAGATGGAGACAGCTGAAGAGTGACAGGAAATGTGGGGAGAGAGAGAGATGGAGAATGACATGTGGGAAAGGGCCACAGGTCGGCACTCAAACCCGGGCCAGTCACAGAGAGCCTTCGCATATGAGGCAGCTGCTCTACCAACTGAGCTAAGCGCCGCTGTAGTTGGCAAATGTTTGTTGTTTGCATTTGACACCAGTTTTTTAAACATTGTGTGAAGCTAAATGTGACAAAATGTTGCTGTTATTTTCAGCGCGAGACACCCCATGGAGAGTTTTCTCAGGTTTTATACTGTTGGTGACTCAAGGAACTCAAGTTCGGAAGTCTGTGGATGCTGCAGCAAAAAGTTTGTTGGTCCGCTTGGAATCTCGTAGCAGCAATATTTAACAGTGAGGACATGATTAACACACTAGAGAATGCGTGTACGGGCTAAAATCCTTCCAATACCCCTGCTCAATACCGTTCTTCTGATGAAGAAGTTTATAATTGTGGCAGACCTACTACATCAGGCCAGGCAGCTGTTTATCAGGCCAACCTCAGCATGCCTTCAACCTCACAGGAGTGTCGCACAACAGCCCCTGTGTACAATCTAAGAAGGGCCCAAGACACAAGATGTAAGAATAGCTAGGCTTTATTGTAAACTATAAGAGCTCTGAACAGAGTGCATATAATGATCATATTCTATACCTCTGTGCAGCTATGATGAGCCTTGGTAACAGGGCGTCTCCTTCATAAAAAAGCAGAACACTGCTGTGTGTAGAGGTCTGTGTGTAGGTCTGTATGGTTAGCTTGATATAGTTTTCAGGTGATTTAATGAAGTGAACAGTGAATGGCCATGTGTAATGGCACTGCGCTCTGACGCGGCACTTCTCCGTGACAGGAGAAGCTGCTGCGGCTACAGGAATTTTGTGAACTGAAAGAGAAGCTCTTCATATATTGTTTAGATACAACAAGAATCACTCATAGTCCAATGCAGGATGAATATTTAGTTTAGTATTAAACGTATTTGATGATCGGCAACAGCAGCTTCTCCTGTCCTGGACAGCGCAGTGCCATTATGCATAGCCATTCACTGTGCTTTACCTTCATTACCATCACCTGAAATCTATCAGCAGAATACCACGCCGGGTGCCACTCCTGACAGCTAAGAACAGGAAACTGAGGCTACAATTCGCACAGACTCACCAAAACTGGACTATAGAAGATTGATTGATTGCCAGGTCTGATGAGTCTCTTTCTGCTGTGACATTCACATGGTAGGGTCAGAATTTGGCACCAACAACATGAAAGCGTGGATCCAGTCCCAACTGAATTCAACTATTTACATATCAGCACATCTATCACAACATATTAATTAATTAGACATCATGACTCATTCTCTCTCTCTCTCGCTCTCTCTCTCTCTCTCTCTCTCTCTCTCTCTCTCTCTCTCTCTCTCCAATCATCATTACCATCAATGCATGTTACTAACTAAACTTCTTCCCTGGAGTTTCTGTGCTCTCTCGTCCAGCAGGTTCTCATGGATCGTGGCTGCTGCTGTGGTCCTGCATGACGTCCACTACATATATTATTACTGTCATTATTGTTACCATATCTCCATTACAGTTTATAGTTAGTTAATGATTTACTGCTGCTGTGCATCTGTGTCTCTCTATCTCTATCACAGGTTCCACTGCTACTGTAATCATTCTACCATCTATTGTAATTCATTGTAATTGTACAATATGTTTGTGTTGATTGTTCTGTACATGTGACATCCATTGCACGTCTGTCCGTCCTGGGAGAGGGATCCCTCCTCTGTGGCTCTTCCTGAGCATTTTTTCCCAGTTAAAGTGTTTTTTGTGGGCAAGTTTTTCCTCACTGGACAGAGGGTGTCACTCCCTGTACAGATTGTAAAGCCCTCTGAGGCAAAATGTGTTTTGTGACTTTGGGCTATACAAATAAAATTTGATTTGATTTGATGACTTTAATTAAGAAATTAATACATCAACAAACTAAAAAGATTTGAGTAGTGAATTTGAGTATATTTTAATTTAAGAGTTCTCAATAATTGTTTCTAACTTGAGAATTCTACACGTCACAACTTAATAAATGGCGTTTGGATCTAAATCTGATAATAAGTGTGTTTGTGTTTCTCAGCCAAAGACCCTAAAGCCAATGAAGGTGCTCCTCAGGCAGAGCAATATGACTTCTGTGCTGGCAGTGAGGCACAAGGCCTGGATGGTTTTCTTCATTGGGACGGGAGATGGGCAGCTCATTAAGGTGAGTATAAGAAGTTCAATGATGTGCAAACTATCCATTACTGGAAAAATATCAATTTATTAACAGTGAACAAAATTAACTTTAAGTCACATGAGTGACATGAAAAATCCTTTGATTTTTGAGCAGCTTACTGTTCGTGTCATATTATTCAAATCTAATTTTATTTAGGAATCATCTTTTTTTTTATCTCATTCTAGTAATTCTATTAATTTAGTCTGGAACTCTTTAGAATCTAAAGGTCGGAAAATTAATGTCCAACTCTTCTGACTAACTTCCTTCACGCCCTTTTTTTAAATTTAATTCTTAAATGAGCAGGACATTTCTGTCCATCCATTTCATCCATTCACGAAACACAGAAACTGTTCTTCTAGTTTCTATTGATGCTCTTATACTTTAATATAATAACAATAATAATAATAATAATAATAATAATAATAAATTAATGTATTAAAACACTAAACACTAAATTATATATATTTTGGCCACAGCTGCAGTCATGACATTTTCATGCATGTCATGTAGGAATATATTTGATCATTAGATTTTTAGTAGCGTTTTTTTCTGCTCATTTTCTTTATACATGTGCAAGTAAAACAAAACAAAAAACTGCATAGAGGGGATTAGTTTATATCCAGTAGTACATTTTTATTGTCAGTGAAATTATACAATGCTTCAATCTATTTTTTCTATTTTATGTTAAACACAAATTCAGCCATTTTTTTCCATCAAATTATCTAATAACTGTCTCTGTCTGGGTGGGTTCATGTCCGTCCTGTTAGCTATTAGTAGAACTTATAGTAATTATCCAGTATCAAACGTCACTTAAGGCCCCTTATCCTATTTATGCGTAGAACATTTGTGTCAGTGTTTTTTGATGGAATGCATTGATCACCACTTCTACCACTGGATTCTTCTGCCGTCTCCTTCAGTTGAAGATATTTAAACCTTCGACTCTTGAACCTCTTCATTTTTTCTTTTTCAGTAACAACAAAGTGCAGTCATTCCTTTTTTTCATCCATTCTTGAAATGTTGAATCATACAACCCTGGCTTCAATTCACAATCCAAAGCTATCCATTTATTTGCCCTTTGTTCAATTGAAGTTCTCTGGTAAGAGTTGTGGTAGCTCTAACTTTATCTTTTAGATACTAAACCATAGACGTGCTTTAACAGTGTTTCCGCAGGACTGTGGCAGGAAATCTCAAGGTCTAAAAGATCTGTAGAAGTTGCACATGCAAATTTGTGTGGTCAACCAAGGTGTCAGTTTGACAGAAGTTTCAGAAGCAGCATAATCTTTTCATTGGTTGAAATCATTTCAGTGGTTGGAAAAATTAAACTGTTTTGCACATTGAAGTTTGTGGTGTGGAGGTAAGCTTGTGCCATTTTAAGATCATACTCTGTAGAGTGTTTGTCCCCATGTTTTGACAGTCCTTTCTTTCCAGTTCAGTTTTGCCTTGTACCTTAAAACAGAAGACAAAGCTACATTTTTGTTGTCAGCTTGTTGTGGACAAGAACTATCACACCGCCTGTCCCAGGGTGCTCTACAGAGCCAATGATGACCGTCAAGTATTTCCCAAAATGCACCTGGATCAAGTGGATCGTAAACATGTGTATGTGCCACTTCTACCAAACCAGGTAGGTGTATTGTACATCTATGAGCTCACGTGTTAGACTGTTGTGAACACAGGACTACATTTACAATGCCTTATGTAAGTCATTCTTTCAAAGTGTTGTGTTAAGTGTTTGTGTTCTGTTCTAGATGGAGCGTGTACCCGTGTCAAAGTGCAGCACATACACAAATGTGCAGGACTGTTTGTCTGCACAGGATCCATACTGTGTCTGGTGCAGCTCTAAAACAAGGTCAGGGAAACAGCACGTGCAGTTGACACTTTGAAACAATTCTAAACTTGGTTTAAACGTCATTTTCTCTTCCTAGTTGCACATTTGAAGATGACTGCCCAGATTCAGACTGGGTGTCTATTCCTGATGATTCTCAACACAAAATGGTTTCCTACAAAGTTGTAAAGGGCAGCGCTGATCAGGTCAGATTACATACAAGTCTTAACTATAATCAGCTGTGAGTGTCAGTTATTTCTCTTTTTAACACTTACACACCTTCCTTTCTCAGATCACACTTCACATCCAGACACACTTGACTCTGGGCCAGCAGGCACCGTCTCCATTCACTTGTCAGTTCTCTCCAAGTTCCAGTTCCAGTGAGTTTTGTAGCAGGGCAAGCCCTCCTGCACAATTCCCAAAATGCACCTGCATCCTTACAAATAGCACACTTCCTGTTGAAGGTAAGTGACGTTTGCTACATAAAACAATACAGTGAATTTAACCCTGACCATCAAAGACCTTCACATTGTGTCGTCTTGTGTTATATATTTGTTACATCACACAACAAGTGTGTTGCTAAAAAATGATGACTGAGACTCTGACATTCACTGCATTATTTTCAATTAACAGGCCTGGATGTCACCGTTAAGGTTAGACTTGGGAAGACACATATTAGTGAGAGGTTAAAGATATCCGACTGTGCTGACATCAGTGGACCACCAACTTCTGCCCTGTAAGTCCTCTTCCATGCAGCAGCCTGGATTTGATTCCAGTCTGCAGCACTTTGCTGCATGCCCCCACCCTGTCCTTTCTGTCCTGAAGGATCAGTGTGTAGTTTTGGTTTTCTGTTCTAGGCTACTGTAGAAATATTGTGGTACAACATGGCAGACTCTGAGGAAGAGAATCCACAGTGTCTGTACATATTGATTTTCAGGGGATTATACAATCATGAAAACATGAAGTTCTGAATATTCTATTTCTGCCAGATTCTGTACACACACTGGGTCTTTAAGCTGTTGCTGAAACACATGATCAATCAGATGCATCACTAATGAAATTAGTAGGCAGGTGTTTTGTATTGTTTGTTTTCTCTTCAGGTGTCGGAAGTGTATCCAGGCTGGATGTGGCTGGAGCACAAACGGCTGTTCGTGGACACAACAAGGAGAGCAGAATGTAGTGATGCATGTTTTTATGTATTTATCTAACAGGAGCTTTTCCAGTCTACATCGGTACATAGGTCTTGTGCTCAGAACGTAGATGTATTTTTCAAGAAATTGTCACTCTTTTTGTGAAATCCACTTACTTAATTAGTAATTAGCTAAGCTAACTGCTTGTTAAACAGACATGTTTCTGCACATGTTAAACAAACCTATATAATATTCCTCATAACATACAGGATAGGAGAGGTGAATGTCATTTGAACATGCTTAATGTCTTCCTCTTTTTAACCTCCTGCAGGACAGCGCTTGCAAAATGATTACATCTGGGACAAACTTTTCTGTGAGTCTGAACCTCAGTTCTTACACCTTCTTCCTCTGATACTGATCAAATTCACATTCAGTAGTATTACTACTAGTCCTACTAGTAGAAGGTAATACATAAAATCTGATATCTTTGTGTTATTGTCTTATTGTCAGAAACCAGAGATCACCTCCATCTCTCCCAGTGTCGTGTCTTTCTATGGCAGCAACAATGCAGTGTTGTCTGGTCTGAACCTTGGTGACGTGACCAGAGTGAGGTTCCAGTTAGACATGAACTGCATGCTGCAAGAGTGAGTCTGATTTATGGGCACCTAAGATTAAGTTTACATTTAAGCTTAATCTTACAGTCATATTTTACAATACTTTTATGGAAATGCCAACCATATTATAAACTGACAGTAGATTCAATGCTTAGTGTGTGCTGCACTTTCCTAAAGCTGTAGACTGGACTTTTGTGAGTCACACATTGTAGCAAATGCAGATTATAAATCCAGTTTGGTGTTACAGCATTTCAGAGCCCTCAGTCTCTATCTTTAGGAAAGAACCTTTTGGCTTGTCTTCACCTTTACCAGTTTAGGGTTTTTTCAATAATGTTTATGTTGTGGCAGATTGCTATGATTCTGAAGTTTGAAGTTTTCTGCATATTGTTCACATTCTAACAAGTTCCTTATGTAAAAATAATAATACCAGTATCATCTCTCTGGTCAGATCTCCTGTATTGAGTAACACTGGTGAGCGTCTGAAGTTTCACATTCCCAGTTCCAATAAAGGCGTGGTCAAAGTATGTGCTGTCCTACCTGATGATAGTTGCCATGGTAATGCTCTAATCACCTACCAGTCATCACCATCCTGCACCAGCATTGCACCTAGCAGCACCTGGATCAGGTATGACAACACTGGTTGGCTTAGTGCTGGCTAATCTTAGTGTTTTTCAAATTAAAGAGGAAATGCTTCATTTCCTGAACATGGCACACTTCTCATATGCTGTAGTACAGGAAGTGTGGACCTAACGACAGTAAAAACAACAAGAGACGACGTGATGATTTAACACTTTGACTATGGGAAAGTTTACAAGACTACAAGCTAAGCATGTGAGAGAATAGTCTTCCTGACTGAGCACTGGTAGAGCTTCATTTATTGAGCAACTGTTACAGTTTAAGACTATACGACTACAACTATAAAAGTATAAGACTATAAGACTCTGAATAGTTTTAATGACCTCCTTGTGTTTACTACACATGCTTCACTTGTAGTGCAACCCCAGTCCAAAATGTCAACTTGAGATGCTGTTAAAGCACACTAGGCTGACCTCTGTGAAATTTGTAGTGGGTATTCAGCTCCCCTAGAGATAACCTTAATGTTTTTGAGGATCATGTCAGTAACCCTTTTTTAATGTTCTACAGGTAGCCACATTTTCAGGCTGGTTCTTATTTTGTCCAATCATATTGTAGAGTGTACTGAACACTGAAGCTACCAGCAGCCACATGTATTGAAGGACCATTACAATCTGCCAAAAATTGATTGAAGGACAAATGCAGTCAATGAAAGGTGATTTCTGTCTAAATATGACTTGATCTCATCCTGGAGCTTCATAATATAAAGATCTGAACTCACAGGACAGCTTGGAATTCTGTAGATGACCCAAAAGCTATGTAGATGTATGTAGATGAAAATCCACATGTGGCTGCAACAGATGTATATTTACCATCACATTATCATATCACTATCATCATAAGAAAATGATTGGTATGGAATCTGTGCTCAATTTCCTCTGCTCTGATTGGCTGCTGCTCTGTGCCCTGTAGTGGAAAGAGAAAGCTCACAGTCACAGGATCCCACCTACAGTTTGTGGAAGAGATCGTACACGAACACAAACAGACAGACGTCAGACCTCCCATACAGAAAGTCAAACCTCCCAGAGACAGCAATCTACAGGTGGGTCTCTCCACAAACACCATGTCACATTGCATCATTGTCATCATGCTGCATTACAGTACATTGTCACATTCATCCCAACATGCTAAAGTGTAGCACATTAGGCTTAGACTGTTAAACTGCATTTCATCAAGTCACCTGTGTCTTTGCAAATATGCACAAGCATTTTCTGTTCTGCTTCAGTGTGTCACGTCACATCATCTAGTATTGTTATCTTCTCTGACATTACATTTATGTCTTATTGTGTTCAACCAGTGTCACTCTGTTTCCTTCTGTCGTATATCATCACATTACTGTTTATTGTGTTACCATCCTCCTCATGTCATGCTATGGCATACACAGATATTCTATTATAGATAACACTAAATGTTTTTTCTATTCTCTACAGACTCTCACTTATGAGACACCTGCAGCTCCACAGGGGATTTCTACAAGCACAATGTCCCTGAAAGTAGCCAATGAAATCCTGCCCTGCTCCACGATAAACTACTATCCAGAGCCCGAGTTCATCAGTTTTACATCCACACAGACAGGGAACGATGTCCGCGTCACCATACAGGTAATGCATATATTTCTAGCAAACATGCAGAAATATATGACACAAACATATAAAATATCAGCTTTTGTTTCTGTTGTCAGAAAAAGGCAGACAAACTGGAGATGACCACAGCAGAGTTGTCAGTGTGGGGTGTTCAAGATGAAAAAGAATACCCCTGCATCATGGAAGACAAAGATAAAAGTAACGAGACTGACTTCTTCATCTGTGAAATTCAACAGACACCCAGCCCCGTGTTTCAGCACTTACTAGTAATTTGTTTTCATTCAAATTTCACCAATATAGATGATGATTTTACCTTTATTGAGACTGTAATCAAAATTTCTTCTAATAACAGTGCTGTTATTGTCTTCCAGATTAAATATGGTGACGAGACAGTAAGACTAGGGCCTCCATCTTTATTGCATCAGGTCCTTGTGATAGTGCGTTTTCTGCTGATACCCTGTATTATTGCTGGTAAGTACATAAAATAGACTTGGCTGATAAAGTGATTTTGGTCCAGTCAGTGTGGTCGCTCAATGCATAAATTAAACAGTGATGTGAAAACATGAATTTGAATTGATTTGAACCATTTGAATTCAATTGAATTCTTTGTGCCGTCTGTTTGCTTTAAATCAAGAACTTTGTCTTTCAGTGTTGGTGATTATCTGTCAATGGCAAAAGACGCTCACTGCTAAAATGAACTATGAACAACAAACCTGATGGCTGTTTTACAACTCCACTCTCAAGATGAACATCATGCCTCAGGCTCCATTTCTCCACCTGTGGGTTACTGGAGTAAAGTTCATTCTTTGCTGTCAAAATGATGTCACCTTACAACGGGTGTAATTGTTAATGTGCTGCTATGTTTGTGCTTTGCTTTCAATTTTTGTACTAACAGGGTACAATGAGGTGCTGATAAGTGGATTTTGTTACTGTTGGGCAGAGATTGGCTAGTTGTGTCCAAGTTTCCTATCTTTATGCTAAGCTAAATGGCTATTGGCTGTAGCTTCATATTTACCGTGTAAATTCATGAGTCATATCAGTCTTATCATCTCAGTTCCCCCAGAAAGCAAATGAATGTTTTAGTTTTTCTGTATATAGTCTATACATCTTTCATGTAAAGTCATGGTAATATTTGGGATTTGGAATATTATTATTGAGGGACAACAACAACATTAATATACTGCAGTTTTCCCATTATGGGTGTCAGTATATCAGAATGTAAATGAGATTTTGTAATAAAGTTATTCTTTTTTCTACAGAGTGAAGTGGAGTTTGTAGTTTCAATCCGTTCCTTCCTGGTGGAAGCTCGTATAACAGCTGTTCATTGCTGCACAGAAACAGATACACACTTTACACAGTAGAAAGAGTGTGTGATGACATAAGCTGCGTTCACTCACTGTGTTTGTCATCTGTCCACCAGCTGTCAGGACTTACCCTCACTATAAACTGTAATAACTGTGACATCTGGAAGTAAAACACATCTGGAGAATCTACGACACACACATATATGTAACCAGAATATGTCTGCATGTCTCTGCTGAGGGTAAAGGGGTCAGGAGTGTGTGTATTCACGCAAAGGTCAGGTGACCGCAGCACAAAAACCTAATCAGAAGCTGCCAATTATGTTAGAGCAGATGAAAACTCATGTTCAAAATAAGAAATAAAAGGCCTGAGAGTATCTCTTAGTGTGCCTGCAGAGTAAATCTAAGATGTTCTAATTTAAGGTGTCCATCCTCTGCCCAGCGTTTGAACAACAGTTAAGAGAATGCTATTGCTTTCCTTGGAGCCATCGTTATTTGTGTTTCCCTCTGTGCCACACCAGAAATGGCTGCCAGAAGACCGGGCTCTATATTTTTGTACAAATGGATGAGAAGGTCTTGAAAATTTTGGTCCAAAACTCTTTGAGCCTGGGACAAGACCAGAAGATGTGGCATATGTTGGCTGGCACCTGTTCACATGTAGGCCAGGTGGGATCAGCTCCCTGGTAAATTCTTGCCAGTTTGTCAAATTCTTGCCAGTTTTGCCAGTAATCTATGTCACACATTTAAATAAACAAATGTTGTCTGAGGGCCCAAAGTCTCTGAATTTGAAAGTCTGCATTAGAGGTTAGATGAGCACAGCCTGTCACTTGTTCTCTGCTAGATAAATGTGTGTGTGTTAATGAGGAAAGAACAGAACTCTATGAGTTGAAAGGACTCAGACATTTATGTTGCTCAAATGTGATTATCTAAGAGAAGTTTATTTTTTTGCTGAAAATGTGAAGTTCATATTATTCAGTGCTGTTTGTTGCACATTATGTACTTGTAAGGCCTCATTCTAACGTGTGTGTATTGTTTCAGTGTAATGTGGCAATCCAGGACCATGACTACAGCCAAAAAAGACAAATGTCTGCATGTCAGTCAGAGAGAACAAAGAAGCCTGCAGCTCACAGGCAGTGTCCATGCTGCAGGGACAACCAGGTTAGAAATCTGGGTTTTATTTGAGTACATTTATTTTTTAAAGGTTTAGTTTGTCAGTTTGTCCCTTGTGAAATTAAGTCTATGAAACACCTTAAATGTCAACACATACAGAACAAGAGTGTATTAGTTCTACTGCCCATCTCCATTCAACATCCGATATGTCCAACTCTGACTCTTCCCCCCGTTTCCTTTTTATGTGATCAAGGGATGGGGAAGCCACCTTCTGGATATTTACATGAAGCATAGAAACCATCCCTTTAAGAGTCGGGTTCATGTTGGACCTGCAGACTCTCCACCTCCACCTACGAGCCTCATTCTACAACCTGGAGGCCGCCTCCACCTGCAGACTCTGGAAAACAGTGTAGCCACCAGTGTCAGCCAACAACCTGCAGATAACCACACCTACCAGCTTCTGTCAAGAATCTACAAGCCACCTCCACTTGGAAAAAAAAATGGCAGAAGGTTGTAGTACAAAACTCCACCTACCAATTAAATTAAATTAAATTAAGTTCAAGTCAGGAACGGTTAGCCCCTCAAACTGATGAGCTGTTGGCACTTTGCATGGCAGCCAATGCCATCAGTCTGTGGATGTGTGTCAATGGGTGAATGACATATGTAAAAACAGTTTCAGTGGTCAGATGACTAGAAAAGGTTCTATATAAGTACAGTCCATTTATTCTTTATCATTTCACTATATTAATTTAATCAAAGCAAAGTAGAAACTAGCTGCTGGGCCTCCTATTTACGCCTTGTTCCTCATCCTCTGTACAGTGTCTGCAGTGTTCCTGTGCTAGAATACATCCTCAGGTTTTCTGTGTGATAATGTGATTAAACACAAATAATTATTTCATATACATTGTTACGCCCACAAGTGAACGATAACACGACAACTAGAAAAATTGAAGAAGTCTCAGGGGAAGTGAACAAGTGAGGTTTATTAGAACAAAGGAAACAAGCCAAGGTGAGGGAGGGTGGGACTTGTGATTGTGCCAAATGAAATGAAATTAATATAACAGAACAGGGCCTGTCTAAGCTGCCTCTGAATACAGGAAAAGAACAAAAAAAATGCTTAACTGGCTGATCTAACAAAAGGCTTTCCAAAACAAAACAAAGATGGCACAACCAATAAACCTAGTACGACAACAATAACTACTACGTGAGTGCAAAATGTAAAGGGTACCCCAACTTACCTAGTCCCAAACCTCCCACACATACCAAGGTCAATGTGTCTTGAAAAAGAGACACAAAGAGACACGGAATCACAAATGCCACAGGCAAAACCGAGAGTCCACAATGAGGAAAAGAGAGAGTGAAGGCCTGGGACGTCTTCCATTTAAGGAGTCTCCTTTGCCGAGATAGGCCAGCTGATCAGGACACAGGTGAGCAGCATTCAGGGCATTACCTGTGAAAAAACAGCACACAGGGGAGGGGAGACAAACAAACTGCTTGGCACGTAACATACATCATCTGAGAACACTGTATCAGAGCATCAGTTTAAAACTAGACTTTTCACATAATTTATACAACTGTTGCTGTTTGTTATTGTTGTTGTATCTGATGAGAGCGAAGGTACAACTGGAATAAAAATATATCTCACTGCTCTAAACTAGAAAGTTCTGCTTTAATCTGACACGTTATTGTACTATTACAGTAAATTATTGGTGTTGACTTGCAGTAAGTTCACAGTAACACATAGTAATTATTTTATAGTAATATAGTACGGTATAATTCAGTAACAATAATATAATAATATATTTTACAGTAATCATATGTGTGTGTTATTTAATACATTTATTTATTTGTTTGTTTATTCATTTATTTATTTTCCACAATTATTCAGATACACGTTAAAATAAAAGTCTGAGTAATTATTACAGATATTTAAGACAGGACAGATTTTAGAACAGAAAAGACAATATATTATTATTGTTGTTATTATTCAAACATTCTATGGTTGCTATGTTTTGTATCCAGTGCATCATTTTAATAGATCAGAACTAGAGAAAGATCATAACTTGAACATAAACAAAACCAAACGGTCACCAAAAAGTTTGTCTCCTGTTTCACCGACGAGTAACTGAAAATTAACCCTTCAACTGCGGATTTTTTCCATCCACATGACGAATAAAATCATACAGAGAGTGAAGAAGTCGACCAAGAAGCTTCCATCATGGAAAATGTGAGATTTGATTACTTTTTGAATGTTTTATATCGATTTTACCAGACTGTACCGGATCAATCCATCTATTCATTTGAAAAGAGGCCAAACATGCGCATGAAATAATGATTTCAAACTGCATGAACAAAATATTTACATATATTTATTTTCACATAACAAATGAGTGTGTTTTTAGCATCATCTTTACTCTGTATTTCTCTTTTATTTTATGGAAGCAAAATAGTCCAAAATCATAAAATTTATCAGCTTTAGTATGCAGTCTCTGCTGAAACTATACCGTCTCTAATAAGTAATTTATGTCACACATTTAAATAAACAAATGTTGTCTGAGGGCCCAAAGTCTCTGAATTTGAAAGTCTGCACTAGAGGTTAGATGAGCACAGCCTGTCACTTGTTCTCTGCTAGATAAATGTGTGTTAATGAGGAAAGAACAGAACTCTATGAGTTGAAAGGACTCAGACATTTATGTTGCTCAAATGTGATTATCTAAGAGAAGTTTATTTTTTTGCTGGAAATGTGAAGTTCATATTATTCAGTGCTGTTTGTTGCACATTATGTACTTGTAAGGCCTCATTCTAACGTGTGTGTATTGTTTCAGTGTAATGTGGCAATCCAGGACCATGACTACAGCCAAAAAAGACAAATGTCTGCATGTCAGTCAGAGAGAACAAAGAAGCCTGCAGCTCACAGGCTGTGTCCATGCTGCAGGGACAACCAGGTTAGAAATCTGGGTTTTATTTGAGTACATTTATTTTTTAAAGGTTTATGTCCCAAATTGTTCAAAATGTCATTCTTCAGAACGAGAGAATGAGACTGCTTGACAAAATGTAGAAATCATGACAGAAACTATTTTCAACACTGAGTGTCTTCAGACATCGTACAGGCAGATTGCACTGCATGTTACAGTCATTTACATTCACATGAGTGTAATGAGCAGTGCATTTCCATCTAATCTTTCACAAGTTTAAAACTTTGCTCTGTGAAATCTTCACTTTTTAATTTCAACATGTTAAGTAGTGAGTCTTCTGGAGCCTGACATCCTCTTTCTTCATTCCCCAAACCACCAGCACTCTGCTGCACCTACCAGCCTGCCCTGGAAGAGGAAGCAGACCTCTGTAGCCCGTCCTTCACAGCCTTCTCCTGGGCCTCCAGAGCTGCTGAGTCAAGTTTCCACTGTTTCTACCAGCTCGTTGGTCCCAAGTTGCCAGCATGATTTGTTGGGGTATGATTTAGATAAAATCTGTCTTTTCAACGTAACACATGACACTTTCAATTAAATGGATCATAATTGTTTCATTTCTGTTTCTCCGCTACTCACAGTTACAAGAATGGAGACGTGCGTCCATACACTTTAGAGCTGGGACGTTGAATCAAATCCGAGCTGTGTGAGCGCCCAGGTCGTCCAAGCTTCACGACATCGCTCAGTGAAGATATCAACCAGCGTTTTGGGGTCGGAGTCCATCCTCCTCATTATGATGTGGACATTTCTGGAGAACCACAGCCTGGCAAGCCACAGAAGGGAGCCAGGAAGTAGGAACTGAGTGCTCCACTCCATCATCCACCTACAACCTGCCTCATCCACCTACAAACCTATCATTAATGCTCAAAATGACAAAAGACATCCAAAAGACAAACCCATTTCAGATGACAACATCCAAACACCACCTGAAGTCTCCTTTAACTTTACCTGCAAGCATCCAGCTGCAGACTCTGACCACCACCTGTAACACAAGCCTCTGACTACCAACCTCAGCCAACAAACTACAGGTCTTCTCCACCCGCAGACTCTGGAACAGCTTCAACCTACATCCAGCAAGCCTCCTCCACTGTCAAATTCTGAACACCACCCACTGTCTATATACAAGCCTCTACAAAAGACCTGCAGTCCACCTCAACTTGTACATTCTGGCAACAAGCTGTAGCCTGACCCTCCACAATGCAACACAATGCAGGTCTCCTTCACCTGCAGATTCTGACTACCACCTGTAGCACAAACCTCTGTCAATGACCTGCAGACTTTGGCAAGCAGCTTTGACTGACCCTCCACCTACCTACAAGCCTCTGCATGCTGGCAGGCTGCCGCCACCTGTGGACAAGCAGCTGAACCCTGACCCTCCACCTGCCAGCTTCTTCCACCAACCTGCAGGCTGCCTCCTTCTGCAGATCCTGGCAGGCCACTTTGACTGACCCTCCACCTACCACCCTCTGCCTCCAGCCATCAGAAAGCCTCCACTTGCAGACCGTGACAAGCAGCTTTGACTGACCCTCCACCTACCAGCCTCTGACTCCAGCCTTCAGGCCGCCTCCACCTGCAGCCTGGCAAGCAGCTGGAGCCTGATCCTCCACTTGACAGCCCCTTCCACCAGCATGCAGCCCGCCTCCATCTGCCGACTCTGGCAAGCAGCTGGAGCCCAACTCTCTTCGTACCAACCCTTGCCAACAACCCTCAGGCAGTGGATGACGCTGGCATGTGGAGGGTCAGGGTACAGCTGCTCACCACAGTCTGCAAGTTGGGGTGACCTACAGGTAGGCGAAGGGTCAGTCAAAGCTGCTTGACAGAGTCTGCAGATGGAGGCAGCCTGCAGGCTGGTGGCAGATGCTGGCAGGTGGAGGGCCAGGGTACAGCTGCTTGTCACAGTCTGCAAGTGGAGGAGGCCTGAAGACTGGAGGCAGAGGCTGATAGGTGGAAGGTCAGTTCTAGCTTCTTTCCAGAGTCTGCAGGTGGAGGCAGCCCGAATGCACCCGCAGACTCGGGCAAGCATCTGTACCCTGACCCTCCAACCTGCCAGCCTCTGGCAGCAGCGTACAGGCCGCCTCCACCTACAGTGTGGCGAGCAGCTCGAGCCTGATCCTCCACCTACCTACCTCTGCCACCAGCCTTCAGGCCACCATCACCTGTGGACAGCTGTACCATGACCCTCCATCTGCCAACCTTTTTTATGACTCTTCTGACCACCTCCACCTGCAGACTGAGTCAAGCAGCTGTACTCTGACCGTCCACCTGCCAACCTCTTCCACCAGTATGCAGCCCACCTACATCCTCTGACTCTGGCAAGCAGCTGGAGCCCAACTCTCTTCCTACCGACCCTTGCCAACAACCCACAGATCACCTCCACCTGCAGACTGTGACTTACAGATATGGCCTGACCATCCACCTATCAGCCTTTGACAACAATTTGTAAGCAACATCTAACCTATGCCATGCGGCCTGCAGGCTGGTGGAACAGGCTAGCAGGTAGAGGGTCAGACTTGAGCTACAGGTGGAGGCCACCTCCACCTGTAGGCTCTGGCAAGCATCTTTGACTGACCCTCCTTTACCAACAGCCTGCAGCCCACCTACATCTGCAGATTGTGGCAAGAAGCTGTGATTGACCACCTACCAGCCTCTGCCTCCAGCTTTCAGACAGCCTCCACCTCCCAGTCTCTGCCACCAGCCTTCAGGCCTTCTCCAAATGCAAACTGTGGCAAGTAGCTGTACCCTGACCCTCCACCTTCCAGCCTCTTCCACCAGCTTGCAGGCCACCTCCAGATGAAGACTCTGGCAAGCAGCTGGAACCCGACACTCCTCCTACCAACTCTTGCCAACAAGCTGCAGGCCACTTCCACCTGCAGACTGTGGCAACCAGATATGGACTGATTATCCACCTACCAGCCTTTGACAACAATCTGTAAACCTCCACCAATAGAAAGTGGCCGAAGGTTGCAGTCGAAATCTAAATGGACTATACTTATATAGCGTCTTTCTTGTTTTCTAGCGAACCATTCATACACATTCACACACCAATGGCACAGCATTTGGGAGCACTTTGGGGCTTAGTATCTTGCCCAAGGACACTTCAACATGCAGACTGGAGGGGAATGAACCAGGAATCGAAACGCAGATCATCTGATTTTATATAGAGCAGGTTTATTAAATAATGTACAGAAATGCAACAATCCCACCAGGAGCAAGCACTTGGTGAGGCTCAGGCTACAACTTGCAGGCGGAGGCAGCCTGCTAGTTGTAGCCTGTAGTGGTAAGTAGTTAGTTCTTACTTGTAAGGAAATATAACTGACCAAACTCTACCTTCTGTTTGTCTGACATTTCTGTCTCTCTGTTTTTTGTGCTGCGTGTAACCTCCAGTCTCCCTCTCACCTGACTATCAGTTCATCATCCAGTCATCCCTGTTATATAAAGGACCTTCCAGACTGTGCCACATCGTTCAGTTTTCTTTTGTGGTAATTACACAACAGCCAACCTTGTAAAACTTGTGTATTTGTTTTTTGAATCCTGTTTAAACTTGATTTCCCTGTGCATCGGGAAATCCTGCCAGTCATCCATCCAGCTCAGTCTTATCTAAACACCTGCTCCTGAAGTTTGCTGCCACCAACCAGCCTTGCACTGTTCTGGATCTCCTACCTTTAAGATCTCATCCACTCACCCTGCTCCTGAGTTGCGCTATTAATTTAGTTGAATAAACTGTATAAATGTGTTCTGTTCTGTGGTTGGTGTTTGCAGTTTGGGTCGTCTACTGATCATTATAATGATCTGTGCATATCCTGAAATCACACTTTAAACATAGCACAACAGTGCAACAAATTATATTCATAAGTCATACGTTAGTAGCAATCTGTTTTTAGCTAACCGTAGCTTACCAATGGGCTGTGTGCTTCTGTTAAACTTAAATAAAACTGCCGCGAACAACAACACAGGAAGTCAGACGGATTTTTGCTTTTAAATCAACTAATTAAATGATGATAGCACTAAAAGACTTGACAGTGTATATAGTATCATACTTTAATCAAAGCAAAGTGGAAATTAGCTGCTGAGCCTCCTATTAATGCCCTTTCCTTATTATCTCTGTGTAGTGTGTGCAATATTCCTGTGCTAGAATACATCCTCAGGTTTGCTGTGTGATAATGTGATTAAACACAAATAATTATTTCATATACATTGTTACGCCCACAAGTGAACGGTCACACGACAACCAGAAAAATTGAAGAAGTCTCAGGGGAAGTGAACAAGTGAGGTTTATTAGAACAAAAGAAACAAGCCAAGGTGAGGGAGGGTGGGACTTGTGATTGTGCCAAATGAAATGAAATTAATATAACAGAACAGGGCCTGTCTAAGCTGCCTCTGAATACAGGAAAAGAACAAAAAAAATGCTTAACTGGCTGATCTAACAAAAGGCTTTCCAAAACAATACAAAGATGGCACAACCAATAAACCTAGTACGACAATAATAACTACTACGTGAGTGCAAAATGTAAAGGGTACCCCAACTTACCTAGTCCCAAACCTCCCACACATACCAAGGTCAATGTGTCTTGAAAAAGAGACACAAAGAGACACGGAATCACAAATGCCACAGGCAAAACCGAGAGTCCACAATGAGGAAAAGAGAGAGTGAAGGCCCGGGACGTCTTCCATTTAAGGAGTCTCCTTTGCCGAGATAGGCCAGCTGATCAGGACACAGGTGAGCAGCATTCAGGGCATTACCTGTGAAAAAACAGCACACAGGGGAGGGGAGACAAACAAACTGCTTGGCACGTAACATACATCATCTGAGAACACTGTATCAGAGCATCAGTTTAAAACTAGACTTTTCACATAATTTATACAACTGTTGCTGTTTGTTATTGTTGTTGTATCTGATGAGAGCGAAGGTTCAACTGGAATAAAAATATATCTCACTGCTCTAAACTAGAAAGTTCTGCTTTACTCTGACACGTTATTGTACTATTACAGTAAATTATTGGTGTTGACTTGCAGTAAGTTCACAGTAACACATAGTAATTATTTTATAGTAATATAGTACGGTATAATTCAGTAACAATAATATAATAATATATTTTACAGTAATCATATGTGTGTGTTATTTAATACATTTATTTATTTGTTTGTTTATTCATTTATTTATTTTCCACGATTATTCAGATACACGTTAAAATAAAAGTCTGAGTAATTATTACAGATATTTAAGACAGGACAGATTTTAGAACAGAAAAGACAATATATTATTATTGTTGTTATTATTCAAACATTCTATGGTTGCTATGTTTTGTCTCCAGGTGCATCATTTTAATAGATCAGAACTAGAGAAAGATCATAACTTGAACATAAACAAAACCAAACGGTCACCAAAAAGTTTGTCTCCTGTTTCACCGACGAGTAACTGAAAATTAACCCTTCAACTGCGGATTTTTTCCATCCACATGACGAATAAAATCATACAGAGAGTGAAGAAGTCGACCAAGAAGCTTCCATCATGGAAAATGTGAGATTTGATTACTTTTTGAATGTTTTATATCGATTTTACCAGACTGTACCGGATCAATCCATCTATTCGTTTGAAAAGAGGCCAAACATGCGCATGAAATAATGATTTCAAACTGCATGAACAAAATATTTACATATATTTATTTTCACATAACAAATGAGTGTGTTTTTAGCATCATCTTTACTCTGTATTTCTCTTTTATTTTATGGAAGCAAAATAGTCCAAAATCATAAAATTTATCAGCTTTACTATGCAGTCTCTGCTGAAACTATATTGTCTCTAATAAGTAATTTATGTCACACATTTAAATAAACAAATGTTGTCTGAGGGCCCAAAGTCTCTGAATTTGAAAGTCTGCACTAGAGGTTAGATGAGCACAGCCTGTCACTTGTTCTCTGCTAGATAAATGTGTGTTAATGAGGAAAGAACAGAACTCTATGAGTTGAAAGGACTCAGACATTTATGTTGCTCAAATGTGATTATCTAAGAGAAGTTTATTTTTTTGCTGGAAATGTGAAGTTCATATTATTCAGTGCTGTTTGTTGCACATTATGTACTTGTAAGGCCTCATTCTAACGTGTGTGTATTGTTTCAGTGTAATGTGGCAATCCAGGACCATGACTACAGCCAAAAAAGACAAATGTCTGCATGTCAGTCAGAGAGAACAAAGAAGCCTGCAGCTCACAGGCAGTGTCCATGCTGCAGGGACAACCAGGTTAGAAATCTGGGTTCTATTTGAGTACATTTATTTTTTAAAGGTTTATGTCCCAAATTGTTCAAAATGTCATTCTTCAGAACGAGAGAATGAGACTGCTTGACAAAATGTAGAAATCATGACAGAAAATATTTTCAACACTGAGTGTCTTCAGACATCGTACAGGCAGATTGCACTGAATATTACAGTCATTTACATTCACATGAGTGTAATGAGCAGTGCATTTCCATCTAATCTTTCACAAGTTTAAAACTTTGCTCTGTGAAATCTTCACTTTTTAATTTCAACATGTTAAGTAGTGAGTCTTCTGGAGCCTGACATCCTCTTTCTTCATTCCCCAAACCACCAGCACTCTGCTGCACCTACCAGCCTGCCCTGGAAGAGGAAGCAGACCTCTGTAGCCCGTCCTTCACAGCCTTCTCCTGGGCCTCCAGAGCTGCTGAGTCAAGTTTCCAATGTTTCTACCAGCTCGTTGGTCCCAAGTTGCCAGCATGATTTGTTGAGGTATGATTTAGATAAAATCTGTCTTTTCAACGTAACACATGACACTTTCAATTAAATGGATCATAATTGTTTCATTTCTGTTTCTCCGCTACTCACAGTTACAAGAATGGAGACGTGCGTCCATACACTTTAGAGCTGGGACGTTGAATCAAATCCGAGCTGTGTGAGCGCCCAGGTCGTCCAAGCTTCACGACATCGCTCAGTGAAGATATCAACCAGCGTTTTGGGGTCGGAGTCTATCCTCCTCATTATGATGTGGACATTTCTGGAGAACCACAGCCTGGCAAGCCACAGAAGGGAGCCAGGAAGTAGGAACTGAGTGCTCCACTCCATCATCCACCTACAACCTGCCTCATCCACCTACAAACCTATCATTAATGCTCAAAATGACAAAAGACATCCAAAAGACAAACCCATTTCAGATGACAACATCCAAACACCACCTGAAGTCTCCTTTAACTTTACCTGCAAGCATCCAGCTGCAGACTCTGACCACCACCTGTAACACAAGCCTCTGACTACCAACCTCAGCCAACAAACTACAGGTCTTCTCCACCCGCAGACTCTGGAACAGCTTCAACCTACATCCAGCAAGCCTCCTCCACTGTCAAATTCTGAACACCACCCACTGTCTATATACAAGCCTCTACAAAAGACCTGCAGTCCACCTCAACTTGTACATTCTGGCAACAAGCTGTAGCCTGACCCTCCACAATGCAACACAATGCAGGTCTCCTTCACCTGCAGATTCTGACTACCACCTGTAGCACAAACCTCTGTCAATGACCTGCAGACTTTGGCAAGCAGCTTTGACTGACCCTCCACCTACCTACAAGCCTCTGCATGCTGGCAGGCTGCCGCCACCTGTGGACAAGCTGAACCCTGACCCTCCACCTGCCAGCTTCTTCCACCAACCTGCAGGCTGCCTCCTTCTGCAGATCCTGGCAGGCCACTTTGACTGACCCTCCACCTACCACCCTCTGCCACCAGCCATCAGAAAGCCTCCACTTGCAGACCGTGACAAGCAGCTTTGACTGACCCTCCACCTACCAGCCTCTGACTCCAGCCTTCAGGCCGCCTCCACCTGCAGCCTGGCAAGCAGCTGGAGCCTGATCCTCCACTTGACAGCCCCTTCCACCAGCATGCAGCCCGCCTCCATCTGCCGACTCTGGCAAGCAGCTGGAGCCCAACTCTCTTCGTACCAACCCTTGCCAACAACCCTCAGGCAGTGGATGACGCTGGCATGTGGAGGGTCAGGGTACAGCTGCTCACCACAGTCTGCAAGTTGGGGTGACCTACAGGTAGGCGAAGGGTCAGTCAAAGCTGCTTGACAGAGTCTGCAGATGCAGGCAGCCTGCAGGCTGGTGGCAGATGCTGGCAGGTGGAGGGCCAGGGTACAGCTGCTTGTCACAGTCTGCAAGTGGAGGAGGCCTGAAGACTGGAGGCAGAGGCTGATAGGTGGAAGGTCAGTTCTAGCTTCTTTCCAGAGTCTGCAGGTGGAGGCAGCCCGAATGCACCCGCAGACTCGGGCAAGCATCTGTACCCTGACCCTCCAACCTGCCAGCCTCTGGCAGCAGCGTACAGGCCGCCTCCACCTACAGACTGTGGCGAGCAGCTCAAGCCTGATCCTCCACCTGCCTACCTTTGCCACCAGCCTTCAGGCCACCATCACCTGTGGACAGCTGTACCATGACCCTCCATCTGCCAACCTTTTTCATGACTCTTCTGACCACCTCCACCTGCAGACTAAGTCAAGCAGCTGTACCCTGACCCTCCACCTACCTGCCTCTGCCACCAGTCTTCAGGTTGCCTCCACATGCAGACTGTGCAAAGCATCAGTACCCTGACCCGCCATCTGCCAGCCTCTGACTCCAGCCTTCAGGCCGCCTCCACCTGCAGCCTGGCAAGCAGCTGGAGCCTGATCCTCCACTTGACAGCCCCTTCCACCAGCATGCAGCCCGCCTCCATCTGCCGACTCTGGCAAGCAGCTGGAGCCCAACTCTCTTCGTACCAACCCTTGCCAACAACCCTCAGGCAGTGGATGACGCTGGCATGTGGAGGGTCAGGGTACAGCTGCTCACCACAGTCTGCAAGTTGGGGTGACCTACAGGTAGGCGAAGGGTCAGTCAAAGCTGCTTGACAGAGTCTGCAGATGGAGGCAGCCTGCAGGCTGGTGGCAGATGCTGGCAGGTGGAGGGCCAGGGTACAGCTGCTTGTCACAGTCTGCAAGTGGAGGAGGCCTGAAGACTGGAGGCAGAGGCTGATAGGTGGAAGGTCAGTTCTAGCTTCTTTCCAGAGTCTGCAGGTGGAGGCAGCCCGAATGCACCCGCAGACTCGGGCAAGCATCTGTACCCTGACCCTCCAACCTGCCAGCCTCTGGCAGCAGCGTACAGGCCGCCTCCACCTACAGTGTGGCGAGCAGCTCGAGCCTGATCCTCCACCTACCTACCTCTGCCACCAGCCTTCAGGCCACCATCACCTGTGGACAGCTGTACCATGACCCTCCATCTGCCAACCTTTTTTATGACTCTTCTGACCACCTCCACCTGCAGACTGAGTCAAGCAGCTGTACTCTGACCGTCCACCTGCCAACCTCTTCCACCAGTATGCAGCCCACCTACATCCTCTGACTCTGGCAAGCAGCTGGAGCCCAACTCTCTTCCTACCGACCCTTGCCAACAACCCACAGATCACCTCCACCTGCAGACTGTGACTTACAGATATGGCCTGACCATCCACCTATCAGCCTTTGACAACAATTTGTAAGCAACATCTAACCTATGCCATGCGGCCTGCGGGCTGGTGGAACAGGCTAGCAGGTAGAGGGTCAGACTTGAGCTACAGGTGGAGGCCACCTCCACCTGTAGGCTCTGGCAAGCATCTTTGACTGACCCTCCTTTACCAACAGCCTGCAGCCCACCTACATCTGCAGATTGTGGCAAGAAGCTGTGATTGACCACCTACCAGCCTCTGCCTCCAGCTTTCAGACAGCCTCCACCTCCCAGTCTCTGCCACCAGCCTTCAGGCCGTCTCCAAATGCAAACTGTGGCAAGTAGCTGTACCCTGACCCTCCACCTTCCAGCCTCTTCCACCAGCTTGCAGGCCACCTCCAGATGAAGACTCTGGCAAGCAGCTGGAACCCGACACTCCTCCTACCAACTCTTGCCAACAAGCTGCAGGCCACTTCCACCTGCAGACTGTGGCAACCAGATATGGACTGATTATCCACCTACCAGCCTTTGACAACAATCTGTAAACCTCCACCAATAGAAAGTGGCCGAAGGTTGCAGTCGAAATCTAAATGGACTATACTTATATAGCGTCTTTCTTGTTTTCTAGCGAACCATTCATACACATTCACACACCAATGGCACAGCATTTGGGAGCACTTTGGGGCTTAGTATCTTGCCCAAGGACACTTCAACATGCAGACTGGAGGGGAATGAACCAGGAATCGAAACGCAGATCATCTGATTTTATATAGAGCAGGTTTATTAAATAATGTACAGAAATGCAACAATCCCACCAGGAGCAAGCACTTGGTGAGGCTCAGGCTACAACTTGCAGGCGGAGGCAGCCTGCTAGTTGTAGCCTGTAGTGGTAAGTAGTTAGTTCTTACTTGTAAGGAAATATAACTGACCAAACTCTACCTTCTGTTTGTCTGACATTTCTGTCTCTCTGTTTTTTGTGCTGCGTGTAACCTCCAGTCTCCCTCTCACCTGACTATCAGTTCATCATCCAGTCATCCCTGTTATATAAAGGACCTTCCAGACTGTGCCACATCGTTCAGTTTTCTTTTGTGGTAATTACACAACAGCCAACCTTGTAAAACTTGTGTATTTGTTTTTTGAATCCTGTTTAAACTTGATTTCCCTGTGCATCGGGAAATCCTGCCAGTCATCCATCCAGCTCAGTCTTATCTAAACACCTGCTCCTGAAGTTTGCTGCCACCAACCAGCCTTGCACTGTTCTGGATCTCCTACCTTTAAGATCTCATCCACTCACCCTGCTCCTGAGTTGCGCTATTAATTTAGTTGAATAAACTGTATAAATGTGTTCTGTTCTGTGGTTGGTGTTTGCAGTTTGGGTCGTCTACTGATCATTATAATGATCTGTGTATATAGTATCATACTTTAATCAAAGCAAAGTGGAAATTAGCTGCTGAGCCTCCTATTAATGCCCTTTCCTTATTATCTCTGTGTAGTGTGTGCAATATTCCTGTGCTAGAATACATCCTCAGGTTTGCTGTGTGATAATGTGATTAAACACAAATAATTATTTCATATACATTGTTACGCCCACAAGTGAACGGTCACACGACAACCAGAAAAATTGAAGAAGTCTCAGGGGAAGTGAACAAGTGAGGTTTATTAGAACAAAAGAAACAAGCCAAGGTGAGGGAGGGTGGGACTTGTGATTGTGCCAAATGAAATGAAATTAATATAACAGAACAGGGCCTGTCTAAGCTGCCTCTGAATACAGGAAAAGAACAAAAAAAATGCTTAACTGGCTGATCTAACAAAAGGCTTTCCAAAACAAAACAAAGATGGCACAACCAATAAACCTAGTACGACAACAATAACTACTACGTGAGTGCAAAATGTAAAGGGTACCCCAACTTACCTAGTCCCAAACCTCCCACACATACCAAGGTCAATGTGTCTTGAAAAAGAGACACAAAGAGACACGGAATCACAAATGCCACAGGCAAAACCGAGAGTCCACAATGAGGAAAAGAGAGAGTGAAGGCCCGGGACGTCTTCCATTTAAGGAGTCTCCTTTGCCGAGATAGGCCAGCTGATCAGGACACAGGTGAGCAGCATTCAGGGCATTACCTGTGAAAAAACAGCACACAGGGGAGGGGAGACAAACAAACTGCTTGGCACGTAACATACATTATCTGAGAACACTGTATCAGAGCATCAGTTTAAAACTAGACTTTTCACATAATTTATACAACTGTTGCTGTTTGTTATTGTTGTTGTATCTGATGAGAGCGAAGGTTCAACTGGAATAAAAATATATCTCACTGCTCTAAACTAGAAAGTTCTGCTTTACTCTGACACGTTATTGTACTATTACAGTAAATTATTGGTGTTGACTTGCAGTAAGTTCACAGTAACACATAGTAATTATTTTATAGTAATATAGTACGGTATAATTCAGTAACAATAATATAATAATATATTTTACAGTAATCATATGTGTGTGTTATTTAATACATTTATTTATTTGTTTGTTTATTCATTTATTTATTTTCCACGATTATTCAGATACACGTTAAAATAAAAGTCTGAGTAATTATTACAGATATTTAAGACAGGACAGATTTTAGAACAATAAAGACAATATATTATTATTGTTGTTATTATTCAAACATTCTATGGTTGCTATGTTTTGTCTCCAGGTGCATCATTTTAATAGATCAGAACTAGAGAAAGATCATAACTTGAACATAAACAAAACCAAACGGTCACCAAAAAGTTTGTCTCCTGTTTCACCGACAAGTAACTGAAAATTAACCCTTCAACTGCAGATTTTTTCCATCCACATGACGAATAAAATCATACAGAGAGTGAAGAAGTCGACCAAGAAGCTTCCATCATGGAAAATGTGAGATTTGATTACTTTTTGAATGTTTTATATCGATTTTACCAGACTGTACCGGATCAATCCATCTATTCGTTTGAAAAGAGGCCAAACATGCGCATGAAATAATGATTTCAAACTGCATGAACAAAATATTTACATATATTTATTTTCACATAACAAATGAGTGTGTTTTTAGCATCATCTTTACTCTGTATTTCTCTTTTATTTTATGGAAGCAAAATAGTCCAAAATCATAAAATTTATCAGCTTTACTATGCAGTCTCTGCTGAAACTATATTGTCTCTAATAAGTAATTTATGTCACACATTTAAATAAACAAATGTTGTCTGAGGGCCCAAAGTCTCTGAATTTGAAAGTCTGCACTAGAGGTTAGATGAGCACAGCCTGTCACTTGTTCTCTGCTAGATAAATGTGTGTTAATGAGGAAAAAACAGAACTCTATGAGTTGAAAGGACTCAGACATTTATGTTGCTCAAATGTGATTATCTAAGAGAAGTTTATTTTTTTGCTGGAAATGTGAAGTTCATATTATTCAGTGCTGTTTGTTGCACATTATGTACTTGTAAGGCCTCATTCTAACGTGTGTGTATTGTTTCAGTGTAATGTGGCAATCCAGGACCATGACTACAGCCAAAAAAGACAAATGTCTGCATGTCAGTCAGAGAGAACAAAGAAGCCTGCAGCTCACAGGCAGTGTCCATGCTGCAGGGACAACCAGGTTAGAAATCTGGGTTTTATTTGAGTACATTTATTTTTTAAAGGTTTATGTCCCAAATTGTTCAAAATGTCATTCTTCAGAACGAGAGAATGAGACTGCTTGACAAAATGTAGAAATCATGACAGAAAATATTTTCAACACTGAGTGTCTTCAGACATCGTACAGGTAGATTGCACTGAATATTACAGTCATTTACATTCACATGAGTGTAATGAGCAGTGCATTTCCATCTAATCTTTCACAAGTTTAAAACTTTGCTCTGTGAAATCTTCACTTTTTAATTTCAACATGTTAAGTAGTGAGTCTTCTGGAGCCTGACATCCTCTTTCTTCATTCCCCAAACCACCAGCACTCTGCTGCACCTACCAGCCTGCCCTGGAAGAGGAAGCAGACCTCTGTAGCCCGTCCTTCACAGCCTTCTCCTGGGCCTCCAGAGCTGCTGAGTCAAGTTTCCACTGTTTCTACCAGCTCGTTGGTCCCAAGTTGCCAGCATGATTTGTTGAGGTATGATTTAGACAAAATCTGTCTTTTCAACGTAACACGTGACACTTTCAATTAAATGGATCATAATTGTTTCATTTCTGTTTCTCCGCTACTCACAGTTACAAGAATGGAGACGTGCGTCCATACACTTTAGAGCTGGGACGTCGAATCAAATCCGAGCTGTGTGAGCGCCCAGGTCGTCCAAGCTTCACGACATCGCTCAGTGAAGATATCAACCAGCGTTTTGGGGTCGGAGTCCATCCTCTTCATTATGATGTGGACATTTCTGGAGAACCACAGCCTGGCAAGCCACAGAAGGGAGCCAGGAAGTAGGAACTGAGTGCTCCACTCCATCATCCACCTACAACCTGCCTCATCCACCTACAAACCTATCATTAAGGCTCAAAATGACAAAAGACATCCAAAAGACAAACCCATTTCAGATGACAACATCCAAACACCACCTGAAGTCTCCTTTAACTTTACCTGCAAGCATCCAGCTGCAGACTCTGACCACCACCTGTAACACAAGCCTCTGACTACCAACCTCAGCCAACAAACTACAGGTCTTCTCCACCCGCAGTCTCTGGAACAGCTTCAACCTACATCCAGCAAGCCTCCTCCACTGTCAAATTCTGAACACCACCCACTGTCTATATACAAGCCTCTACAAAAGACCTGCAGTCCACCTCAACTTGTACATTCTGGCAACAAGCTGTAGCCTGACCCTCCACAATGCAACACAATGCAGGTCTCCTTCACCTGCAGATTCTGACTACCACCTGTAGCACAAACCTCTGTCAATGACCTGCAGACTTTGGCAAGCAGCTTTGACTGACCCTCCACCTACCTACAAGCCTCTGCATGCTGGCAGGCTGCCTCCACCTGTGGACAAGCAGCTGAACCCTGACCCTCCACCTGCCAGCTTCTTCCACCAACCTGCAGGCTGCCTCCTTCTGCAGATCCTGGCAGGCCACTTTGACTGACCCTCCACCTACCACCCTCTGCCTCCAGCCATCAGAAAGCCTCCACTTGCAGACCGTGACAAGCAGCTTTGACTGACCCTCCACCTACCAGCCTCTGACTCCAGCCTTCAGGCCGCCTCCACCTGCAGCCTGGCAAGCAGCTGGAGCCTGATCCTCCACTTGACAGCCCCTTCCACCAGCATGCAGCCCGCCTCCATCTGCCGACTCTGGCAAGCAGCTGGAGCCCAACTCCCTTCGTACCAACCCTTGCCAACAACCCTCAGGCAGTGGATGACGCTGGCATGTGGAGGGTCAGGGTACAGCTGCTCACCACAGTCTGCAAGTTGGGGTGACCTACAGGTAGGCGAAGGGTCAGTCAAAGCTGCTTGACAGAGTCTGCAGATGGAGGCAGCCTGCAGGCTGGTGGCAGATGCTGGCAGGTGGAGGGCCAGGGTACAGCTGCTTGTCACAGTCTGCAAGTGGAGGAGGCCTGAAGACTGGAGGCAGAGGCTGATAGGTGGAAGGTCAGTTCTAGCTTCTTTCCAGAGTCTGCAGGTGGAGGCAGCCTGAATGCACCCGCAGACTCGGGCAAGCATCTGTACCCTGACCCTCCAACCTGCCAGCCTCTGGCAGCAGCGTACAGGCTGCCTCCACCTACAGACTGTGGCGAGCAGCTCAAGCCTGATCCTCCACCTACCTACCTTTGCCACCAGCCTTCAGGCCACCATCACCTGTGGACAGCTGTACCATGACCCTCCATCTGCCAACCTTTTTCATGACTCTTCTGACCACCTCCACCTGCAGAATAAATCAAGCAGCTGTACCCTGACCCTCCACCTACCTGCCTCTGCCACCAGTCTTCAGGTTGCCTCCACATGCAGACTGTGCAAAGCATCAGTACCCTGACCCGCCATCTGCCAGCCTCTGACTCCAGCATTCAGGCCGCCTCCACCTGCAGCCTGGCAAGCAGCTGGAGCCTGATACTCCACCTGCCAGCCTCTTCCACCAGCATGCAGCCCACCTACATCCTCTGACACTGGCAAGCAGTTGGAGCCCAACTCTCTTCCTACCGACCCTTGCCAACAACCCACAGATCACCTCCACCTGCAGACTGTGACAAACAGATATGGCCTGACCATCCACCTATCAGCCTTTGACAACAATTTGTAAGCAACATCTAACCTATGCCACGCGGCCTGCAGGCTGGTGGAACAGGCTAGCAGGTGGAGGGTCAGACTGGAGCTGCTTGCCATAGTCTGCAGGTTGAGGTGGTCTGCAGCTGTACCCTGACCCTCCACCTGTAGACTGTGGCAAGCAGCTGTACTCTGACCCTCCACCTGCAAACTCTGGCAAGCAGCTGTACCCGGACCCTCGACCTGCCAGCCTGCAGGCCACGTCCACCTGTAGGTTCTGGCATGCACCTTTACCAACAGCCTGCAGCCCACCTACATTTGCAGATTGTGGCAAGAAGCTGTGACTGACCACCTACCAGCCTCTGCCTCCAGCTTTCAGACAGCCTCCACCTCCCAGCCTCTGCCACCAGCCTTTAGGCCGTCTCCAAATGCAAACTGTGGCAAGTAGCTGTACCCTGACCCTCCACCTTCCAGCCTCTTCCACCAACATGCAGGCCACCTCCAGATGAAGACTCTGGCAAGCAGCTGGAGCCTGATCCTCCACTTGACAGCCCCTTCCACCAGCATGCAGCCCGCCTCCATCTGCCGACTCTGGCAAGCAGCTGGAGCCCAACTCTCTTCGTACCAACCCTTGCCAACAACCCTCAGGCAGTGGATGACGCTGGCATGTGGAGGGTCAGGGTACAGCTGCTCACCACAGTCTGCAAGTTGGGGTGACCTACAGGTAGGCGAAGGGTCAGTCAAAGCTGCTTGACAGAGTCTGCAGATGGAGGCAGCCTGCAGGCTGGTGGCAGATGCTGGCAGGTGGAGGGCCAGGGTACAGCTGCTTGTCACAGTCTGCAAGTGGAGGAGGCCTGAAGACTGGAGGCAGAGGCTGATAGGTGGAAGGTCAGTTCTAGCTTCTTTCCAGAGTCTGCAGGTGGAGGCAGCCTGAATGCACCCGCAGACTCGGGCAAGCATCTGTACCCTGACCCTCCAACCTGCCAGCCTCTGGCAGCAGCGTACAGGCCGCCTCCACCTACAGTGTGGCGAGCAGCTCGAGCCTGATCCTCCACCTACCTACCTCTGCCACCAGCCTTCAGGCCACCATCACCTGTGGACAGCTGTACCATGACCCTCCATCTGCCAACCTTTTTTATGACTCTTCTGACCACCTCCACCTGCAGACTGAGTCAAGCAGCTGTACTCTGACCGTCCACCTGCCAGCCTCTTCCACCAGTATGCAGCCCACCTACATCCTCTGACTCTGGCAAGCAGCTGGAGCCCAACTCTCTTCCTACCGACCCTTGCCAACAACCCACAGATCACCTCCACCTGCAGACTGTGACTTACAGATATGGCCTGACCATCCACCTATCAGCCTTTGACAACAATTTGTAAGCAACATCTAACCTATGCCATGCGGCCTGCAGGCTGGTGGAACAGGCTAGCAGGTAGAGGGTCAGACTTGAGCTACAGGTGGAGGCCACCTCCACCTGTAGGCTCTGGCAAGCATCTTTGACTGACCCTACTTTACCAACAGCCTGCAGCCCACCTACATCTGCAGATTGTGGCAAGAAGCTGTGATTGACCACCTACCAGCCTCTGCCTCCAGCTTTCAGACAGCCTCCACCTCCCAGTCTCTGCCACCAGCCTTCAGGCCGTCTCCAAATGCAAACTGTGGCAAGTAGCTGTACCCTGACCCTCCACCTTCCAGCCTCTTCCACCAGCCTGCAGGCCACCTCCAGATGAAGACTCTGGCAAGCAGCTGGAACCCGACACTCCTCCTACCAACTCTTGCCAACAAGCTGCAGGCCACTTCCACCTGCAGACTGTGGCAACCAGATATGGACTGATTATCCACCTACCAGCCTTTGACAACAATCTGTAAACCTCCACCAATAGAAAGTGGCCGAAGGTTGCAGTCGAAATCTAAATGGACTATACTTATATAGCGTCTTTCTTGTTTTCTAGCGAACCATTCATACACATTCACACACCAATGGCACAGCATTTGGGAGCACTTTGGGGCTTAGTATCTTGCCCAAGGACACTTCAACATGCAGACTGGAGGGGAATGAACCAGGAATCGAAACGCAGATCATCTGATTTTATATAGAGCAGGTTTATTAAATAATTTACAGAAATGCAACAATCCCACCAGGAGCAAGCACTTGGTGAGGCTCAGGCTACAACTTGCAGGCGGAGGCAGCCTGCTAGTTGTAGCCTGTAGTGGTAAGTAGTTAGTTCTTACTTGTAAGGAAATATAACTGACCAAACTCCACCTTCTGTTTGTCTGACATTTCTGTCTCTCTGTTTTTTGTGCTGCGTGTAACCTCCAGTCTCCCTCTCACCTGACTATCAGTTCATCATCCAGTCATCCCTGTTATATAAAGGACCTTCCAGACTGTGCCACATCGTTCAGTTTTCTTTTGTGGTAATTACACAACAGCCAACCTTGTAAAACTTGTGTATTTGTTTTTTGAATCCTGTTTAAACTTGATTTCCCTGTGCATCGGGAAATCCTGCCAGTCATCCATCCAGCTCAGTCTTATCTAAACACCTGCTCCTGAAGTTTGCTGCCACCAACCAGCCTTGCACTGTTCTGGATCTCCTACCTTTAAGATCTCATCCACTCACCCTGCTCCTGAGTTGCGCTATTAATTTAGTTGAATAAACTGTATAAATGTGTTCTGTTCTGTGGTTGGTGTTTGCAGTTTGGGTCGTCTACTGATCATTATAATGATCTGTGTATATAGTATCATACTTTAATCAAAGCAAAGTGGAAATTAGCTGCTGAGCCTCCTATTAATGCCCTTTCCTTATTATCTCTGTGTAGTGTGTGCAATATTCCTGTGCTAGAATACATCCTCAGGTTTGCTGTGTGATAATATGATTGAATGATATGACTCAGTGGCATGTGGAGGCCTTCATCATGTTTGTTGATGCTGGGCCTAGAGCACAATACAAATTGGCACAGAAAATACACTGAGGAGGAAATCCAAACGTGAGATACCGTTTAAGGTAGGAAATAAAAACTGCGTCACACGTCTCCGTCACAGCTCAAAGAATGACGACAGGTCGGCGCTGCATTAATTCAATATTAATGAATAACGGAACATCTAACTACAACAAGAAACAGAAAACACCTCGACCGACATGACAACAACAAAGTGTGAAACACACACTGTGTCCACAGAACTGGAGTAAGTACAACATGAAGCCACTTTTAATCCACTGAACTCTCCATATTTAAGGACATAAACAATGATTCAGTTCAAGCAGCAGACGTTAGCCTCCAGCTAGCTTCCTGAAATTAGAAATGTTAAATATATATTGTTATTTTATTCTTATTAAGTTACTTTAGCGTTTTAATGGTTTAGTTATAATAAAAGTATAAGCAGAAATACAAATAGCCTAGCCTACATGCTACAAGTTACAGGCTATATTTTGATTATGATGCTACATGATGGTGGAGTTTTTCTTACTTTCCCTTACTTTTCTTACTTTCATACTTTGTTATGGGTTAGTGTTTTATGTTGGAATACTCGGCTCTCCTTCTTTTGCTGGTTTCACTCCAGTTTTGAACGTCTGTCCTGGTTTGTTTCACCTCTTCCTGATCAGTATTCACCTGTGTTTTACTATTCTGCCTCCATTAATGTATTTAGTCGTTGTGTTCGCTTATCTCGGTGTCACTTTGTCCTATAGACGGCATGTCCTAAACAGCAGGGTCATCACAGGTGTTACCAATGTTTCTGAATGGAAGTGAACCTTCATTAGTAAAACACCTACTGTTATTGTTTGCTGTGAAAAAAGGCTGTAGCTGTGCTCTTGCCTTCATGTCGTGTTCAGGAGTGTTCCTTGTATTTTGAAGTGTTCCTTGGACGGAGCAGAAGTGTTTCTAGAAGCCATCAGGTCCTGATGATTTATTATTAGGAGGTATTAGTGAGCACAATGGGAAGCCCATCCTGTGTTCATTGTTAATCAACTGAACTGTGTTGTACCAGTTGTTGCTGAACTATTTATTGATTCATATGATGATAAAACGTCATTCAGGACAACTAGAAGAAAGAAGTTCTCAAAGCTGCCACCAGATGTCATCCAGACGCCTCTGGATTTCGTCTCTGCTGTACTTTGAAGAGAGAGGCATCACTGACTGCGTTTTCTCTGAGCTCTCTCTGTAACTGTCACTCTAAAACGGGGGATGTTGAATGATTGGATAGGCATCAGACATGCCATGAAATCACTGTTTTGGTTTGACTGCTCATGTAACAGGCAGCATTTGACAGCATTCACTCCGTTAGTTGATGAATGGGGCGTAAAGGCGGTCACCCTGCCGCACCCGTGGATTTTGGTTCTTCTTCATGTCGCTGTCATCATGTGAACTGCTGAGATGTTTTTATCAAACCGTTTTCTAGTTTAGAGCACACTGATGTCACTTCAATCACCTCTGTTGTTACACTAAAACTGCGCAGACTTACTGTGACATAATATATGATCAAATATAGTTTGAATAATATTTCCTCTCAAAGACTTTAAGTGTCAGTTTTCGGTTTCACTGGGCGCGCGCCCCCTCCCACTTTCAACACTTCTCTTTTCGACAGCATTTCGCCGCCATTGCGCTTTTACGCACGACTCCAGTGACACCGTGAAGGAGAGCAGAGTGTCATGAAGACCGTCAGTGTGTGAGCGTTTTTGCTGCCCTCGCTGCAACAAGATGATCCTGCTGCCTGCTCTGTTGTTGTTTCTCTGGGGAGAACCGGGTCGGTGCCTTGCGGAGAAAGGATTCACTTTTGATGGACACATCCGCCAATTCGCCGTGGCCAACAACACGCTTTACATCGCTACACAGGAGAAACTGTACCAGCTGAGCCACGACCTGATTCTGGTCCAGAGTGTGACCCAGAGAGGAATCTTGAAGGGTGGGCCATCACCGATTAATGCACAGTTTCACCGGGTCTCTGAGACGGATGAGGGGAACGCAACTTTCAGCGTCAACATTTTGTTGCCGTTTGTTGAAAATGGAACTGTGATCAGCTGTGGTTTGACCCACGACGAGTGCGGTTACTGCGAGCTGCTGGACCCGAAGAACATTTCAAATGTGCTGCACCGGGAACACATCCTGGTGGGACCCCCGTGGAGCCGCAGCGCGTCCGTCGGCTTCCTGGTGAACGTGAAAAAGACTGTGGGCCAGACCGAGACTTACATTCTGACTGCCATACAACAAGGCAAACCCATAAACAACAGCTGCTTCCCTGAACCAGGCGCGGTGAACCTTCATAATACGAATGACAAACAGACAGGAGGTATCTTTTCTTCATCCGGCGACTCCAACACCGATACCTTAAAGAGTGAACGCAGCGAGTTTGTGGATGGATTTCAGATTAATTCCATCATTTATCTTTTGTCCAACCTGCCCTCAAAGGACAAACGCGACGAAGTCCGTCTGATTTGGCTTGAAGGGAAAACAAGCAAAAGTCATACTTTCAAGTCTCTGCGGGGCGCGACCCTCAGCATCTCTGATGGAGCTGAAGGCAGCAGACTCGTCGCCTCCTCCGTGATCCCGGGTGGGCCGCCGGTGCTGTGGAGCGGCGTGTTCAGTGTGGATGGAGCACAAGCCAACACCGAGCTGGTGTTGTTTGACATCAGCCCTGATCTCACCGGAGACACCGACAAGGATCCAGATTTCTGCTGGACCTGTACAGACAAGACAAAAACAACGGTCAGTCCTGATTTCATCTTGAAAATGAAAGTTATACTGTTCTAAATTTTGTTTCAGCATTATTGTTATTATTATTATTATTATTATTATTATTATTATTATTATTATTATTATTATTATTATAGCAAACGTAAATGTTGAGGCAACTTCAAACAATGTCACTTTTTTGCACATTTACAACAACTGTTTTTCTTTGCCACTTAACTGCACAACTTCCAAATACTCTTCCCTATATATTTTGTCATAGATCAGAAAGTTGCAGATCGGACTGAATTCAGACTTCATATTCATTTCAAATACGGTGTATGTTTGTGTTTTTCTGAAACGCAGCCCAGGTTAGTGCCATAGAAACACCTTTAAGTGGTAAAAGTATTCTTAATATAGCGTACACTCAAATTTTTCCCAAGTGGGCTTTTTATGTCTAAAATCTGTTGGTTTTGTTGTTGTTTGTTTTTATGTTTTTCCTGCAGTACATCTCCAACTTCAGAATACTTGGACTTTCCCTTTAAGTTAAAGAATTTATATTTATATTAAAAACTTTGATGAGGTCAGCAGTTAGTAGTTTTAATTTCTAGTATGTTTCCATAAAAGTCATCACGTGTGAAATATGAATAATAAAATGTGACAAACCATTGAAACCTCATATTTAATACCACAAAGACAACTTATCAAATATTGAAACTGATCAATTTTATTGTGTTTAGAGACGTTACATGTTTCAAAGTTGGGACTGTAGCCAAAACCTTTATATATCATTCAGCATTAATGCCTTTGCAAATGTACAGAATATTATTAAAGCTGAAAAAACAATATTGGATGGACGTGATCTCCATCGAACATCACTGCATTGAAAAGCGCCTCACGTTGAAAATAACAGCAACATTTTGTCACATTTAGCTTCAAACAATGTTTAAAAAAGTGGTGTGCATTTTTGAGTCACCTTTTTGCACATTTACAACAATATTTGCCAACTTAGAGATATTTAAATCCAAATGTTAAATCTAAATTTAAATGGTACATGTTAGAAATTTAACATTTAGATTTAGATTTAACATTTAGCTCTAACATTTAGATTTAACATCAAATCAAATCAAATTTTATTTGTATAGCCCAAAGTCACAAAACACATTTTGCCTCAGAAGGCTTTACAGTCTGGGAGTGACACGTTCTGCCCTTCGACCCTCGGTTTGAGTGAGGAAAAACTTGCCCACAAAAAACCCTTTAACAGGGAAAAAATGTGGAAGAAACCTCAAGAAGAGCCACAGAGGAGAGATGGGGAGGGTATAACTAAGGGATGACCTGAGCCAGCCCTAACTATAAGCGCTATCAAAAAGGAAAGTCTACTCTTGAAGGTGTGCCTCCCGAACCCAGAATGGTAGTTTGTTCCACAGAAGAGGAGCTTGATAGCTGAAAGCTCTGGCTCCAAATATACTTTTGGAGATTATAGGAACCACAAGGAACCCAGCATTCTTATTGTGTAGTGTTCTAGAGGGGTAGTAAGGTAGTATTTTAGATATGATGGTGCCTGGCCACGGCATATCTTAAAGGACAAATCCTGATCAAAAACAACTCCAAGATTCTTTACGGTGAAGCTGGAGACCAGGGTGATCCCATCTAGGGTAACCAAGTCTCCAGAAAGAGAGTTTCTGAGGTGTTTGGGTCCAATTACAAGAACTTCAGTTTTGTCTGAATTTACCATCAGAAAATTGTAGGTCATCCAGCTCCCTTAGGCATGCTTGGAGTTTAGTTAACTGATTGGTTTCATCAGGCTTGATTGATAAATATAATTGGGTGTCATCAGCATAACAACAAATTAATGGAGTGATTCCTAATAATGTTCCCTAGAGGAAGCATATATAGACTGAATAGAAGTGGTCCTAGAACAGAACCTTGTGGGTCTCCGTGACAGACTTTGGTATGCATGGAGGATTCATCATTGACATGAACAAACTGAGATCGATCAAATGGTGTCAAATGCAGCACTAAGATCTAACAGGACGAGTACAGAGATGAGTCCTTTGTCTGATGCCATTAGGAGGTCATTTGTGACTTCACTAGTGCGGTCTCTGTGCTATGATGCACTCTAAATCCTGACTGAAAATCCTCAAATAAACTGTTTGTATGAAGAAAGTCACACAGCTGATTAGCTACTGCTTTCTTAAGTATCTTAGAGAGAAAAGGTTTGATATCGGTTTAAGTGGGCTTTTTAAGAAGAGGTTTACAGTTACTTTAAAGGACTGTGGTACATATCCTGATAATAAAGAAAGATTAATTATATCCAGTACATTTAGACATTTAGATTTAACATTTGAATTAAATTCTCTTTCTCTAATTTAGCAAATATTGTCTCTTTTTTGGTTGGTTGTTTTTTGACCAAGCTTTATTAGATGGAGACAGCTGAAGAGTGACAGGAAATGTGGGGAGAGAGAGAGATGGAGAATGACATGTGGGAAAGGGCCACAGGTCGGCACTCAAACCCGGGCCAGTCACAGTGAGCCTTCGCATATGAGGCAGCTGCTCTACCAACTGAGCTAAGCGCCGCTGTAGTTGGCAAATGTTTGTTGTTTGCATTTGACACCAGTTTTTTAAACATTGTGTGAAGCTAAATGTGACAAAATGTTGCTGTTATTTTCAGCGCGAGACACCCCATGGAGAGTTTTCTCAGGTTTTATACTGTTGGTGACTCAAGGAACTCAAGTTCGGAAGTCTGTGGATGCTGCAGCAAAAAGTTTGTTGGTCCGCTTGGAATCTCGTAGCAGCAATATTTAACAGTGAGGACATGATTAACACACTAGAGAATGCGTGTACGGGCTAAAATCCTTCCAGTACCCCTGCTCAATACCGTTCTTCTGATGAAGAAGTTTATAATTGTGGCAGACCTACTACATCAGGCCAGGCAGCTGTTTATCAGGCCAACCTCAGCATGCCTTCAACCTCACAGGAGTGTCGCACAGCAGCCCCTGTGTACAATCTAAGAAGGGCCCAAGACACAAGATGTAAGAATAGCTAGGCTTTATTGTAAACTATAAGAGCTCTGAACAGAGTGCATATAATGATCATATTCTATACCTCTGTGCAGCTATGATGAGCCTTGGTAACAGGGCGTCTCCTTCATAAAAAAGCAGAACACTGCTGTGTGTAGAGGTCTGTGTGTAGGTCTGTATGGTTAGCTTGATATAGTTTTCAGGTGATTTAATGAAGTGAACAGTGAATGGCCATGTGTAATGGCACTGCGCTCTGACGCGGCACTTCTCCTTGACAGGAGAAGCTGCTGCGGCTACAGGAATTTTGTGAACTGAAAGAGAAGCTCTTCATATATTGTTTAGATACAACAAGAATCACTCATAGTCCAATGCAGGATGAATATTTAGTTTAGTATTAAACGTATTTGATGATCGGCAACAGCAGCTTCTCCTGTCCTGGACAGCGCAGTGCCATTATGCATAGCCATTCACTGTGCTTTACCTTCATTACCATCATCTGAAATCTATCAGCAGAATACCACGCCGGGTGCCACTCCTGACAGCTAAGAACAGGAAACTGAGGCTGCAATTCGCACAGACTCACCAGAACTGGACTATAGAAGATTGATTGATTGCCAGGTCTGATGAGTCTCTTTCTGCTGTGGCATTCACATGGTAGGGTCAGAATTTGGCACCAACAACATGAAAGCGTGGATCCAGTCCCAACTGAATTCAACTATTTACATATCAGCACATCTATCACAACATATTAATTAATTAGACATCATGACTCATTCTCTCTCTCTCTCTCTCTCTCCAATCATCATTACCATTGATACCATTTGATGACTTTAATTAAGAAATTAATACATCAACAAACTAAAAAGATTTGAGCAGTGATATTTTAATTTAAGAGTTCTCAATAATTGTTTCTAACTTGAGAATTCTACACGTCACAACTTTTGGATCTAAATCTGATAATCAGTGTGTTTGTGTTTCTCAGCCAAAGACCCTAAAGCCAATGAAGGTGCTCCTCAGGCAGAGCAACATGACTTCTGTGCTGGCAGTGAGGCACAAGGCCTGGATGGTTTTCTTCATTGGGACGGGAGATGGGCAGCTCATTAAGGTGAGTATAAGAAGTTCAATGATGTGCAAGCTATCCATTATTGGAAAAAATATCTATTTATTAACAGTGAACAAAATTAACTTTAAGTCACATGAGTGACATGAAAAATCCTTTGATTTTTGAGCAGCTTACTGTTCGTGTCATATTATTCAAATCTAATTTTATTTAGGAATCAGCTTTTTTTTATCTCATTCTAGTAATTCTATTAATTTAGTCTGGAACTCTTTAGAATCTAAAGGTCGGAAAATTAATGTCCAACTCTTCTGACTAACTTCCTTCACCCCCTTTTTTTAAATTTAATTCTTAAATGAGCAGGACATTTCTGTCCATTCATTTAGCTTTTTTTTGAAGATGATAAATAGATTGACAATAAATTGACAAAAAAAATTACTTTATCAATAATTTAACAATGCAATAAAACAGTTTGATTTAAACATACAAGTGGAGTGAAAACACAGAAACTGTTCTCCTAGTTTCTATTGATGCTTTTATACCTTAATATAATAATAATAATATAATAATAATAATAATAAAATAATAATAATAATAATAATAATAATAATAATAATAGTTATTATTATTATTATTATTATTATTATTATTAGTCATGACATTTTCATGCATGTCATGTAGGAATATATTTGATCGTTAGATTTTTAGTAGCGTTTTTTTCTACTCATTTTCTTTATACATGTGCAAGTAAAACAAAACAAAAAACTGCATAGAGGGGATTAGTTTATATCCAGTAGTACATTTTTATTGTCAGTGAAATTATACAATGCTTCAATCTATTTTTTCTATTTTATGTTAAACACAAATTCCATCAAATTATGCTATAACTGTCTCTGTCTGGGTGGGTTCATGTCCGTCCTGTTAGCTATTAGTAGAACTTATAGTAATTATCCTGTATCAAACGTCACTTAAGGCCCTTTATCCTATTTTTGTGTTCAACATTTGTGTCAGTGTTTTTTGATGGAATGCATTGATCACCACTTTTACCACTGGATTCTTCTGCCGTCTCCTTCAGTTGAAGATATTTAAACCTTCGACTCTTGAACCTCTTCATTTTTTCTTTTTCAGTAACAACAAAGTGCAGTCATTCCTTTTTTTCATCCATTCTTGAAATGTTGAATCATGCAACCCTGGCTTCAATTCACAATCCAAAGCTATCCATTTATTTGCCCTTTGTTCAATTGAAGTTCTCTGGTAAGAGTTGTGGTAGCTCTAACTTTATCTTTTAGATACTAAACCATAGACGTGCTTTAACAGTGTTTCCGCAGGACTGTGGCAGGAAATCTCAAGGTCTAAAAGATCTGTAGAAGTTGCACATGCAAATTTGTGTGGTCAACCAAGGTGTCAGTTTGACAGAAGTTTCAGAAGCAGCATAATCTTTTCATTGGTTGAAATCATTTCAGTGGTTGAAAAAATTAAACTGTTTTGCACATTGAAGTTTGTGGTGTGGAGGTAAGCTTGTGCCATTTTAAGATCATACTCTGTAGAGTGTTTGTCCCCATGTTTTGACAGTCCCTTCTTTCCAGTTCAGTTTTGCCTTGTACCTTAAAACAGAAGACAAAGCTACATTTTTGTTGTCAGCTTGTTGTGGACAAGAACTATCACACCACCTGTCCCAGGGTGCTCTACAGAGCCAATGACGACCGTCAAGTATTTCCAAAAATGCACCTGGATCAAGTGGATCGTAAACATGTGTATGTGCCACTTCTACCAAACCAGGTAGGTGTATTGTACATCTATGAGCTCACGTGTTAGACTGTTGTGAACACAGGACTACATTTACAATGCCTTATGTAAGTCATTCTTTCAAAGTGTTGTGTTAAGTGTTTGTGTTCTGTTCTAGATGGAGCGTGTACCCGTGTCAAAGTGCAGCACATACACAAATGTGCAGGACTGTTTGTCTGCACAGGATCCATACTGTGTCTGGTGCAGCTCTAAAACAAGGTCAGGGAAACAGCACGTGCAGTTGACACTTTGAAACAATTCTAAACTTGGTTTAAACGTCATTTTCTCTTCCTAGTTGCACATTTGAAGATGACTGCCCAGATTCAGACTGGGTGTCTATTCCTGATGATTCTCTACACAAAATGGTTTCCTACAAAGTTGTAAAGGACAGCGCTGATCAGGTCAGATTACATACAAGTCTTAAGGGGATAGTTCGGGATTTTTGACATGAAGCTGTATGGCATCCCCGTCAGTAGTGTCGCACATCCAGACCGACTTACCCCCGACAGTGTCCCATGGGCCAAGTTCTGTCCAGGTTTGGTCAGCAACGAAAGTTATCCGGCACGTTTGCTGGGACACTTAAATAAAAAGTTTTTCTTCTGAAAACAGCATGCGTTCAAAAGAGTGATTTATTTGCATCACAAAACCGATGTCCTCGAAAAAGTCACACTCGTCACACTCGTAATCAATTGGCCCTACTTTCTCTCTTTTTGTATCTCTGCGCTGCTGCAAGTGGCCGCTACTGTTTAGTTTTGTTCGCGGACGTGCCGCGTCGGAATGGGGCACTTGAAAAAGTGCCCCATTCCGACCCAGCTCCTTCCGCCCCACCAGGCTCTCTCCGGGCAGCCCAGCCCTCGTCTGTCATCTTGCATCTTGGTTTTGTGATGCAAATAAATCACTCTTTTGAACACATGCTGATTTGAGAAGAAAAACTTTTTATTTGTCCCAGCAAACCTGCCGGACTACTTTCGTTGCTGACTGAAACTGGACAGAACTCGGCCCACAGGACACTGTTGGTAAGTCGGTGTGGCTGTGCGACACTACTGACGGGGATGCCATACAGATTCATGTCAAAAATCCCGAACTATCCCTTTAACTATAATCAGCTGTGACTGTCAGTTACTTCTCTTTTTAACACTTACACACCTTCCTTTCTCAGATCACACTTCACATCCAGACACACTTGACTCTGGGCCAGCAGGCACCGTCTCCATTCACTTGTCAGTTCTCTCCAAGTTCCAGTTCCAGTGAGTTTTGTAGCAGGGCAAGCCCTCCTGCACAATTCCCAAAATGCACCTGCATCCTTACAAATAGCACACTTCCTGTTGAAGGTAAGTGACGTTTGCTACATAAAACAATACAGTGAATTTAACCCTGACCATCAAAGACCTTCACATTGTGTCGTCTTGTGTTATATATTTGTTACATTACACAACAAGTGTGTTGCTAAAACATGATGACTGAGACTCTGACATTCACTGCATTATTTTCAATTAACAGGCCTGGATGTCACAGTTAAGGTTAGACTTGGGAAGACACATATTAATGAGAGGTTAAAGATATCCGACTGTGCTGACATCAGTGGACCACCAACTTCTGCCCTGTAAGTCCTCTTCCATGCCGCAGCCTGGATTTGATTCCAGTCTGCAGCACTTTGCTGCATGCCCCCACCCTGTCCTTTCTGTCCTGAAGGATCAGTGTGTAGTTTTGGTTTTCTGTTCTAGGCTACTGTAGAAATATTGTGGTACAACATGGCAGACTCTGAGACTCACAGTGTCTGTACATATAAAAGGCATTCATTTTCAGGGGATTATACAATCATGAAAACATGAAGTTCTGAATATTCTATTTCTGACAGATTCTGTACACACACTGGGTCTTTAAGCTGTTGCTGAAACACATGATCAGTCAGATGCATCACTAATGAAATTAGTAGGCCACAGATCCACTTCAGGAATCACTTCAGGGTATATTCTAGCTAATTTTGTATTGGTACAATGTACTACTATGTACTACTGTATAAGTACCTCGCATGCACATACAGATTAGGAATGTATGTCTCTAAGGTCCAAGGCCTAAATGTCATCCAGAATTAATGAGATGAAAGAACACAGAACTGACTACATGTGTCTATAGGACTGAGTAGGCAGAGTAGAACTTGTCGGCTGTAATCGGACCCCAAAGAGATTTTTTTTCCAAAACTGGGTCCAAATGAATAACTTCATTGACTTTTGATATGGCTAGAGCAAGTGGAGCACTCACAGTGGGAGGTAGCCTTCATAGAGACTGAAGCTACACATGAAGATGAAAATGTGTAAAGTGAAGCAAACAACAGATGTTTGTAGCCCAGCAGTAAAACTGTATTGCACCACTGAGCCTCATGCTTTCAACATGGTTGGTTGGCCATGCTCATGTTTCATCATCAGTATTACTCTCTCATGGTATCGACAACAGGCGTTTTGTATCATTTGTTTTTTCAGGTGTCGGAAGTGTATCCAGGCTGGATGTGGCTGGAGCACAAACGGCTGTTCGTGGACACAACAAGGAGAGCAGAATGTAGTGATGCATGTTTTTATGTATTTATCTAACAGGAGCTTTTCCAGTCTACATCGGTACATAGGTCTTGTGCTCAGAACGTAGATGTATTTTTCAAGAAATCGTCACTCTTTTTGTGAAATCCACTTACTTAATTAGTAATTAGCTAAGCTAACTGCTTGTTAAACAGACATGTTTCTGCACATGTTAAACAAACCTATATAATATTCCTCATAACATACAGGATAGGAGAGGTGAATGTCATTTGAACATGCTTAATGTCTTCCTCTTTTTAACCTCTTGCAGGACAGCGCTTGCAAAATGATTACATCTGGGACAAACTTTTCTGTGAGTCTGAACCTCAGTTCTCACACCTTCTTCCTCTGATGCTGATCAAATTCACATTCAGTAGTATTACTACTAGTCCTACTAGTAGAAGGTAATACATAAAATCTGATATCTTTGTGTTATTGTCTTATTGTCAGAAACCAGAGATCACCTCCATCTCTCCCAGTGTCGTGTCTTTCTATGGCAGCAACAATGCAGTGTTGTCTGGTCTTAACCTTGGTAACGTGACCAGAGTGAGGTTCCAGTTAGACATGAACTGCATGCTGCAAGAGTGAGTCTGATTTATGGGCACCTAAGATTAAGTTTACATTTAAGCTTAATCTTACAGTCGTATCTTATGATGCTTTTATGGAAATGCCACCCATATTATAAACTGACAGTAGATTCAACGCTTACTGTGTGCTGCACTTTCCTAAAGCTGTAGACTGGACTTTTGTGAGTCACACATTGTAGCAAATGCAGATTATAAATCCAGTTTGGTGTTAGAGCATTTCAGAGCCCTCAGTCTCTATTTTTAGGAAAGAACCTTTTGGCTTGTCTTCACCTTCACCAGTTTAGGGTTTTTTCAATAATGTTTATGTTGTGGCAGATTGCTATGATTCTGAAGTTTGAAGTTTTCTGCATATTGTTCACATTCTAACAAGTTCCTTATGTAAAAATAATAATACCAGTATCATCTCTCTGGTCAGATCTCCTGTATTGAGTAACACTGGTGAGCGTCTGAAGTTTCACATTCCCAGTTCCAATAAAGGCGTGGTCAAAGTATGTGCTGTCCTACCTGATGATAGTTGCCATGGTAATGCTCTAATCACCTACCAGTCATCACCATCCTGCACCAGCATTGCACCAAGCAGCACCTGGATCAGGTATGACAACACTGGTTGGCTTAGTGCTGGCTAATCTTAGTGTTTTTCAAATTAAAGAGGAAATGCTTCATTTCCTGAACATGGCACACTTCTCATATGCTGTAGTACAGGAAGTGTGGACCTAACGACAGTAAAAATAACGAGAGATGGCGTGATGATTTAACACTTTGACTATGGGAAAGTTTACAAGACTACAAGCTAAGCCTGTGAGAGAATAGTCTTCCTGACTGAGCACTGGTAGAACTTCATTTATTGAGCAACCGTTACAGTTTAAGACTATACAAGACTATAAGACTCTGAATAGTTTTAATGACCTCCTTGTGTTTGCTTCACTTGTAGTGCAACCCCAGGCCAAAATGTCAACTTATGATGCTGTTAAAACACACTAGGCTGAACTCTATGAAATTTGTAGTGGGTATTCAGCTCCCCTAGGGATGAACCTTAATGGATCATGTCAGTAACCCATTTTTAATGTTCTACAGGTAGCCACATTTTCAGGCTGGTTCTTATTTTGTCCAATCATATTGTAGAGTGTACTGAACACTGAAGCTACCAGCAGCCACATGTATTGAAGGACCATTACAATTTGCCAAAAATTGATTGAAGGACAAATACAGTCAATGAAAGGTGATTTCTGTCTAAATATGACTTGATCTCATCCTGGAGCTTCATAATATAAAGATCTGAACTCACAGGACAGCTTGGAATTCTGTAGATGACCCAAAAGCTATGTAGATGTATGTAGATGAAAATCCACATGTGGCTGCAACAGATGTATATTTACCATCACATTATCATATCACTATCATCATAAGAAAATGATTGGTATGGAATCTGTGCTCAATTTCCTCTGCTCTGATTGGCTGCTGCTCTGTGCCCTGTAGTGGAAAGAGAAAGCTCACAGTCACAGGATCCCACCTACAGTTTGTGGAAGAGATCGTACACGAACACAAACAGACAGACGTCAGACCTCCCATACAGAAAGTCAAACCTCCCAGAGACAGCAATCTACAGGTGGGTCTCTCCACAAACACCATGTCACATTGCATCATTGTCATCATCATGATGCTGCATTACAGTACATTGTCACATTCATCCCAACATGCTAAAGTGTAACACATTAGGCTTAGACTGTTAAACTGCATTTCATCAAGTCACCTGTGTCTTTGCAAATATGCACAAGCATTTTCTGTTCTGCTTCAGTGTGTCACGTCACATCATCTAGTATTGTTATCTTCTCTGACATTACATTTATGTCTTATTGTGTTCAACCAGTGTCACTCTGTTTCCTTCTGTCGTATATCATCACATTACTGTTTATTGTGTTACCATCCTCCTCATGTCATGCTATGGCATACACAGATATTCTATTATAGATAACACTAAATGTTTTTTCTATTCTCTACAGACTCTCACTTATGAGACACCTGCAGCTCCACAGGGGATTTCTACAAGCACAATGTCCCTGAAAGTAGCCAATGAAATCCTGCCCTGCTCCACAATAAACTACTATCCAGAGCCCGAGTTCATCAGTTTTACATCCACACAGACAGGGAACGATGTCCGCATCACCATACAGGTAATGCATATATTTCTAGCAAACATGCAGAAATATATGACACAAACATATAAAATATCAGCTTTTGTTTCTGTTGTCAGAAAAAGGCAGACAAACTGGAGATGACCACAGCAGAGTTGTCAGTGTGGGGCGTTCAAGATGAAAAAGAATACCCCTGCATCATGGAAGACAAAGATAAAAGTAACGAGACTGACTTCTTCATCTGTGAAATTCAACAGACACCCAGCCCCGTGTTTCAGCACTTACTAGTAATTTGTTTTCATTCAAATTTCACCAATATAGATGATGATTTTACCTTTATTGAGACTGTAATCAAAATTTCTTCTAATAACAGTGCTGTTATTGTCTTCCAGATTAAATATGGTGACGAGACAGTAAGACTAGGGCCTCCATCTTTATTGCATCAGGTCCTTGTGATAGTGCGTTTTCTGCTGATACCCTGTATCATTGCTGGTAAGTACATAAAATAGACTTGGCTGATAAAGTGATTTTGGTCCAGTCAGCGTGGTCGCTCAATGCATAAATTAAACAGTGATGTGAAAACATGAATTTGAATTGATTTGAACCATTTGAATTCAATTGAATTCTTTATGCCGTCTGTTTGCTTTAAATCAAGAACTTTGTCTTTCAGTGTTGGTGATTATCTGTCAATGGCAAAAGACACTCACTGCTAAAATGAACTATGAACAACAAACCTGATGGCTGTTTTACAACTCCACTCTCAAGATGAACATCATGCCTCAGGCTCCATTTCTCCACCTGTGGGTTACTGGAGTAAAGTTCATTCTTTGCTGTCAAAATGATGTCACCTTACAACGGGTGTAATTGTTAATGTGCTGCCATGTTTGTGCTTTGCTTTCAATTTTTGTACTAACAGGGTACAATGAGGTGCTGATAAGTGGATTTTGTTACTGTTGGGCAGAGATTGGCTAGTTGTGTCCAAGTTTCCTATCTTTATGCTAAGCTAAATGGCTATTGGCTGTAGCTTCATATTTACCGTGTAAATTCATGAGTCATATCAGTCTTATCATCTCAGTTCCCCCAGAAAGCAAATGAATGTTTTAGTTTTTCTGTATATAGTCTATACATCTTTCATGTAAAGTCATGGTAATATTTGGGATTTGGAATATTATTATTGAGGGACAATTACAACATTAATATACTGCAGTTTTCCCATTATGGGTGTCAGTATATCAGAATGTAAATGAGATTTTGTAATAAAGTTATTCTTTTTTCTACAGAGTGAAGTGGAGTTTGTAGTTTCAATACTTTCCTTCCTGGTGGAAGCTCGTATAACAGCTGTTCATTGCTGCACAGAAACAGATACACACTTTACACAGTAGAAAGAGTGTGTGATGACATAAGCTGCGTTCACTCACTGTGTTTGTCATCTGTCCACCAGCTGTCAGAACTTACCCTCACTATAAACTGTAATAACTGTGACATCTGGAAGTAAAACACATCTGGAGAATCTACGACACACACATATATGTAACCAGAATATGTCTGCATGTCTCTGCTGAGGGTCAAGGGGTCAGGAGTGTGTGTATTCACGCAAAGGTCAGGTGACCGCGGTACAAAAACCTAATCAGAAGCTGCCAATTATGTTAGAGCAGATGAAAACTCATGTTCAAAATAAGAAATAAAAGGCCTGAGAGTATCTCTTAGTGTGCCTGCAGAGTAAATCTAAGATGTTCTAATTTAAGGTGTCCATCCTCTGCCCGGCGTTTGAACAACAGTTAAGAGAATGCTATTGCTTTCCTTGGAGCCATCGTTATTTGTGTTTCCCACTGTGCCACACCAGAAATGGCTGCCAGAAGACCGGGCTCTATATTTTTGTACAAATGGATGAGAAAGTCTTGAAAATTTTGGTCCAAAACTCTTTGAGCCTGGGACAAGACCAGAAGATGTGGCATATGTTGGCTGGCACCTGTTCACATGTAGGCCAGGTGGGATCAGCTCCCTGGTAAATTCTTGCCAGTTTTGCCAGTAATTTATGTCACACATTTAAATAAACAAATGTTGTCTGAGGGCCCAAAGTCTCTGAATTTGAAAGTCTGCACTAGAGGTTAGATGAGCACAGCCTGTCACTTGTTCTCTGCTAGATAAATGTGTGTTAATGAGGAAAGAATAGAAGTCTATGAGTTGAAAGGACTCAGACATTTATGTTGCTCAAATGTGATTATCTAAGAGAAGTTTATTTTTTTGCTGGAAATGTGAAGTTCACATTATTACATGCTGTTTGTTGCACATTATGTACTTGTAAGGCCTCATTCTAACGTGTGTGTATTGTTTCAGTGTAATGTGGCAATCCAGGACCATGACTACAGCCAAAAAAGACAAATGTCTGCATGTCAGTCAGAGAGAACAAAGAAGCCTGCAGCTCACAGGCAGTGTCCATGCTGCAGGGACAACCAGGTTAGAAATCTGGGTTTTATTTGAGTACATTTATTTTTTAAAGGTTTAGTTTGTCAGTTTGTCCCTTGTGAAATTAAGTCTATGAAACACCTTAAATGTCAACACATACAGAACAAGAGTGTATTAGTTCTACTGCCCATCTCCATTCAACATCCGATATGTCCAACTCTGACTCTTCCCCCCGTTTCCTTTTTATGTGATCAAGGGATGGGGGAGCCACCTTCTGGATATTTACATGAAGCATAGAAACCATCCCTTTAAGAGTCGGGTTCATGTTGGACCTGCAGACTCTCCACCTCCACCTACGAGCCTCATTCTACAACCTGGAGGCCGCCTCCACCTGCAGACTCTGGAAAACAGTGTAGCCACCAGTGTCAGCCAACAACCTGCAGATAACCACACCTACCAGCTTCTGTCAAGAATCTACAAGCCACCTCCACTTGGAAAAAAAAATGGCAGAAGGTTGTAGTACAAAACTCCACCTACCAATTAAATTAAATTAAATTAAGTTCAAGTCAGGAACGGTTAGCCCCTCAAACTGATGAGCTGTTGGCACTTTGCATGGCAGCCAATGCCATCAGTCTGTGGATGTGTGTCAATGGGTGAATGACATATGTAAAAGCAGTTTCAGTGGTCAGATGACTAGAAAAGGTTCTATATAAGTACAGTCCATTTATTCTTTATCATTTCACTATATTAATTTAATCAAAGCAAAGTAGAAACTAGTTGCTGGGCCTCCTATTTACGCCTTGTTCCTCATCCTCTGTACAGTGTCTGCAGTGTTCCTGTGCTAGAATACATCCTCAGGTTTGCTGTGTGATAATGTGATTAAACACAAATAATTATTTCATATACATTGTTACGCCCACAAGTGAACGGTCACACGACAACCAGAAAAATTGAAGAAGTCTCAGGGGAAGTGAACAAGTGAGGTTTATTAGAACAAAAGAAACAAGCCAAGGTGAGGGAGGGTGGGACTTGTGATTGTGCCAAATGAAATTAAATTAATATAACAGAACAGGGCCTGTCTAAGCTGCCTCTGAATACAGGAAAAGAACAAAAAAAATGCTTAACTGGCTGATCTAACAAAAGGCTTTCCAAAACAAAACAAAGATGGTACAACCAATAAACCTAGTATGACAACAATAACTACTACGTGAGTGCAAAATGTAAAGGGTACCCCAACTTACCTAGTCCCAAACCTCCCACACATACCAAGGTCAATGTGTCTTGAAAAAGAGCACAAAGAGACACGGAATCACAAATGCCACAGGCAAAACCGAGAGTCCACAATGAGGAAGAGAGAGTGAAGGCCTGGGACGTCTTCCATTTAAGGAGTCTCCTTTGCCGAGATAGGCCAGCTGATCAGGACACAGGTGAGCAGCATTCAGGGCATTACCTGTAAAAAAACAGCACACAGGGGAGGGGAGACAAACAAACTGCTTGGCACGTAACATACATCATCTGAGAACACTGTATCAGAGCATCAGTTTAAAACTAGACTTTTCACATAATTTATACAACTGTTGCTGTTTGTTATTGTTGTTGTATCTGATGAGAGTGAAGGTTCAACTGGAATAAAAATATATCTCACTGCTCTAAACTAGAAAGTTCTGCTTTACTCTGACACGTTATTGTACTATTACAGTAAATTATTGGCGTTGACTTGCAGTAAGTTCACAGTAACACATAGTACGGTATAATTCAGTAACAATAATATAATAATATATTTTACAGTAATCATATGTGTGTGTTATTTAATACATTTATTTATTTGTTTGTTTATACATTTATTTATTTTCCACGATTATTCAGATACACGTTAAAATAAAAGTCTGAGTAATTATTACAGATATTTAAGACAGGACAGATTTTAGAACAGAAAAGACAATATATTATTATTGTTGTTATTATTCAAACATTCTATGGTTGCTATGTTTTGTCTCCAGGTGCATCATTTTAATAGATCAGAACTAGAGAAAGATCATAACTTGAACATAAACAAAACCAAACGGTCACCAAAAAGTTTGTCTCCTGTTTCACCGACGAGTAACTGAAAATTAACCCTTCAACTGCGGATTTTTTCCATCCACATGACGAATAAAATCATACAGAGAGTGAAGAAGTCGACCAAGAAGCTTCCATCATGGAAAATGTGAGATTTGATTACTTTTTGAATGTTTTATATCGATTTTACCAGACTGTACCGGATCAATCCATCTATTCGTTTGAAAAGAGGCCAAACATGCGCATGAAATAATGATTTCAAACTGCATGAACAAAATATTTACATATATTTATTTTCACATAACAAATGAGTGTGTTTTTAGCATCATCTTTACTCTGTATTTCTCTTTTATTTTATGGAAGCAAAATAGTCTTTTATCAGCTTTACTATGCAGTCTCTGCTGAAACTATATTGTCTCTAATAAGTAATTTATGTCACACATTTAAATAAACAAATGTTGTCTGAGGGCCCAAAGTCTCTGAATTTGAAAGTCTGCACTAGAGGTTAGATGAGCACAGCCTGTCACTTGTTCTCTGCTAGATAAATGTGTTAATGAGGAAAGAACAGAACTCTATGAGTTGAAAGGACTCAGACATTTATGTTGCTCAAATGTGATTATCTAAGAGAAGTTTATTTTTTTGCTGGAAATGTGAAGTTCATATTATTCAGTGCTGTTTGTTGCACATTATGTACTTGTAAGGCCTCATTCTAACGTGTGTGTATTGTTTCAGTGTAATGTGGCAATCCAGGACCATGACTACAGCCAAAAAAGACAAATGTCTGCATGTCAGTCAGAGAGAACAAAGAAGCCTGCAGCTCACAGGCAGTGTCCATGCTGCAGGGACAACCAGGTTAGAAATCTGGGTTTTATTTGAGTACATTTATTTTTTAAAGGTTTATGTCCCAAATTGTTCAAAATGTCATTCTTCAGAACGAGAGAATGAGACTGCTTGACAAAATGTAGAAATCATGACAGAAAATATTTTCAACACTGAGTGTCTTCAGACATCGTACAGGCAGATTGCACTGAATATTACAGTCATTTACATTCACATGAGTGTAATGAGCAGTGCATTTCCATCTAATCTTTCACAAGTTTAAAACTTTGCTCTGTGAAATCTTCACTTTTTAATTTCAACATGTTAAGTAGTGAGTCTTCTGGAGCCTGACATCCTCTTTCTTCATTCCCCAAACCACCAGCACTCTGCTGCACCTACCAGCCTGCCCTGGAAGAGGAAGCAGACCTCTGTAGCCCGTCCTTCACAGCCTTCTCCTGGGCCTCCAGAGCTGCTGAGCCAAGTTTCCACTGTTTCTACCAGCTCGTTGGTCCCAAGTTGCCAGCATGATTTGTTGAGGTATGATTTAGACAAAATCTGTCTTTTCAACGTAACACGTGACACTTTCAATTAAATGGATCATAATTGTTTCATTTCTGTTTCTCCGCTACTCACAGTTACAAGAATGGAGACGTGCGTCCATACACTTTAGAGCTGGGACGTCGAATCAAATCCGAGCTGTGTGAGCGCCCAGGTCGTCCAAGCTTCACGACATCGCTCAGTGAAGATATCAACCAGCGTTTTGGGGTCGGAGTCCATCCTCCTCATTATGATGTGGACATTTCTGGAGAACCACAGCCTGGCAAGCCACAGAAGGGAGCCAGGAAGTAGGAACTGAGTGCTCCACTCCATCATCCACCTACAACCTGCCTCATCCACCTACAAACCTATCATTAAGGCTCAAAATGACAAAAGACATCCAAAAGACAAACCCATTTCAGATGACAACATCCAAACACCACCTGAAGTCTCCTTTAACTTTACCTGCAAGCATCCAGCTGCAGACTCTGACCACCACCTGTAACACAAGCCTCTGACTACCAACCTCAGCCAACAAACTACAGGTCTTCTCCACCCGCAGACTCTGGAACAGCTTCAACCTACATCCAGCAAGCCTCCTCCACTGTCAAATTCTGAACACCACCCACTGTCTATATACAAGCCTCTACAAAAGACCTGCAGTCCACCTCAACTTGTACATTCTGGCAACAAGCTGTAGCCTGACCCTCCACAATGCAACACAATGCAGGTCTCCTTCACCTGCAGATTCTGACTACCACCTGTAGCACAAACCTCTGTCAATGACCTGCAGACTTTGGCAAGCAGCTTTGACTGACCCTCCACCTACCTACAAGCCTCTGCATGCTGGCAGGCTGCCGCCACCTGTGGACAAGCTGAACCCTGACCCTCCACCTGCCAGCTTCTTCCACCAACCTGCAGGCTGCCTCCTTCTGCAGATCCTGGCAGGCCACTTTGACTGACCCTCCACCTACCACCCTCTGCCACCAGCCATCAGAAAGCCTCCACTTGCAGACCGTGACAAGCAGCTTTGACTGACCCTCCACCTACCAGCCTCTGACTCCAGCCTTCAGGCCGCCTCCACCTGCAGCCTGGCAAGCAGCTGGAGCCTGATCCTCCACTTGACAGCCCCTTCCACCAGCATGCAGCCCGCCTCCATCTGCCAACTCTGGCAAGCAGCTGGAGCCCAACTCTCTTCGTACCAACCCTTGCCAACAACCCTCAGGCAGTGGATGACGCTGGCATGTGGAGGGTCAGGGTACAGCTGCTCACCACAGTCTGCAAGTTGGGGTGACCTACAGGTAGGCGAAGGGTCAGTCAAAGCTGCTTGACAGAGTCTGCAGATGCAGGCAGCCTGCAGGCTGGTGGCAGATGCTGGCAGGTGGAGGGCCAGGGTACAGCTGCTTGTCACAGTCTGCAAGTGGAGGAGGCCTGAAGACTGGAGGCAGAGGCTGATAGGTGGAAGGTCAGTTCTAGCTTCTTTCCAGAGTCTGCAGGTGGAAGCAGCCTGAATGCACCCACAGACTCGGGCAAGCATCTGTACCCTGACCCTCCAACCTGCCAGCCTCTGGCAGCAGCGTACAGGCCGCCTCCACCTACAGACTGTGGCGAGCAGCTCAAGCCTGATCCTCCACCTGCCTACCTTTGCCACCAGCCTTCAGGCCACCATCACCTGTGGACAGCTGTACCATGACCCTCCATCTGCCAACCTTTTTCATGACTCTTCTGACCACCTCCACCTGCAGACTAAGTCAAGCAGCTGTACCCTGACCCTCCACCTACCAGCCTCTGCCACCAGTCTTCAGGTTGCCTCCACATGCAGACTGTGCAAAGCATCAGTACCCTGACCCGCCATCTGCCAGCCTCTGACTCCAGCCTTCAGGCCGCCTCCACCTGCAGCCTGGCAAGCAGCTGGAGCCTGATCCTCCACTTGACAGCCCCTTCCACCAGCATGCAGCCCACCTCCATCTGCCGACTCTGGCAAGCAGCTGGAGCCCAACTCTCTTCGTACCAACCCTTGCCAACAACCCTCAGGCAGTGGATGACGCTGGCATGTGGAGGGTCAGGGTACAGCTGCTCACCACAGTCTGCAAGTTGGGGTGACCTACAGGTAGGCGAAGGGTCAGTCAAAGCTGCTTGACAGAGTCTGCAGATGCAGGCAGCCTGCAGGCTTTCCAGAGTCTGCAGGTGGAGGCAGCCCGAATGCACCCGCAGACTCGGGCAAGCATCTGTACCCTGACCCTCCAACCTGCCAGCCTCTGGCAGCAGCGTACAGGCCGCCTCCACCTACAGTGTGGCGAAGTGAAGTCTCCTTTAACTTTACCTGCAAGCATCCAGCTGCAGACTCTGACCACCACCTGTAACACAAGCCTCTGACTACCAACCTCAGCCAACAAACTACAGGTCTTCTCCACCCGCAGACTCTGGAACAGCTTCAACCTACATCCAGCAAGCCTCCTCCACTGTCAAATTCTGAACACCACCCACTGTCTATATACAAGCCTCTACAAAAGACCTGCAGTCCACCTCAATTGTACATTCTGGCAACAAGCTGTAGCCTGACCCTCCACAATGCAACACAATGCAGGTCTCCTTCACCTGCAGATTCTGACTACCACCTGTAGCACAAACCTCTGTCAATGACCTGCAGACTTTGGCAAGCAGCTTTGACTGACCCTCCACCTACCTACAAGCCTCTGCATGCTGGCAGGCTGCCGCCACCTGTGGACAAGCTGAACCCTGACCCTCCACCTGCCAGCTTCTTCCACCAACCTGCAGGCTGCCTCCTTCTGCAGATCCTGGCAGGCCACTTTGACTGACCCTCCACCTACCACCCTCTGCCACCAGCCATCAGAAAGCCTCCACTTGCAGACCGTGACAAGCAGCTTTGACTGACCCTCCACCTACCAGCCTCTGACTCCAGCCTTCAGGCCGCCTCCACCTGCAGCCTGGCAAGCAGCTGGAGCCTGATCCTCCACTTGACAGCCCCTTCCACCAGCATGCAGCCCGCCTCCATCTGCCGACTCTGGCAAGCAGCTGGAGCCCAACTCTCTTCGTACCAACCCTTGCCAACAACCCTCAGGCAGTGGATGACGCTGGCATGTGGAGGGTCAGGGTACAGCTGCTCACCACAGTCTGCAAGTTGGGGTGACCTACAGGTAGGCGAAGGGTTAGTCAAAGCTGCTTGACAGAGTCTGCAGATGCAGGCAGCCTGCAGGCTGGTGGCAGATGCTGGCAGGTGGAGGGCCAGGGTACAGCTGCTTGTCACAGTCTGCAAGTGGAGGAGGCCTGAAGACTGGAGGCAGAGGCTGATAGGTGGAAGGTCAGTTCTAGCTTCTTTCCAGAGTCTGCAGGTGGAGGCAGCCTGAATGCACCCGCAGACTCGAGCAAGCATCTGTACCCTGACCCTCCAACCTGCCAGCCTCTGGCAGCAGCGTACAGGCCGCCTCCACCTACAGACTGTGGCGAGCAGCTCGAGCCTGATCCTCCACCTACCTACCTTTGCCACCAGCCTTCAGGCCACCATCACCTGTGGACAGCTGTACCATGACCCTCCATCTGCCAACCTTTTTCATGACTCTTCTGACCACCTCCACCTGCAGACTAAGTCAAGCAGCTGTACCCTGACCCTCCACCTACCTGCCTCTGCCACCAGTCTTCAGGTTGCCTCCACATGCAGACTGTGCAAAGCATCTGTACCCTGACCCGCCATCTGCCAGCCTCTGACTCCAGCCTTCAGGCCGCCTCCACCTGCAGCCTGGCAAGCAGCTGGAGCCTGATACTCCACCTGCCAGCCTCTTCCACCAGCATACAGCCCACCTACATCCTCTGACTCTGGCAAGCAGCTGGAGCCCAACTCTCTTCCTACCGACCCTTGCCAACAACCCACAGATCACCTCCACCTGCAGACTGTGACAAACAGATATGGCCTGACCATCCACCTATCAGCCTTTGACAACAATTTGTAAGCAACATATAACCTATGCCACGCGGCCTGCAGGCTGGTGGAACAGGCTAGCAGGTGGAGGGTCAGACTGGAGCTGCTTGCCATAGTCTGCAGGTTGAGGTGGTCTGCAGCTGTACCCTGACCCTCCACCTGTAGACTGTGGCAAGCAGCTGTACCCTGACCCTCCACCTGCAAACTCTGGCAAGCAGCTGTACACGGACCCTCGACCTGCCAGCCTGCAGGCCACCTCCACCTGTAGGTTCTGGCATGCACCTTTACCAACAGCCTGCAGCCCACCTACATCTGTAGATTGTGGCAAGGAGCTGTGACTGACCACCTACCAGCCTCTGCCTCCAGCTTTCAGACAGCCTCCACCTCCCAGCCTCTGCCACCAGCCTTTAGGCCGTCTCCAAATGCAAACTGTGGCAAGTAGCTGTACCCTGACCCTCCACCTTCCAGCCTCTTCCACCAACATGCAGGCCACCTCCAGATGAAGACTCTGGCAAGCAGCTGGAGCCTGATCCTCCACTTGACAGCCCCTTCCACCAGCATGCAGCCCGCCTCCATCTGCCGACTCTGGCAAGCAGCTGGAGCCCAACTCTCTTCGTACCAACCCTTGCCAACAACCCTCAGGCAGTGGATGACGCTGGCATGTGGAGGGTCAGGGTACAGCTGCTCACCACAGTCTGCAAGTTGGGGTGACCTACAGGTAGGCGAAGGGTCAGTCAAAGCTGCTTGACAGAGTCTGCAGATGCAGGCAGCCTGCAGGCTGGTGGCAGATGCTGGCAGGTGGAGGGTCAGGGTACAGCTGCTTGTCACAGTCTGCAAGTGGAGGAGGCCTGAAGACTGGAGGCAGAGGCTGATAGGTGGAAGGTCAGTTCTAGCTTCTTTCCAGAGTCTGCAGGTGGAGGCAGCCCGAATGCACCCGCAGACTCGGGCAAGCATCTGTACCCTGACCCTCCAACCTGCCAGCCTCTGGCAGCAGCGTACAGGCCGCCTCCACCTACAGTGTGGCGAGCAGCTCGAGCCTGATCCTCCACCTACCTACCTCTGCCACCAGCCTTCAGGCCACCATCATCTGTGGACAGCTGTACCATGACCCTCCATCTGCCAACCTTTTTTATGACGCTTCTGACCACCTCCACCTGCAGACTGAGTCAAGCAGCTGTACTCTGACCGTCCACCTGCCAGCCTCTTCCACCAGTATGCAGCCCACCTACATCCTCTGACTCTGGCAAGCAGCTGGAGCCCAACTCTCTTCCTACCGACCCTTGCCAACAACCCACAGATCACCTCCACCTGCAGACTGTGACTTACAGATATGGCCTGACCATCCACCTATCAGCCTTTGACAACAATTTGTAAGCAACATCTAACCTATGCCATGCGGCCTGCAGGCTGGTGGAACAGGCTAGCAGGTGGAGGGTCAGACTTGAGCTACAGGTGGAGGCCACCTCCACCTGTAGGCTCTGGCAAGCATCTTTGACTGACCCTCCTTTACCAACAGCCTGCAGCCCACCTACATCTGCAGATTGTGGCAAGAAGCTGTGATTGACCACCTACCAGCCTCTGCCTCCAGCTTTCAGACAGCCTCCACCTCCCAGTCTCTGCCACCAGCCTTCAGGCCGTCTCCAAATGCAAACTGTGGCAAGTAGCTGTACCCTGACCCTCCACCTTCCAGCCTCTTCCACCAGCCTGCAGGCCACCTCCAGATGAAGACTCTGGCAAGCAGCTGGAACCCGACACTCCTCCTACCAACTCTTGCCAACAAGCTGCAGGCCACTTCCACCTGCAGACTGTGGCAACCAGATATGGACTGATTATCCACCTACCAGCCTTTGACAACAATCAGTAAACCTCCACCAATAGAAAGTGGCCGAAGGTTGCAGTCGAAATCTAAATGGACTATACTTATATAGCGTCTTTCTTGTTTTCTAGCGAACCATTCATACACATTCACACACCAATGGCACAGCATTTGGGAGCACTTTGGGGCTTAGTATCTTGGCCAAGGACACTTCAACATGCAGACTCGAGGGGAATGAACCAGGAATCGAAACGCAGATCATCTGATTTTATATAGAGCAGGTTTATTAAATAATTTACAGAAATGCAACAATCCCACCAGGAGCAAGCACTTGGTGAGGCTCAGGCTACAACTTGCAGGCGGAGGCAGCCTGCTAGTTGTAGCCTGTAGTGGTAAGTAGTTAGTTCTTACTTGTAAGGAAATATAACTGACCAAACTCCACCTTCTGTTTGTCTGACATTTCTGTCTCTCTGTTTTTTGTGCTGCGTGTAACCTCCAGTCTCCCTCTCACCTGACTATCAGTTCATCATCCAGTCATCCCTGTTATATAAAGGACCTTCCAGACTGTGCCACATCGTTCAGTTTTCTTTTGTGGTAATTACACAACAGCCAACCTTGTAAAACTTGTGTATTTGTTTTTTGAATCCTGTTTAAACTTGATTTCCCTGTGCATCGGGAAATCCTGCCAGTCATCCATCCAGCTCAGTCTTATCTAAACACCTGCTCCTGAAGTTTGCTGCCACCAACCAGCCTTGCACTGTTCTGGATCTCCTACCTTTAAGATCTCATCCACTCACCCTGCTCCTGAGTTGCGCTATTAATTTAGTTGAATAAACTGTATAAATGTGTTCTGTTCTGTGGTTGGTGTTTGCAGTTTGGGTCGTCTACTGATCATTATAATGATCTGTGTATATAGTATCATACTTTAATCAAAGCAAAGTGGAAATTAGCTGCTGAGCCTCCTATTAATGCCCTTTCCTTATTATCTCTGTGCAGTGTGTGCAATATTCTTGTGCTAGAATACATCCTCAGGTTTGCTGTGTGATAATGTGATTAAACACAAATAATTATTTCATATACATTGTTACGCCCACAAGTGAACGGTCACACGACAACCAGAAAAATTGAAGAAGTCTCAGGGGAAGTGAACAAGTGAGGTTTATTAGAACAAAAGAAACAAGCCAAGGTGAGGGAGGGTGGGACTTGTGATTGTGCCAAATGAAATGAAATTAATATAACAGAACAGGGCCTGTCTAAGCTGCCTCTGAATACAGGAAAAGAACAAAAAAAATGCTTAACTGGCTGATCTAACAAAAGGCTTTCCAAAACAATACAAAGATGGCACAACCAATAAACCTAGTACGACAATAATAACTACTACGTGAGTGCAAAATGTAAAGGGTACCCCAACTTACCTAGTCCCAAACCTCCCACACATACCAAGGTCAATGTGTCTTGAAAAAGAGCACAAAGAGACACGGAATCACAAATGCCACAGGCAAAACCGAGAGTCCACAATGAGGAAAAGAGAGAGTGAAGGCCTGGGACGTCTTCCATTTAAGGAGTCTCCTTTGCCGAGATAGGCCAGCTGATCAGGACACAGGTGAGCAGCATTCAGGGCATTACCTGTGAAAAAACAGCACACAGGGGAGGGGAGACAAACAAACTGCTTGGCACGTAACATACATCATCTGAGAACACTGTATCAGAGCATCAGTTTAAAACTAGACTTTTCACATAATTTATACAACTGTTGCTGTTTGTTATTGTTGTTGTATCTGATGAGAGCGAAGGTACAACTGGAATAAAAATATATCTCACTGCTCTAAACTAGAAAGTTCTGCTTTAATCTGACACGTTATTGTACTATTACAGTAAATTATTGGTGTTGACTTGCAGTAAGTTCACAGTAACACATAGTAATTATTTTATAGTAATATAGTACGGTATAATTCAGTAACAATAATATAATAATATATTTTACAGTAATCATATGTGTGTGTCATTTAATACATTTATTTATTTGTTTGTTTATTCATTTATTTATTTTCCACGATTATTCAGATACACGTTAAAATAAAAGTCTGAGTAATTATTACAGATATTTAAGACAGGACAGATTTTAGAACAGAAAAGACAATATATTATTATTGTTGTTATTATTCAAACATTCTATGGTTGCTATGTTTTGTCTCCAGGTGCATCATTTTAATAGATCAGAACTAGAGAAAGATCATAACTTGAACATAAACAAAACCAAACGGTCACCAAAAAGTTTGTCTCCTGTTTCACCGACGAGTAACTGAAAATTAACCCTTCAACTGCGGATTTTTTCCATCCACATGACGAATAAAATCATACAGAGAGTGAAGAAGTCGACCAAGAAGCTTCCATCATGGAAAATGTGAGATTTGATTACTTTTTGAATGTTTTATATCGATTTTACCAGACTGTACCGGATCAATCCATCTATTCGTTTGAAAAGAGGCCAAACATGCGCATGAAATAATGATTTCAAACTGCATGAACAAAATATTTACATATATTTATTTTCACATAACAAATGAGTGTGTTTTTAGCATCATCTTTACTCTGTATTTCTCTTTTATTTTATGGAAGCAAAATAGTCCAAAATCATAAAAATTTATCAGCTTTACTATGCAGTCTCTGCTGAAACTATATTGTCTCTAATAAGTAATTTATGTCACACATTTAAATAAACAAATGTTGTCTGAGGGCCCAAAGTCTCTGAATTTGAAAGTCTGCACTAGAGGTTAGATGAGCACAGCCTGTCACTTGTTCTCTGCTAGATAAATGTGTGTTAATGAGGAAAGAACAGAACTCTATGAGTTGAAAGGACTCAGACATTTATGTTGCTCAAATGTGATTATCTAAGAGAAGTTTATTTTTTTGCTGGAAATGTGAAGTTCATATTATTCAGTGCTGTTTGTTGCACATTATGTACTTGTAAGGCCTCATTCTAACGTGTGTGTATTGTTTCAGTGTAATGTGGCAATCCAGGACCATGACTACAGCCAAAAAAGACAAATGTCTGCATGTCAGTCAGAGAGAACAAAGAAGCCTGCAGCTCACAGGCAGTGTCCATGCTGCAGGGACAACCAGGTTAGAAATCTGGGTTTTATTTGAGTACATTTATTTTTTAAAGGTTTATGTCCCAAATTGTTCAAAATGTCATTCTTCAGAACGAGAATGAGACTGCTTGACAAAATGTAGAAATCATGACAGAAAATATTTTCAATACTGAGTGTCTTCAGACATCGTACAGGCAGATTGCACTGAATATTACAGTCATTTACATTCACATGAGTGTAATGAGCAGTGCATTTCCATCTAATCTTTCACAAGTTTAAAACTTTGCTCTGTGAAATCTTCACTTTATAATTTCAACATGTTAAGTAGTGATTCTTCTGGAGCCTGACATCTTCTTTCTTCATTCCCCAAACCACCAGCACTCTGTTGCACCTACCAGCCTGCCCTGGAAGAGGAAGCAGACCTCTGTAGCCCGTCCTTCACAGCCTTCTCCTGGGCCTCCAGAGCTGCTGAGCCAAGTTTCCACTGTTTCTACCAGCTCGTTGGTCCCAAGTTGCCAGCATGATTTGTTGAGGTATGATTTAGACAAAATCTGTCTTTTCAACGTAACACGTGACACTTTCAATTAAATGGATCATAATTGTTTCATTTCTGTTTCTCCGCTACTCACAGTTACAAGAATGGAGACGTGCGTCCATACACTTTAGAGCTGGGACGTCGAATCAAATCCGAGCTGTGTGAGCGCCCAGGTCGTCCAAGCTTCACGACATCGCTCAGTGAAGATATCAACCAGCGTTTTGGGGTCGGAGTCCATCCTCCTCATTATGATGTGGACATTTCTGGAGAACCACAGCCTGGCAAGCCACAGAAGGGAGCCAGGAAGTAGGAACTGAGTGCTCCACTCCATCATCCACCTACAACCTGCCTCATCCACCTACAAACCTATCATTAAGGCTCAAAATGACAAAAGACATCCAAAAGACAAACCCATTTCAGATGACAACATCCAAACACCACCTGAAGTCTCCTTTAACTTTACCTGCAAGCATCCAGCTGCAGACTCTGACCACCACCTGTAACACAAGCCTCTGACTACCAACCTCAGCCAACAAACTACAGGTCTTCTCCACCCGCAGACTCTGGAACAGCTTCAACCTACATCCAGCAAGCCTCCTCCACTGTCAAATTCTGAAAACCACCCACTGTCTATATACAAGCCTCTACAAAAGACCTGCAGTCCACCTCAACTTGTACATTCTGGCAACAAGCTGTAGCCTGACCCTCCACAATGCAACACAATGCAGGTCTCCTTCACCTGCAGATTCTGACTACCACCTGTAGCACAAACCTCTGTCAATGACCTGCAGACTTTGGCAAGCAGCTTTGACTGACCCTCCACCTACCTACAAGCCTCTGCATGCTGGCAGGCTGCCGCCACCTGTGGACAAGCTGAACCCTGACCCTCCACCTGCCAGCTTCTTCCACCAACCTGCAGGCTGCCTCCTTCTGCAGATCCTGGCAGGCCACTTTGACTGACCCTCCACCTACCACCCTCTGCCACCAGCCATCAGAAAGCCTCCACTTGCAGACCGTGACAAGCAGCTTTGACTGACCCTCCACCTACCAGCCTCTGACTCCAGCCTTCAGGCCGCCTCCACCTGCAGCCTGGCAAGCAGCTGGAGCCTGATCCTCCACTTGACAGCCCCTTCCACCAGCATGCAGCCCGCCTCCATCTGCCGACTCTGGCAAGCAGCTGGAGCCCAACTCTCTTCGTACCAACCCTTGCCAACAACCCTCAGGCAGTGGATGACGCTGGCATGTGGAGGGTCAGGGTACAGCTGCTCACCACAGTCTGCAAGTTGGGGTGACCTACAGGTAGGCGAAGGGTCAGTCAAAGCTGCTTGACAGAGTCTGCAGATGCAGGCAGCCTGCAGGCTGGTGGCAGATGCTGGCATGTGGAGGGTCAGGGTACAGCTGCTCACCACAGTCTGCAAGTTGGGGTGACCTACAGGTAGGCGAAGGGTCAGTCAAAGCTGCTTGACAGAGTCTGCAGATGCAGGCAGCCTGCAGGCTGGTGGCAGATGCTGGCAGGTGGAGGGCCAGGGTACAGCTGCTTGTCACAGTCTGCAAGTGGAGGAGGCCTGAAGACTGGAGGCAGAGGCTGATAGGTGGAAGGTCAGTTCTAGCTTCTTTCCAGAGTCTGCAGGTGGAGGCAGCCTGAATGCACCCACAGACTCGGGCAAGCATCTGTACCCTGACCCTCCAACCTGCCAGCCTCTGGCAGCAGCGTACAGGCCGCCTCCACCTACAGACTGTGGCGAGCAGCTCAAGCCTGATCCTCCACCTGCCTACCTTTGCCACCAGCCTTCAGGCCACCATCACCTGTGGACAGCTGTACCATGACCCTCCATCTGCCAACCTTTTTCATGACTCTTCTGACCACCTCCACCTGCAGACTAAGTCAAGCAGCTGTACCCTGACCCTCCACCTACCAGCCTCTGCCACCAGTCTTCAGGTTGCCTCCACATGCAGACTGTGCAAAGCATCAGTACCCTGACCCGCCATCTGCCAGCCTCTGACTCCAGCCTTCAGGCCGCCTCCACCTGCAGCCTGGCAAGCAGCTGGAGCCTGATCCTCCACTTGACAGCCCCTTCCACCAGCATGCAGCCCGCCTCCATCTGCCGACTCTGGCAAGCAGCTGGAGCCCAACTCTCTTCGTACCAACCCTTGCCAACAACCCTCAGGCAGTGGATGACGCTGGCATGTGGAGGGTCAGGGTACAGCTGCTCACCACAGTCTGCAAGTTGGGGTGACCTACAGGTAGGCGAAGGGTCAGTCAAAGCTGCTTGACAGAGTCTGCAGATGCAGGCAGCCTGCAGGCTTTCCAGAGTCTGCAGGTGGAGGCAGCCCGAATGCACCCGCAGACTCGGGCAAGCATCTGTACCCTGACCCTCCAACCTGCCAGCCTTTGGCAGCAGCGTACAGGCCGCCTCCACCTACAGTGTGGCGAAGTGAAGTCCTGAAGACCTGCCTTTGACAACAATTTGTAAGCAACATCTAACCTATGCCATGCGGCCTGCAGGCTGGTGGAACAGGCTAGCAGGTGGAGGGTCAGACTTGAGCTACAGGTGGAGGCCACCTCCACCTGTAGGCTCTGGCAAGCATCTTTGACTGACCCTCCTTTACCAACAGCCTGCAGCCCACCTACATCTGCAGATTGTGGCAAGAAGCTGTGATTGACCACCTACCAGCCTCTGCCTCCAGCTTTCAGACAGCCTCCACCTCCCAGTCTCTGCCACCAGCCTTCAGGCCGTCTCCAAATGCAAACTGTGGCAAGTAGCTGTACCCTGACCCTCCACCTTCCAGCCTCTTCCACCAGCCTGCAGGCCACCTCCAGATGAAGACTCTGGCAAGCAGCTGGAACCCGACACTCCTCCTACCAACTCTTGCCAACAAGCTGCAGGCCACTTCCACCTGCAGACTGTGGCAACCAGATATGGACTGATTATCCACCTACCAGCCTTTGACAACAATCAGTAAACCTCCACCAATAGAAAGTGGCCGAAGGTTGCAGTCGAAATCTAAATGGACTATACTTATATAGCGTCTTTCTTGTTTTCTAGCGAACCATTCATACACATTCACACACCAATGGCACAGCATTTGGGAGCACTTTGGGGCTTAGTATCTTGGCCAAGGACACTTCAACATGCAGACTCGAGGGGAATGAACCAGGAATCGAAACGCAGATCATCTGATTTTATATAGAGCAGGTTTATTAAATAATTTACAGAAATGCAACAATCCCACCAGGAGCAAGCACTTGGTGAGGCTCAGGCTACAACTTGCAGGCGGAGGCAGCCTGCTAGTTGTAGCCTGTAGTGGTAAGTAGTTAGTTCTTACTTGTAAGGAAATATAACTGACCAAACTCCACCTTCTGTTTGTCTGACATTTCTGTCTCTCTGTTTTTTGTGCTGCGTGTAACCTCCAGTCTCCCTCTCACCTGACTATCAGTTCATCATCCAGTCATCCCTGTTATATAAAGGACCTTCCAGACTGTGCCACATCGTTCAGTTTTCTTTTGTGGTAATTACACAACAGCCAACCTTGTAAAACTTGTGTATTTGTTTTTTGAATCCTGTTTAAACTTGATTTCCCTGTGCATCGGGAAATCCTGCCAGTCATCCATCCAGCTCAGTCTTATCTAAACACCTGCTCCTGAAGTTTGCTGCCACCAACCAGCCTTGCACTGTTCTGGATCTCCTACCTTTAAGATCTCATCCACTCACCCTGCTCCTGAGTTGCGCTATTAATTTAGTTGAATAAACTGTATAAATGTGTTCTGTTCTGTGGTTGGTGTTTGCAGTTTGGGTCGTCTACTGATCATTATAATGATCTGTGTATATAGTATCATACTTTAATCAAAGCAAAGTGGAAATTAGCTGCTGAGCCTCCTATTAATGCCCTTTCCTTATTATCTCTGTGCAGTGTGTGCAATATTCTTGTGCTAGAATACATCCTCAGGTTTGCTGTGTGATAATGTGATTAAACACAAATAATTATTTCATATACATTGTTACGCCCACAAGTGAACGGTCACACGACAACCAGAAAAATTGAAGAAGTCTCAGGGGAAGTGAACAAGTGAGGTTTATTAGAACAAAAGAAACAAGCCAAGGTGAGGGAGGGTGGGACTTGTGATTGTGCCAAATGAAATGAAATTAATATAACAGAACAGGGCCTGTCTAAGCTGCCTCTGAATACAGGAAAAGAACAAAAAAAATGCTTAACTGGCTGATCTAACAAAAGGCTTTCCAAAACAATACAAAGATGGCACAACCAATAAACCTAGTACGACAATAATAACTACTACGTGAGTGCAAAATGTAAAGGGTACCCCAACTTACCTAGTCCCAAACCTCCCACACATACCAAGGTCAATGTGTCTTGAAAAAGAGCACAAAGAGACACGGAATCACAAATGCCACAGGCAAAACCGAGAGTCCACAATGAGGAAAAGAGAGAGTGAAGGCCTGGGACGTCTTCCATTTAAGGAGTCTCCTTTGCCGAGATAGGCCAGCTGATCAGGACACAGGTGAGCAGCATTCAGGGCATTACCTGTGAAAAAACAGCACACAGGGGAGGGGAGACAAACAAACTGCTTGGCACGTAACATACATCATCTGAGAACACTGTATCAGAGCATCAGTTTAAAACTAGACTTTTCACATAATTTATACAACTGTTGCTGTTTGTTATTGTTGTTGTATCTGATGAGAGCGAAGGTTCAACTGGAATAAAAATATATCTCACTGCTCTAAACTAGAAAGTTCTGCTTTAATCTGACACGTTATTGTACTATTACAGTAAATTATTGGTGTTGACTTGCAGTAAGTTCACAGTAACACAGTAATTATTTTATAGTAATATAGTACGGTATAATTCAGTAACAATAATATAATAATATATTTTACAGTAATCATATGTGTGTGTTATTTAATACATTTATTTATTTGTTTGTTTATTCATTTATTTATTTTCCACGATTATTCAGATACACGTTAAAATAAAAGTCTGAGTAATTATTACAGATATTTAAGACAGGACAGATTTTAGAACAGAAAAGACAATATATTATTATTGTTGTTATTATTCAAACATTCTATGGTTGCTATGTTTTGTCTCCAGGTGCATCATTTTAATAGATCAGAACTAGAGAAAGATCATAACTTGAACATAAACAAAACCAAACGGTCACCAAAAAGTTTGTCTCCTGTTTCACCGACGAGTAACTGAAAATTAACCCTTCAACTGCGGATTTTTTCCATCCACATGACGAATAAAATCATACAGAGAGTGAAGAAGTCGACCAAGAAGCTTCCATCATGGAAAATGTGAGATTTGATTACTTTTTGAATGTTTTATATCGATTTTACCAGACTGTACCGGATCAATCCATCTATTCGTTTGAAAAGAGGCCAAACATGCGCATGAAATAATGATTTCAAACTGCATGAACAAAATATTTACATATATTTATTTTCACATAACAAATGAGTGTGTTTTTAGCATCATCTTTACTCTGTATTTCTCTTTTATTTTATGGAAGCAAAATAGTCCAAAATCATAAAATTTATCAGCTTTACTATGCAGTCTCTGCTGAAACTATACCGTCTCTAATAAGTAATTTATGTCACACATTTAAATAAACAAATGTTGTCTGAGGGCCCAAAGTCTCTGAATTTGAAAGTCTGCACTAGAGGTTAGATGAGCACAGCCTGTCACTTGTTCTCTGCTAGATAAATGTGTGTTAATGAGGAAAGAACAGAATTCTATGAGTTGAAAGGACTCAGACATTTATGTTGCTCAAATGTGATTATCTAAGAGAAGTTTATTTTTTTGCTGGAAATGTGAAGTTCATATTATTCAGTGCTGTTTGTTGCACATTATGTACTTGTAAGGCCTCATTCTAACGTGTGTGTATTGTTTCAGTGTAATGTGGCAATCCAGGACCATGACTACAGCCAAAAAAGACAAATGTCTGCATGTCAGTCAGAGAGAACAAAGAAGCCTGCAGCTCACAGGCAGTGTCCATGCTGCAGGGACAACCAGGTTAGAAATCTGGGTTTTATTTGAGTACATTTATTTTTTAAAGGTTTATGTCGCAAATTGTTCAAAATGTCATTCTTCAGAACAAGAGAATGAGACTGCTTGACAAAATGTAGAAATCATGACAGAAAATATTTTCAACACTGAGTGTCTTCAGACATCGTACAGGCAGATTGCACTGAATATTACAGTCATTTACATTCACATGAGTGTAATGAGCAGTGCATTTCCATCTAATCTTTCACAAGTTTAAAACTTTGCTCTGTGAAATCTTCACTTTTTAATTTCAACATGTTAAGTAGTGAGTCTTCTGGAGCCTGACATCCTCTTTCTTCATTCCCCAAACCACCAGCACTCTGCTGCACCTACCAGCCTGCCCTGGAAGAGGAAGCAGACCTCTGTAGCCCGTCCTTCACAGCCTTCTCCTGGGCCTCCAGAGCTGCTGAGTCAAGTTTCCACTGTTTCTACCAGCTCGTTGGTCCCAAGTTGCCAGCATGATTTGTTGAGGTATGACTTAGACAAAATCTGTCTTTTCAACGTAACACGTGACACTTTCAATTAAATGGATCATAATTGTTTGATTTCTGTTTCTCCGCTACTCACAGTTACAAGAATGGAGACGTGCGTCCATACACTTTAGAGCTGGGACGTCGAATCAAATCCGAGCTGTGTGAGCGCCCAGGTCGTCCAAGCTTCACGACATCGCTCAGTGAAGATATCAACCAGCGTTTTGGGGTCGGAGTCCATCCTCCTCATTATGATGTGGACATTTCTGGAGAACCACAGCCTGGCAAGCCACAGAAGGGAGCCAGGAAGTAGGAACTGAGTGCTCCACTCCATCATCCACCTACAACCTGCCTCATCCACCTACAAACCTATCATTAAGGCTCAAAATGACAAAAGACATCCAAAAGACAAACCCATTTCAGATGACAACATCCAAACACCACCTGAAGTCTCCTTTAACTTTACCTGCAAGCATCCAGCTGCAGACTCTGACCACCACCTGTAACACAAGCCTCTGACTACCAACCTCAGCCAACAAACTACAGGTCTTCTCCACCCGCAGACTCTTGAACAGCTTCAACCTACATCCAGCAAGCCTCCTCCACTGTCAAATTCTGAACACCACCCACTGTCTATATACAAGCCTCTACAAAAGACCTGCAGTCCACCTCAACTTGTACATTCTGGCAACAAGCTGTAGCCTGACCCTCCACAATGCAACACAATGCAGGTCTCCTTCACCTGCAGATTCTGACTACCACCTGTAGCACAAACCTCTGTCAATGACCTGCAGACTTTGGCAAGCAGCTTTGACTGACCCTCCACCTACCTACAAGCCTCTGCATGCTGGCAGGCTGCCGCCACCTGTGGACAAGCAGCTGAACCCTGACCCTCCACCTACCACCCTCTGCCTCCAGCCATCAGAAAGCCTCCACTTGCAGACCGTGACAAGCAGCTTTGACTGACCCTCCACCTACCAGCCTCTGACTCCAGCCTTCAGGCCGCCTCCACCTGCAGCCTGGCAAGCAGCTGGAGCCTGATCCTCCACTTGACAGCCCCTTCCACCAGCATGCAGCCCGCCTCCATCTGCCGACTCTGGCAAGCAGCTGGAGCCCAACTCTCTTCGTACCAACCCTTGCCAACAACCCTCAGGCAGTGGATGACGCTGGCATGTGGAGGGTCAGGGTACAGCTGCTCACCACAGTCTGCAAGTTGGGGTGACCTACAGGTAGGCGAAGGGTCAGTCAAAGCTGCTTGACAGAGTCTGCAGATGGAGGCAGCCTGCAGGCTGGTGGCAGATGCTGGCAGGTGGAGGGCCAGGGTACAGCTGCTTGTCACAGTCTGCAAGTGGAGGAGGCCTGAAGACTGGAGGCAGAGGCTGATAGGTGGAAGGTCAGTTCTAGCTTCTTTCCAGAGTCTGCAGGTGGAGGCAGCCTGAATGCACCCGCAGACTCGGGCAAGCATCTGTACCCTGACCCTCCAACCTGCCAGCCTCTGGCAGCAGCGTACAGGCCGCCTCCACCTACAGTGTGGCGAGCAGCTCGAGCCTGATCCTCCACCTACCTACCTCTGCCACCAGCCTTCAGGCCACCATCACCTGTGGACAGCTGTACCATGACCCTCCATCTGCCAACCTTTTTTATGACTCTTCTGACCACCTCCACCTGCAGACTGAGTCAAGCAGCTGTACTCTGACCGTCCACCTGCCAGCCTCTTCCACCAGCATGCAGCCCACCTACATCCTCTGACTCTGGCAAGCAGCTGGAGCCCAACTCTCTTCCTACCGACCCTTGCCAACAACCCACAGATCACCTCCACCTGCAGACTGTGACTTACAGATATGGCCTGACCATCCACCTATCAGCCTTTGACAACAATTTGTAAGCAACATCTAACCTATGCCATGCGGCCTGCAGGCTGGTGGAACAGGCTAGCAGGTAGAGGGTCAGACTTGAGCTACAGGTGGAGGCCACCTCCACCTGTAGGCTCTGGCAAGCATCTTTGACTGACCCTCCTTTACCAACAGCCTGCAGCCCACCTACATCTGCAGATTGTGGCAAGAAGCTGTGATTGACCACCTACCAGCCTCTGCCTCCAGCTTTCAGACAGCCTCCACCTCCCAGTCTCTGCCACCAGCCTTCAGGCCGTCTCCAAATGCAAACTGTGGCAAGTAGCTGTACCCTGACCCTCCACCTTCCAGCCTCTTCCACCAGCCTGCAGGCCACCTCCAGATGAAGACTCTGGCAAGCAGCTGGAACCCGACACTCCTCCTACCAACTCTTGCCAACAAGCTGCAGGCCACTTCCACCTGCAGACTGTGGCAACCAGATATGGACTGATTATCCACCTACCAGCCTTTGACAACAATCTGTAAACCTCCACCAATAGAAAGTGGCCGAAGGTTGCAGTCGAAATCTAAATGGACTATACTTATATAGCGTCTTTCTTGTTTTCTAGCGAACCATTCATACACATTCACACACCAATGGCACAGCATTTGGGAGCACTTTGGGGCTTAGTATCTTGCCCAAGGACACTTCAACATGCAGACTGGAGGGGAATGAACCAGGAATCGAAACGCAGATCATCTGATTTTATATAGAGCAGGTTTATTAAATAATGTACAGAAATGCAACAATCCCACCAGGAGCAAGCACTTGGTGGGGCTCAGGCTACAACTTGCAGGCGGAGGCAGCCTGCTAGTTGTAGCCTGTAGTGGTAAGTAGTTAGTTCTTACTTGTAAGTAATAATAATATAATATAACTGACCAAACTCTACCTTCTGTTTGTCTGACATTTCTGTCTCTCTGTTTTTTGTGCTGCGTGTAACCTCCAGTCTCCCTCTCACCTGACTATCAGTTCATCATCCAGTCATCCCTGTTATATAAAGGACCTTCCAGACTGTGCCACATCGTTCAGTTTTCTTTTGTGGTAATTACACAACAGCCAACCTTGTAAAACTTGTGTATTTGTTTTTTGAATCCTGTTTAAACTTGATTTCCCTGTGCATCGGGAAATCCTGCCAGTCATCCATCCAGCTCAGTCTTATCTAAACACCTGCTCCTGAAGTTTGCTGCCACCAACCAGCCTTGCACTGTTCTGGATCGCCTACCTTTAAGATCTCATCCACTCACCCTGCTCCTGAGTTGCGCTATTAATTTAGTTGAATAAACTGTATAAATGTGTTCTGTTCTGTGGTTGGTGTTTGCAGTTTGGGTCGTCTACTGATCATTATAATGATCTGTGTATATAGTATCATACTTTAATCAAAGCAAAGTGGAAATTAGCTGCTGAGCCTCCTATTAATGCCCTTTCCTTATTATCTCTGTGTAGTGTGTGCAATATTCCTGTGCTAGAATACATCCTCAGGTTTGCTGTGTGATAATGTGATTAAACACAAATAATTATTTCATATACATTGTTACGCCCACAAGTGAACGGTCACACGACAACCAGAAAAATTGAAGAAGTCTCAGGGGAAGTGAACAAGTGAGGTTTATTAGAACAAAAGAAACAAGCCAAGGTGAGGGAGGGTGGGACTTGTGATTGTGCCAAATGAAATGAAATTAATATAACAGAACAGGGCCTGTCTAAGCTGCCTCTGAATACAGGAAAAGAACAAAAAAAATGCTTAACTGGCTGATCTAACAAAAGGCTTTCCAAAACAATACAAAGATGGCACAACCAATAAACCTAGTACGACAACAATAACTACTACGTGAGTGCAAAATGTAAAGGGTACCCCAACTTACCTAGTCCCAAACCTCCCACACATACCAAGGTCAATGTGTCTTGAAAAAGAGACACAAAGAGACACGGAATCACAAATGCCACAGGCAAAACCGAGAGTCCACAGTGAGGAAAAGAGAGAGTGAAGGCCTGGGACGTCTTCCATTTAAGGAGTCTCCTTTGCCGAGATAGGCCAGCTGATCAGGACACAGGTGAGCAGCATTCAGGGCATTACCTGTGAAAAAACAGCACACAGGGGAGGGGAGACAAACAAACTGCTTGGCACGTAACATACATCATCTGAGAACACTGTATCAGAGCATCAGTTTAAAACTAGACTTTTCACATAATTTATACAACTGTTGCTGTTTGTTATTGTTGTTGTATCTGATGAGAGCGAATGTTCAACTGGAATAAAAATATATCTCACTGCTCTAAACTAGAAAGTTCTGCTTTAATCTGACACGTTATTGTACTATTACAGTAAATTATTGGTGTTGACTTGCAGTAAGTTCACAGTAACACATAGTAATTATTTTATAGTAATATAGTACGGTATAATTCAGTAACAATAATATAATAATATATTTTACAGTAATCATATGTGTGTGTTATTTAATACATTTATTTATTTGTTTGTTTATTCATTTATTTATTTTCCACGATTATTCAGATACACGTTAAAATAAAAGACTGAGTAATTATTACAGATATTTAAGACAGGACAGATTTTAGAACAGAAAAGACAATATATTATTATTGTTGTTATTATTCAAACATTCTATGGTTGCTATGTTTTGTCTCCAGGTGCATCATTTTAATAGATCAGAACTAGAGAAAGATCATAACTTGAACATAAACAAAACCAAACGGTCACCAAAAAGTTTGTCTCCTGTTTCACCGACGAGTAACTGAAAATTAACCCTTCAACTGCGGATTTTTTCCATCCACATGACGAATAAAATCATACAGAGAGTGAAGAAGTCGACCAAGAAGCTTCCATCATGGAAAATGTGAGATTTGATTACTTTTTGAATGTTTTATATCGATTTTACCAGACTGTACCGGATCAATCCATCTATTCGTTTGAAAAGAGGCCAAACATGCGCATGAAATAATGATTTCAAACTGCATGAACAAAATATTTACATATATTTATTTTCACATAACAAATGAGTGTGTTTTTAGCATCATCTTTACTCTGTATTTCTCTTTTATTTTATGGAAGCAAAATAGTCCAAAATCATAAAAATTTATCAGCTTTACTATGCAGTCTCTGCTGAAACTATACCGTCTCTAATAAGTAATTTATGTCACACATTTAAATAAACAAATGTTGTCTGAGGGCCCAAAGTCTCTGAATTTGAAAGTCTGCACTAGAGGTTAGATGAGCACAGCCTGTCACTTGTTCTCTGCTAGATAAATGTGTGTTAATGAGGAAAGAACAGAACTCTATGAGTTGAAAGGACTCAGACATTTATGTTGCTCAAATGTGATTATCTAAGAGAAGTTTATTTTTTTGCTGGAAATGTGAAGTTCATATTATTCAGTGCTGTTTGTTGCACATTATGTACTTGTAAGGCCTCATTCTAACGTGTGTGTATTGTTTCAGTGTAATGTGGCAATCCAGGACCATGACTACAGCCAAAAAAGACAAATGTCTGCATGTCAGTCAGAGAGAACAAAGAAGCCTGCAGCTCACAGGCAGTGTCCATGCTGCAGGGACAACCAGGTTAGAAATCTGGGTTTTATATGAGTACATTTATTTTTTAAAGGTTTATGTCCCAAATTGTTCAAAATGTCATTCTTCAGAACGAGAGAATGAGACTGCTTGACAAAATGTAGAAATCATGACAGAAAATATTTTCAACACTGAGTGTCTTCAGACATCGTACAGGCAGATTGCACTGAATATTACAGTCATTTACATTCACATGAGTGTAATGAGCAGTGCATTTCCATCTAATCTTTCACAAGTTTAAAACTTTGCTCTGTGAAATCTTCACTTTTTAATTTCAACATGTTAAGTAGTGAGTCTTCTGGAGCCTGACATCCTCTTTCTTCATTCCCCAAACCACCAGCACTCTGCTGCACCTACCAGCTTGCCCTGGAAGAGGAAGCAGACCTCTGTAGCCCGTCCTTCACAGCCTTCTCCTGGGCCTCCAGAGCTGCTGAGTCAAGTTTCCACTGTTTCTACCAGCTCGTTGGTCCCAAGTTGCCAGCATGATTTGTTGAGGTATGATTTAGATAAAATCTGTCTTTTCAACGTAACACATGACACTTTCAATTAAATGGATCATAATTGTTTCATTTCTGTTTCTCCGCTACTCACAGTTACAAGAATGGAGACGTGCGTCCATACACTTTAGAGCTGGGACGTTGAATCAAATCCGAGCTGTGTGAGCGCCCAGGTCGTCCAAGCTTCACGACATCGCTCAGTGAAGATATCAACCAGCGTTTTGGGGTCGGAGTCCATCCTCCTCATTATGATGTGGACATTTCTGGAGAACCACAGCCTGGCAAGCCACAGAAGGGAGCCAGGAAGTAGGAACTGAGTGCTCCACTCCATCATCCACCTACAACCTGCCTCATCCACCTACAAACCTATCATTAATGCTCAAAATGACAAAAGACATCCAAAAGACAAACCCATTTCAGATGACAACATCCAAACACCACCTGAAGTCTCCTTTAACTTTACCTGCAAGCATCCAGCTGCAGACTCTGACCACCACCTGTAACACAAGCCTCTGACTACCAACCTCAGCCAACAAACTACAGGTCTTCTCCACCCGCAGACTCTGGAACAGCTTCAACCTACATCCAGCAAGCCTCCTCCACTGTCAAATTCTGAACACCACCCACTGTCTATATACAAGCCTCTACAAAAGACCTGCAGTCCACCTCAACTTGTACATTCTGGCAACAAGCTGTAGCCTGACCCTCCACAATGCAACACAATGCAGGTCTCCTTCACCTGCAGATTCTGACTACCACCTGTAGCACAAACCTCTGTCAATGACCTGCAGACTTTGGCAAGCAGCTTTGACTGATCCTCCACCTACCTACAAGCCTCTGCATGCTGGCAGGCTGCCGCCACCTGTGGACAAGCTGAACCCTGACCCTCCACCTGCCAGCTTCTTCCACCAACCTGCAGGCTGCCTCCTTCTGCAGATCCTGGCAGGCCACTTTGACTGACCCTCCACCTACCACCCTCTGCCACCAGCCATCAGAAAGCCTCCACTTGCAGACCGTGACAAGCAGCTTTGACTGACCCTCCACCTACCAGCCTCTGACTCCAGCCTTCAGGCCGCCTCCACCTGCAGCCTGGCAAGCAGCTGGAGCCTGATCCTCCACTTGACAGCCCCTTCCACCAGCATGCAGCCCGCCTCCATCTGCCGACTCTGGCAAGCAGCTGGAGCCCAACTCTCTTCGTACCAACCCTTGCCAACAACCCTCAGGCAGTGGATGACGCTGGCATGTGGAGGGTCAGGGTACAGCTGCTCACCACAGTCTGCAAGTTGGGGTGACCTACAGGTAGGCGAAGGGTCAGTCAAAGCTGCTTGACAGAGTCTGCAGATGGAGGCAGCCTGCAGGCTGGTGGCAGATGCTGGCAGGTGGAGGGCCAGGGTACAGCTGCTTGTCATAGTCTGCAAGTGGAGGAGGCCTGAAGACTGGAGGCAGAGGCTGATAGGTGGAAGGTCAGTTCTAGCTTCTTTCCAGAGTCTGCAGGTGGAGGCAGCCTGAATGCACCTGCAGACTCGGGCAAGCATCTGTACCCTGACCCTCCAACCTGCCAGCCTCTGGCAGCAGCGTACAGGCCGCCTCCACCTACAGTGTGGTGAGCAGCTCGAGCCTGATCCTCCACCTACCTACCTCTGCCACCAGCCTTCAGGCCACCATCACCTGTGGACAGCTGTACCATGACCCTCCATCTGCCAACCTTTTTTATGACTCTTCTGACCACCTCCACCTGCAGACTGAGTCAAGTATCTGTACTCTGACCGTCCACCTGCCAGCCTCTTCCACCAGTATGCAGCCCACCTACATCCTCTGACTCTGGCAAGCAGCTGGAGCCCAACTCTCTTCCTACCGACCCTTGCCAACAACCCACAGATCACCTCCACCTGCAGACTGTGACTTACAGATATGGCCTGACCATCCATCTATCAGCCTTTGACAACAATTTGTAAGCAACATCTAACCTATGCCATGCGGCCTGCAGGCTGGTGGAACAGGCTAGCAGGTGGAGGGTCAGACTTGAGCTACAGGTGGAGGCCACCTCCACCTGTAGGCTCTGGCAAGCATCTTTGACTGACCCTCCTTTACCAACAGCCTGCAGCCCACCTACATCTGCAGATTGTGGCAAGAAGCTGTGATTGACCACCTACCAGCCTCTGCCTCCAGCTTTCAGACAGCCTCCACCTCCCAGTCTCTGCCACCAGCCTTCAGGCCGTCTCCAAATGCAAACTGTGGCAAGTAGCTGTACCCTGACCCTCCACCTTCCAGCCTCTTCCACCAGCCTGCAGGCCACCTCCAGATGAAGACTCTGGCAAGCAGCTGGAACCCGACACTCCTCCTACCAACTCTTGCCAACAAGCTGCAGGCCACTTCCACCTGCAGACTGTGGCAACCAGATATGGACTGATTATCCACCTACCAGCCTTTGACAACAATCTGTAAACCTCCACCAATAGAAAGTGGCCGAAGGTTGCAGTCGAAATCTAAATGGACTATACTTATATAGCGTCTTTCTTGTTTTCTAGCGAACCATTCATACACATTCACACACCAATGGCACAGCATTTGGGAGCACTTTGGGGCTTAGTATCTTGCCCAAGGACACTTCAACATGCAGACTGGAGGGGAATGAACCAGGAATCGAAACGCAGATCATCTGATTTTATATAGAGCGGGTTTATTAAATAATTTACAGAAATGCAACAATCCCACCAGGAGCAAGCACTTGGTGAGGCTCAGGCTACAACTTGCAGGTGGAGGCAGCCTGCTAGTTGTAGCCTGTAGTGGTAAGTAGTTAGTTCTTACTTGTAAGGAAATATAACTGACCTTCTGTTTGTCTGACATTTCTGTCTCTCTGTTTTTTGTGCTGCGTGTAACCTCCAGTCTCCCTCTCACCTGACTATCAGTTCATCATCCAGTCATCCCTGTTATATAAAGGACCTTCCAGACTGTGCCACATCGTTCAGTTTTCTTTTGTGGTAATTACACAACAGCCAACCTTGTAAAACTTGTGTATTTGTTTTTTGAATCCTGTTTAAGCTTGATTTCCCTGAAGTTTGCTGCCACCAACCAGCCTTGCACTGTTCTGGATCTCCTACCTTTAAGATCTCATCCACTCAGCCTGCTCCTGAGTTGCGCTATTAATTTAGTTGAATAAACTGTATAAATGTGTTCTGTTCTGTGGTTGGTGTTTGCAGTTTGGGTCGTCTACTGATCATTATAATGATCTGTGTATATAGTATCATACTTTAATCAAAGCAAAGTGGAAATTAGCTGCTGAGCCTCCTATTAATGCCCTTTCCTTATTATCTCTATGCAGTGTGTGCAATATTCTTGTGCTAGAATACATCCTCAGGTTTGCTGTGTGATAATATGATTGAATGATATGACTGAGTGGCATGTGGAGGCCTTCATCATGTTTGTTGATGCTGGGCCTAGAGCACAATACAAATTGGCACAGAAAATACACTGAGGGGGAAATCCAAACGTGAGATACCGTTTAAGGTAGGAAATAAAAACTGCGTCACACGTCTCCGTCACAGCTCAAAGAATGACGACAGGTCGGCGCTGCATTAATTCAATATTAATGAATAACGGAACATCTAACTACAACAAGAAACAGAAAACACCTCGACCGACATGACAACAACAAAGTGTGAAACACACACTGTGTCCACAGAACTGGAGTAAGTACAACATGAAGCCACTTTTAATCCACTGAACTCTCCATATTTAAGGACATAAACAATGATTCAATTCAGTTAATATTCTTATTAAGTTACTTTAGCGTTTTAATGGTTTAGTTATAATAAAAGTATAAGCAGAAATACAAATAGCCTAGCCAACATGCTACAAGTTACAGGCTATATTTTGATTATGATGCTACATGATGGTGGAGTTTTTCTTACTTTCCCTTACTTTTCTTACTTTCATATTTTGTTATGGGTTAGTGTTTTATGTTGGAATACTCGGCTCTCCTTCTTTTGCTGGTTTCACTCCAGTTTTGAACGTCTGTCCTGGTTTGTTTCACCTCTTCCTGATCAGTATTCACCTGTGTTTTACTATTCTGCCTCCATTAATGTATTTAGTCGTTGTGTTCGCTTGTCTCTGTGTCTCTTTGTCCTATAGACGGCACGTCCTAAACAGCAGGGTCATCACAGGTGTTACCAATGTTTCTGAATGGAAGTGAACCTTCATTAGTAAAACACCTACTGTTATTGTTTGCTGTGAAAAAGGTCTGTAGCTGTGCTCTTGCCTTCATGTCGTGTTCAAGGGTGTTTCTTGTATTTTGAAGTGTTCCTTGGACGGAGCAAAAGTGTTTCTAGAAGCCATCAGGTCCTGATGATTTATTATTAGGAGGTATTAGTGAGCACAATGGGAAGTCCATCCTGTGTTCGTTGTTAATCAACTGAACTGTGTTGTACCAGTTGTTGCTGAACTATTTATTGATTCATATGATGATAAACGTCATTCAGGACAACTAGAGGAAAGAAGTTCTCAAAGCTGCCACCAGATGTCATCCAGACGCCTCTGGATTTCGTCTCTGCTGTACTTTGAAGAGAGAGGCATCACTGACTGCGTTTTCTCTGAGCTCTCTCTGTAACTGTCACTCTAAAACGGGGGATGTTGAATGATTGGATAGGCATCAGACATGCCATGAAATCACTGTTTTGGTTTGACTGCTCATGTAACAGGCAGCATTTGACAGCATTCACTCCGTTAGTTGATGAATGGGGCGTAAAGGCGGTCACCCTGCCGCACCCGTGGATTTTGGTTCTTCTTCATGTCGCTGTCATCATGTGAACTGCTGAGATGTTTTTATCAAACCGTTTTCTAGTTTAGAGCACACTGATGTCACTTCAATCACCTCTGTTGTTACACTAAAACTGCGCAGACTTACTGTGACATAATATATGATCAAATATAGTTTGAATAATATTTCCTCTCAAAGACTTAAAGTGTCAGTTTTCGGTTTCACTGGGCGCGCGCCCCCTCCCACTTTCAACACTTCTCTTTTCGACAGCATTTCGCCGCCACTGCGCTTTTACGCACGACTCCAGTGACACCGTGAAGGAGAGCAGAGTGTCATGAAGACCGTCAGTGTGTGAGCGTTTTTGCTGCCCTCGCTGCAACAAGATGATCCTGCTGCCTGCTCTGTTGTTGTTTCTCTGGGGAGAACCGGGTCGGTGCCTTGCGGAGAAAGGATTCACTTTTGATGGACACATCCGCCAATTCGCCGTGGCCAACAACAAGCTTTACATCGCTACACAGGAGAAACTGTACCAGCTGAGCCACGACCTGATTCTGGTCCAGAGTGTGACCCAGAGAGGAATCTTGAAGGGTGGGCCATCACCGGTTAATGCACAGTTTCACCGGGTCTCTGAGACGGATGAGGGGAACGCAACTTTCAGCGTCAACATTTTGTTGCCGTTTGTTGAAAATGGAACTGTGATCAGCTGTGGTTTGACCCACGACGAGTGCGGTTACTGCGAGCTGCTGGACCCGAAGAACATTTCAAATGTGCTGCACCGGGAACACATCCTGGTGGGACCCCCGTGGAGCAGCAGCGCGTCCGTCGGCTTCCTGGTGAACGTGAAAAAGACTTTGGGCCAGACCGAGACTTACATTCTGACTGCCATACAACAAGGCAAACCCATAAACAACAGCTGCTCCCCTGGATCAGGCGCGGTGAACCTTCATAATACGAATGACCAACAGACAGGATTTATCTTTTCTTTATCCGGCGACTCCAACACCGATACCTTAAAGAGTGAACGCAGCGAGTTTGTGGATGGATTTCAGATTAATTCCATCATTTATCTTTTGTCCAACCTGCCCTCAAAGGACAAACGCGACGAAGTCCGTCTGATTTGGCTTGAAGGGAAAACAAGCAAAAGTCATACTTTCAAGTCTCTGCGGGGCGCGACCCTCAGCATCTCTAATGGAGCTGAAGGCAGCAGACTCGTCGCCTCCTCCGTGATCCCGGGTGGGCCGCCGGTGCTGTGGAGCGGCGTGTTCAGTGTGGATGGAGCACAAGCCAACACCGAGCTGGTGTTGTTTGACATCAGCCCTGATCTCACCGGAGACACCGACAAGGATCCAGATTTCTGCTGGACCTGTACAGACAAGACAAAACCAACGGTGGGTTGTTGTCTTCCAACGTTTTTGAGTGTTCGGATGTTTTTGTTTACAGCTGTTAGAGCAGTGTCAGGCAGATCTTCACGTTTCTGGGATGCAAAGAAACAAAACCTGGAGCTATCCAACGAGCTGTTCACTCCTGAAAACAAAATCCATGTTATGATTCTCTACAGAAAAATATTTAATTTGTTTGTGGTCTGCTCATGATATTCGGCATTTTTCATATTCTTATCTTAACTTTACAAAGTGCTTTAAAAACTAAATGAACAAGGTTCAGACAAGTTCGAGAAATAATTCCAGGAAACATATTTTCAAAAAAAAAACAAAAACAAAGTACCATATCATATCACATGATTAAAGTTTTCCCTCAGGGAAGTTTTGCATAATCTCAAACATTTCCACAATGATTAAACTATACTGACTATTTCCAAGGGCAATCTTGATTGCCTGTGAATAATTGAGGAAGGAACTAGATTTTGCTGACTGATGTTAGGTTTATTTCACAATCAAAGCAAATCTGAAGTCTTAAAAGGTCTTTTTCTTCTTAGTGACAAAAATAATTCAATTGTCAGCAGCACATTGACCTACAGTAGCCACACTGTACAGTGTGAATTAACATGACTCATTTAAACAGTCTTGATGACCTGGCAGTTCATTGAGCTTTGAGCAGCAATACTTTCAATACCCTCAATACTTCAAAGCTGTTCTCTTCAGGAATCAATATATACATGTTGGCTCCAAATCTGATAATCAGTGTGTTTGTGTTTCTCAGCCAAAGACCCTGAAGCCAATGAAGGTGCTCCTCAGGCAGAGCAACATGACTTCTGTGCTGGCAGTGAGGCACAAGGCCTGGATGGTTTTCTTCATTGGGACGGGAGATGGGCAGCTCATTAAGGTGAGTATAAAAAGTGATCTATGCATCAAAAGTAGATTTTTCACCCAGCCATTGGCAGCGCCATAGTATAATTGCAAACGCATAGTATTTCTGTCCTGAGCAGGGTTTATTTAATAATAGGAAGGATGATGTTTTAGTGTTATTTCCTCTGCCACTTCCCCAATCACATCATCTTCTTTCGTTCTCCTCGATACAGCAATTGTTATTCCGCAGAGACTCTTGTACTATACGTGATTAAAGAATTGAACACAAGACTGGGAACACTCCACAGTAACCTTCCCACTCAACACAACGGGCTCTTTCATACTCAGTTCACTTTCACAAATATTCATAAAACCACTAAGTGTTTTTTCTTACAGCTATGCAGAAGAATGGCTTTTCTATTGACCCACGAGAAAATGTAACACATATGGGAAGACAGCTGATACTGTTGCTACATTTTAAGCAATGCAAACAAAAATCATACTAGTTTCCAAGTATAAGCTTTAGATAAGAAGTGCAGATTGAGAGAAAACCATTATCAACAAAATAGTTTTAAAAAGGACCAACCACTTGTAAGATGATTGTGAGTTGCTGATTCTGTAATAGCTACAATTAACTACACAAACTTTTGGAACTTGTTGGCTGTGAGCATTTAACTGATTAGACATACCAGGTTATTTTTCTTGCTTACATTGCTTACATTATGCCCAAGTATAACTCTTTAATGAGAAATAAAAATAGCTGAAAGGAAAGCCATAATTATCTTCACCACACTTATAAACACATGATTTTATCAGGAAATCAAACCTCATGTGAAACTACATGTTGGGAGAATACATTCACTGTCAGTGTTGTATGTGTGCGTTGAGTGGAACAGGACTAACCACTTTAACCAAACCTATTGTCAGACAGCTAATTAATGAGCCCAATAACTACCCACTCTCAGTCCTTTCCCTCTTAATGCTTGTGATTCACTTCCTGTCACGGTGCACCAAGCACAAATGCAAAACAGTCTGGGAGAACAAGTCGAGTTAAGTGAGTTGTGAACAGATGGGCAGTCAAATCAGACAAACAGATCCAGGCTGGTCTGAGCATAGATTGCATAAAAGAAGCTACCAAGTTACCAATTAGCCATCTAATTGACATATTGCAATGGTAGCAACTTGTCAGTTGCAAGGTAGCCACACCCTGGAGCATACTGTGTTTTTTTACTCTCTAATGGGCCATAATTTACTAAATGAACATTGTGTATGGGTGAAGACATGAAACTGTAGGGAACCCATAAACTCATTAAACTAAGATCAACTGAGAAGTAAGATTATTTTCTCAGACTTCTACACAAACATATTTCCTTTTGCAACCAGTGGAGTCACCCCCTACTAACCACTATGAAGAATGTAGGTTTAAGAGATTTCTGCATTGGCTTTGCTTTTCAGACGTCTCCAGACTATTGATCTGAGGGGCATTCACTGGGGCAATATGTGAGTCAAACACACAAACAACTGGCGACAAGCACAAGTGTGCAAAAACAGCTGCAATTCTACAAATGCATGGCAAAGTAGGATGGATACTAAGCCCAGTGCTGTATTCCTGGGTGTGTGGAAAACACAGCATCTCCATTAGGGCTGAAAAGCATCAGTGGATAAAGATTTTACTCAACAAACTGAATGGTGGAGGTGATTACCTAGTGGCTTGACCTCTAAGAGATACCAAACCACAGGGGTACTCTGCAATGTAACTGTCTACAGAATCAGCATAGTTATTGATCATTGATCGCAGCAAATTATTTTTCCATCAGTCAGCCCATACAGGTCTTATTGTGTTCTATTATAATGGGTAAGTAAAGATAGTTGTATTGCACGTCTGTCCGTCCTGGAAGAGGGATCCCTCCTCTGTGGCTCTTCCTGAGGTTTCTTTCACATTTTTTCCCTGTTAAAAGTTTTTTTGTGGGCAAGTTTTTCCTCACTGGAACCGAGGGTCTAAGGACAGAGGGTGTCACTCCCTGTACAGATTGTAAAGCCCTCTGAGGCAAAATGTGTTTTGTGACTTTGGGCTATACAAATAAAATTTGATTTGATTTGATTTGAGTTGTATATGTAAATGATATGGACATTGTGCTGAATATGAATTGAAAGTAAGTGCTTCTAAAATGATGTACCTAGTTAGAGCTGGGACGGTGGTGCCATAGTTAGCACTGAACTACAGTGTGAACCTTTTTTGGAGCTCGGTCTCCCTGTATCACAAGCTGTTAATTGGTGAGTCTAAATTACCCGTAGGTGTGAATGTCAGTGTGAATGTTAATTTGTCTCCTGTTATTTGTGTTCTGTGATGTACTGGCGACTTGTCCAGAGTGTACACCCACATTGTTGCACTGCCATGTCTCTTCAGTAGCCCAGAATGGACAAACGTAAAGCGGGCTCTACATGCAGCCTTTCATGTTTTTATTGCGCATTTCAGTACCATAGTGTCTCCTTCATGCTAGGAAGGTGAAGGGGATGTGAGGTGGTTGTAATCAGCAACTGTACTGTTAGATGCTGCTTAATCTAAAACAATGGTCCTTTAAACCATGATCTGTGACATCTACCAGTAGAGCAGCTCAGTCTCTCAGAAACATAACAAAGCTACATTTTTGTTGTCAGCTTGTTGTGGACAAGAACTATCACACCACCTGTCCCAGGGTGCTCTACAGAGCCAATGACGACCGTCAAGTATTTCCCAAAATGCACCTGGATCAAGTGGATGGTAAACATGTGTATGTGCCACTTCTACCAAACCAGGTAGGTGTATTGTACATCTATGAGCTCACGTGTTAGACTGTTGTGAACACTGGACTACATTTACAATGCCTTATGTAAGTCATTCTTTCAAAGTGTTGTGTTAAGTGTTTGTGTTCTCTTCTAGATGGAGCGTGTACCCGTGTCAAAGTGCAGCACATACACAAATGTGCAGGACTGTTTGTCTGCACAGGATCCATACTGTGTCTGGTGCAGCTCTAAAACAAGGTCAGGGAAACAGCACGTGCAGTTGACACTTTGAAACAATTCTAAACTTGGTTTAAACGTCATTTTCTCTTCCTAGTTGCACATTTGAAGATGACTGCCCAGATTCAGAATGGGTATCTATTCCTGATGATTCTCAACACAAAATGGTTTCCTACAAAGTTGTAAAGGACAGTGCTGATCAGGTCAGATTACATACAAGTCTTAACTATAATCAGCTGTGACTGTCAGTTATTTCTCTTTTTAACACTTACACACCTTCCTTTCTCAGATCACACTTCACATCCAGACACACTTGACTCTGGGCCAGCAGGCACCGTCTCCATTCACTTGTCAGTTCTCTCCAAGTTCCAGTTCCAGTGAGTTTTGTAGCAGGGCAAGCCCTCCTGCACAATTCCCAAAATGCACCTGCATCCTTACAAATAGCACACTTCCTGTTGAAGGTAAGTGACGTTTGCTACATAAAACAATACAGTGAATTTAACCCTGACCATCAAAGACCTTCACATTGTGTCGTCTTGTGTTATATATTTGTTACATTACACAACAAGTGTGTTGCTAAAAAATGATGACTGAGACTCTGACGTTCACTGCATTATTTTCAATTAACAGGCCTGGATGTCACCGTTAAGATTAGACTTGGGAAGACACATATTAGTGAGAGGTTAAAGATATCCGACTGTGCTGACATCAGTGGACCACCAACTTCTGTCCTGTAAGTCCTCTTCCATGCCGCAGCCTGGATTTGATTCCAGTCTGCAGCACTTTGCTGCATGCCCCCACCCTGTCCTTTCTGCCCTGAAGGATCAGTGTGTAGTTTTGGTTTTCTGTTCTAGGCTACTGTAGAAATATTGTGGTACAACATGGCAGACTCCGAGGAAGAGAATCCACAGTGTCTGTACATATAAAAGGCATTCATTTTCAAGGGATTATACAATCATGAAAACATGAAGTTCTGAATATTCTTTTTCTGTCAGATTCTGTACACACACTGGGTCTTTAAGCTGTTGCTGAAACACATGATCAGTCAGATGCATCACTAATGAAATTAGTAGGCCACAGATCCACTTCAGGAATCACTTCAGGGTATATTCTAGCTAATTTTGTATTGGTACAATGTACTACTATGTACTACTGTATAAGTACCTCGCATCCACATGCAGATTAGGAATGTATGTCTCTAAGGTCCAAGGCCTAAATGTCATCCACATTAATGAGATGAAAGAACACAGAACTGACTACATGTGTCTATAGGACTGAGTAGGCAGAGTAGAACTTGTCGGCTGTAATCAGACCCCAAAGAGTTTTTTTTCCAAAACTGGGTCCAAATGAATAACTTCATTGACTTTTGATATGGCTAGAGTAAGTGGAGCACTCACAGTGGGAGGTAGCCTTCATAGAGACTGAAGCTACACATGAAGATGAAAATGTGTAAAGTGAAGCAAACAACAGATGTTTGTAGCCCAGTAGTAAAACTGTATTGCACCACTGAGCCTCATACTTTCAACATGGTTGGTTGGCCATGCTCATGTTTCATCATCAGTATTACTCTCTCATGGTATCGACAACAGGCGTTTTGTATCGTTTGTTTTCTCTTCAGGTGTCGGAAGTGTATCCAGGCTGGATGTGGCTGGAGCACAAACGGCTGTTCGTGGACACAACAAGGAGAGCAGAATGTAGTGATGCATGTTTTTATGTATTTATCTAACAGGAGCTTTTCCAGACTACATGCACGTTTGCATCCGCACTATGTCTATATTAGACAACAGCAGCACATTCATTTTGAGACATTTGTAAAAGTGATATTTTAACCAGATGAATATAATTCATGTTAACTACTGGAAACGATTAGCAAATATCAGATAAGTTGATGAGTTTCATTGATCATAATCATTTGTATTTTTGTAGATGCATTACTTTTATGGCTTCAGTCATGCAAAGATTCAGTTTATCTGTTTAGTTACATTATTATAGGTCTTGTGCTCAGAACGTAGATGTATTTTTTAAGAAATCGTCACTCTTTTTGTGAAATCCACTTACTTAATTAGTAATTAGCTAAGCTAACTGCTTGTTAAACAGACATGTTTCTGCACATGTTAAACAAACCTATATAATATTCCTCATAACATATAGGATAGGAGAGGTGAATGTCATTTGAACATGCTTAATGTCTTCCTCTTTTTAACCTCCTGCAGGACAGCGCTTGCAAAATGATTACATCTGGGACAAACTTTTCTGTGAGTCTGAACCTCAGTTCTCACACCTTCTTCCTCTGATGCTGATCAAATTCACATTCAGTAGTATTACTACTAGTACTACTAGTAGAAGGTAATACATAAAATCTGATATCTTTGTGTTATTGTCTTATTGTCAGAAACCAGAGATCACCTCCATCTCTCCCAGTGTCGTGTCTTTCTATGGCAGCAACAATGCAGTGTTGTCTGGTCTGAACCTTGGTGACGTGACCAGAGTGAGGTTCCAGTTAGACATGAACTGCATGCTGCAAGAGTGAGTCTGATTTATGGGCACCTAAGATTAAGTTTACATTTAAGCTTAATCTTACAGTCGTATCTTATGATGCTTTTATGGAAATGCCACCCATATTATAAACTGACAGTAGATTCAACGCTTAGTGTGTGCTGCACTTTCCTAAAGCTGTAGACTGGAGTTTTGTGAGTCACACATTGTAGCAAATGCAGATTATAAATCCAGTTTGGTGTTAGAGCATTTCAGAGCCCTCAGTCTCTATCTTTAGGAAAGAACCTTTTGGCTTGTCTTCACCTTCACAAGTTTAGGGTTTTTTCAATAATGTTAGAATGATTTGACCACATATATTTCTGTTCCCAGTTTCCATGTCTTTTTTATATGAAGCAATAGCACTAGAATTATCATTTGGATGTGTTGATGTATGCTTATCTTGCTTATGTTAGATGGTGAAACTGCCATTTAATTATGTTGTGGCAGATTGCTATGATTCTGAAGTTTGAAGTTTTCTGCATATTGTTCACATTCTAACAAGTTCCTTATGTAAAAATAATAATACCAGTATCATCTCTCTGGTCAGATCTCCTGTATTGAGTAACACTGGTGAGCGTCTGAAGTTTCACATTCCCAGTTCCAATAAAGGCGTGGTCAAGGTATGTGCTGTCCTACCTGATGATAGTTGCCATGGTAATGCTCTAATCACCTACCAGTCATCACCATCCTGCACCAGCATTGCACCAAGCAGCACCTGGATCAGGTATGACAACACTGGTTGGCTTAGTGCTGGCTAATCTTAGTGTTTTTCAAATTAAAGAGGAAATGCTTCATTTCCTGAACATGGCACACTTCTCATATGCTGTAGTACAGGAAGTGTGGACCTAACGACAGTAAAAACAACGAGAGATGGCGTGATAATTTAACACTTTGACTATGGGAACGTTTACAAGACTACAAGCTAAGCATGTGAGAGAATAGTCTTCCTGACTGAGCACTGGTAGAGCTTCATTATAACTGACAAATTCATTTGGCATTATAAATTACAACACTGTCAACTAAAATCTATCAAAACAGTGAAAACTGAGTAGGTTATTTTGTGATCGGCCCACAGTGCTGTGTCACTAACTTTAATAATGACTTAATATAGGGAACAATGTTAGTAACCAAGCAACCGTTACGGTTTAAGGATCATCATGTGTGGAAAGATGGCCACTTCCCAAAAGTGATGTCTTTCATTAGAGTACTTCCCTTTTTAGTTGCAACAACTGAAAGTGCCACTTCTGCCTTTGTTTTTGCCAACTAAGAAGCAACACGATTAAAAGACATGACAGTCAAGGTATGTTTTATTATAGCAGTTGATGTACATATGGCCGTAACATGAACATGTAACGTGGCTTTCACTGTACATATTGGGAGGTGTTATCACTTGTTGCACCATATTGGCCCCAGTTTTATGATTTTAGCACTCTCCCATTGAAAAAAACTGATCCCTTCCTCAGGGCTGTAACATTACTGTTTCTAGCATCATGGTTTGTCTCTCTTCATGTGAGCATGCACAGTAATCATAGTTGTGATGCAAGTTCTTGAAGGAACTAGGGTGCTAGCTGCAGAGCTGAGAATGCCAACCCCAGGCCAAAATGTCAACTTATGATGCTGTTAAAACACACTAGGCTGACCTCTATAGTGGGTTTTCAGTGTACTGAACACTGAAGCTACCAGCAGCCACATGTATTGAAGGACCATCACAATTTGCCAAAAACTGATTGAAGGACAAATGCAGTTAATGAAAGGTGATTTCTGTCTAAATATGACTTGATCTCATCCTGGAGCTTCATAATATAAAGATCTGAACTCACAGGACAGCTTGGAATTCTGTAGATGACCCAAAAGCTATGTAGATGTATGTAGATGAAAATCCACATGTGGCTGCAACAGATGTATTTTTACCATCACATTATCATATCTCTATCATCATAAGAAAATGATTGGTATGGAATCTGTGCTCAATTTCCTCTGCTCTGATTGGCTGCTGCTCTGTGTCCTGTAGCGGAAAGAGAAAGCTCACAGTCACAGGATCCCACCTACAGTTTGTGGAAGGGATCGTACACGAACACAAACAGACCTCGGACGTCAGACCTCCCATACAGAAAGTCAAACCTCCCAGAGACAGCAATCTACAGGTGGGTCTCTCCACAAACACCATGTCACATTGCATCATTGTCATCATGCTGCATTACAGTACATTGTCACATTCATCCCAACATGCTAAAGTGTAGCACATTAGGCTTAGACTGTTAAACTGCATTTCATCAAGTCACCTGTGTCTTTGCAAATATGCACAAGCATTTTCTGTTCTGCTTCAGTGTGTCATGTCACATCATCTAGTATTGTTATCTTCTCTGACATCACATTTATGTCTTATTGTGTTCAACCAGTGTCACTCTGTTTCCTTCTGTCGTATATCATCACATTACTGTTTATTGTGTTACCATCCTCCTCATGTCATGCTATGGCATACATAGATATTCTATTATAGATAACACTAAATGTTTTTTCTATTCTCTACAGACTCTCACTTATGAGACACCTGCAGCTCCACAGGGGATTTCTACAAGCACAATGTCCCTGAAAGTAGCCAATGAAACCCTGCCCTGCTCCACAATAAACTACTATCCAGAGCCCGAGTTCATCAGTTTTACATCCACACAGACAGGGAACGATGTCCGCATCACCATACAGGTAATGCATATATTTCTAGCAAACATGCAGAAATATATGACACAAACATATAAAATATCAGCTTTTGTTTCTGTTGTCAGAAAAAGGCAGACAAACTGGAGATGACCACAGCAGAGTTGTCAGTGTGGGGCGTTCAAGATGAAAAAGAATACCCCTGCACCATGGAAGACAAAGATAAAAGTAACGAGACTGACTTCTTCATCTGTGAAATTCAGACACCCAGCTCTTTCAAGCTTCAAATGTTAAAGGTAAATCTCCCACACTAAGCTAGACAAGATAAATAAAATACAGATGTTATATGACAGTATAGTACTGGTTGCCATGCGATAGTTACTGAAAGTTCACTTAAAAGTTCACTTTATGTATGTACTCCTGTCTACTGTCTAAAATTTCTTTCAAATGTTTGATTATTGCTTTTCACAGATTAAGTATGGAGAGAAGACTGTAACATTGACCGGTAATCCTGATCTGCTCCTTCTGATGCTGCTTGTCCTTCTGCTGATACCCTTTGTTATTGTTTGTAAGTACCCAAATTATGGTTATGAGATTTCACAAGAAGATTATCTTCTATTTTATTCGTCTGTGTGATCTTGTCTTTCAGTGGTGGTTATCGTCTATCGAAGGAAACAGGAGAAGCTCACTCGTCAGATGAACAAACGTATTGAAGACCTGGAGCTCGACATCAGGAATGACATTAGACAGGGTCAGTAACAAATTTTTACAATGTATCTGTAGTACAGCGGTAAGTTAGGAGTCCATTAGATTGCAGACTTATTTTTCTCTTTCCACCAGAACAGTGGCTGTGGGTTACAGTACAGATGGATGTGTGTGAAGGCTGATAAATGGCCTCAAGTCACTTGAGTCAGTGACAGTTGTGGATGAAGACTACAAGTTTGAAAATGAAAAGGATCTGAGGGTATGGAAGTTAGAAAGAAGTGAGCTTATCAGACCACTGTAACCACTCCTCATCTCTACTTGACAAATTAGACACTATTAGCATGTCTGACCAAACTGTTACAGCATCTGTAACTGTGATCCCGTTGCATCGTGGGTGTTGGAGGCACAGGGTTTTGATAAGGAGGATGACTGTGTGCAACTAAATTACTTGCAACAATGTTATCTGGGTGCAATGCTAAATCGGTGGAGTGCTATTTCAACTTCACCAGGCCAAAATTTTAATTGTCAGGTACTTTAATTTATGACTAGTACTGATGATTAATGATATTCTCACAAGCATATTAGCATGAGCGCTACTCTCAGCTGGTGAGCATGGTAAATGTTAATGTTGCAACATCACCATGTTGCATGCACCACTGTTCTGTGATCCATGCAACATGTCACTCACACTCTCTTGTGTTTTAAGGTCCTAAACATGTTTCTTTTTTGTGACACAAAAACATTTCATGTTAAAAAAAAAAAAGAAATGTCATTTACATATTTGCTCAGGCACAGCCTCATTTTTAATACATGTTTTATGTGTTGTATGTAAAATATTATAAAATATTCAACAATATAATATTTAAAAAACTAAATATATAAAATATTATTATTTATTCCATTCATGCATGATGACATTTAATGTTACTGAACACACAGGCCTGTAATCCATAAAAGCAGCCTCACCTATCTGTGCTCTGCAGGTTTTGTGGATCTGCAGACAGAGAAAGCTGACCTGCTGGAAAATGTTGGAGCAATTCCTTTTCTGGACTACAAGCACTTTGCCTCCAGGATCTTTTTTCCTGAGGTACAGTGGAGCTAGAGAGAAAGCAAATGCTCATGTCTGCCTAACCGATGTTGTCAATTGTGCAATAACAACAACATAACATAATAACATTACTTTTTGTTCCTGTTTTCCAGAGTGCATCTTTGATGACAATGTGCATCAAAGACATTGGTCAGGTAAGGTTTGACACCAGCTTATTGTTGCTGTTGGTACCACGCATCAGTGTAAGTCCGTCAGTGATGTTGTATCTGATCTGAAATCAGGATGTGGTGCAAGTTCAGCTTGACGAGTGTTGCCAGTGCTTGTCCAGGCTGATCCAGGACCAGCTCTTCCTCACATCTATGGTGCACGCTCTGGAGGAGCAGAAGAGCTTCACAATCAAAGACAAGTCAGATTGTGTTGTTTTATTGTGCATGTCTGTCTCTTGCAGTCAGTATGATGCAATATACATCTTACCAGTTGCCTTCTTGTCTACTTTTCAAAAACACTCTAGTCTTGCCTTCACGTTTCAGTCCTAGGCTAGTCTGCTCGATTATTCTAACCTTCAGTTTCAGCTTTTTAAGACTAATTTAACCTTCTGTCTAATGGACTAATACTTTGTTCTCTCTATATTGCTTTTCATGCTCTCTTACCTGCACAATATCTTTCTACTCTTTCCTTCCTCTGCATTGTACTGCATTTGAACTCACGTCCTGTGCCATGTTCTTGCCTACTTTTGTCTCCTGACCTCCTTCTCTCCACCAGGTGTGCACTGGCATCATTACTGACAGTAGCGCTCCACAACAAGTTGATGTATCTGACGGAGGTCATGGAGGCTCTGCTGAAGGCTCTGATGCAGCAGAGCAGCAACGCTCAGCCCAAATTGCTTCTACGACGCACGGAATCCACCGTGGAGAAGCTCCTGACCAACTGGATGTCCATCTGCCTCTATGGCTTCCTCCGGGTCAGTAGAAATGCATAGAAATTTGTAACTTTGTGATTTAGCACCTGCTGTTACAGGGTGCAATACCACTGTGGACAGTTCTACACATGTATTTGTTATAACTAAAAGATATGAGAGTTTTTATTTCACAAAGCTTCCTCTGTCTTCTTCTTCAGTCTCTTCGCTGTAGAGGCTGCTAAGCCTGGTTATAATTAGATATCCAAATCATGCATCAGAATCCAAGTGTTGAAACTAAATGGTTATACAATTGCAGCCTTTCCCAATTTGCACAATATCTCCTGTGGTGCAAGAGAACTGTGTCTGGATAAAAGTTTCGCGCCATGCACAAGCAAAGACATAGCTTTTCATCCTCGAGCTATGCTATGCACTCTGACTTGACCTTTTGTTATACACATTGTTGAATTGTTTTCTTTGCTATGGTCTGTTATAACCACACACATACCACAACAGATGTCCTCCCACATCCTGCTCACTCTAATTTTATCTACCTAAAAACCTAATACCTGCTATCAGAAACAGTACCATGGTAATGCATATTATTTCTGTTGTCTATGCATGCATCTTGTTACCTCAGTACAGTATTTTTACTTGGCTAGAGTGTGTATCATGCATGCAAATTGAGTCTTGTTCATAAATGTGTCAGTGCTCAATTCTGGCAAGCGTCACCTTGCAGTACTGTGTGGACTAAACCAGAATGAACCACCTGTAAAAAAATTCCACGCACTGAACTTACCTGCTATGGTTGACACCACAGAAAACTCCGACTGACTGACTTCCTCTTTTTGATTTTGGACAGGAAAGTGTCGGCCAGCACCTGTTCCTGATGGTGAGCGCTGTCACGCAGCAGATGGCAAAAGGACCTGTGGACTGTGTGACAGAGAAGGCTCTGTACACGCTCAGTGAGGACTGGCTGCTGTGGCAGGCTCAAGACTTCACCTCCCTGGTACACACACACATACACACACACACACACACACAAGCCAGTTACTACAGTCCAGAGCAGGAGGTTGTTTTGTTTGTGGTGTCAGTATGTCACAGGTTTAGTCAATAGTTCTAACACGAGGAAGCAATCATTAACATTTCCCAATTTTTAGTTCTGTTTTTGGTCTTTTAGTTTGTGTAAAACTTCTTAACAACTATATACAAAGATACACACTTTCAAAAATGCTGCTGTCATATTTAAAGTTGTGTGTCAGTGTTTTTTTTTTGTTTGTTTTTTCTCACCTCCATATTTGTGTCAACACTCCCAATCTTCATTGTTTACATTAAGGCTGTTTGCCACATTAGAGGTGGCTTGTCAGTGCACAGCAGTTCGCACAGAGTCACTTCCCCTTCTATGTATTTTAAGGCTCTTCTTAACATGCAAAGCAGAGTACAGCTTTAAGCCGTTCATGTTGTATAACTCATTTCCTGAATATCCTGAACGCAGCCCATCAGGGAAGTTTTGAAATAAGTCTTGAAGGCCACCAACAAAAATATCAGATTAGTGAAGTGAATAAAGTGAAAATAAACTGGAACTTTACCACGCTATATTTAACTTTATTCAACTTTAGACTCAACAGCCGTTTTGTAGTGTCAGGGGTTTTAGGGTTAGAGTAGTTTCTATCGGGAAATATCTGCTTGCTATCAAACATGAAAAAACAGGATAAAGGGAAATAAATGTTGTTAAAGTTTTGGGTTGATCAAGAAGCTGTTCTCATGTCCAAAATGTAAAGGAGTTTTTTGTTTGTACTTGGTCAACCTGCAGTTTTTTGGCAAAAACAAGATTTTGTCAGCTTGAATTAATCAAATGTGCAGCAGATGCTGGAGCTAAGCATTTACAAGTGGATAGTTTTACGTGGGAAGACTTTGCATACAGTGCTTCCTGTACGTTTATGCGCTGCTTCTGATGAAACTCAATCAAATTTTAAGATGTGACAGAACCTGTTTAAGGAAGCGGCTCCTCAGTGACAGACTCTTGATGAAAACACTTAATTCAAGGAAGTGGAACGTCTCAGCATTTCTCGGCACATTAATGAGCCCACATACTGTAAGAACAAGCTTTCTTTGAACACACCCTACTCCTCGAGACAGATAGAGAGGTTTGTGACACTGGATGCAGACGCACATAGTGCTGGCTAACAGCATCAAATTTGAATTCAAAATTGAATATAAATTCACGTCTTTGATGACAATGTGCATCAAAGACATTGGACAGGTAAGGTTTGGATAAGATGACTAGATAACAGGATGATTTAGATCACATCATGTTGGAAAACACAAAACTACATCCATTACATCAGTGCCTCCTTTTTGTCTTGTGACCCATCGTCAACAGTCGCATATAAACAAGGCAAGCAGTCAGTTTAACCAGTAATTCACAGGAAAAAAGCAACGATCAGATAATTTTGTGTTGAAAACCACCAGGGAAAAATCATCTAAAGTACTTGATGGGAGCTGAGGCAGTATTTTTCTACTCGTGGGGACGTGAGCAGTTGTCTCTTTCACAGGTCAGACACAGAGAGACCTGACACTAAAGCAGAACTTTATTTAGTACTTGTGTGATCTACTTCTTTTTAATTCTGAGGGTTTGAGGGTGAACCAGCGTGTGACATACGTCTCATATGACACGTCAAATGTGGCTTAGTGCATCAGTAGAGCTGATTCATGCGCATGTGATGCATGTGTGTGTACTGTGACAACGTATTTGTTCTTCCAAAGTTAAACTAGTTTGCTATGAGGATCTGAAAAAAAACGTTTCTGTGCAGCTATGAGAGGTTTTAGATATATTTGAGACACACTGCACAGCCTGCCCACAAACTGCAAATAACTACAAACCTGCAACAATGTCTTATCTGTTGAGTTTCCCCTCTGTGGCCTCTTCACATGTAGCGCTTCACTGTTGCACACTCAGTACTCGGTGTTCCCTCTTCTTTTACACTTCTTTCTCTCTGCTGCTATAGTGACCCACAGCAGTCAAACACATTTTATCTGATCTAACGAACCACCCTCTCACTCTACTGCTCATTCCCATCCATTAGTCAGCGTGTGCATTAGCGGCAAAGCTATGGAAGCCTTTCATCAACCACACCTTGCCTCTGTGATCCCTTATGAAACAGCAGTTGTTTCAATGCTGTTTGCATGATGGGAAAACTGAGGTTAGAGTTGGTGGTTATGTAGGGGGTGTTTGGCAAGTAGCAAAGCTTTCACACTTGCACACCAGCAGCAGTGTCCTTTTGTAATGAATGATGTAGTCACTGGTAGATAGTTGCTTAAATTGCGTCTGGATATAAAGATCACATAACAGTGAGGCGTGTCAATGTGTCTGCATGTTGTGTACAGAAGCTGAAGGTGCTGTTTGCGGTGGGAAACGATGGAGAGGTCAGCGAGCCTCTTGAAGTCAACGCTCTCAGCTGTGACACAGTTGAGCAAGTCAAAGAAAAAATCCTGTCCACCTTCAAGGCCAAGTTTGGTTTCCCGTACAACACCCCCCTCAGGGAGGTTTATATCGGTAAGCAACAGACGCCTCTCTTTAGTCCTGTATCTTTAAATACTGAGACCAGTGAACTGACGCAACCAACAAGCCTTGTCTATGAAGTCAAAGTTGATGTATCTTCTTCCTCTTTGCCACAGAGTTCCATTGTTAAAAGTTGTTAAAAACACAGCACAGGCTGAGCCGTTTCTTCATTACTGTAAAGACTCCACGTTTGCTTCCGTTTGAGCAAGATTCACGACAAACTGTTTGTAGCTGTTTTGTGGAGCTATTTTGTAAGATGATTTATGTCCTTTCACTCTGTTTAACCACAACCTGCTCCCTCTTTCCACCCACCAGAGTATGAGACGAACGGATCATTTGTTTCTCTTGAGGAAGTGGATAAGAGCTCTGAGGTTATTGGGGAGGTGACAATGCTCAACACACTCAAGCACTACAAGGTGAGAAGTTATTTTTAAAAAGGCAAAAAAAAAAAAGAAGAAGAGGACTGTTTTCAGACTTAACTTTCTGTCATGCAGAAACACATTAGGAGCTTGTTTTGTGTTAGAGAATGCTGTTGAGCTGTAACACAACAGAAACTTCAAACTAAACTTCCCATTTAGCCAACCACTGCCTCATTAACATGAGAAGAGACACTGTTGTGTGTTAGTATATTCTCTGGAGGATACATCTAAAATATACATGTAGCTGACAGAAACTGGATTCAAAATGAAGATAACACGCCCTCATTACAACCACATTACTTTAACATTTTTAACATCAACAGATTAGATCTAACAGGAAAAGGCAGAATAGTTTCTTATGACACCCGAACAGCTGCAAGAACATCCAAAAGATGACACAGTATGTAAACACACGCACACACACACACTGTAAAATTAGCACCAGCTAAAGGCCAAATGCTGGTAAACTGTGCAAGGGCAGTGCCAGATCTTTGCTTCATTCGACAGCGGCCGTCTATTGAGTTGCTGATAAAACTTGAACATTCGATCACTATTGGACTGTTTGGAAAAAATAATTGGGCCCTTAGACAGAAAAAAATGCTGAGAATACACCAAATGTCTGTGCGGTGTTACAAAAATACCAAAAGGGAGACAATCTGACATCAGTCAAGCTTTCACTGTGCCCAACACTTTCACACTGCTGTCTGGGGACTTGACTGAGAAATGTACTTTAATGCTTCAGCGAGAGGAGACGGGAAGCTCTTTGCCGTCTCACTTTGTCATTAAAGCCGACAAGAAAAGAGAATTTTGAGATAAAAGAGAAGAAACATATTGGAGGAAGAGGAGCTTGTAATGGCTTCATAATGCAATCCATCTCAGCCATCAGAGTACCATCAGAGCTACCAGAAAGAAGAGTACCAGAGAGCTTTGCTGCACATGATTAGTCAAGCAAGCGACAATACAGTTTTGTTGTTTGAGGAAATCCTTGTTAGAGCCAGTGCTGTGTGTGTGTTTTAACTAAAGTAGAAAGATGTCGAGTCAGGAAGTTTTCTGAAGTTCCTGAAAAGCTGAGGCTGAATATCTCCTTGAAACATCAACACCTGGGTCCAGTACAGACCCAAGTGTCTCTGTGAGGTTTCTGTGGGTGACAGTGGTTTCCTTTTACAAGCCCAACAACAACAACAAACAAAGCAGCAGAAAGTCAAAACAAATAATGACAGATTTTACTGACACACACACATATATATATATATATATACATTGCCTCTTTAGAAAAGTAGCCATTTTGTAGCATTGAAGGCTTTCAGTGCATTAACATTTTGGAACAAATGATGGAAAATGGAAAAAAAAAACCCTGACCTATCTGTGTGTTGGTCTCTTTGTTCTCCTGCAGGTTCCTGATAGAGCGACGATCAAAGTGCTGTCGAGGAAAACTCATCCTCCTCTGAGCCCGCAGGGAAGTGTGAAAGGTGCGAGCGGAGAGGGGGAACACTGCTGACTAACACTTAAATAGTTTTGTGAAATATGCATATTGATGAAAATATCGATACAACTGTCAATGACAAGGTGTAGACATACTTCTAAAGCTTGTCTTATTTATCAAAAGTCCAAGTGCTTTAATTTTACAGAGAGAAAAACTCTTGTTGGATCCTGAATTTAGAAAAAACTAATCATCGCTAAGCTTTAACTAGCATGTTCAAATTAGTACCTATTAAGTGGAAATCAGAAACAGACAGTTAACCATCTATTCCACATGAAATCACTAGGTGTCAGCTTCTGGTACCAAACCTGCTGTCATGTTGACCATTCAGTATGTTTGAACATAATTTCAACTCAAAGCCGTGCTTTCAACAACTTCTTACAGTCTTGATCAGCAAGTGTAACAGGCTGAGTTGTCATCACGTGATGTGACTTGATGGCTGAGTCAGAGGAACTTGAAAGCAGTTGAAAGCTCCGGACCTTGAATTGCTTTGTGGCTCGTGTTCCTAGCTGTAAAGTGGAACATAAGCAGCTCTGCATCAACCACAATAACGTGACTTTTTTTTGTCCCTGTACTGTGACCACTATCAGCAACCAACTGTTACAAAAGAACATTTACAAAATGCCTTCTGCAATAAATCTGCAAATGCTAGTTGGAAGAGGAAGAAGCAAATTCACTCTGCTAGTGATCTCTGTTGATTTCTGTTCTTTTTTTCCCTTCAGATGACGAGAACTTCTCTGGGAAATATTTCCACCTGGTAAGAAGCAGTTTGATTTGATGAGTCACCTCATACAACACACAGAGGACACATTTAATGCTTCTTTCCTGCAGATCGATCCTGATGTCATCGAGGACCAAAGAAGGAACCCAGAGAGGAAGAAGTTAAAACTGAAGGAAGTGCACCTCACCAAACTGCTCTCCACCAAGGCAAGAGGAACGAGTGACAGTGCCTCATTTAACTTAAACATGCACCAACACCAGCAGAACTGATACAGGAATTTGCGTCTCACATGCTTATTTTTAGCCACAGTGTTAATGCTCCAGTAAGAGAAACAAAAATGGCATGCTTCCTTAACACTTACACAGGAAGTAGAACCTGACATTAGCAGAGCAGCAGCAATGTCACTGTGTCTCAACTATACAAGACAGAGCAGAAGATGTCAGCTCCTCTTTCTCTTCAGGTGGCGGTGCATTCATTTGTGGAGAACCTGTTCAGATCTATCTGGGGGATGCCAAACGGCAGGGCCCCGCACGCTGTCAAATACTTCTTCGACTTCCTGGACAGTCAGGCAGACATCATGAAGATCACCGACCCAGATGTGCTGCACATCTGGAAGACCAACAGGTATGACTGGGTCATCAAAGGTTCTGTGGGCAGCAGATTAAAGTCTTGTAGGCCGGTGATGCTAATGCAGGCGGTTAAACTTGTTTTTCTTCTGTCACAGTTTGCCCCTGCGCTTCTGGGTCAACATTATGAAAAACCCTCAGTTTGTGTTCGACATGGAGAAGACTGCCAACTTGGATGGCTGCCTGTCTGTCATCGCTCAGGCTTTCATGGACTCTTTTTCTCTTAGTGAGACACAACTAGGGAAGGTAGGGAAAGTCCACGACAAGTGTCTCAAGATGTATTATTACAGGAGAAGTGCAGGAAATCCACTTTTCCTTTCTTTGTTGGCACAGAGATGGAATCAATGGTGGATGAAAATAAAACCATGCAGGAGATAAAACCATTCACACTCTACCTTAAATATTTTTGTGTTCCAGCACGCACCAACCAACAAGCTCCTCTACGCCAAAGACATTCCTAAGTTCAAACAGGAAGTGAAGGCTTACTACAAGCAGGTCAGCGATCAATCAAAAGTCACAGACTCAGAATTCAAGGAGTTCCTGCAGGAGGAGTCAAAGGTAATGTCCATGTCCGTTCAAAATCTTAAAGGAGCTGCACTGTGGACAACAGCAGTGACCGGATGAGTCTTTGTTTTTCAGAAACATGAAAACGAGTTCAATGAAGCTGCAGCCCTCCGAGAGCTCTACAAGTTCATCCAGCAGTACTTCACAGAGGTCAGTTACCTTCACGGTGCTTTTGTGTTCAGCTTCAAATCACTTTGGACGTTTGTGCGTGATTTCTGAGGGAGCATAAATGCTTTAGGTGATGCTGGAGATGCCTCTCCTTGGACCAGGCCTGTCACAATAATTACATGATCACCTGACTGCAATTCTTTGAGCTGACCGCTTTCATTTTGCACAGTGACAAAACAGAAAGTTATTTATGCTGCTGGTTTCTGCGGGTCAACTGGTTCTACTTTTATTTGACTTGCTGAGACACACATTGGCATCAACAGACTTAGTTTCTGAAACCACACTGTCACATGAGACGTGTGTGTGTGTGTATAGAGGAAATGAGATTGTGAACCTTGCGATTTGCTGCATTTGTCAGGCTGTTTCCTGTTCTTGCCTGGAGAGTGGCACATTTTCTTAAGAGCAGTACAGAGAGAATTTGACTTGTTTTCAATACAGAAACCTGCACTCTTGAACCATGTGTCACATTTTGAAGATGACTAAGACTTCCTAACAAGAGAAAACTTTAAAAACAAGCGGTATTCAAAGAATAGAAGAATCCCATCTTACAGCAGCTCATCTCAGTACTTTTGTCCTTTTCTACAGATCCAAGAGAAGTTGCACCAAAACGGAGCTCCTACTGAGCTGATGGAGCAACTACATCACGTTAAAGACTTGTTTGACGGACTCAAAAGCTGCTCCTGGGACTGAGCTGTCGTCCTTTCACTCACTTGACTGAACATGCATGACACGTTGAGAGAAAAACGTTCCATGAAACTGTCAGGAGAAAACCAAGGATACCTTTGTCCAGCATGAATCATCTCCTGCTACTGACATGGAGATGAGGAGTTAAACTGTCCCAGAGGAGCTGCTAACGATGGCAGTAATCTCATGTGTCAGTTGGGATAGAGTGTCTGATGATAAACTGCACGTGACATGACAAGTTTTTAGGTATTAAATTGGTTTTAAGATACTGACGTAAGGCACACATCACCTGTCATTAGCTGGACACTTTTAATGAATGCAGTTTGGCTCTTGTGTCTGATGGACTTTCAGTTCTCTGCTGCAGTTTCACAATGAAAGACAACTCTTCTTCGTGACCTTAAAAAGGCCCCAAATACACCGACACAAATCAGAACCACAGAAAAGTTCATCTTTAAATCCTTGTTCCAACAGTCTGTACAAACATTGTGCAATTCACAGCCTGCAGTGTTAAACCTTTGTATCAAGTTATTCATTAAAAAAACATGTAAACAAACATCTCAATACAAAATGAAACCCTGAGGATGTCACGGTCATCTTTAAAAAAAGAAGGTGCTGCAGCATTTCAAATGTTCATGTCTCCATTTGTATGGAAGTACACCGAGTAATAACACAGGTCTCGGAGGTGATAAACGACCCCACCTGACTCTGTATTTGAAATGCAAGTCCAATAGAAATAGTGTGGGAGGGGGAGGAGGTGGGGACAGAGGTCAAAGGTCAGGCTGGGGTGTTGTCTCACGGTCCCTCTGCACCAGAGATCCCAGCTCCTCCAGCTGCTGCTGCTGGGCACTTTCCAGGTCCTCCAGTCTGCGACGGAGCAGAGACAGCTCCCTCTGATGCTGCTCCTCCTGCAGATTAAAGAGAAGAACATGTCAGAACAGACTCATCAATGATTCCCTCTGACTCGCTCACACACACACACACAAACACACACCCCTTTTGGGGACAGAGCTTTTGTCTCCAAGCTCTGTCCCCAAATGGGGACAGAGCTTTTGTCCCCAGTGAAACATCTCTGAAAGCCACACATCATGTTGAGGTAATTTGTGTTTTACACTTGCACCCGGCCTCCTGTATTTCCTCTCAGTCACTGTGAGTAAACGCCCTTTGGTTATTTGTTGGTTTTTAATGCGGTGAAGCTGCACTGCTTCTACAGATTCTTTACTGTATGACATAAGACATTTTATAGCTGTGAAGACTCAGCCCACGCACTGCTGATTTAGCTATGATATTTTCGAAAACATGCATTATCACATGTACCGCTGCTTCAGTTAGTGATCTGACATTTTAACGGATGACCTTCAACAAACCACCAAGAGGTATGAGCTCCTTGCACTCAGCTGTGTGCATCTGAAGAAAGAAGGAGGCAGATTTGATTTCCTCAAAACACAACCCGTGTGGTAGCTGGTCTATTTCCTGTTTCTCTGTTTCCACTGCAGTGTGCATGTACATTTATTTACACATGCTTTTTTCCCCTCACTTTTCCTGTTTCAGGTCTGTTAGATTACCAAAATTATTTCTATTTGCTAAATGCCAGAATAATGAGAGATTGATTTTTTTTAGACATTTTTTTATTACTCTCTTTAAAGTCAGGAGTTTACTGATGCAAAACATCCTGTTCAGTGCTCACTGGTATGTTGGACAGCGGTCCCTCAGACCCGAGGAGGAGGAAGGGCGTAGGTGAGGTGGTCAGGAAGGCGGGGCCGGCGCTGTAGGGACCCTGCCCACCAAGTAGTAGGCGTCGAAACTCGTTGTGTCTTCGCTGCAGCTCCTTCAACCGTCTGCTGAGCTGAGCTTGCTCCTCTGAGAAAGATGAACGCCTGGACAGAGACAGGAAATACAGTCAAGCTATCAAGCCCTGTGATTGGCTCCATGTAGTTTTCTGATGTCTAATATTATGAAACACTCGGTGAGCAGCTGAAGTTTTTTGAATATTTGACACAGGGAAATCTCATGAAGGAGCGATGGTGACTCAGAATCTGGCAGGCTAACTTTATGTGTTTAGTCATACTATGACAAGATGTGTGGTTTACTTCTTAGCTGCAGCTGCTTCCAGCTCCAGCTCTTCTATCTTGGCCTCCAGCAGCTGGATCTTATCCTGCAGTTTCTTCTCTCTGTTCTCTGTCAGAGTTTTCCTCTGTACAATGCACATACCAAAGAAGAAAACATCAAGTCTGTCCTAAGACTCTTTCAAAGTCAGTGCTAAGAATGATGCATTAATGGGCAAAACAAGTCAAATAGCACAAAGATATTATGAGCGGCACACATAAAGACAGATGCGTGTGCTGAGTTTAAAGACACTGTACGGAGCAGCAGTACCTTCTTCTGGGCCACCGCTGCCCTCTGCAGTTTCTCCTTGACCTGAGAGTATTTCTGCTGCAGCTCAGCGTCTCGCTCCTGCAGCTTGTGTTTCTCCTCCAACCACTCCACCCGACGGTCCTCCACAAGCCTGGGAGAGGAATGGCACACAGAGGGGGAGACAGACAGTGTTTTTATTGAGAGTGCTGTTCAGTGTTTGTTTTTTTTTTTTTTTAAGTTTAGCAGGTTTCCATGGCGACCTCTCGGCCTCGTGCTGGCTCCTCTCGGCCTGGGCTCGGGCTGTCCTCAGCTCCTCCCTGACTCTGTCCAGCGTTTCTCTCAGCCGCTGGTTTGTCTCCATCAGGTCACTTTCGGAGTGAGACATTGTCCCCAGCTGGACACCCAGCTCCTGGTTCTGCTGTTGGGTCACACAAACAGAAATTTATTTCAGGTGTGCACACTCCCCTAAGTGAGCTAAATAACGCTTTGAGGTGGATGATGTGAACTGACCTGCTGTAGGTCAGCGATCTCTGCCTTCTGTCTGTCAAGCTCCTCCAGCTGGGAGCTTTGCTGCTGTAGTTTAGTTCTGAGGACACAAAACAATTTCATGAGCGATGGCTGAGAGCACAGAGGTGAAGAGATGATGGTTGGTGTCAGTGTTTCTCCCTTTTGTTACACAAATCTAAAAGATAACTCACTGTGAATTAATAATGTTGGAACATGGCACAGAGCGAGAGAACAACACAATGTAACACAACCAGACACTGCTGCTACTAACTAACCAAAGACCTAGCACAAACAATGCTGGATATTTCATGAAGAGTCAGCTCTGTTACTACATCCACAGAGCTGCATTAGTCACTCAGCATTCAGGCTGACCTCAGGTTCTGCACTTCCCTGCGGGCTGACTCCTCTCCATGCTGGGCGCTGCGAAGGCGCTCCTCCCATTCCTCCTTCTGAGAGTGGCTTGCGGAGTCCTGCAGCGCCCTCTGCTGTTCCAGCGCAGCCAGACGGTTCTCCAACTCCAACCTAACAGCAGGAAACAATAAGCAAAACTCTAAAATGAAATGTACGCCAGCAAAGAAGACACACGAGTGACACCGGATGACTGAAGTCATTCTCACTTTTCCTCGTGCAAGGTCGCAGTTTTGCGGAACTCCTCCTCGCGGGCAGACTGCACCTTCCTGACAATCTCCCGCTCTTTCTCCACCAGAACCTCCTTGTGTCGCTCCACCGCAGTCTTCAACACCTCCACGTCCGCCTGCAGGCCTGAGACACAGGATGATACGAGACATAAAGATGAGAGCATATAATCTGTGGCTGCAAACGTTTGTAACGCTGTTGTTGGAGGGAAGGACTGCACACACACAGATAAACAGACAAGAGCTTGTTCCCTTCCTCCCTGCAGAGTGCAGTGTGTGAGGAGTGTGTGATCATACCGTCAACCTGTCCCTGCAGTGTGTCTCTCTCCCTCTCCAACTCCCCTTTAGAGCGGGTACACTCCAGTTTGATGCTGGCCACCTCCAGTTTGTGTGAATGCTTCAGGCTTTCAATCTGAGAAGCAGAGAACATCAAACAATGGGAGTATTTAGATGAAGTAGGTGGTGACTAGTGCTCTGTCGAGACCCGTGTGGCGCTGTCACAGCAGCGTACCTGACAGGTGAGGGAGTTGACCTCTCTCTCTGCTTTGTGCAGGCGTCCGGTGAGCTGGCTGTTCTGCTCGTGGCTCTGATGAAGCTCGCTCTCCATCCGCTCCAGCTGCAGACGCAACGACTGACGCTCCGCCTGCTCACACCGACAACAAGGAACTAATTTAGGGCAAAATCTAAATGCAAAGGGAAAGCACGTCGCACCGACTGATGCCGGCTCACCTCTAGGGACTTCACTGCAGCCTGAGACTCTGTTAGCTGTCTGATCTGGATGCGTTGGACATTCTCGGCCTGCTGGCCAGAGTTCTCCTTCTGGGCGCGAAGCTCAGCCACCTCCGCCTCCAGACCCTTCAGTCGCAGGTGGAGCTGGGCCTTCTCCCTCAGCAGAGCCTCCACTCGTTTCCCATCGCGCAGTGGGTCAGAACCCTGGTACTGAGCCACCAGGTCCTCCTTATCCTTCTCCAAACGAGAGATCTGACACCAGGAAGAGAGCTGAATCAGCATCAACACTAGAAATAAGTGAACATCGACAGGTGAAAGGCCTACCTCTGCCTCATAGCGGATGGTCTTCTCCTCCAGGATACGAGCGTGTTCCTCTCTCTGGTGGTCAAACTGGGACTTGAGAAAGGTGCAGTCGTACCGCAGCTTGTTGTACTCAGACCTGTACTTCTCTATCTCCTAACAAAAGAAGAACCAGAGCGCACACACATCAGGCCGAATCAGTGAGAGGAGAGAGGGAGCAATCAAGCAGGCATCATGGAAATGAGGCGCTACGCCCTTGAAAGCAGACAGGCAATCAACGCTAATCTCTTGACCGTTGCTATGGACTTAACAGTCACAGCTGCTAATGACAGCATGTATTAGAGGACTCCTTCCTTTAGTAGGAGCCATTGGCATCTGTTCATCTGTGTTCATTAGGCTAGGTTAGATTAAAAAACATTTGGAAATCTTCCACGTAGATTACATGATGACAGGGGGGTTGTAAACTACACACAGTGACAGTCTGCAGTGGCTAGTTAATGTTTGTACAGAACTGATGCTACTCTCTGACCTCCTCCAGTTTATTGAACCTCTCTCTGACTGGAGCCTCCATCTCCTGCTGCACCTGAGCTCTGAGCAACTCCAGCCGCTGAGGGGTCATCACCTGCGCGCACACACACACACACACACACACACACACACACACACACACACAGACACACACAGACACACACAGACATTTGTATCCAGAAGGTACAAAAGGTATCCAGAGTTGCACAGAGCAGTTTCCCTGCTTTGGTCAACCGAATAGCAAAAGAATTCATCAGGCCCACCAGAGGTGTTCTTCCTCTTGAGTTTGGTTTACCTGCAGCCGGAGCTCCTCCACCTCCCTGGTCTTGTCCAGCAGCTCTCCTCTGAGCTCAGCCAGCAGCAGCTGCAGTTTCTCCTGCTGAGCCTGTCTGTCGCTCAGCAGGCGCTTCAGTTCGCCCTGAGCCCGGGTGAACTCATCCTGCAAGCTGCAAAACGACTTAAACTGAGCACAGTGAGGTACCAACAGACACACCGACCTCAACTGTGAGGCACGGAAAACACAATCTCTGCTGTTTGATTCAGTGTGTTGGACAATATGAAACCAAAGACAAGGAGTGCTGGAAATAAAGTTCATATGAATTCAGATCCAGCCGTACCTGGCGTGTTCAGCCTTGAGCGTCTGATAGTTGGTCCTGTGGTTTTCACACTTCATCCTCTCGTCAATTAACATCTTCTGGAGCTCCATCTCTGCTCCACCCAAACCAGCAGACAACCCCAGCATGGCTGCAGACTTCCCCATGCCAGGCTCCAGGTTCGGGACGAGGGGGGCCGACTGGCCAAAGGCGGCGGCGGAGGAGGAGGTCATCTCACCTCTGCAGGTGGAGAGCCAGAGACAAGAAGAGGTGAAGAACAGTCGAGTAAACCGAGAGACAGAGCTGTGTCTGTGTCCGAGAGAAGGGATAAGACTTGCCAGCAAAGCTGCCCACAGCCTCTCTGAGTGTGCTCAGGTACTACAGAGGCAACACTGGGTCTGCTTTGTTGTCACTTAGTTACCATGGCGGCTTTGAGGAGAGTCCCTCAGCTGCTTGTTAAAGTCTGAAGCTCTCCGAGTCAACCTCAAGTGATTAGCGAGCTCCGCTCACACACACTTGACATGAAGCACGTCTGTGTCTGAGGCAGACCACTGAGTGAACACAGCAGTTCACTTTTAAACAGTACCGACACAACTTGTAGTTTGAAGTGAGGACTCAAAGCCCCAGAAGCTCCAGCGCGTCACAACAAAAAGCAGACAGCGGCTGAGGTTTGTCGACAGCGGGCTGCCTTCAAACACAAACCTCCGTAGTGTCACCTTCCCATTGGAAACACGACTAATGTTAACCTCTGAGTCAACAGCTGTAATAATAGTTCAGTGTCTCCACTGGCTGCAGACTGACGTTTAAACCCCGTCGAAAGCTTTGAGCTGGTTTTAAATGTCGCGCCCTCTCTCCCGCGACCTAATATGCTAACTAGCCAGCTAGCTGTTTCAGTGCGTCCATTATCGGACGCTACCTGCTTCCCGTACTGCCTACAAATTCACGACAGTAAACTTTAAACAAGCATCCACCGACAGTATTCAGGCAGGTTTGCTTAACTGGGATGCTGCAATTCAAACAATTTTCAGCGGCAGGCTAAAAGTTAACAACTTAGCAAGCCAAGTAACGTAGTTAGCTTGCTAATATGGCTAACGTTATATACAACTTGGTGCACATTCAGGTTTTAAGCAACGAATTACGACCACGTAAAGTCCTGCTGAACAACACGGTCATTTACTGCACACACCCGCACAGCTGGCTGCCAGAGGCCGCTTACCTCTGCATGAACTTGGACTCTCTTTCCTATTTTCGGTTTGTTGTGCTAGCCAGCTAATCTGTGAACTACAAACTGTGGGATCATGGGAAACCTTTCCCAAAGTGCACTGCTCTGGTTAAGTCAACTTCCAGTCTCTCTCTCTATATATATACAGTATATATCTCTATATAACTTACTGTTCGAACCTGACTGACGGTGTTCAGTATGTCCGTTCAGTAACAGTAACAACACAGTGAATATTCATGTTTCATGTTTTACTGTATTTTTATTGCACAGATAAATGAAAAGTTAGACAGTATCATCTGTGGCTACATGACTGAAGCACATGCACTGCTGTGAAGTTGAATATTCTCTTGGTGACAATATAGACACATATCCAGAAATGTCTACCTACATCTTCATTCACACTCTGTTAGTGCAGAGCGATGGAGATCAGCAGATGTCTGCATGACAATCTGTCCCTGTGTTCCTTCACACTGGTAAAGAGGCTTGTGACACTCCAGATGGAAGAGAAGCAGACAATAATAATACTTCTTGCCCACTGTATGGTGAGCTGGTTTGATTACAGACAGTAACAGTGTTGACACGCTAATCTCTTCATGTAATATCTGTGGCATATTTGGTAAGTTTAATTCATATCAGAAATGTTAGTAGTGCAACCACTATTTCATTTAGGACTGAAATATTTTTTATACGTACACGTGTGGATAATGTAAACAGTCTAATGGTAATAATCATCATAAAAAACACAAGAAAATCATAAACCAACACGTGATGCATAAACATAACGGATAAAAGAAAAGGTTTGTAGTAACATATGAATATATGATTATGAAACAATAACGTAGAGATTACTGGCCATGAAAACATCTTACGACCAGGGTCTCATTCAAACCATGACATGACACATGAAACATCAGTGGCTGAAGACTTGACACTCTGAAATCATGTTTGTAGTTTGGTCTAAAAAATGTTACATAGAGTTACTTAACAAAACATTTGTCACTAAAATAGCTGAGTGGTCGAGCTTCCTATGGAAATGTATATCTATTTACAAGTGCATAATTAAATACGTAAAAAAATAAATTAACAAAACTGTCTAGGAAATATACAACATCTTGAGTGGCGAACGCTGCCAACTTCCTGAGTGCATGTAATGTCTTCATTGGTCCAAACATTTTCAGCTGGAGCTGCAGGACAAAAGCAAATGTAGGAGACGGTTAAAAACAAACGTACCAAGAGGAAATGAGCATCGTGAGATGATCCAGTTACCTGTCTGCAGCATCCTGGTCATCGTTGGCACTGTTGTCTGCTTTGGATGCAGACGTTCGCAGCTTACTGGGATCTGAAAAGAAAAGACGGAAGCAGAAAGTTGGAGTCGGCGTGTGAACACAGAAACCACTGAGCAGAAACTAAAGAAAGCCGAGCTCCTCCACCTTGGATCCAGCGGATCTGCGTCGCCGGGCCGTAGCCCTGCTCGTTCTTAGCGGCTATGCAGAAGACAACAGCGGGGCGGTTGGAGGCGGAGCAGTCGATGTGGGCATTGTCCAGCTGGGTGGTGCTGACCGAGCAGGACATCTTGGTGCCGCGGTAGATCCTGATGAAGTCCATCTGACCCAGACGCTCCAAGCTGGTGGAGCGGCTCTTCTTCACCGCCATGTACATGGAATACTCCAGGATGCGACCCGATGGCGAGGTGGGAGCCTCCCACGTGACGTGGACCAAGTCGTTGGCCTGTGCACAAATAAAAGAGTTTTTGGAGAACATGAAGACGCAGCTCTTTCTTTCTCAGCCAGATCGATCTGAACTGACTGAAGCTCTGAAGCCCTTGATATGTCACCTTGGCAATTTTGACAGCAGAGGGCGCTCCTGGGAAACCGGGTTGGCAGGTCTTGAACTCGCTGACTGGGCTGAAGTCTCCCTTGCCAAAGCAGTTGATGCCTGCAACTCTGAACCTGTAAGTCTGACCTGGAGTCAGCTCCCGCTTCTCTCTGTCCTGGTAGTCCTGAGGCCCGGGCAGCTTCCTCTGTGGAAAAACAAAGCAGTGACGGAGATGTGTGGGTGAGAGAAGTCATGATATGTCTGCATAAGCAAGCAAGCAAACAATGAGCTGAGGAGGGTGTGTGTGGTATCTTCACTGAGTCCCAAATGTATACCTACTATGTATTAAAAGGTGCAATATGTAAGAAGATATTTATATGTATTAATCACTTTGTATTTCCAATGTGTGAACTCTCACACTCACTTATCTATTTAGACACTAATAAGTGATGTAACATTACAACACAAAGGTCTAACTAACAGTTTCTCCGAGCTAAGACATGTAAGGCAGGGCAGCCAACTAGCTGATGAAGTCATTTGCAAACAGAAAGCTCATAAGTATCATGGCAGCAATCATCTAAATAAAATAGAGGAGGATTACAGATAGTAACTGTGGTGAGTCGTGTGTGTGTCCCATCAGTGTCATTCTCATAGGCAAACATAACAGTAGAGCTGTGTGATTCTTTTACCTCTTTCGTATTTGTGGGTCGGCTGCTGAGGTTTGCAGAAGCCTGGTCACTGTCTGCAGGCAGATAGTAGTGGCTGACCTCCGAGAAGAGTGTTTTGAACACACCGACGTCAAACCACACTGCTTCATTTGGATTCTGTTGGACATGGAGGTGACAGTGTATAGTCTGAGTGTAGACCGAACTCAGTGAGAGAGCAACGAATGACTGTTTCTCTTCAGACGTGTGCCTGACCTGATCTGCGTGGGAGTAGAAATCTGTCATCTTGTCTGCTGGAACAGGTTGTTTCTCTGTAAAAGCAAAAGAGCATCCACAGTGAAGTTCACCCTTTAAAAACCTCAGGCTGCTGCAGTTCAGATCATCACTGACATTTGGACCGGAGCATCGTCATTACCTGGCTGCTGCTGAGCCGAGCTGCTGACCTCTGCTGCTGACGTCTCCTGTCCAACACCTACAACAAAAAGGTCAGTGGATCAAAGCTGAGAAACTTCAGTCACACTAAAACTGCAGCGAGGAGACGAGACTGCTGAGATCTGATTTGATGAGGCCAGTTCAGACTAAAGAAGACAACAAGACGTACTGCAGTGTTTTGTATCAGGGTCCTCCACGGTCCCTCTCACAGCACTCCTCCCTCCCTGTGCTCGGATCTCTGCTGAGCCATTGGATGACTTCACTGCAGTTTCCTGCTGTGCTGAAGCATCCTGAAAGAACATTAAACACTCAGATAAACAGGGATTCAGTCCAACGTATCAGTACTGACGTCTCTGATCAGTGTAAATGCTGAAACAGGAGCTTGTTCTCACATGTAACAGTCCTTATTTACAGATCTAAGCGTGTGAATTAAGTCACATCTACCTGAGCTGATGCTTTTGCTTCTTTATTAGTGGTTCCTTCAGTTTGAGGTTGATGGGACTGAACACCTGAGGAAGGAGAGTTATGCAGTTTTTATTGTAGTGCCCAACACAGCTATACATAACTGAGTATGTGCCCTCTGCTTACCTTCAGAGCTTCTGTCCGCGCCCTGCTGTCCGTCTGTCCCACTTGGATGGACTGGTTTGGATGATGGATTGCTGGCTGCAGTGCTGGGAGGAAACACTGGCTGGATCTGAAGGAGGTATAAGTCTGCCGCTGCCAGGGGGCGCCATGCCACATGAAGCATGCTGACTGTGGATTTGATGAGTAACACTGCCTCCGGGATGTCTGGTCGATCTGAAGACACAATACAGAACATTATACTGAGAACTGGGTTTGCTTTTTGGTAGTTTCAGCAGAGACTGTCACTCGCTTCCAAAATGGCACAAAGGGTCGACAATGAAAACAAACACGACTTCACTGGCAGCTCTCACCTGTCTCCAGGTACCACAGGTCCTTGCAGCACACCTGGTAGTTCCAGCTCTTGCGGTAACCGTCACGGCCGCTCCAAACGTAAAGCCTGGACCCGACAGCAGCAGCACAGTGGCCGGCCCTGGCTCTGGGCCATCGGGCATACGGGTCTTCACTCTGCGGTCCCTGACTCTGCAGCTGGGACTCAATATCATCTTCCTGCTCTGGGCCCAACTTCTGCCAGATCATAGTGTCTGTGACAGGAAAACAGGACAGCTGTGAACCAGACGGCCTCTGAATGAGGCAGAAAGCTCAACAATATACATCAGACTTTTAAGGTTCCCCTAAAAACAGAGCAGTGCTGATGATAAAACCTGACCTAACACCACATTTTACCATTTCTACAAAGTGCACTGACCTAAGTTGAGTGCATTTAAAGAGTTTGTGCAGATCCATTCATTTCCTAAGGCGTTGGGTTTTTCTGACTCTGGAACAGGAATCCAGCCACCAAACACATACATCCTGCAGACAGAGGGACACAGTGCAGTTTGTCAAACTCTGGTCAGGTGTCACGCTCAAACCAAACACCCGCTCCAACACAGACATGACACTGACGATGAAGGAACCCTTACCTGTTTCCAATGACAGCAGCAGAGTGAAGGCTTCTGGGTAGTGGGGGGGAACCTCTGGCTGGAGACATCGTCCAAACCATCGCGTCTGATGAAAGAAAAGTTTAAATATTGATATATGTCATTAAAAAGATTTGGTTCTTCTCTCTAGCACAGGTTTGTATGTAGTCCAAGGTACAGCAGCGACTAAAGGATGCAAGAACTTTCTGAAACGTGTCAACAAAAAGACGCCCTACCGAGGTCGAGCTGCCAGAGGTCATCTAACCGACAGCCTTGCATCCCTCCAAAGATGTAGAGCTTTGGGGAGCCCGCGCCAACATAGGCAACCGACGTGTGGGACTCCCGCGCTGAGGGACCACAGCCCTTCGTCTCTGGGATGCTCCAGCCTCTTGCCCCCGAAACTGACTGAAGCTCGAGCTCATAGAAGTCGCCCAAGTATCTGAGACGAGGTAAGAAGGCAAACTTGTTGATGCAACTACGCTTTTTAAGTCAGACTGTACGCTCGCTTCAGTGTTACTAGAATGTAATTGTGAATTCACAATGAGAGCAAGATGACCAACAAGTCACTACATTCTGCATTCAACACTAATGATTCCCAATTGGTCCAGAAGTGATCTGTCACTGTGATTGGCTCAAAGGTCACCAGTCAAACAAAGGTCTGAAAGTTAGACTTTAAACTGAAGCTGATTAATCAATCAGTCAGTCAGCAGGAAAATCATCTGCAGCTATGGATACTGTAGATGAACAGTTAATAGTGTTATGCATCTCTCAAAAGCCCAGTGTGAATCATCTCCAACATCAGCTCTTGTGTTTGCACAGTACCTCGGTATGTTGCCGTTGGGGTCTTCACTATCATTGGCCAGCCCTCCAAACAGGTAGCACTTGTTACCCACAAGAGTAAAGCTGTGTCCAATCCGAGGGCAGGGAGGCGATCCATTCCTGGGCGCTCTGGGTTTCAGCTTCTTCCACAGCCAGCGACTAGCCTGAGCAACAAATTCAAGATTTGAGAATTTTCTTGACAGTCAGTCGAGGTTATAGAATCACCACTGAAAAAAAATGTGACGGCTATACCTGAAGTTCATAGAGGCTGTTGCTGTATTTTCCAAACTCAACCATGCCGCCAAAGACCAGTATTCGAGTGCCCTCGCAGACGAAGCCGTGGGCGGCGCAGCCGGGCGGGATGTCACCCCTCACCGCAGGCAGAAACCACTGCTTCGAGACTGGGAGAATATCCAGATGTCAGCCATCGTAGAAAACAGATCACCCTGCTGTTGGACGTTGTCCTGTTTTACAGCAGCTAGACAAACACTTTGAACCTGAACGACCCTCCTTGCACAATTCTCTCCACAACGCGTTTATGTTGTATTTTGTGCACAAAGTGCTTAGTCAGCGTTAACACGTCCATGCTGTGTGCTAACACTCCAATGAGAAGAGTCTGTAAAAGACACATGTAACTGCGCCTGCGGGTTTCTGTCCGTATTGTTTGTCCGAAAGTTCCATTTTGGTATAAATAAAGTTATGCTGACATGACACATTATTCTGTTTTAGCAGTCAAAGCTAGTTAGATTTCTGAGGAAATATAGATACCGAAGCTAACTAGCTCGCTAAAGTGAGCTGCACCTTACAAGAAGCGATGTTAAACTTGTGGTGAACTTTTTAAATAAAGAATAAAAGCTCCTGGTAAAGGGTTTGTTGGCCTAGGTGGTCCTTTCCACTCCGGCACATGCTAAAAACATTAGCCGCTAAGCCGCTAGTTAGCGTCCAGCTAACGTTAGCCTACCTGTGTTGTAGACGTGCAGGTGCTCCGCTATGCCTTCGTTGCCGCCGCCGAACACGACAAGCAGCTCCCGTATTGCAGCTGCACGGTGTCCGTGTCTGGACCGCGGCGTCACTCCTGTAACGGAGTGGACTTTTCTCCATTGCGGCTCCTCGCTCCCCGAGCTCATCTTCCAGGGTCAGGGAGCCTGAAGTTTGGCGCTGCTGACGTTTCAAAGGCATGGGCGGGGCCAACGGAGGCACCCGGAAGTTTAACCAGAGATGTAGCAGTAAAAAAGAGGTCTCACTCTGTCTAGTTTATTAGGAATCAAAAGTTATAGAAACGTGAGGGAAATAAAGATGAGTTAACTAAATAACAGGTGTTTGTCAGCTGAGGGGGTACTACAATACGCGAAATGTCTCCTTTGGCTCTTTGGAGGGAGCTTTTTAAAATCTGAAAAAAGGAATAATAACGAATTTAATTAAAACTATGCTAAGTTTTTTTTTTAATATAACTATATAAAAACTAAAAAAAAAGTTTTATAGAAAAAAGAAATAGAACTACAAATAGATGTCACAATGGTTATATCATCTGGGGATTTGTAAATACAACTGTTACAAACTTTAAAGTTTTTTTTCAAAGATACCCTTTTTCCTGTCAACTACAAAAATATCAGATGCTGATGTGGCCTTTGAGCCCACATTGACAGGCACAGATAAACAGGATGGTTAGTACAGAGTTGGTTGAAACTTGACTTATGCTAAACACACACTCAAACTTTGAAGACATAATAGTTCCATAAGAACAACACAGAATAATCCTAATGCATGCTACATTTGAAGCAACACTTTGTCACATTGTCAAGTTTGTCAGCTGAGGTCAGACACATCTGGCCTGATGTTTGGTGCATCGTGTCAAACATAGACAATCTTTGGAAGCGTTGTTCGGTACTGAGCCCCTCCACTCATTAAAACCTGATTATTTAATCACCTGCATGAGCTATTTTTAGCTGAGGTATGATTTTGATGTTTTGATTTATATTGCAGCCAATTATATGATTTACGATTCATAAGAACACGAGTAGAACGGAGGAAAAACAAAATACAGTGATATAAACACCATAAACACCAGGACGAATTATTTTGATCATTTAATGTTATTTCTGTAATTATAATTGTTTGCAGCCGCCTGAACAGATCAGTGCGCAGCCTCCAGGAAGTTAATGAATTTACTTTAACTGCATGATAAACTTCATCAAAGTGAAATCAAATATTGAGGAACATTTTTACAGAGTGTGTGTGTGTGTAGGAACCCCTCCCGGTGAGCAGGAAGAGGATGACGTCAGTTGTCAGTTGGCTCAGCGCTGCGTTTGATCGGAATTACAATATTTGCGTGTGTGTGTGTGTAAGGGAGAGAGAGAGGAGAGTGGAGAAAGACAACGAGCTATTTCAGTGCACAAGTTAAGGTGTGTGTGCAGGTCTGAAAGTGTGCGTGCGTGAGAGAGAGTGGTTTTAAGGAGGGGGCGTGTTTATGGGAAATAGAGATTCTGAGTGTGTGCGTGTGTGTGTGTGTGTATGTGTGTGTGTGTGTGTGTGTGTGTGTGTGTGTGTTTACACAGACGGGAATACTGCGCCAAAGGAAGTGCGCCGGTTCTCCGTCTGCGCGTCCTGACTTCCTGCTCTGAGGCAGGAGAGAGAAAAGCTGCGGATCCGCTTTCAGACGGCAGCAGCATGGAGCCCCAACACAGCACACACACACCGCTTTAAGACACAAACCCGCACATCACGCAGGGCAGACGGACAGAGGAGCAGCGGCCGTCCACAGCAGGGTATGTGCAAGTTTAACTTTACTTCTGATTCCAGCTTCATAGAGGCTGCCGTGTGTAACAGCAAAGAAACGGATTTACTAACTGTTGTTGTTGCTGAAACCTGATCATGTTCAGATATTCGGTGTTAACTAACTTAACTACGTTGAAGCCGCGCGTAAAAGGGGTTAACGCTGTGCGTAAAAGGGGTTAAAGCTGTGCGTAAAAGGGGTTAAAGCCGTGTGCGTTCTTGCCTTGGCACAGACACATGCGCAAAGTTTTTAAACACCTTTGTTTGGCTACATTTGAAACATGTCACAGAAGACAAAAGTCAGAAAAGAGGTTAGTGTAACAGTAGCTGTGCAAAGAAAAAAAAATGAATTAGCCGCGGCTCCTTTAAAAATATAGTAGTAGACTTTCTGGTTTGTCTGGACCTCGCAGACTAATTGCCATGCGCTTCCGGATTGAAGCTGGCAGCAGACAACATCTTGAAAATGAGTCACTGGTGCAAAACAAAGAACCATTTGAGTTCCAGCAGAACCCCCCTCTCTCTCCCTCTCCACTCACACACACTCATTGACACACACACGCTTCCAAAAATAAGAAAATGGATGTAGAATCATGTGCGGCTTTTAGGTTTGGTTTATTCCTCTTGGACTGAAGATCTTGAGTGTCCAAAGTACACCAGAGTCTATATCTGATTCACATTTAATATAGGTCATGTATAACTAGTTTACTGATACGCACAAAGAGACAGACTGTCATAGTTTAAGCTGTGACAGTGAAGGCCCGGGCAGCTCTTGTTCTGAAATTCCATAAATCAACATTTCCTCTGGCTTGTTCAGAGTGTGAAGTCAGAGGGTGAACATAGATCAAACAGAGTCTGACATCAGGACATGGATGCGTTCTCCATATGTTGTTGTGGATCTGCGTTCAGGTGTTGTTCTTAAAAAGACTACAGTCATCACGAGATCCTTTACACAAATAAAGAAGCAAAGGTGTGTGTGTGTGTGTGTGTGTGTGTGTGCGTGTGTGTGTGTAAGTGTGCGTGTTCCTGGTGGCTCCCAGTAACAGGACGTCCTACCTCCCAGAGAGGGAAGGCCTTTCACCGGGAAGACGCCCCTGTTGCTGAATGACAGGAAGTCCACGTTTAGACAGAGAGAAAGAACTACAGTTCTTCCATCACCTAACACACACGCCCGTGCAGGAAAAGGGAAGTGAGAATACGCGTTTGTGTGTGTTTATGGTGACGGGTCATTGTTTGCACCACATAGACTTTCCCCTCTCTGCTTCCTGTTAGGAAGACAGAAAAAAAAGACAGATGCACACTGTATTTTTATGTTGAATGTCCATTACTGAAGCATATGTTACTATGAAAGAAGGTAGAGTAACATCACTTCTGGTGGCAAACGTTTCCAGCATTTGTCCACTATTGAGGCAGATGTGGTTGCCATGGGGATTTCTGGTGCAACTGCAAAGTCTCTACTGTCATATCGTCATGGTTGCAAATTAAATCTGGTCATAGTGAGTTATATGTTGTTCCTCTTTTGGCAGTCAGTAGTTCTGTATTTCCTGCTAATAAGACATCTTGTAAATGTATTTGTGAGCGAGAGAGGGGAAAAGCAGAGGAGACAGAGAAACAGACAGGCAGACGCTCACAGACAGTCGGTGGTTTCCAGGTAAACACATCGGTTAGACCCATGCTTGTCTTGGCAGAAGGTCACTGACCACATCCTGCTTTATCACTATGGAAACATCCAAAAGCCAACCACTGTCTGGCCGTCTCTTTCGCGCTCCGTCTGTCTCTCTCTCTCTCACACACATACACAGACACACACACACACACAAATTATTGTATTGTGTTCTCTTTCCTTGTTTCAAACACCCACTACCCTGAGCACAATCTCACTGAACTATAATATGCACACAGATGGTTTATTTATAGAGGAACAAAACAGCATTAAGTGTTGTAGTAAAGTTAAACCTGCAAAATTTATATGAGCTAAAGAGGTGAGGTAAGGGCACATGGTCAGCTTCATCCCTCAGCATCAATGGCGGCTTCACTCACTCGTGTATTTACTACTGCCGCCATCCTGCTTTGGAAGGCAGCCAAAACAGAGTCCATTAGACAAAAGAGCCTGAGTTGATATGTGCGAGATATCGATTGCATGTTTTATTCACAAACCATAGTGGTCAGAAACTGACAGCAAAGTGTTGTTTACATGTGTGTGTGTTGTTGTCTCTTTATGGGTTTATTGTTTATGATAGGAAATTCCCACTCAGAGAAGGGGGTGGTGGGCTTGGTCAGCGCTGCTTGTGGTTTTTTACTGGACTTTGCATCAGAGGAAGCGTCGTGGTTCGCATTTGTGTTGACGTTGACAATTCCTGCTCCTCCCTGCCCACCGACCCTCCTTTCTCTCTCGCCTTCCTGCTTTTTATGTCTTCTGTGGCGTCTGATTCCCTGAACAGCCTAAGAATATGTGAAACTATGAGGGAATCATCAAGGAACTTTTAAGGGCATTAACTGACTTATATAGCTTATTATATTGTTACTGTCACTTTCGAATGACTTGATCTGCAACGATTTCCTCGACAGGTTTCATGTGCACTAATTCGAATGATTTCTGACAGTGAATTTTAAAGTTGCATGACTTGTCCAGGGTATACCCGTCTCTCAACCAATGCCACCTGGAATTGGCTTTAGCCCCCCTGTGACCCTGATAAGGGCAAGCGGTTTTGGGAAATGGATGGATGGATATGTCAATTTTGAGTTGCCACCAAGTGGCAAAAAAATCAGTTTGTGCGGCTTTACATCTGGGAAATGGGGATCACATTTTCCATCAGCCCCGCTGCCTTCGGATCTTAGGGATAAACATCTTGGAATTGATTTTCCTTTTCTTCAACCATCAGCTTTCACCAAATATCTTTAACTTGGTTTCATCTGGAAGAGCGTTGCTCTCTTCCTGATTTGTGCAGCAACACAATCTGTCTTGTTCGCAAAAATGTTTTTAAGACCTCTGGAGAGTACAAAGCAATATGTGGTCGTTTAACTGATTTTATTACATCTTGATTCTCCTCTGCAGATTGCTTGGGTCTCTGCTGTCATCCAGTCATGGAGAGCTCCATCACACTCTGGCAGTTCCTGCTGCAGCTGCTGCTCGACCAAAGCCACAAACATCTCATCTGCTGGACGTCCAACGACGGCGAGTTCAAGCTGCTTAAGTCCGAGGAAGTGGCCAAGCTCTGGGGGCTGCGCAAGAATAAGACCAACATGAACTATGACAAGCTGAGCAGAGCTCTGCGCTACTACTATGACAAAGTATGAAACTCAGTCTAAGTGGTTTGATGATGTTTTATGTCTTTAGGGCCATAAAACATTAAAGCACCAAACATGTCAATAAAGGGTTTAAAATAAGAACGTCTTCTTTCCTCTGCAGAACATCATCAAGAAGGTGATCGGCCAGAAGTTCGTCTACAAGTTTGTGTCATTCCCTGAGATTCTGAAGATGGACCCTGCGGTTGTGGAGTCGGGGCGTAGCAGTGAGGAAAGTGGTGGTGCCATGTCGGAGCCTGAAGCTGACGATGAGGATGGTGGGAGAAACCAGTACCTTCACTCCGGCCTCTACTCCTCGTTCACCGTCAGCTCCCTGCAACACTCCTTAGAACTGCACCATCCAATTAAGATGGAGCCGAGATCTGATCGCCATGACGACAGCTCCTCTGTCATCCGATTCATAACCAACCGTGGCCACTCCTCCCTACCGTCTACACCACCCCCGTCCTCCAGTGAGACCTCCCTTTCCTCCAGGCTGTCTCCTCAGCAGGCCCGCTCCTCCTCTTGCTCGTCCTCCCCGCCACAAAGCCCCGCCCACACATGGTGGAGGGGGCGGGGCCAGAACACAGAGACTGGTGAATTAGAGCAGAACGCTCAACCTCTAAACCTGTCATCTGGTCAGAGGGAGAGAGTGAGGTCACAGAGCACAACAACGCCAGAGAGAAGGGGATTTGCCAACAGCGCACCTTTGAAAAGCAGAAAACCCAAATCTTTGGAGATCTCCGCCCCGTCCCTCCTCCTTACAGGAAGTGACCTTGTCTCCATTGCTCTCAACAGCCCAGCGCTGCCTTCAGGGTCCCTGACCCCTGCCTTCCTCACCACACAGGTACAACATAATGCATAAAATAACACCATTGCACTCACACATAGACCTTGCTGAGGTGTAGGTGAGGGAAGAGTGAAGCAAAAGAGAAGAGAGAGACCGAGAGGGAGGATGCATGCATTTTGGGGGATGAAAAGTTAAGTTAAGCTCATAGACAGGGAGGAGATGGAAAGAGGTGAGCGGAAAGACGGGAGGAGGCGAGGGAGGGAGGAGGTTCATAAGTGAAGCCATATGTTCTTGAAGCTCCTGATTCACTGGCAAGAACACACTGACCAAACCAGGACAGTCTGACTACATTCAGGCATTCAGCTGACGCTTTTATCCAGACAGAGCAATGATATGGCGCTGTGTGCGCAGTGCATAATTGATGGAAAATAAAAGTGTATACTAAAGCGTTCACTCATCACTGAACATTTTGTATAATGTAGTGTTTGCAGGGAACACCTAAGGTGTTGGTTATCCATTAAAAGCCTCAAGAATATTCCAGAAATTAGAAACTTTTTTTCCCACAACAGACATGGTCCAGATTTTAGTTTGTACAAAAGAAACCAGTTTACCAGTTGCTGGTTTTTGATGACATAAACTCCTATCTTGGCAGTCAAGCTGTGAGCTCTATCTGGCTGGCAAATCAACAATAATCCCTGTATCTTTTCACATGAAGAGTTTGACACAGCTTCCTGACACAAAATTACTCATTTTTGAGTTCATTTTATGCATTTTTGAGAAAGATGACAGGAATGAGTTGAGAAAGAGATGTGGAATAACATCCAGCACAGGTCATGCAGGTCGGCACCTTAAACCCTGATACCAGCAGGGCACCTTGTTAAAGATTTCCTTGACTTTTAGCAGATTTAGCATTGTTTTTATCATTGCTAAAAGAACCGTAACACAGTAACACAATAAACTTTGGTCGTTGCGCTTAATTTTACCGTGAGTATGTAACACAAACACACTGAATAAACGGTTCTTCCTGAACTTTTCTGCCTGTTGCGGTACAACAGAGTCTTATGTTCTCATGCCAGAACCAGAAAGAAAACCAGCCTTAGTTAAATATGAAGAGACAGAAGAAAGACGAGACTGAAGAAAATAGTTCTCATGAATTCTGTATGAGTGGAGCTTCCTGACCTGCATGGAGTCAGTGTGCCAAGTCAGTCTGTCTGGTAGATGTGAGTTCACTAGAGGGCAGGCTTGGTTTTGAGCTCCTGGGTGAGACTGAATGATATGACAACTTCACCACAGACTATGTACAGTTCTGAGGACTTATTGCCAGAATAAACACCATCGTTTCCATTTTCGTGTATTTAAGCTCTGACATTTCATTTTGGGTTTTGCCAATGTAGACTCCGTCTGGTCTGCTGCTCACTCCCAGTCCTCTACTATCCAATATCCATTTCTGGTCCAGCCTGAGTCCAGTGGGACCCCTCAGTCCTGCCCAACTGCAGAGCCATGCCCCCCTCTTTCAGGTAATGTTCTGGTTGTTCCAACCTGAAGAACTGTATTTTCCTTATATTTCTACTGTATATTTGTGAACTTACTTAACCGAAGTACCTCATATACATACAGTGTATTCACACAAAATAGAGAGAGAAAATGTTAGTTCCAACTTCATCTCTGTAATGCTGGAAACAATTTAATGGATAATTACTGTAAAATCTGTTGGATAAACTAAGTCAGTCCTAAAGGTTTCAGTTCTGATAGTCTCACTATGTCAGCTTCTACAGCAGCCTTTCAGAGAAAACATCGCCTTACTCTGCTGGTGATAGAAAGAAAATCTCTGTCTGCCTGTAAATTTCTATTTACAGCAAGTCCCTCCCTCATAACTACAGGATCTTTTATTTCACACCACAGATTTACCTCGATAGTTGTTTTCATACGGTTGCCTGTGTGTGTTGGTGTGTGTGTGATTCACAGTGTTTCAAAATAAGCTACAGATGTTTCCGTTCTGGTGTGGACAAGAAGGGGGGGGGCACTTCCTGTTGGTTAGGGGGGAAAGGGAGAGGGCTGGTTGGTCAGAGACCCCTCCTACCCATGTCACCTCTCTGACACAAACACATACACACAAGCCCAAAATAAGCTGTTAAGCATCTAATGACCAACATTTAAGTCCCCACAAACCAAGTTGGTCCCCATAACGTTGGTGTGCTACCGGGTCCCCACAGCGTAATATAAGACAGGACATTCATTTCCTTCTTCCTTTGTCGTTCCTGCAAGAAATTATGTGAAAGCACTGATGAACCTTGACAGTACTGTTAACATTACTATACTCTTACATTATTTGGGTAGTATTAATAGTGGACAATTATACTACTATATATTGATTTTCTGCAAATGATCAAGAAATTGATATAGTTTAAATCAGTGTAAAATGACAATGACTAAACTTAATTAGTTAGTTAATGTAGTCAATTGTCTAATTGTCCCACTGCAGTTCCCCACACTGCTGAATGGACCCATCCCGGTGCCTCTACCCAACGTGGACACTCCTTCTCCTCTGCTGCTCTCCTCCAGCTCCAACAAGTCCTGATACCATCCCAAGCTCTCGGAGCAGACTGGGAGGCCAGGCCGAGTTAGGCCAGATCTGCACAGATAAAGGACCAAACTGATCAGCCTTAAAGTTTGATGATGAACCACACACACAAGTCGGACTTCTACTGAGTCCAATTACACTTCTAATCTGAAACCTGTTCCTTTGCATTTATTATATAAAGAAACAGGAGCTTCACTTTGAAGCTTTGCTCTCCAAGAAGAGTATCTGCATTAGATATTTCTTTGTGTGTTCATCTGCTCCTGTTCTTCACATTTGTGTTTGGTGATTTCCTCTTTAGGATGTAAAAACCTCTGAATTTCTTGAAGAAATGGACTGGATGTCACATTTCTCATCTCACTTTGAATGTCATCTCATTCCATTTGGTTTAAACTTCAGTGATGCAGATTGCTTGCAATTTTATGAATGTTGTTGATTTCCCTCTCTGCCCTGACTAATATCAGTATCCACACTAATGACTCAAACAACTGAGATCTGGTGAAGTCCTTGTCCTAAATGGACAGATACTTAACTTAGACACTTAGACATAGTACAGTATTTTTTAAAATTTTGCTACTGTGCAAAAGGGGTTAAAGGAAATTTGCTTCGAGTTAGCTCATGATATCTTACATGACTGTACATGTCATATGTAGCCACAGCTTGGAGATGGTTAGCTTATCTATCTGGAAACAGTTTGCCTTGCTCTGTCCAAAAGGTGACAAAATCGAACTGCTAGCGACTAAAATACATTATATGTATGAAAACCCATGTTTAAAAATCAACGGTTTATAGCTAGACACAACATTGGAAAGTTTACAGTAGTGACATGTCAAGAAATAGAGTAAACCTCCATGAAGCCACAGTGTGACGTTTTGAAACCTTTAAGCACATTTTTTGTACATAATAGACAAGCACGACAATATCATTTTTATCAGTGGACTTTAGAAGTGCTCAGCAGATTTTGCTAACTTTGGACAGAACCATGTTTCAAGTCTTTAGAAAAGCTAACCAACTGCTGGCTGTAGCTACATATTGAACTTCTTTTTCTTTCAAATTTGATCATAAAATGGGACCATAGCTTGATGATTAAATGCTATGGGCTACGTAGATTGGTAACTTGCCCTGACATATAGCAAGTAGTGGGGTGAGTGTATTTTCTATTTTCCTGTGCTAAGCCTTCCTTTAAACAAATCAAATGTGAACAATTTGGGTGAGTCCAATGGCTCATTTCTCAATCTTCAACCCAATCTGTGTCACTTTGGGAATGTGAAAAGTACAATAAGTGACACGTGACAAGTGTCTCAGGATCATTTTTTTCTTCAGACTTGATATACATTTGTCCAGATCTAGATAGTTTGAGTGCAGTATGGCCACATGACATGAATCTCTTACTGACTCCTAGCAGAGCACCTGCTAGCCTAGTACGCTAAAACGCTGTAGAAATCCTCATTTTGTCCTCTGTATCGCTTTGACTTGACGCTGTGAACGTTTTTCTTTGTATAGTTTCACGCTTTTTTTATGCACTGTACTTTCAAGCCTTGTACCAGCTGTGCCTTCGATATTATAACAATTGTGTAAATAAATGTATTAAGCTTTAAACCAGGTTTTATGGACATTCCAGGTCAAAATTGCACAAAAGCCTTTTTTGTAAAATGGTTCCTGGTTATTTTTATAGAAAAATTAATGGAAATGTATTCTCAGTGATTTGCTTGTGTTTTGTGGAGAGAATTGTTGCTGTTTTTTGGAATAAAATGAATTACTTTTCAAAGTTATGTAACTGTATTCATTTCAGTTGGTAATACACACTCTTTCCACCACTCAAAGAATGACTGCTGCACAGAATGTTTATGAAACAGATTAAATTTACTTTTGATGGTTATGAGAAATAAATAATTCCAGTAAAAAGAGTCACACACCAACTGTTGACCGGCAGCTCAGTGTTTCAGAGAGGTCGAATTCACAACACAGCAGGCCTTCCATGCATCAGGCACGCACGCACACACGCGTTCAGACATGTTCACATAAATTCAGGTCATTCATACATCTGAAAAAAGTTTTACAGTTTTACAATGATAAATATTTAGCCGTTGTAGAAATCTCCTTTCATGCATGTCACTGCTGTTTATGTCAAAAACTGCTATTAGCAGAAACACCATTTGCAGCTAACAGTGGAACAATCCTGCATCCGCATGTTTGAAATGAAATGAAAAAGACAGCTATTCTTAAAGTGTAATAAGGTTTCAGTGAAGCATCCAAACACAAATATACAATTTTTTTGAAATACAATGAAAGGAAGTAAAAGTTTCCTCATTTTAAAGCTACCATGGGAAAAGTCATGGGGCAATGGGTCGATGTAATACAGGATGTCTACCATTAATATAATGACTTTTTTCCTGTGAACACAATAATTGTAACATTATTTGAAATGTAAACCGTTAACAGTATGTTCTGTCTGTATTTGTTCTGTTGTGAGTTTATGAAATAATGAGCTCATTTATTGAGCTTGTGAAAATATTTTAATCCACACTGAAAGGAAAGGACAAGTTGAAGGTTTTAACTACTGAAATGATATAAAATACGGTAATGAAATACGGTATGTCTACAGGATTATTACACTAGAAGATGCAAAGTGTGTTTCAGTCCATGTTTACTGCATTCATTCTCTCAGCCGTTAATGACTTTTTTTTTTTAGTATTTTTCAGTCAGTATGTTGAGTCAGAACTCCCGTGTTGCTCAAATCCTTTAAATCTCGACAGACAATGTGAAATTTTCATGTAGATGTTGAGCAAAAGAGCGGCACTAACAGGAAAACCTCCGTCAGATCTTCTCACACTTGCATGTGCCGTGATGTTCAATGCATTCCTGCTGTTTTTAGTACAGAAACTTATGCACTGCACTTATTTTGCTATGGTGAGTGTAGAAATTGTTCTCTGTGCCTTTTCGCATTATCTTAGCTTAGCATAAAAACTTCAACCAGAGGGAATCTTCCTACCAGCACCTCTGAAGCTCACTAATCAACACGTCACATCTTGTTTGTTTCATTTATATTTTAAAAGAGTGCAAAAAAGACGTTAGGTTTTGCATCTGGTCAAGTAAGTTCAAGAGCAGCAACCTCACAATGTCCACTCCAAGAAGACACCTAGAAGCTACAGTGGCCTGGCCAAGACATAGTTCAGCATCACCAACTTATCATTTTTACACTTTGGTTTTAGTACAAATTGAACATGCCAGAAACTTGTTAATTTGTGACGTTAGAGAGGGAGTAGGCACATTTGTTAGCTATGAAGCTAACATTTTCCTGGTGCTAGCTTCATTAATGATTCAAGCATGGCATAAATCTAACTCTGGTAAGAAAGCAAATAAGTAAATATTCCAAAATGTCAAAATACTCCTATAAAGCCATGAAACACTTCTTGCTATCACACAGCTGCACCATCGCTGGTCCACGGGAATAAGAGAGATACTCACTGCAAATAAAGTAAGCTAGGATTACAAATCACACCAGAAGACATTTTAGCGTGAGTGCTGAAGTGATTTTCAGGAGGTCTTCCATTTGCTTCAGTAAACATGCAGTCAAAAGAGATTTCTCAAATGGCTTCATTTGTAGCATCACTGTCAGTTGCAAACAACACAGCGGGCAGTTAAATCTAAAATTTCAATTTGAAATCTTTTTTTCTTTTTTCTTGTGTACAAATGCTGGAGAGAGCAGTGGTCCGATGCCAAGTGGAAAATAACCATTTTACTTTTGAACATCCCACCCCGACCCCACGCTATCCTGCCCCGCCAACCCCCCCTTCGAAAAACATGCCACAATGACACTGTTGTTTCACAAGGAGAGGTCAAAGGTCACAGACACAGAGAACACATCTTAATACTGTTGGGTAAACTCGGCCGTGTCGAGGCCCGTGTCCCTGATTCGGAAAAAAAAAAAAACACTGAAGTGCAAGTTAAAAACACCGAGTTACTGCAGTGAGATCTCCGAATGCACACAGAGCGAGAAAGTGTAGCTTGCAATTTTTTTTAAAAGCACTGAAGTCCTGGCAGTTTTGTGAGGGGTTTTAGGGAAGGCTTGCTGGTTTCCTGTGGGACGTCACATGACTTCCTGTTCAGCTTCAGTATTCCTCCTCTTTCATCCATGATTTTCGCTCGTCTTCTGAACTGTTTGCCCCCCTCCCTCCTCCTAGGTTTTGGTCCTGTTGCTGAGCCAGAATGGCCAAAAGAACAAAAGAACCGAAAGTTGTTTTCATGTTCTCCCAGTTCGCCTGGACTCTGTGTGTGCTTTTTTAACCCACAGACCAAAATTGTTACCACAGTCCACTTCCAGTCCTGCTTTCTGACCCTCGGTGTAACCCCCCAGAGGGCAGCAGGGCCTCTAGAAGCAGAGTCCAACTGAAATGTTTCGGAAAAACAACGACAAGGAATCCAGAGAAACCGATTTTCCCCAACCAGGACCATCTAGCCGTCCCAGTCTTTCTAAACCTGGAAACGTTGTAGACTTCAGTCACGGAAGCTCGAAGAAAAACAAAACATAAACTCCAAATATATATAGATATACATATTTATAAAAAAAAAATCTGAAGAAACTGAAGCGTTCGGTCTCCAAGCACGACAACAAGAACAACAACTTCGATCACAGCGTCGACATCAACATCAGTGGAATTCTAACTCAAACGAAGCCGGAGAATTGTAGTCAGAAGAAAAACAACAGTAACCTTACTGACTGCTCAACTGTGCATGGCGTCTCGAGTTCACATCATGTACACACACACACATGCACACACACGGTGTGTTAAATACAGACAGTAGTAGTTTAGCAGCAAAAATTTCAACCTCACCCCGCCCCCCCCCCCCCCCCCCCAATAAATAAACACAGTCTCCAAACAGATTCAACCCAGAGGGGTGTGTGTGCTTGTTTATGTGTATGTGTGTGTGTGTGTGTGTGCAGGTAACGGGGGAGGGGGGTCACTCCGAGGGGAGGTGGGCTCATGCGAGAGGGTTGGTGGGAATTAATGAACAAGTTGGGCAGTCCACCGTCCTCTTCATCAGACCTTAGAAGAGCATGCTCTGCCTCCTGTTGATCTTGCCATTACCTGGAAGGAAAGGAAAGATTTGAAAACTACAACACCCATAATGCCCGTGCTTCACATTAAACATGTCATATTCATCAATGGATTATTTCTTCTTAGACAGTTTAAACATAATATTTAACATTTCTCTATCTCTGGCATGCCCGTCAGCCTCTATCAGTCTCACTTCACCTGCTTTCTGATGATCGCCACATGATCATCTCATGTAAGATCATCCATTTTACGTCTAATGATCTAAAGAGGTTCAGTGCTGCATCTGGATGTGATCCCCACCCACCTGACTCTGGGTACGAGGAGTTCCTGTAGCCTGGGTCTCTCTGCAGCTGCAATTCTTTTAATGTGAATATTGATATACCTGCGACACAGAGGAGAGCGTCAGTCTACAACCAACAGCAGGAAAGAATAATAATAAAGCCCAAAACTGCAGCTCTGTGTGTGTGTGCGCTCACTCTCTGGCAGTGTGTGAACTCTCATCCCGAGCTGCCTGAAGTAGGAATGTTTCATGGCCTCTTCAGCTGAAATCCTCTTCTTGGATTCGTACTGTGGACACAAAAACAGGAAATATCAGCCATCCTGTGATCTGAGCAGACAGCTGGCTGTTGTGTCTGCAATTAGCGATTTGGTCAAATAGACTGTGACAAACTAAAACAGGACCCCAGTGTGTGTTCACTGAAAATACTGTCAAGGAAAACAGTGAGTGTGCCTCCTGCTGTCCACAACTGGTACTGAATGGAGTCCTTAGTCGTAGTGGGAGAGGACAGATTGTTAAACATGTTTTCCATTACTACCAGAGAAACAGTTACACTGGCAAAGTTTAAATCCAATCTATCCAATCAGCTCTCATATTGTCTTTTATCTTCTCTTCCTGTCAAACACAAAAAGAATCTGTGAACCAGAGATGATATTATAGTTGATGATCAGCACCTTTACCCATTAAAAAGTGTTTTCACTGCTGTGCAACATTCCCTTCAGGACAAATAAAGTGGTAAAAGAGATGTCCACTCACACGTTTCCAGAGCTTTCAACCACATCTCACATCTTCCTGGGCAAATAAAGCTGCTGTCATCACATGACCTAATGCTAATGTTCAGTCACATAATAACAGGTAGCAGGTCATAACCCCCGTCTCTGTCCAAGAACATTCCTGGTCTATCGGCCGGTTCCTGGTACACCTTGACCATTTATTATCATGTGACCAGAAGCTCAGGGTCATGTGATGTGATGATGCCTGTTTCAGCTCAACTGAAGACTGTGAGATGTGGGTGAAAGCTCAGGAAGCGAGTTAGTGAACCACAGGGTTTAGGATACCATTCCCAAAGGTCAAGCATGAACATTTGTGCACAATTCAAATTTTAAAAAATGGAGGATTCTGGGTACTGTGAGACACTCACTTTGAGGAAGGACAGCAGCAGCTCGATGCCTTCACCGTCCAGCCTAGAGGAGACAAAAGGAGCAGCAACAGTTCAGTGTCTGGGCTGATGGGAATGTGGGGGGCTCATGGGAGGAAGGAAGTGGATGGCTGTCTGTGAAATGTTCCACAGGATTTCCTGCCTGTGGCACACGCACACACACACACACACACACACACACGCTCACACACACATTATGACCACACAACATTACTGTATGTATGTACAACCACTGGTGCATAAAAACAGAAATCTACAGACAGAAGAGTGTAGCCCCCCCACTCTCTCACACACACATTACCTGGGAGCGTGGTTGATTAGCGGCTGTGATTTGTATTTGGGGAAGTTGTAGGATTTAAATTCTTCGATGGAGGAGATTCCCGGCCAGTTCTCCTCTGTGGGTGTGCCTGAAGTCACAGAGTCACAGCCTCTCACTCATACAGTATTTCACCTTGCTCGGTGTTAAACAAGTAACAGCATGCGTGCAGTGAAACGTTGGGTTGCTATGGTGATCTGGCCTGGAGTCACTCACCCAGTAACCTGAAGATGAGGTGGAGCTCGTCCTCCACGGTGGAGCCGGGGAACAGCGGCCGACCTGCAGCCATCTCATAGAATATACAACCGACACCCCTGCACACACACACACACACACACACACACACACACACAGGCACCATTTAAAGTATGCTGAATTAACTATTAGCCATCAATTTGAATCACTGCAGTGTTTTTTTCTGTGCCTTCTAAGCAGATATATTTACGATGATCTCTAATAAAAATCTGAGGTTCCAACATCCTCGGAAAGTGGAAGTCACACTGAATCTAAAAACGTGTGCATCATGTCTGTGTGGTCAGGTCTGACTCAGACAGATAATCATCACGCCTGTACTAAGTGTTAGCAGTGCGAGCAGCAGGGCTCTTGCGAGGCTCGTACCACATGTCGATCTGTGTTGAATACTCGGAGGATCCCAGCAGCACATCGGGAGGCCGGTACCAGAGAGTCACCACCTCGTTGGAGTAGGTTTTAGTCGGGACGGATTTGGCCCTTGCTAGGCCTGCAAGCACACCAGAGACATAAACAGACATTAGAACTGTTGTGAATGTGTAAAGAACATAATTAGAAATAATCAGACAGTTTTAAAGCTTTTCTTCCAAAATTTACAGCAAAGACATCAGGAATATTCCTGCTCCTCTGCTGCTGGCGTGGTTCCTCTTACCAAAATCAGCCAGTTTGAGTTCTCCTCTCTCGTTGATGAGGAGGTTCTGGGGCTTCAGGTCCCTGTGGAGAACCTTCCTCTTATGACAATACGACAGGCCTCGCAAAATCTGGAAGAGGAAGATCTGCAAAGATATATGAGTAAAAGCTGTTATGATCACTATTTTTAGCCTTTATTTGGTCTTACATGCCTGTTCTTCACACTCAGGATATTTCTTCTGGATCCATGTTGGCTGAACTTTCTCAGACAGAAGTGAGCTAAATAGACTTTTAGTTGAGTTGAATGGTTCCTGAAACTGTTTGATCAAAGGTCACAAAAAATGAAACTGTGTATTGAAAATGTGACTAAGCAGGCCCATCTCTACTGAACACACAGAAAAGAGGAAACAGGAAGGAAAATATTACAACAAGGCAGATAATGTCGAGAGTCACCCTCACCTTCACATTGTGCATGCTCATTATGTTTCCACAGTCATCCATGTACTGCTTCAGGTCCTTATCCTGCAGGGAGGGAGGATGCCATCAGACAGGAAGTACATACCTAGAGAACATCTCTACATTGACAGTTTTAATGTCACCTCATTGTTCTGACTCATCAATCTGCTATTTCACATCCGGCTGATGCAGCAAATTCTGTCCACATGAAGCAGTAATGACCTATGTTAATGTTGCTATGCTACGTTCCCTTCCTGTGTTACATCACTGTACATTATTTCTCAGCGCCTATAACTTGTTGTTTTGGAATAATTAAACTAATCATGACATTATTCATGCACTTTGATGAGTTACACATCCTCAATTGTGACCAATGAAGGTAAAAACTATTGGAATTGTCCTTTAATAAATGCCTAATATATTTCATTTCCAGTTCATTTCCACTTCCAGTTTTTTGTCTGGAAAGCTATCCACGAAGACCATCATGCATTGAGAACACAGGGGAGTCTCACCAGGTACTCGAAGACGAGCGTGAGGCTCTTGTCAGTGTGGACGATGTCGTGTAGCGTCACGATGTTGGCGTGTTTGAGGTCCTTCAGTAACGACACTACAGAGACAATGACAGGCAGGTGAGACACTTTCAATCAAAGAGGCCTTTTAACGCTAACTTGATAAAATGGAGGAGACAAAAAGCTGATTACCTTCTCTGATGGCGGTGCACGGCGCTCCCTCCTCGTGCTCCAGACGGATCTCCTTCAGTGCCACCAGGTTGTCCGTAAGCTTACTGCGTCCTTTAAATACTGTGGCGTAGGTTCCCTGAATGCAACACGAAACACAATGGTTCAACGTTAGGGAACTAAAGGTGAACTGTGAAGCATACTTCCTTCATGAACAGTGTCAGATGAAATTCCAGGACTTCCTCACCTCTCCCAGTTTGTCCAGCTTAATGTACGTCTCCAACTTGCCAAAACCAATCTCCGACTGATGAAAAGACAAAGGACAGATGAAGTCATGGAGCCATTCAGGAGCTGAAGTGGCTTCAAATGTTTAGATCGCTCTCCATATAAATTAAACATATTCTAGGTGTTGAATTCTCAGAAATATTGATCTCTCTGCCTCTTCTGTAATGGGTTTCTGCTCCTTACTCTTTGTTTTAACAAATCCTGACGTGTTCAGTCGATGTCTTTAATGAGAGGTTTGCAAACAGAGAGGTACTTTCAGAACTCTTTGTGCTCAATTACTGCAATGTGCTGCAAAAACACTCTGAACACATACACGATACACACATTTTTACACTTTTCAAGAATATTATTATCTCTGATGCCATTAATATAAACATCCATAGATCTGCTGACAAAGCTTGCCTGAGAATCATCACAGTAATACAGTGAGAGTTGTCTGTATACCCATAGGTTCATGTCTAACAGGAATTTCAGTGGTGCTAATTTGTCAATATGTTGATGTCTCAATTTTGTCTGAGTATGTCCAACTTTGAAAATCCCTGTTTTAGATCAATGAAACATTTTTCTGTCAACTTCCACTGTAGCTGCTGGAAATATCTTGTGCTGGCATGAAGAAAAATATATCAAAGAACTAAAGGAGCAACAAAAATTCCTTTTTTTTCCCACCTGATCTTTATAATGAACCAAAAATGCACAAGCAATAACTGTTTAAGAGCTACGGTCTAACTGTTAACAGTTTATCATAATACTCTAAACCTGAGTATTATGATCTAATTTGATGGGCTAAAGGCAGAAGGTTAGCACAGATGAATCCATCCTGGCCTCATATGGGGCCAGTTGCCATGGTAACTTACACAGAGGGAGTCTGATATCGGCTCCACAAAGCAATAAAGGTAGCGCGCGCACAGAGACACAAACGCACACGCAGACAGACACTGACCAGCGAGGCTCGGCGGGAGCGTCGGCTGAGCGGCTGGTCGAAGGGCGGGCTGCTGAGCTGCAGCTTCTCCAGGTAACCGTCGGGAATTCGGATGTCAGCAGGCAGAGACAAGCGCTTGTTGAGGTCCTAAAACACACATACACACACACACACACACACACACACACACACACACACACATTTTTAAAAAAAATGGTCAATTTAAACTTGACATTCCTGTAGTGGATCTGGAATTTCTTTGAGGAAGGAGTTCGTATACAAGATAAAATTCTCGCTACTCATACTACTACTCATACTCATACATACTAAAATACTAAAATACTTAGAAACTTCAACACACACACACACACAATTACCCAACCACACAAGTTGATGGTTACCTTTCACAGTGTTGGTTGACTTCAGTACACCGTGAGAAAATGTTCTGCTACATGCCCGTGTCTAGTGTCTATATGTGGTGTAGGGCATATTTCAGCAGCACAAGACAATGTAGCCTACCACCCATCCACCCACGTCGACACACACGCCCACACACAGTCGCTCTCATCAAGACAGAAATCAGGTCGACCACCATGTTACTGAGGGTAAAAACAGGAGGCGGCATGTCGAGCCTGAACAGTAAAACCTTTGTAAGCACTAATCAGTTTGTGACAGTGAAAACACAACACCTGTAAACAGAGCAGTGAGAGAAGCAGGTGAGAACAAAACAAATTTCACATGGGTTTATTCATGTTTACAGCTCATAAACGCTGCAGCCTGTCACATTTCTGGGCTCATATCTTATTGTGGACGACTGATCACATCTATTCTGGGATCAGAAAAAGAGACCACATGATAGAGATGAAGTGAGTGATGTGGGAAAAACGAGGTTGAGTGGAATAAAAATACAGTTGCGAGAAGACGTTTGTTCGTACGCATTTTGTTTTAACTTTGGCCTCTCCACAAATACCATCGACTCGTCCTCTCTCATTTCATTACTGAGGCCCTTTGTCCTCTGTGGCAGCGCTGCTCACACAAGATGACAGCGTTATGACAACTGAGAGTTCAAATAAAAGCCCTGATTATGAAGAGTATGTCGGCGCCGTGTCTTTAAACTCATCAGTCTGCAGAGGATTTTGTCTCATCTGGTTACATTTCCTTTAGTTTTATGTTGTTCTCTCAGTTTGTGAAACACTTTGTCACCATAATTTTAAAAAGTTGTTCCAAGTGTTTGACAGCTGATCAACAGAAAATTAACAAATGACAAGTTGATGAGTTATTTATCACAAATCAGTTTTCTGGGGTCAGCTTCTCAAATCTGAAGCTTTTCTCTGCTGAGAATATGCAAACTTGTTCATCATAGTTTTTGACTATTTTTTCAATCAGTATTGACATTTGATATTAAACCCTATTAAATCCATACATCCATAAAGATGAATAGATTACTTTTTTTTTTTAATGTTCACATTACACCTTGCTTTGTGAACAGACACTATAGAAGGGTGCCATATATGTTAATAGATGTCATGGAACTCCATAAGCTCCTACTTAGAAAACTGTCAGAACTCTGTAACGATATATGTAAAAGGGACGGACGGACAAACTGAAAGAAAAAAGCTGTTCACGAGAGCTGGTAAGCCCTGAACCTCTTTACTGACACAGTACACTGATTGATTGATTGACTGATTAAAAACTCCTGCAGTGTCAAAAGAACCGCAAGAAGAGCAGCAGACATTCACTCATGTAACACAGCTTACGTGTGTGTGTGTGTGTGTGTGTGTGTGTGTGTGTGTGTGTGTGCGTACCAGGTCAAGTGATTATCACCACATCCTTCACCTCCTCTTATTTTTGTGAACCTACGAATGAGATACACTCGAGTGGAAAATAGGTTGTGTGTGTGTGTGTGTGTGTGTGTGTGTGTAAGTGTGTGTGTGTTTGCAAGAATGAATGCGAAACATCAAGGTTGTTGTCAAGGTGGGTTTTGCCACATGCACTCCTCTGCCAGCAGGGGGCAAGAGGCCTCCAGGCTGCGACACTCACACTATCGGAATAAAAACAGGTTCAACAAAAAGATGAAGATGATTTACGGGGAATGTCTGCATGTAGCGCAGAAAACACCTACATGAAGCTGACATTTAGTATCAGTTCATCCTCAGAACAGAGGTTTCATTCCATTTCCAGCTTATATAATGGCAAGTGTGAAACAATATGACCGAAGTGTGAGAGATGAACGCAACAAATCAGACAAAAACCACAGAAAAGGTAGAATCTAGTGAGAAAAAAAGTCCCCTGATGATTATAAGGTCTTTTTTTAATTTATCCTGTTCACATTTTATTTGCTGACCTTGTGTAAGTGACTCTCTAGTGCACCCTGTGGGCTCCCAGAGCCCATTTATCATCTTTGATCCGGTTTGTTATGCCTATATGCAAATGAATTCATATTTCAAGAGGGCAAACGATCATTTCAAATGTTATCAAAGTAGTGCTTGTGTTCTGATGTCGAGCAGGTGTTCAAATGCCAGCGTGATTTTTAATGCCATGATTTGATTATACACTTCGTTGCAAGAGGAACAAAGGAGTCTCCAATTCCAGCATGCTCTCTGACACGACGTCTGACATATAGAAAATCACTGCGGTTACAGCACAGATTATCACGCTGCATCTCTTTACCAGCCGCTGCTGCTGTGGTCCTCAGGGAGCGGGACTGCTATCAGTATCATGAAGCTCAGACACTGAGAGCCCATTAAGAGGCGAACAATCCGCCCCCCCTTGAAGGCCCAGATCTCCCATGAGATGAAGAGCAGAGCAGAAGCAGAGGAGAGGGGGTGAGGGGTGGAATGTGGACTCGCAGCGTAAACCTTTTCTGTAATTACTGTACCAGTGCGCGGGCCTCACCTCCATGGAGATCCTCCGGTGGATGCGGTTCCTCAGGCAGACACCGGTTGGAGATTGCACCTCGTCTGATGACGTTCCCGATGCCTGGTCGCTCTCCCCATCTGAGCCCATCTTCAGGTTCTCGTGCACGATATCTAAGAAAGAGAATAATTTAAAAAACATTAAAAGACACAGAAATATATATTATTGGATATCTTTCCACAGGGGTCAAAGTGAGACTAAAGATGATCCTTTATTATAAATCAGACCTGGTTCAGACTGTATGCTGAATAGATTTAAAGGTCCATTGTGTAGAATATAGTGGAACTGCAGATTGCAAGCAAGTAAATACCACTTGCCTCAACCTAAGCATGGAGGAGAAACTACAGTGGCTGCGTATTTGTGAAAAATGTGAAAGGTCCTCTGTAGAGCCAGTGTTTGGTTTGTCCGTTCTGGGCTACTGTAGAAACATGGTGGATCAACATGGCGGACTTGTTGGAAGAGGACCTGCTCCTTTTGTTGTATTAAAAGGCTCATTCTAAGCCAACATAAATGTGACAATTCTTATTTTCATGTGATTATAGACTAATTAGAACATAGTTATATGTCCATTTCTACCAATGGAGACCCTTGAATGTTAACACACTGGACCTTTAAAATGTTAAATCTAAATCAAAGTCTAAAGCCGATGTACGATATTTTGTACAATCATAACCAAAAAACATTACATTTTTAAATATATGACAGCAGCAAATCCTCACATGTAAGAAGCTGGAACAGAAGAATGTTTGTGATTTTGAATGATAAATAACTTAAACGATAAAACAATGATCACAAATATTGCCAGTTAATTCCGTGTCGCTAACTGTTTAAGCACCAGAACTGTTCAACACTGTATTGGTTGACTTGTTCAGGGCAAACCTGGAACCTAGGCTTCTTTTTTCTTTTTATTTAGGACAGTGAACGTAGAGACACGTATGAAAGGCAGTGGAGAGAGGGGATATTGGGCCAGATGGGACCATGCCACTGTGATAAGGACGCGGAATGTCCTCTACCAGACCTTCTAACAGAAATAAAATGAATTTAGGAATGATAAAGGAGTAACGGCACTCCAAGATTTCCACAGAAAGTGAAAATAAATGTTAAGTATAATGGACAGATAGGGAGAAAAGAAAAAAACAATGGTTCTCATCGGGGAAACTTGTCAGGAAAATTCAGATAAGAAGTCATTTTTTTTCTTTTGCACAACAAAAATGATAAACATGAGTGAAAGGAAACATGCAGATGTTATTCCAACAAGAGTCAATGTGTGAACCATTCGTTTCACTAATGGTAGAAGCTGTAGTAGTGGTGCAAGAGTAGAGAATACACATGTGCAGATGTATTTAAACGGAATATTTGGGAACATTTCATAAAATTATAAGATTAAATAGAAAAATAAGCTCTTGTATTGGCCCTCAAACCACCTTCTCTCTCACTCTCTGTGTCTCTCTACCCTCTCTCTCCCCCTCTATCAGCTCCTCTCACACCCTTGTAACCCCCGAGGCCAAAGATTAAACACTCCAACCTGCACCACTTCCTCCAGGGCAGTAAAAGCTACCACTACCATAGCACAGCAGGAGCAAACACACTGATATACAAACCACATGCACCCCACACACACACGCATGCACGCATAGGCACACACACACACACACACACAGTTAATGAGTAGCTATGGTTGAACAGTTCTCTGTCATCAGTGCGTCAGCGCCTCCAACCATGTAGTCTATCATCAAATGTGAAGCAGGAGAAAGAAATCTCTGTTCTGTTGATGGAGATTAACTGTTTGCAATTATTTCAAACATGATAATCCTGATTATCTCAATCAGGATTATTAATTAGAACTGTTAGCCTAGATTTGTGGAAAGAATAACTGAGGTTTTGCACCATAACAAAGCTCTATAACTTTGTGCACCGCATAGACAAACTTCACTACATAAAGTCCTGCTTCATTACTCTGCGGCGCGGCCACAACCCTGAGGAACACTTTGCCCCAGAACGTGAACCTGTCTGCGGCCATTTGGTTAAAACCCAAAGTCTCTTCAGATTAAAGGAAATGCTGATCCACTTTTAGAAACTGATTTTTTTTTCAGGATTTTCCTCTGGGGTTGACCTGCTATATTCATCTCTGCATGTCACTCTGTTTTTCCACAAATGGTTGACATGAGGTTTCTCTGCTGCATCTCCATCTGAACTTTGGTTTTGGTTACAGCGGCAGAGCTTGATATACTACAGCAGGTTTTTAAGTGAAGAGAAAATATAACACTTCAGTATTTTACTGTAATTCAACATACGGCGACATGGAATGTCCTGTATGTCATGCTCAAAAAAACTACAAGACAGGACATGAAGAAGGAGAAGAAAAGAGGGAGGAACAGGAAATTGTTGCAAGGTTTCCATCTGGAGATGGGTGACTCCACTTTCCTCTCGCTGCTTTTCTTCCTCAAATCTTCATTGCTTCATCTTTTTTTTTTTTTTTTTTTTGCTTCTACAGACATCTACCTTCATACGCTTCCACTGTGCCCCAGTTGCCTCATTCATCAACCATGCACACAGTTTTCTGCATAAACCACATGTACTTCTATGCAGAAAATGCAATACATTCAGAGCTCCTAACCTCCTAACTGTGTACCAATAAACCACAGGCAAATCAGTTCTTAAATTTGAGTGACAGAATGTTTTATTTGTTAATATAATGTTTTTATTACAAAATAAATTATATCATGAAAGTCGGAATCATGAAATCATGATTCATTTTCATGAAATGTTGCCACTGTTTAACCTCACCTTTTTCATCAATAGTCAAATGATATAATTAAATAGTATTTACCATTGTTAGTGGCAGAGTCCGCCAGAGTCAGCTGGCAAAATACTGGGCAGCTTTTGTTGTGAACTAATCACAGCATATTTGTCACAGAGCTTATCTAATGGTCGCTCATCAAAAGAGTTTTTGCGAGGGAGTAAACCATGGCCATATTCAGCTCAAATCAGGTGTTGCAGCGTTTAGTCACACAGCTGGGGATGTTTATTTGTGCTGAACATAACCGAAACGAGCACTAAATAACTTCTCTGATCCCCTGCTTCCTCGCTGTCCGTGCTCCCTCTCTCTCATTCACTGTCTATGACTACAGCTCTTTCAAAACAAATGTACACAAAATAAGAAAGAAATAAGAAACATCTTGCTGTGACTATTTTCTAGAGCCTTGGGATGCGACATAAACTAAGCAATGAATGGTAAAACCTGCGTTTACCACGGCAGAATCAACCTGGACAACAAGGAGGAACCACAGTGAGCTGTCAGATGAAGAGCTTTAGGTAACAGGCTGCACATCTCTAACTCCTCAGCATTATTACAAACTTCCCTGCTGTTGTGTGCCACGAGCAGCATCACTTTAGATTGTAGTTGTTCATGGACAGGTGGAAATAAACCAATGAAGTACTTCTTTATTAAAACTAATGAGTTGATTAGCTACTTTATGACAAATCGGCTGTTCTCAGAATTCTGGGGGCTGTAGTTTTAAACCACACGTGCTGCAACCACCAGTAACCAGAAGTGTCACCAAACCAAACAGGACTGAAAACATACTGTTTGATATACATTAAAAGGATTAATTGTCTTCCATCACACTGTCTGTGGTGGTATTTTATCTTGGTCTTTTGTCCTAACTAAGTGCATACTAAAGCAGCTTGGACTCTCAGAGAGATGTGGTTGACCATGTATGGTGTTCTGGGGACATTTCTGTATGTAAACGGGCCTGTGCATGTACCAGAAGATGGATGTAGAACAGATGAGATTTATCATGATACATTGCGTAAAGGTGTGAGCATGCATGCTTGATAAAACGAAACTTTCTTGTTTGTACAGGCACACATTTAGAACTTGTGCTATGCATGATTTGATAACTGAGACCCATGAGACTAAACTTTAGGTTCTTCTTGAAAGTTCTTCCTCATCCTATCACTCCCTTTTCCTTCCCTAAATCTGCAACACTTTCCTCTGCCTAACCTAGTTACTTTCTCTCTGTAAACACCTTGCAAACAACTTATTCTCGCCCCACTTTCCTTCTTCAAGTTCTCTTTGAAAACTTCCAAATGATCTCCCTTCCCTTTTTCTGTCACTTCTCTGCATCTCATTTACATGTTTCTCAAACCCCACATTTGTCTTTCACTTCCCACCTCTGCCTGTCTTTCCCTTTCACTCTCCATGTTTCTTCTTTGTTCCTTTCTTATTTTCACTTCTACAGGGTTTTCATTGGCAGCGGCCAACCCCACTCTGTACCACTTCAACACATTCCTTCGCTACCTGCACTTTTCTAACTTGTGCGCCTCTTCTCCTCCAAAGCCTCCAAATGATCTCATCTGTCCTACTTTCTTTTCCCTTCAACCTCCTTTTGCTTTCACATACTTCTCCATTATCTCCTGCTATTTCATATCTTCCCTCATCACCACTGAAAACTCACAAAATTCTTTGCCTCACAAGAGTGTTTTCACTTTCTCCCACCATTTCTTCACCTCCCGATGCCAAACCTGATTCCTTGTTCTCTGTTTTTCTTTTGCTTTTACATGTTTTTTCTTTTATTACTTCACTTCTTTATCTTTTATTGCCTCACTTCTTTCTCTCTCCAAAAATCCTGAATGATTACATTCTCCACCTTTATTTGATATTTCTTTCCTGATCATCTCTGCACATCCTTCCTTCACTTCCCTCAGAGTTTTTTTTTTGGTACTTGGACTTTATGATCTTTCTCTCCACCTACTTATCTGTGTCTCCACTGTCTTTAGCAGTTTTTCTAATAAGTACACAGAGTATAGCAGAAATATGAGGCACATCAATGTCCTACTTAACTGTCCTGTTTCCTCTATCTAGGCCAGGGTCCAATGTGAGGCTCAATAAGTCCTTAAGTGTATCACCCATCTGCAAAAAATAGCTTAGGAAAGCACCAATCAAGGTCCACATATTTACTGAAATAATGAACTTTATATTATTACTAAAGAAAAACTTAGTACATATTAAGATAAACCATCAAACCTTTATAGTATATTTTGGATTAATAAAGTGGTAGTTTGAAAGTTGTTTGATCTCTAAAATGTCAGAAAATAATGAAAACTGTTTCCTAAGATCATGTCTTCAAACTGCTTGTGTTGTCTGAGTCCAAAACCCAAAATATTCTGTTTCTAGCACGTTAAATATAACCTTGTACTTGTCTCTCCTGAGCCCGCCAGGCTCGCTTGACTGACTTTAAAACGCCTAGAGCCTGCTACATTTTGATACCCACACTTTGCTCCTCTGTTTCATACTGTCCACTGAATCATCTAATCACCCTCTTGGCTGTTCTCCGACCCCCCAGCTTGAAATTTGAATCATCCCAACATCGTCTTCCCTTCCAACCCTCCAGGATCAGACTCACTGATACAGATCCAGTGTGATGAATAAGTTCACACAGGAAGCAGCGTCATGTTTGACTGAATCCCCCGTCCAGCTGTCTCTTGGGTGAAAACAGCCCTGCTGAGGGCGAAGAGAGAAACTGCCTCATGGGTTTGTGAATATAAGAAGCAGGATGGAAATATCAGAACCCTGACACGTTTCCTGTTTGCTCCTGGATGCCATCTGCTCTCCCACTACTCATTTCCTTCCATGTGTGTGTGTGTAAACGTGTGAACACGTGTGTGTGTGTATCTCACCAAGGCGACTGCCGTTACGTGGCATTGCCATGAAGGACCCCAGGGTGCCACCAATGACGCTGTGTGGCCGGCGGAGTGGGGGCTTCTTGAAGGAACCAGTGTACTGGTGCAGGAAGGAGTGCATGCTATGGGAGGTGGGGGGGCGGCCATTCCTCATGAAGGGCTCTGAAACACAACAAAACGGACATCGTTTTTGGTTCTCTGAAAATCAACAGAGGCTCTGCAGTCGCATCATAAGTGTCCAAAAACCTGACTTGAGGTCCTAACATGGTGAAACTAAATCAGCTCTTCAACCCGTTGCAGGGTGTTCTTTATTTGAAATGCATGCTAGGTGGCCAATCTTCATTAAAACCTACAGAACTTTATTTGACATTTAAGTCGAAAAAATACCAAGCAGCAGGACAAATTTATGGAAAAATGTGTGTAAAGAAATGTAACAAGACAACAGGACATTTGAGTACGTCCCAGGGTTTTATGAATCAGTGCAGAGGTCAGACATGATTGGTATGTCCATTCCTAGCTAGCTTTAAGCTAACATACAGTTGGTACATTAGCTATGTGGGACGAATAAATGCAAACTATCTCTTGCTGTTAACCACAATTTTCACCTGTGCCAATAGATGAGTTTGGCTACTAGTGACAGAACCTCAAGAAAGCAAATAAGCAAGTTTTCCAACATGTCCAATCATTTCCTTAAAGGGAAGAAGAGTTCACGCAATTTAAAAAGTCCATAATCAGCAGATTCAGAAAATTAACACCTAGATTGGTAGCAATAATAGATAGCTAAAGGGTATTTATGTTACTCTAGCAATAAGAAGACATGAGCCTCACTCACGGGCCTCAATTTGCAATCAAATTTCCAATCACAGTTGGCAAGGAGACCATGTAAGCAAATATTACAACCCAGTGTTCCCCCTGTGGGCAGAGCTCAGCTACATAAACCTGCGCACAAACATCATGAATCATCCCATTCTGATCTTTATTAGACAGGCTGTGAGTCTGTTACGTCTTGTGGGTTTATCATTCTGCCCCTGCCAACTTTATTTAGCTCTTCGACCTTTTAAACTCTGAGCTGACTGGCTGTGCTGTGTTCCCACATGTCGACCTCAGAAATTAACAAAATTATACTGCCTTCAGGTGCTTGTCAGACATATCAGAATTACGAGTATACATGAATGATATTAAGGAGGTAAAAATGTCAGGCTAACTGGGATTTTAATGGCTTTCATGAGCAGAGTATGGGAACCTTTTCAGCAAGTGACACTGAAATGATACAGTATTTCTCATATATCAATTTAAAGGTCCAGTGTGTAGAACTGAGTTGCATCTAATTGCTGCATTGCAATCTCCTCACATCAACCTCGCCTTCCAAGTGTAGAGCAGAAACACTTGAAAGGCCCTGTAGAGTCAGTGTGTCACAGAGCTTCAACATGGCAGCCTCTCAGTGTAGATATAAATGGATCATTTTAAAGTAACAAAAATAATTCTTATATTCAGGTGATTATACATGCATTAAGACATAGTTATGAATATTATATTCCACGGCTGCCTTATTCTGGAAACAAAAGCTTAAAATCTGCATAATCTACGACCTTTAAGAGTTATTGGGTTGTATAAAAATACCTTCACGTCTTCACCATTTTCCAAAAAAATAAAAATAATAAATAATAAAATTGCAGAGAGCTCGTGTCTGTATGCTAAGCTTAGCTTAGCTTAGCACAAACATTGGAACCTGATAGCTAACTAACCAGCTGCAAGCTGTAGATTCATATCTGATGAACAGAAATGAGACTGGTATTGTTTCTCTCATCTATCACCTGGCAGAATGTTGAGCTACTCCAAGAAGTGGCTGAGTGAGGAGTATTAACATTAAATTAATAATTTTCAGGATGGGATATTTCTGATCTTTGACCTGTTGATCCTGGAATTGAGGCTTATTCTCCCGCTGTCTTTAATGTAAGTCTTCCTGGATGTGTGGCGACAGCCAAATGAGTGAAACTGTAAACGTTCTATCAAACATGGATGTGTGTGTCCATTTATTCTGGCAGCTGGCAATCACAAGCGGCAGTTAATCACTTTCATGTGTCAATCAATGTGGTCTGCCAGAACAGGCAGAATGTTACATAATAAAGAGATGTCAAGGAAAGAGCATTTAACTGTACCTTCTCACTTAGCTGAGTGTGTGTTCAAATGACTCCCTTGCTCTTACTCCTGTTACATAACCTGATAGAGAACTACTCACTAGAAGTCCATTAAAGCTGTTACTGACACACGCTGTACTCTCTCTCCATCAACTTCAGTGTTTCATAATTTAAAGACCCCTGAGAGCAACCAAGATATTGAAAGCTCTGCTGTGTGTGTTTTGTTTTTACATCCCCGCTGACAGACATGTACAGGAAGATACTGTAAAAATCAGACAGTGGTATTTCCTCCACTGGTTGAACTGTGTAACTAAGTGTAGCTTAATTATTATGAATTTTGACAGACTTTACTATTGATGTTTTTAAAAGGAGTAGATCAGTATAATCTGATTCAGCCAGATTTTATGCTGCCACATAGTCAGAAGTTTCTGCTGATGATGATGGCCTATAGCAGTTAACAGTAAATGAGGTCCTGTTGCTACAGCTCAGAAAACTTTCCACTTACACAAAATGAAGACAGAAATCGAAAGAAAATGCAAATGAGCTGCTGGTTATGGTACATTCAGACAGGATCAGGTGATGTGGCGCATCAGCACTGTGTGTGTGTGTGTGTTGAGGGGACTGTGTCTATTTGTCCTGAATGTAACCGCTGCGAAACAATCAGGAAAAAACATTTTATTTCCCTGATTAACTGGCTTTATTGGGGCTGGCACTCCCCCACTCTCATTCGCTGTCTTTGTCGCTATTTTTCTCTCTGAAACCACTGGGCACACACCAAAGGAAACTAATTTGTGTCTCTATCTGCAGTGCTATTCTGAGCCGGTCAAAGCTGGGTACATGAAATAAACCAAGCTAGAACACAACACAACAGGTAGACTAGTTCAGTAGGAGACACTGGAGGTTTGATCGGTCTGATCATCTGATTGGTGGCCACAGCATGGCATCAGACTGTGTTTTTCCAAAAAGTTGGATCCGACTCAACTTCTCCACTGCAGGTCGCTGTTTTTTGGCAGACACCCCTGTGGTCCACTTCGCTGCAGCAAAAACATAACTGGAGAAACCTGCATTTTCATCGGACCCTGTCTGAATGTACCCTAACACATCCTCCCATCATTTGGCTTCCATCAAGATTCATATGTTTTTTTCTTCATCCAATATATTAAGTACTAAACTTTGTTTTGGGATATGTTGAATCCTCACCGTTGTCCTTGGTGCCGCCGTCCTCGATGGTCATCTGTTCGGCCAGTTCAGACAGAGACTCGTCGATGGTCTGACTGGAGCGGAGTGTTAACGACAGACGCTTCTTAATCCTCTTCATCTTCTCCATAGCAGGGCGGTGCACGGCCTGCGGGATACACAGACACACACAGTCAACTTTGATTCGGCGGTGAAGGGCTCATACACAAGTAGACAAATGCATTTAACATTTAAAGGTTTTGTTATTGTCGTTGTGGATGTGTGCGCACAGCTCGGGGGATCCCAGAAGACTTGCTACTATCCAAAATATCTCAGCTCATGAATAACGTAAAGCGGCTTTTAATCCAATATTCATTCGCTCTGCAAATGCTTGAACAGCACATGAATAAAGCATGACCGCAGCATGAATAAAGGATGAATATCACAGACAGCTGTTTTCACTTACACACACACATTCACACATTTACACAGAGAGAAATGAATGAGCTCTAATTGACGGAGGACAGAGTCAAATTAGGTCTGCAACCTCATGTTGGTGTTGTTCCAGACGAGCGTGTTTGTGTTGACGCAGCAGTCGTCCAGGTCACAGGAAACACCTTGCTCAGTCTGCCTCAAGCCTGGCCCTGCTCATTGTGTTGCTGTGTTAACGCCCCATGCGAGTGTGTGCGAGGAACAGGCGCGCTGGGTGAGTGGAGGAAAAGCAGGGGAGGAAGCGGCAGCAGAAATGCCCCGCCCATCCCGCCCGACCCTCGGCGCAAAACAAACTGACCCCTGCCGTCACCATCACTTGCTCTCTCCCTCTCCTTCTTTCCCCCTTCCTCTTCCTCTCAAGGTCGTTAGCTCCACTCATACTCATGAGACACCATCTGCCTGTCTGCAGACACACACACACACACGTGCACACACCCCTTCATCAATTTGTCATTCGTGACACTGCGTGGCGAGAATCGCTTCAATCAGTCAGTGAGACCACAATCACCGACACACAACCTGTTCATCGGATCCTGTGTGACACACGCACGCACATACACACACACACACACACACACACACACACGGGGACATGACCTGAATTTCCTCTCAGCTGGCTGCAGTTGGTCTAATTAAAGCCCAGCAGGCTACTGGAAGAGGAATTTATTAATTAAAAGATTTCATTTCATAAATGTTAATTGCACTGCAGGAATATAGTTTTAACATCTGTTAATGACAGTCCACTCTAGACAGACAACTAAATACAAATCTTGACAGAATGTGTAATCACTTTCAGCCATGATATTTGAATCAGTGTAGCGACACCGCTAAAATCTAAACTGGAACTGTATTATGTAATGCTAGTTATTAGAATGGTTATTATTTTATTGTGTTGCACATCACATAACATTGTGTTGATCTCTGTTTATCTTCTATGTCACTTCTTTCTCCAGGAAAACTAGAAGGAGAAAATAACTATTTGGTGGAGGGGGCTTCCAAATATCGCTGATACCTTGAACAAATCAAGGCACTTTATCTTGTTGCTGAGTTGAATGTCGCCATGGAGCAGTCTTGTTTCTCGATTGCCCTGGTTATAGCGACCAAGTCCAGCCTGAGATATTAAAAACAGCTACATCAGTAGAAGTGCTCAAACAAAATACAGGAAGATGCTTGCTGCTTTCTCACAGTATATACCATCATGCCACCCAAGTAACAGTAAGTCCAGTAAGAGTACAGGGCAACAGTAACAAGCAACGACTACTAAAACTATGACCTCAGGATAGACCACTGGGCTGACTTAAAACCTCCAACAGCCTCAAGAAAACTAGAAGAACTTTGAATCTGAATCTGTTTAAGACATTTCTCATGGCCTTAGTGGCCTTATCATACAGATCTGATGTTGCCATACACACGCATGCACACATGCACACACACAGACTATCAGGCAGTCTGGTAATAAAAAAAAAATGAAATAAAATTCCAGCTAATGGGGCTGAAAACCTCACTTGTAAAAAAGAAAAGAAAAAAAATGCCATGCACACACACACACATTCTGTCCCCCAAACACACACTCACTGTATGTGAGATAAGCTCTCTTTGTCTCCCTTGTAGAGGAGTGTAACAGAGCCGGGGTTTATCTCTGCAGCAAACCAAAACAAAGAGACTCATGTGACGTGTGTGTGTGTGAGTTTGTGTGTGTGTTTTCAGAGTACAGCATCTGGCACATATGAATGATATGCGTGTGGATATATGTGTGTCTGGGTGTCTGTGTGTGTGTGGGTGGGTGGGTGGGGAGGGATCCAACATGAAAAGCAGCACAAGCGAGAAGTGAGACCCCCCTCGCGACTCTTTCTCTCTTTTTCATCATCAGCATCTCCAGAAATTCTCATACACACACACACATTTTGACCCACATTCCAGACAACCCCCACTACATCACTCCTCTGCCCCCTCCTGGATGCCTCCCCAGTGCATTGTGGGTAGTCCAGAGGAGAAGACTTCAAAGGGCAAACGAGGGGGGGCAACAGGCGACAAGGCCTAATTACTGGGCTAATAATTACACACACACACACACACACACACACACACACACACACACACACACACACACACACAGATGCACACCTTCCTACCTCCATTCCTTGCCTTCCTTCCTTCTTCCCCCCTTTTCTACTTTTTTTCCCTGTCTCTCTTTTTTCCGAACTCCAATATCGGAATGAGGTAATGAAACGGAAAATGTGGCTTTTTTTCTCTGAGATGTGGGTGAAAGTGTGAATGTGAAGAGGAGGAGGAAGAGGAAGAAGAAGTTGACGAGGCAGAGAAGGAACGGGAGCGAGAAAGTGAGTTTATTTCGGCGAACAGAGTCATAATGGAGTCTTTGTGTTTGGTTAAGAGCCATGAAATCACCAGAGTGACTGCAGGCATGTACAGTACTGCAGAGCAAGAGACAGAGAGGGAGAGAGAGACAGAGGGTGGTGGTTCAGCTCTATATTAGGTTTGATTTCAGGGGCTATTTCTTATGTTTATGGCCGATTTGGGAATTAAAGGCATAAACCTTTTTAGGTGATTAGTCCATGGGTCATAAAGTGCAAGATCCATTTGTCATTTACTCATTAAATATATGTTTTCAAAAAACAATTAATTGTCAAGTAAGAGCTTCTCAAACCTAACTTCCTGAAACTGGTCCAACTGGTCAGCTGTGGTGCCAGAATATAAATAAGCCTAGTTGTCATGTCAAGGCCTGCGTTACAAACCTCAAGCCTTATATGAAGTATTAAAAAGTATCAAACGGTTTCAAATGCTATCAAATGATTGATCTGGATAAAATTTAGAAACCTTTTGCAAGCTACACTTCCCCACAAACATGAGCTTTCACCTGGCAGATCTCAGATCTGATTGTAATCCAATACATGCAAGGGGTCAGCCCAGGCGATGGTAACTCACGAGAAGCTGTTATGTAATAGTCAAAAACGACTTGTGCACCTTAGAGTGTTGCCTAGCAATGGCAGAGTGACAACAAAACTTTAGAGGTGCGGGCAGGCCGGGTTAGCTGTTTCACCCAATTTCAAGTTATTACGTTAAGCTAAGCTAAGTTAAGCTAAGCTAACCAGCTGCAGTTGTATATTTAAAGGACAGATACATGTCTGGAGAAGAAAGTAAATAAACATATTTCCAAAAATGAAAAACATTCCCTTTCAGAATCAAAAAGAAGCCAGTCTTGTGAATCTTAACTTGGTTGCACCACACAGGGGTGGCGGACTCCGCCAGAAGCATTCAAAGCTACCATGTAAGGAAACAAAAATACAATATATATTAAACATAATAAGGTAGAACATTTTTTGATATCTCTGATTATGGGATCCAAACTGAAGATGTTGCACAAAAAAATGATACAACGATCAAAAGTAAGTACCATACTATCTTATTCAAAAACACTTTCCCTTTGGTTCTTCTGCTGCTGCTTCTATAAAAGTCTCGATATCTGTCAGCGAAAACAAGCTAAACAAAGAACAGAGGGAGAGTTAAGGGGAAGGCTGAACAGTCGCCAGCGCTGCCGTCTTCTCAAAAGAGACAAACAACAGATAATGTTGTTAAAACCATTGCTCAAAATAGACCCACTCATATGAGAATCACAGCCACTTTAAAATAGATAGAATCATGGTCTTTGCTTTTTGGAGAGCAGACATTAAGGAGTCAGCCCTGAACACAGCGCCCGAGGGAAAATGAGGTAACATGTCAAAGAGATCTATTGATCAACACTTAGGTTTTATTTGGGGATCATTCCTTAGTTCTCATTGGGTCATATTACCCTGTGGGGCTTGTGTCTAATCAGATGTGTTTCCTTTTTAAGCCCTGGCTGTTGTTTTGCTTGTTCTTGACAAGATGATTGCAATTGGAGATTGTGTGTAAAATTTGGCAGTTATTGTAATATTGTTGCTGATCCCGTCCAGCAACACACACCCACACAGAGCAAACAGACTCCGCAAACTGTAGGTGTACCCACAAAGTAACTTCAACTCAATTTGCTGATTCCTAACCATCCGCTGCCTGGAGACTCAGGTTCAGCTGTGAATACAAAGAATATTATATGCTAGCTGTTGGCTAGAAAAAAAAGAAAAAAACATTTGAGGTTATTGCAAGTAGGATATGTTGGAACAGATGGTGAAAATCACAAACCATTCAGTTCTGTAAGTGCCAGGAAGCAAAACACTAGCAAATCCACTAATGATAAGATCAGAACAATATCAGGTTTATACACATTTGTGCAGCCAGCTAATGAAAATTTAAAGTTCCTACTGTAGTTTGTGGTTGACAACAACATAAAAATGCTGTGTCACTCTTCCACTGTGTTCAATATGAGCTGAATGCAGCATATAAGAGTGATTGTGAACAGGAGTAAGCTATCATTGTGTTGGCTGGTCTCATTCGCTTGGAGTTGGAGTTAGTTCCATGTGTACTGTACATTCACTGCATAGCTGAAATATAGAAATTTGCATTAGGTACTGCTTGTGAGAAAAACACGTCTCTCCATGGATGATAAAGACTTTCTACTGAAGCCAGATACGCAGCAGCTTGTTTCTCTGTGCCACGGTGCTCCATTGTTGTCCAACAATATGAATAATCAATCAATCATTGAGCTGCACCATCACACTGAGTGACATGTTCCCTCATTACAACAGCATGGGCATGGGCACCGGCCTGCTGCTTCAAATACTCTCTAATGTGCCCCATGCGGATTCATCTCGAGTCTCAAACAAATTCACCATTTACTGCTACTGTGACGAGCACTTTGATATCATATATAACATTCTCATATTTGGTGAGTTGTGTACTTCCAAATCTTCCCACCAATCCAGACAAATACATCATTTTATTCAGGTAACTGCTTTGTTTTTACTTTCAGGTAAAAACAGGATGCATCATGGCAGCAGCAGACTTTTTTCAGCCATTTTGACATGTAATGTAGGGTCAACAGGCGTTTCCAATGATACTAATTAAGGTTCAGTTCCATTTATTGCAACAGAGAAGCACCCTGACTTTGTCTGACCTGAATGGAATGGGACCTCAATTAGTATGATCTGTAACACCTGTGTTTACCTGCTGATTCATGTCAAAATGGCTGCTGTGAAAATATATAGTGACAATAAGAATATAGAATAACAATGAATTATCTTTTAATTTAAACAAAAATATATATAAAATCATCCTCCTACCTTTGAGTTGAACAAATGTGGGTTTCATTTGTTCAACTGTTTCGAGGCTTGTTTGACCAAACAACCTGTGCATCTTCACTACAATCTAATGGCAAATTAGTTTGACGATATTTGTGTAATAATTCGATGGTCAGGTGTCTGTAATCTGTAACTGTCTCTCATTCGCAGCCTGCTCGCCTCCCACACCACCGAATGGAAATCGGTTTAATTTAACAAACGTCTACAAACGTGCTTATCAAAGCGGTTACGATGAAAAACTACAGCCCAAAAAGCTAGAAGGCGAAATCTGAACTCAGACAGGTGCTCACTTTCTGTCTTATTATGTACAAGTGTCTGCTTTTAGGATCACAGGTGAATATAATGTTTGCATTGCCTCAGGCACACTTAGATCACTGCCATCATATACAGCGTGCACACACACACACACACACACACAGAGACCAGGGAGTTTCCCCTCATATTGCCGGTATACATTACAATCAAAGCACCACTGTCTGTCCTACATGATGTACCGCACTACAAAGACTTCAAAGACCAGGAGCACCAAAGGGTGTCACCCCCTTAAAGCCTACAGGGTGGATGAATCCCTCCATCTGATATCTTTGACGACCACAACTGTGAAACCTGCTTAGACAAACAATCTCTGGACAACTACACAATGACTGCACTCACATTTTAGTGCTGCAGATGAGTTTCCAGCTTTGAACCCAACAGGAGTGTGCATTCCTCCGGAAACATTCCCTGAACTTCCCATGTCCTACAAGTGTCTAGATTCTGTGTCTGAAAGGCTTCTTAACCAAACTTTTGAGTCATTTTAACATGAATTCTGAGCATCAACCCAAAATATCTTCAGCCTCGTGTCAAAACTGTTAGCACTGTTATCGGCCTTCAAGCACCCATTTCAGCTGAACCCTTGCGAGTACAGTGACAAGCATGTGTTTGTGCAGCTATGAGAACGCACACAAACAGAGCATCAGTGCTGCTGCCCGGTGCAGTGGGCGCTTTCCACTGAAAGACCCTTTGTTTTGCTTCAGAGAAACTAAAAAAAAAAGGGAGTTTCAGCATGACTGATCCAGAGGGGTGAGCTGAAATAGCGTGTTTCTGTAAGAGCACAAAAGGCTACAATGTTAATATTAATGGTAAATTACCAATGGTCATGAATGAAAACATGCCTCCGGGTGATGAACTGATGTAGGGAGAGAAGAGGAAGAAGGGAGAGCAGTTTCAGGAGGTTTCACAGGAGACATTTGAGGAGAAGTGAGACTGAAGCAAGCGAGTTTAAGGTCAACAATAAACACCCAAATCATCTACGTACATTCGCGTTTTTTAATTTGATGCTCCGTCCTAACTCTCCAGCACGATCGGTGACTGTAAAGAAAAACAGAAATGAGATGTCTACTGAAGCGGCTGCACATCTGCCGTGCAACTGATCTACATCATTAAACATCAGAGTCACGCAACAGTGGGTGGGGGGGGTGGGGGGGGGGGGGGGCAAGAGGTGGGGTACACCCTGAACAAGTTGTCAGTTCATCATGGCACTGATACATAGAAACAAACACCCATTCAACTACAGGTGAACACACAGAGGAGAATGCACAAAGTCTGTGCAGAAAAGCCCCAACATGAGGTTTGAACCAAGAACTTTGACTAGCGACAATGCCCACAACCAGGGGCGGGTCCAGAGAATTTTTTGGTGGGGGGCACAGGGGGTAACAACAATTAATCTGGGGGGGCCGTCCAAAAATTAAATTCTTATAATGTTAAAAAAAAAAAAAGCCAACGCTATTAAAAATAAAAAAAATAAAAATGTGAAATAGAATTAAACAAACAAAAAAAAAAAAAAACAGAACAAAAAGTTCAGTGTTATGTGTTTTATTAACCTTAAGCAACAACATCAAAATGAAATTAGGACACTAACAACCACTCAAATTCTCTTGAAAATGTACTGTATGTACTGTACATGTACTGTACCAACATAACAGTAGCAACAATGATGATAGGCTAATCGTTGTTGACTATTAATTCAAAACACACGTCAGATGCTAACGTTAATGAAATAGTGGAGAGATGAATTAACGTTTATTCAGATGGAGAGTACTTACTAAAGTAAGAGACGTGTTGTTTAAAAGCAGTCATTCAAGCAAATTTAACAGAAGTTGGCAAAACATTTTTGTGACAGTATTCTGTTCTTACCTTAACTCGTTACACCAGGTCCGAAAGCATCACGCGCCAAGAAAGTCCGACCGATGAAGTTAAACGCGTTCATATCCCCATAGCAACGGAACTACTTCCTTTGTGTTCTTTCGAAAATAAGACTTCATGAGTCGTTAACGTCGTCACACACAGGTTTAACATTTACTTCCGTTTTAACGTGCGTCGTACGTAGAGCTTTATACAATGATTGACATAACCAACAAGCCAATGACCATTGGGGGGGCACGCGGGGTGGCCAATCAGATTACAGGGGGGGCGGGTGCCCCCCCGTGCCACCATGGAAGACCCGCCTCTGCCCACAACTGCACCACCATGCCATTGAGATTGGAATGATGGGAATGTCATTCATTTTGCTGGTATTGGTTTATGACAAAAACAAAACAAAACTTAAAAATTCGCCCTGATGGTAGCACTGGATGGAAGTGAAGAGATGAGAAGTCATCAGGATTCGTCATCTGTCCACCATAAATAATAAATGTCTACACTACATTTTCTGGTAATCCATCTCATCTTATGGTGCTGAAGGAACCATAAATGCTAGCCATGGCTCTAGTGAAAACGGGTCTTGGGCCAGGAGTGTGCTGCTGCCCCAAGTGAAAGGGTATAGTTGTACCAGGGTCTTGCGTCGGAGGTGGTGTAAGATAGAGCATGACAAGCACATAGGCGTGACATCAGCAGTAATGCAGGTGGGACCAGTGCCTGAAGGTGAAGCTCTCGGTTTACCTCTTGATCCATGTTCAAACCCTTACGTGTGGTCTTGGGTAATGACCTAAAGAATGAGATCACAGATGCAAACAATGCTCAGGTTTAGGAGCAGTGTGACGAGCCTGGACGTCCAGAAGGACCACTGCTTCTTCACACTGAAAGAATCCATCTGAGATGCTTTGATCGGTTTGGTTTTTCGAGTAGGACAGCGTCCCAGGGTAGACCAAGAACAGGAAAGGGGGGGGTCACACATCCTGTCTGGGATACCTTTGGGTCCTCTGTGAAGAGTTTGTAGAGATACCCTGCTTATAGCCCGCTGCCACTGCAACCCAGAGCCTCATTCAGATAAGATGGATGTATAGAGATAAACATTGTAAGTAGCAGAAACTGTTTCCTATTTTTACAGGAGCAATGAATGCACGGTTTCTCACATAAAATTATCATATCATATGTCTGTGAATAACATCTCGCCTTGGGTTACGCCGGCAGTTTCTGACTGTATATCACTCAACAATTTACAACAACACATGCTATCTACTATGCACAGACATAAACACAAACATGATGCAGAGAGAGAACACATCAGGGAGAAGGACAGATCTGGGAGTTTAATGGGAGAGATGTAAAGAATGAAGATAAAGGCTGAGGAGAGGAAGGGCGAGCTGAGCTGGACGGAAGGTGTTATTTTTAGGTATGAAGACTGCAGTATCCCCCAGCTGAATACACACACACAAACAAATGTAAACACAACACATGGCGCACCATTGCCCTGTTGCTATCTTGCCACATGACAAATACAAAGCCCACATGCCACAAAACATAACACACACACACACACACACACACACACACACACACACGCACACACACACACGCACACACGCACACACGCACACTATGTTCTGACTGCACGCCCAAACTTCAGTGTCAACAATAAACACACTGTGTGTGTGTGTGTGTGTGTGTATATATATATATATACACACACACACACTGTAATTGTGTGTGTACACAAATAGAGTGTGCGTGTGTGTGTGTGTGTGTGTGTGTGTGTGTGTGAGGGGTTTAGCCTGAGGTCACAAAGGCAAGACACTTCATCCATCTTCAAATTACAAAACAGAGATCGTGTGCAGGATAGATGATCCTCTTATCGGCTGTTCACACAGGCATTGTGATCAATCCACACAGACACACACACAGACACAGACACAGACACAGACACACACACACACACAGCAGCAGGTAAACTGCTCTACTGCAATCTAGACTAACAGTATTTTGTCCGTGTGTGACTTACAGCTGAATGAAAACAGGAACTATCTGACTTAGGGTGAGTTAAGCTGAGGCAACAGTGTTAACCACTGCGTCACTGTGCGGCCCTGAAATCAGTAACTAGAGGAACTTAAACTGAATCATGCTGATATTGTTTTTGAAACTGCACGCTGCATATTTTTGTATTACCAAAGGAATGAAACTACTACACGTGAAAGACGTCGGCCACCGTGAGTTAGAACTCTGCAAGTTGGCATCTTTCAGCTTGTTGTTTTGGTTTAAGGCACAACTTTGCTGTTGTTGCTGCAGTCTTACAGCTCTCATCCACCTCCTGTTGCTGTTTTTAAGCAAGAAAAAAAAGCTACGCTGCCTACCCTACTAGTTAGCAACTAGCTAACATGTTCACCAAAAGAACTTTATAAGGTGATAATGTTTTCATTTACAGCTTGTTGTGTTGCTCTCATGTAGCCAAACAGAAATCAATTAATACATTTAAACTTAGCCAGAAATTACAACTGTGACACAGAGTGACATGGTGAGACAGTTTGTTGCATTAACTTACTAAGATGTTTTTTCTCTGATCAACTAGCTCTGGTTTTCTAAATGGTGATTTCCCTTCAAGTGCAGAGAAGCTGTGACTATCTACAGTTATTACATGACCGTTAGTTTTCTGCAGCAGGAATGCAGCATTAGCCCATCCAGCTGTGAGATCCGTTTCCCAGGTTACTCTCACGTTGTGCAGCACAGTCCAGTGTTTGGTCCTGTCAGTGCTGCATTCCCCCTCCTGCTTTTATATACAGTCACTGTGTTGTTAGTGTAGTGAAAGTGGTTGTCATCTAGCCCTGTCTGCTGGAGGCGGTGTTATTGCACAGGAATGACGACCATGTGCCTCTGTTTACCTCAGTGCAGCTCCTGTAACTGTGTGCAGAGTTGCACAGTCTGTCTGTTTGTCACCAGTGAAGCAGTATGTGCATGCATTGATCCTTTTACAGCAGTGAAGGTTATATTATTAGCAAAACATTAACCCTCGCTATTCTCCTCCACCATTGTGTTTGTGAAATCAACACCGTCCCTCCCTGCCCTCTGTTACATAACGCTCGTCTGTCGCATCACATTCACAACAGACTAACGAGGGTTAACGAGGAGCTTCCGGTCTGTCCAGTGCATACGCACATACACGCACACACATACATGCACAGCGCGGGACGAATACAACGTACAAGAATGTGTGTTTTCCTGTCTGGATGTTTGCTTGGTGAATCCAAACACACAGCTGGAGATGGCACATTCCAGTGGAGACAGATGGGAAACTGTACCCGCTACCAAGATCGCACACGTGCACAGACAAACACGCACACTCACAAACTGTTACAAATTATAGTGTGTTATGCAAATGAAGTTTGACTGAAAAGAAAAATGGTTTCAATAAGAGCCTCTGAGCTTACTCAAAACATTGTGATTTTTTACGACAAGAATTAAAATATACTTTTATATAAATAATGACACAGTGGTCTGACAAATGACAGAGGCATGGTCTCCTTCAGATCATTTAAATACCTGATGCACAGTGTTCTCTCGGACTGACTGAAAGGAGGCTAGAAATGGAGAATATTCTGCCAAATTCTAGCAACTTCCGATGCTTTTAATTTGAAAAGCTGCACAGGCACAAGCTCCATCAGGTTTCTGTTACAGTTCCTGTGCAGAGAAGTCCAAATAAGTCATGTCTCGCTGACAGTTGGGGTCACCCACATACAAAGTTGCTAACTGCTCTTTAAAATGTACTCAGGCAGATCAAAGAAAGAACAGCTACAGTTGCCCACACCCAGCAACGCAAAAACAAAAGTGACAACCACAAGAGAGGTTTCTGAAGACAGCAGGTCGTCTTACACAACGGAACAACAGGACTTTAACCCTCCTCCCCCGTCACTGCCTCTCCTCCACCTCCACCTCCTCCTCCTCCTCCATCAGTTTTACAACCTTCCATCGTGCATCCTCTTTCTCACGCCCCACAACTCCCCTGAACACAGTCACAGCCAAATCCATTTCTGTTCACCCTGAGGCCTTTGGGAACAGGTGTTCACTCCCCAAGGTGCCCTATTTTGTGTGTGTGTGTGTGTGTGTGTGTGTGTATGTGTGTGTGTGCTCTGTTCACACAATCCAACAGGAGCCTGGGCTTTTTCCTTTCTTTGTGCCAAACCAGGTGGGACATCCCAGCCTGGGACAAAGATGTAAACATTTCCCAGAGCGCGTGAAATGAATAAATGAGGATTTCCAACATGTAATGGCTACAGCTCGATCTCGTGTCAACGCGGCTTCCTTTAAACTGCAGGTAAATCAGATATGTTTCTCAAATCAGATCTTTGAAACGGAGTGATCAGTTCAGATTTGTGTGCGCAGACATCACCAACCGATCTGCATGTGTCACAGTGGCAATGATGTAGACGCCAGTTACTCCATACATGGCTGCTTCTTGCAATGCAGAAGATGAAGTTGTACAAAAGTCTCCCCACAATGTGTCAGCAGACTATTTATCCTCAGATTCGACATATTTCTAAATCAAAGTTAGCTGGTCTTTCTCCTTCACTGCAGTTGACAGGAAATCAACAAACAACGCTGCGATGTTCCTGGGGGATGACTGTGGATGGCACCAGTTTTATCTTGTTTCTATCTTCCTTGCCATGTGCGTGTGTGTTCTCCTGTCAATCAAACCGTCAGTAGACTTGTAATCTAACCTCCTCATTCTTGGGTTTTGCTGATAAAGGCTGAGTTCCTCTACTTTTCTCATAGTCTTCAGTCATGGATTCTATCACTGCTCATGTAGGAGTGTTCCGTTAATCTGATTAGACCAGATTATTAGTTTTTGTGTGCAAACGTACCAGGCAATGCTGACCTCGAATCGATTGGACCTTTCCAATAATGATGGACGGGATGCTAAATGGTGCTAATGCGGAGGAGGGGCTCTCGAAACATAAAACCATAGAGGGCTTTTGGGAACCTTGGTCCATTACAGTCACATTACAGTGAATTAATTAGAAATGTCTCAGATAAGAAGCCTGACATCGTCTCTTTGGGCTTCATGAGTGGTCCACTTTTCGGGACTGTTTCCTGTGAACTTTCGATGCACTTTCTTGGCACTGATTGCAGATAACGCCTGTCTGTGAGGCAATGATTAACCCGTCGGGAAGAAAGAGGGATAATTAGAGATTCCTACTTGAGATGAAAAAGGAAAGTCACTTTTATACAGACTGGAATTTAAAGTAAGAGGAGGCGGTGGTGTAAGAGAGGGCAATCTGGACGAGCTTATACTCGACAACATCCTCTAAAAACGAAATCTGAGCGTGAATAAAGTGAAACAAACAAGAACTCAGCTGCAGGTAGCATAATGTCATTGTATGTGTGTGAGATGATGTAAAATTGTTTTAGAGAAGCAGGCAGATGGTGAGAGCTGCGGAGGACGGGATGTACTGAACAGCAGAGTGTAAACTACAGCTGACTGTGCTTGGCACAAACACTTTACCACTTGTTTGTGTGCACACTAAATCAGCTATTATAATATCACATTATGAAAAAAAACACTTTGATATTTCAATTTGATATCTTAGATCATTTTTATATCTAAAGGAGCATTTCAAAGATGGCAGCTTGTTTACTAAAGATAATTATCGGGTGTCAAATCTACTACTTGACAGACACATGGCAGATTGTGAAAACTTGTCAGAATCTCCCACTTAATCGTCTAAGTACATCTTATCACTGTTTCAAGCACATCATCTCGAGTTCTTGTGAAGCAAACACTAGCTGAAGAGGCTAAAGTGCATGTGTCAACAGTGTTATTAAGAGATGTCAGTCAAACCTTTCAAACATGACTGATCAGCAGAGTACTGTCCATTTCACTAATGTAATATAATACTAAATGAGGGCTTAAATGGCCGGTGTGTAGGAATCAGTGACATCTATTGATGCTGATTGCAACCCCTTCACCCTCTACAGTGGCTGCAAAATGCATTAAAAGCACACCAGGCCTCTGGCTCGAGCCAGCGTTTAGTTTGTCCATTTTGGGCGAAGGTAAAGTTTAAAGTGAGGGTTCATTTGGGCTCATTAAGTGAGGCTAATTGCTGAATAATCTGATCATGGATGCACTAGCAGCACTGAAAAAAGATTTTATTTCATTAGTAAAGTGTAAAAGCTGTTCAACAGCATTAGATCATTTCTCCTGGTGTTATTTATCTCTTGTTAAGATGATGAATATTTGAGCATCTTCACTGTAAAACAACAGCACATGAGGGAAAGTGACTTCATGAATGAAAGGCAGGTCTGTTTATTTTTATGTGTGACCTCTGTGTGTGTGTGTTTGTGTGTGTATAATCCGTGCCTGCTGCTGCTCTAACAATGCCACTGGTTAATCTCCGGATTATGAGCCAATCCCAGTCACCCAGCTCAACCCTACACACAACCACACACACATTACCGGACACACATAACTGTCCAACAAGAACAAACATTCATTCTGACACCCAGACACATTCACACGGGATGACACCGCACACAAACACATATCATAAGATGGCTTTCTGTCACTGTAAAATCAAAGACACACACAAACAGCAGGCTGACAGAGGCGTTTAAAGCAGCAGGCCAAAATGTTTAAATTGTGAGAGTCTGAATAAATCTGTGTGTGTGTGTGTGTGTGAGAACAATGAACTCGCACCACTCCACATTCCTTGCATGGCTCACATAACTTTCCCCATCAGTGTGTGTGCATATGGGCATGTGTTCATATGGCTGCAAAGTGTGTGTTCTTGATGCACCCAGCCCACACTAATTGTATTCATTCTGAAGCCCTGCAATTAGCCAGACCCCAAAAAAACCCAATAATTACTACTTCACCTACATGATGCCCACCCTGCGGCAGTGCAATGGCAGGAAGACATTTCCCATCAGCCCCAGGGGTTGTTAGCAAGTCCAACTCCCTCTCAGATTTACAGCGCTCAGTTACATTCATCAGCTTTTTATATTTTCTGTACTTCCTCAGGTGAAACAATACATGAGACGCAAACAGAGCAGGGGATAGAGACAGGGAGAGGGGCTCTGTGTGTGTGTGTGTGTGTTTACAGGCAAGACATTCACACATACAGTGCTGCATTCGCTGACACATTCCATCACACACACATACGCTCATACAGACATACAGACACACACACACAAGCAGAAACATATAAAATGATATAAACACACCAAAAGAGACGACAGCGCACGTACACACATGCAAAGCAAGAAAAGCATGCAAAAAGACACACACACACACACACGCGCGCGCACGCAGACATATATATATATACACCTTTCTGATCAATAAAACATTGCACAAGTTGGAGTTATATAAACAGGGGAGAGGGAGAGATGCAAGCTGCCTGCCTGGTTGTCCATAGCAACAGTGTTTTGGAGGCTGTTCATCAGTAAGTGCAGTCAGCTATGCTGCAAAGCATGGTGGGATATCACCATGCTGTGGAGCACAGATGATGTACATATTTCATAACACAGTATAATGCCTAGATAACGCACTTTATAGTAAAGTTATATTTAGCTGTAGCCTTTGAATGCTCCGCTTCATTCTGCCAGTTCAGACTAAACAAACCGCTGCAGTGTGAAACATCAGAACATTTCAAGTGACAGCGAGCTGTTTGCCTCACGCTACTGTCATCCAGCACATTTCATGGATTTTTCTAACGAGTATGACCTCAGCTCCTGTCTCTTCAGCTTATAAACACATTAAAAGGGCACCCCAGTCATTTAGCTCTGGACTCCCTTGAAGGTCCAGTGTGTAAGATTTAGGAGGAGCGGACAAACCAAACACTGATAGAGGTAAGGCCTTTTCTTTTTCCTGCACGTTTGGAAGGAGATGGTGAGGCGTGAGAGACTGTTCATTTGCTTGCACTCTGCAACTTCTTTGCTAGGTGCCACTAAATCCTGCACACTGGACCTTTAAATTTGGGGGACAGTGAATAATCAAAAATCAAGGCAGCAGAATCTGTGGTCTTCAAACTCAAATCAATATAGTACGCTTGGAGTTACTTCTCTTCTTGAGCCACACAAATATGTCTGAGTGGTTCATCAAACTGAGCTTGATATGTAAAACTGGTGGAATGCCCCTTTATCAGCACATTACTTGAGCATAAATGTCTATCCAGCTTGTTCTGTTTCACTCTGACTTCTGTTCACACGCCTTTGTGCTTCAACAGGAAGTTTCAAACCAATCACTGCAGTCGGGTCACAAGTTACAATAACCAGTCAAACTGAAACCAGTGAAAAATCCCAAAACCTGAGCACAAGATGAGGCACTTCACCGTACGTGCTGTCACAGGTCAGCCCCAGGAGAGAACGTAAGACACAGCACAAGTGTGTGTGTGTGAGCATGGAACACATATTTACAGTCTCACGTTGCTGCTGTATGCAACATAATGCAGGACAGATCAATACTAGTGCTGCTATATGGCCCAAAGACATGGGGAGAGGGGGGCTGTCAGGGTAATTACAGTCCTCTGGGGGGTGTATCACTCTCAAAGCCAACAGCCTAGATATGAATGTGGGTCAATACACACACACACCCACAGAAAAAGAGCGACCAGTTGTTCCAGATGAAGGACGGTGGAAGTGAATCCAGGTCAGAAAGGAAGTGGAAAAGGGTGCTTCACTGGAGAAATGGATGATGAGTGGTCAATATAACCGGTCATCATCATCATCATCATCATCATCATCATCTGCTGCTTCACACAGTGATGATCAGATGATATTACGATGACATGATTGACAAGTGGACTGCACACAATGACTGTTTTTAGAAGTTTGAACGCCCCTTTATCTGACAATTCACTCAATATCTCACTGTTTCCAGGGTGACAGGAGGGATGGTGCATTCAGGTTGTGTCGGATTTATCGTGCACTTTGTTGACTGGGGGGGGGGGGTCATGTTTTTTAATATCAGCAGATGCTGGAGGAATGTCAACATTTCTGCTGTGAGAAGTGTAACTGTGCTACTGTAAAAGTGTGAAAGGAGACTCACACTTTATTTATGAAAAATAAATACAGTCTGCTGCGGGTAGCATGAATCTGTGGTTGCACACACATTATAGATTTTATAGGTTTACTGGAGACTTGTTACTTACATAACTGTAATATTGGATTAATTAATTACTTTCTCATATATCACACTAATAATTCAAGAATAATCTCCCACTCTTAATTTCACTATATGAGTATATGTGACATCAGCAGTGGAGTTCTATTCCCGCACTTTGTTATTTCATGGTATCCTTCCTAAATGTACAGCAGGGTTCCTGTCGCTGGAGGACAGTCTGGCTGCCAATACATAACATACGTTATGTAAACAAACCAACATATCTGCAGCAGAAATAACCAAATAACAGGTTTTATGTTTCAAATGTGTGGGAGGCCCCAACGCCACAGTCGTAATTGTAAAGGGTGAAACGGAAGGTTGTTGTAAAATAAGAAATATAGCTGGAGACTGGCTGAATTATTCTTCAGCCGTTTCCTCTGTGTTGTCATTTCCACACACCGCCGTCCAGTCTTCGTCCTAAACGGCCGGACCAAATGTAACGTCACGGAGTCCATTATCGGACAGGCGGTGTGTGTTATCCACAAATGCAGCACATTTACCTGAAAATGGTGAATTCCGTCGTTTCAAGCCGACTCTCCGGAGCAGCCAGGCCCGGATGCCCTCCTCCGCTTTATCCGCCCACTGAAGTCGCCTAAAACACAAGCTCCGTTTGTGCTCGGTTTCGTTTCCAAACGCTCCCGACAGAGAAGAAATATCCCCCGAAACACGCAGAGGGACGTGAGGGCTGCGAGGACGGAAGGCTACAGACCGAACCCCCAAAATGTCGTTTGTGTGGCGGTGAAAGCAGTTTAAAGAGGCTGGAGGAGGATCTGCTGTCGACACGGGAGACGGGAGGGGTGCGAGCCTGCTGTTAGCAAGTAGCACACGGTGGACTATGGCGCGACTTCCTGTGACATTTCAAAATAAAAGCAGTCTCAGCGACTATGCTTTGCTTTATATCACAACTTTCAGAATAAAAGCCCCAATTAAAAAATCATTGTGTCCTGTCTTTTACAGTACTCAGAATAAATGTGACAAAAACAACTCATTTCAATGTATAATGTATGGGTACTTTAGAAAAGTGTGTTCTGTCATAAAATAGTAATTGTATGTGACATTTAATTTTATAGAGTCAACTCGTTTCCGCTCTGATGCTATCCAAATATGGTTAGCTTAATGGAGCTGAGAGCTAGGAAATGCAGATAAACGAAACAATGGTATCTCACTTATAACATTATAATACTGTGGCTTCACAGCTGTCTAACCCTGCAACATTGCGATGATGTTTAAATATGCAGCTTCTCCCTTATTGTCCCTGTCAAATATAAATAATATAAAACTATCCGGTGGTCTGCAGTCTTACATTTAATTAAGACATTCAAACAATGTTGGTCTTTAAAAAAATGAAAAGATTTCGTTAAAGGTTTAGTCTGTCATGTTACATCTTAGTTAAGCTGTAACAAAATATACCTCCAAATGATACGTTTTTAAATAATTCTTGACATTATTAAATGTTTGTTTAATAACAATGACATTACACAAGATGCTTGTGTCATCAGAAAGTATTTTACTTTATTTCCAATTTGATTTAATTTATAAAAAAATATTAAATATATTTCACTATATTTATATGAATATCTGTGACACGCAGAAACAAAATGTGGACGTTAGACAGAACTTGAACAGACAAACAGAAACGCTAGCATTAAATTTAATCTTCAGTCGCGTGGCGCCACCTGCTGGATAAAATCTGTAATGATTAGAATTCATTTGATTCTATTGTTGAACATTAATAACACTGATTATAAAGTTATTAAATAAATCTAAATCAGGATCAATGTTGAAATCGTTTAAATAAACAGAAATATTAATATCTGTCTAATACAGTTGTTATGTCTGTCCACTGTTCTTTTATATTAATGCATTATCACAGATATTTCTTCATAGCTGATGAGAAACATGGCTTTATCTTTTTCCTCAGAATAAACCAGCTCTACAGACCTGCAAGACCAGCCCACACTGTACAGCCAGTGCGTGTGTATGGGTGGTGTTGTGTTATCATCCATGCCGTTTACCCTAGTAGTCAAACACACACTCTCTCTCAGCTGTCCCACTTTACACCGATCACAACCTCGCTGAAAGATGTCTCGTGCTGCCGAAAGACTCAAACTGCTGATCAATCACCTCGATCGACCACCTGCAGTGATCGTATCCTTTTATATTCTGCTTTCTTTACGCAGCATCCGTTGTATCATCGAGGCTCCACAGAGAGCGGAACGGGCTGCTCTCTGCAGCCGACAGCTGCGCTTCTAGCGGCAGACACTTTTGTTGGCTAGGCCGGGGTCCCGCTGGCGACCCCAGGCCTACGGGAAAATGGGGAAAAACAATCGCTACTATTGTTTTTGAATGCTATATTTTATTGAATGTGGTTGTTGTACTCATAGTCACGGTAACACCGTTATTTGAGGCCATTGTTTTGTAGGTTCTTGTTTTGCAGGTACATTCACTTGTCTAAGGTGTAAAGTGGCGCTCTTATACAGGAAATGCAATGTTCTGAAACTGTTTAAACATGTTTTTATCCATATAACTCAGCTTATATGTTTGTTTTTAGGTCGTTTGATGTTTAAATTATGATCAATCTGCACCATATCTGTATCTCCCAGCAGACAGCCAGCAATGGAAAGGTCTGGTTAAGATGGTGGAGTGAGTTCAGATCTGCTCACCCATGTGTCCAACCCAAAATCTCAGATCAGATTTGAAACAGACTTTTTTTTAAATGACAGATGATTTCTTGGTTTCCTCCTTAACTGGCTCTCTTCAGACAGCGGCACCAACATCTGTTCAAACCTCGACCTACGATCACCCGCAGAGGCTGAGGTAAGGACACACCTTTATCACTTTAATTCCAACATTGGCCTTGGCAGCACTGACAGGGGCCTCAGGCTAAAGGTTTCTGCAATCCATGTTTATCATTCCCCTTTGACACACTTTCTGCCTTGCTTCCTTTGGTCACGTCCCACTTTTCTGCTCCTGTGTGACGGCACTAACAGCCGGTGGTGCGTTCAGATGCATTTATTCAAAAGAAAATAACATAATAAGGCTTTTTGTAAAGATAGTTCACTGGCAGTGCGTGCTTCATGTTAGAAAAACTGCTTTTGCTGCTTCAAGCTTCAGGGATCTCTCACATGTCCTGCTTGCTATCATCATTAGGTGTGTTGCTGTGTTGTTTTCTTTGCCAGCAACTGGAATTTACTGTAAATCCAGTATAATAATTCCCTTCTTTTTTAAAGATTTTTTGGGGCGGCGGGGGGCCTTTTTGAGCTTTATTTGACAGGGACAGCTTGAACAGTGACAGGACTGTGGAGAGAGAGAGATGGCGAATGACATGCAGGAAAGAGCCACAGGTCGAATTCGAACCCTGGGCCGCCGTGGCAAGGACTGAGCCTTTGTACATGGGGCGGGTGCTCCACCAACCGAGCCAAACGACACCCATTTCCATTTTTTTAGTAGTGTTTTATTCCAGTTTCACAGTAGAGTAACATATGTTGACATTGTTGTGTGTTATCACTTCTTCTGTTAGATACACATTTGATACTGACCTGCTGACCCCAGAGCAGCGACTCTCCTATGAGGAAAATGGCTTCATCCTCATCAAGAATCTGGTGTCTGAAGAGGACATCGACAGGTTCAGGTGACCATCAGGAACTCTGACAGCTGCAAAGACAGAAAATCTTTTCTCCCAGTGTACAAGCAAAGAACAGTGCAGTAACTGAACTGTAACGCCTCTAAAATACAATTTACTGCGATGAAGCCATTCATGAGATCAGCATACTCATGTGTCTCATTGTTAGCTTATAGTCTATTTGCATCAAAATTGCAAGATGTACATTTTTATATGGTGAGGTGCTGAACGTGTCTGTGTGCATCCTTCAGGAAGGAGTTTGAAAAAATCTGTCGACGGGAAGTCAAGGTTCCCGGTCTGACAGTGATGAGGGACTTGGCGATCGCGAAGTCAGAGTTTGTTGCAGATCAAAAAGCGATCTCCAAACTCCAGGACTTCCAGGAGGATCCTGAACTGTTCCGGTACTGCAGCTTACCACAGGTACTACACACACACACACACACACACACACACACACACACACACACACACACACAAGTAGTTCACAACAGTGCCATGTTCTCTGTTGGATTCAAGTTTTTTTTTCTGCATGTCACACTTAAAAGTCTTTACCTGGACATTATCTTCAAATTCTTTGGTATTTGATAAAGCACTTTGTGTCGCCTTTGGCGCCCCCTTGTAGTAGTCCAAAAAATGACACATATTTGACCCAGTGACCCACAAATAAATAGAATAAACGTTGGACAAAATGTGTGCTTTTCTGTGTCAGATTCTGCAGTACGTGGAGTGTTTCACTGGACCCAACATCATGGCCATGCACACCATGCTCATCAACAAACCTCCTGATGCAGGTATGGAGCAGCTAAATGATATTTAGAATGAAACGGTCTCAGCGGAACCTTGGAGATCTCTGGGCCTCAGTGTGAGAACTGCAGTGTTAAAGAGTCCTTTTGCTCTTTCAAGTGAAACCCTCATTCAGTTTTACCCGAATAGCGAGCAGTGTTTTAATGAGTGGGTGCCAGTCCTCCCGCCGATTTCACTCTTCTGAAGAACAATATGTTTTAATAAAGACAGTGAACAAGAATGAAAAAATATTGTAAAAATCAGCTTTACAAGTGAGAAAGGAAGTGAATTTTGTCAGGATGAACACAATGCATGTTGGGGAGAAAGACTGAATGTAAACATTTGTTTAAAAGAAAACTTTTACCTTTAAGTAGAATATTGAGAAGAAATGTCACATTTAAGACATGGTATCCAAAGGATAACCTTCATGACATGAAATATCTCATTTAGATGACTCATGATCAGAAGAAAAGCAGCACTGTTTGGGAGCACAACATTGGTTCTTTAGTTTTTTAAAACCAGCTCCAGGTTCATCTCTCACGTCTCCCGTTGTTTCAGGTAAGAAGACATCTCGTCACCCGATGCATCAGGATCTGCATTACTTCCCGTTCCGCCCAGCAGACAGGATCGTCTGTGCTTGGACCGCGATGGAGAAAGTGAACAGGCAGAACGGCTGCCTGGTCGTCCTGCCGGGAACACACACCGGCACCCTGCAGGAGCACGACTACCCCGAATGGGAGGTATGAACACACACACACACAAAACAAGAAGCACGATGCCACCTGCGAGGAGGGGCCGACACATAAACTTTGTCTTGTGGGTCCTCAGGGTGGTGTGAACAAGATGTACCATGGAGTGCGTAACTACAACCCACAGCACCCCAGGGTGCACCTGGAGATGGAGAAGGGCGATACTGTCTTCTTCCATCCGCTGCTGATCCATGGCTCAGGCATGAACCAGACGCAGGGCTTCCGCAAGGTACTACGCTACCCATAATCCAGCTGGATTCTTAAACAAAAGTCTTCTCATCTTAACAGATGTGAAATATATTATACATTTAAAGACGTCAGTGTGTGAACGTGTGTGTTATGTGTGTTTTTAGGCCATCTCTTGCCACTATGCCAGCGCTGACTGCTATTACATTGATGTGAAGGGAACCACACAGGAAAACATTGAGAAAGAGGTGAATGACATCGCGTTCAAGAGGTATGCTCTGGACGAAATTACCTTCAAGGTGAGACATTTAGATTCACATCACATTCATCTTTTAGAAAGTTCTGGACAAGCTATCCAGTCTTTACTATTTTCTGCACAGCAGCATAACTTGCTGTTGATAGTAAAGACAACAGCTTTTAGCTAATTGTTTTGGTGACCTTGCTGCTTTGGTTCAGTCTCACTGCTCTCATCGACTTTGTTCGTAGCCACAGCAGGCAGCTGTTTTCTCTGATATACCCACAGGACACTACCTGCCCAGCGCTCAACTGTAGACAGATGAAATTAGCGACCATCTGGTGAACACAGTGGAGCAATTAGCAGCTAAAGAGTCAGATATTTCTGATATAAGAGTTGGTGGAAACCAAAGCAGAGCTAAAAGCAGAGTGAATATTAGACTTAGATTCACCAGGTGACCAGAAAACAATTATGTAATACTGTATTTAAGTACAAATTTGAGTAAATTTAGTGATATTGTGATTACGGTCTGCACCAGAAATGGACAATGTTGCTTCTTCTATACAGACAGAAATCTTTTTTTACAGACTGCGACATCACAAATGAAGATGTTGGACTGTGCGGTGAAAACGCAGAGTTGAGAGAATTGTTAAATAAAAAGAACACTTTATCTTATATTGTCATTATTATTCTGACATAGAACTGCATGAAAGATGCTCACTGCGTTGCATCTTGGTCAAAACGATTCCACCGACGACCAGTAAACCGACTGATTAGCTCTTGTTGAATACGCCTACATAATAAAGGAAAGAATCTAGACATTTCTGCTTTACTTCTATTGAACTGACCCTTTAACTCTTTCTCCTACAGGATACCTGGGCTTTCCGAGGCCGCCTGGTTCAAGGCGAGAGGACCACACTTTAAACACACCACAGACACACACCTTAATTTTGGTGCCTTCTGATAATCCAAACTCTGATTTTCTTTCATAATGGAGCGATGAGATTAGATGAATTACTACACACTTTATTTAATTGAGGCTTCAGAGTTCGTACTCACAGTAACCCTTGAAATGTAATCTAGAGCATGTTGTTCTAACAGAAAACTGATTATATTTTAGAAGAAAACACAAGCTACAAGATACCTCATAAGCAAACTGCTACACAGTACTGAGGAGAATAAACCTCCTGCTACAAAACACAGCTGAAAATACATTTCAGAGCAGTGGAAAAACTATGAATGCATCTTAATTGAGAGATAAGCTTAAAAAGTATGTTGATTAAGTAAAAGAGGAGTGTGTGGGGAAGAGATGGAGCGGGCTTGAGAGAGATAAAGTAGAGTGACAGAGAAAAATTTAAAGCTATTTTCATAAAAGAATGCAAAGAATCGGTGCTGATTGTACCTTTTGATAATTAACACTGAGTCCTTGACCTCGTCCTGCCTTATAAATCTATCAACGTGTTCAGTTTCTTCTCTGTTGATGTGATTTTTCTTTTTTAACATTTAGACAAAGGCTAAATGGATGTTTGTTTTGGAAATCTTTGTGTAATAGATTAAATGTTTCAGTAAGATTAATAATAAAAATGGCTGCTATAATGATGATAACATTTGTTCTGATTTCCTCTGAAGCGTCAGACACAAAAACAACAAGAACTGTGACCTGGGGTTTGTTGGCCTGGAATTGTGCAGCACCAACTTAAAATTCAAAAAGTAAATTTTATACTCTTCACTAGTTCATACACACTATCCACGGTGCATCAGAGAAAGTTCCTCAACACTGAATGACATTTGAACGGTGTCATGTTGGTCCCAGAGGGTTTGGCTGTTTTTTTAGATGGAGGTCCAGTTATTCCCCCATCCAGATGTGATCCAGATGTGTGTGTGTGTGGCTGTATTCAAACAGTGTCTTTGTTTAAACCCATTGGGAAGCTCTCAGCTCCTCATTTAATTCAGACATGCAGGAAATCCATTCACATGGAGGAGAACTGAAATAAATGTAGAGGCTTCTTCGTCACTGTCAATATCACTGAAGGTGATAAATGCAGAATATGTAGACACTTCAACACTGGCACACATGAATCCTTTAGCAGATGAAGACTCATTTACATATATACACCCACATATACAAACGTACGCATATAAAAACATTTCTATACATACGTGTATAAAAACACACGTTGCATTCACACTCAAATAAATGCACACACAGCAAATAGTTTCTCGGTCTAACTGCAGCCCCATTTCCTACTAAATGATCCCCAGACTGCAGATCTGTTGTTGTTTTTCTGAGCAAAGTGGTCGGTCGTCTCTGCCCAGTTTCCTTTGGACGGGACTGAAACACATTTTAGATTTCACAAAGCTCACAGGGCGTCAAAGGGAAAATCCACAGCAACTTATGAACTTTGCTCCTCACACGAGGTTCAGCAGCCCTCAGCATAATGTAGAATTAACCACAGGTAGGCACGATAACGTACTCTCCCTGAGATCATTCATACCTGGAGGGATAATGAAGGGGTCCATCGGGATGTTACCACCTGCACACTCTGTGCCTGCGAGGGAGACTTCCTACTCACGTAGGAAGGTAACAATGCACAATAGAACTTGTCATAAAAGCCGATAAAAGCTATTAAAAAAGAATCTGTGAGCTTGGCATTTCTGTAAAATTATATGTTATTAAATTATTTTATAAGGTGGAATTATTTTAAAATACCTACACATTATCTCAACCTATAATATATGTATACAGTCTATATTGTATCTTGTTTTGAGGGGATACGTCAAGCTATCTGACCTATTTACTTGAATATATACAGTTCAAGCATAATGAACTTTGGTCAGCAAACTCAGACACGTCCTCATTCATGTCAGCTCATATAAGGCAACATATGACCATATGGCAGCAAAGCAGTTCTTTCCAGGTTATATCCTGTCCTGTCCTGGCCCCATTTTTTTTTACTGCAGACTGCTTCTTTACTCTATATTCGGTGTTCTTAAATTCTAGGAAGACCTAAGAAACATTACTCTGGATATAATTTACGTTAATTTATTCATTATTTGCATGTTTCAAGCAACTCTAATCAGTACTTTTATATTAACAATGTGGTCAGGTGAGCATGTGCAGTGTGAAAGGGCAAAAACCTGAAAAGACTCATCACCAAGCCTGCTGTTCCTCTCAGCTTGGCAAAGTGTTTTTAATCATTGTTTCGGTGACATTACTGTTTTGGTTCAGCCCTGATGCTCTCATCAACTTTGTTCGTAGCCAAAGCAGGTGGCAGTTTTCTCTGATAAACCCACAGGACGCTACCTGCCCTGCACTCAACTATAGACAGACGATTAGCGACTACCCGATGGACAAGAGTTGGTGGAAACCAAAACAGAGCTAAAAGTAGAGTGAATAGTAGACTTGGATTCATCAGTCACTATACCACTATACTTCTTTCTATAATACTATATTTAACACTGTATATTTACATATGCATACCGTATATATACTTAAGTATTGTATAATATAATTAGATATAGACAGACACAGATAGACACAGTGATGTCTCCTTGATTTATTACTTCCAATAATAAGTTCTTCATCTTCATCTTCTTCTCCCTTGGGCGATTGAAATTCCAGCAGCTTCCTCCCCTCCCCAAGCCTTTCTCTTCCTTTCCCTCCTCCTACTCTCCCTGCCTCTCCTACCTTCCTCCCTTCCCTCCTTCATCCTTCTCACTTCAGTTCAGTTAGGTGTGCTGTTAGTAGAGTAGTAGAGATTTTGCTTTCCTCTCTCAAGATGTCCTGGACTCGAGTCTTCGTGCTCTCTCTGCTCGCTGCCTTCCTCATCCTCACATGTGAGTACTTTGTCTGGATGGGTGGGGAAACAGGTGGGGTGAGGGGGATATTTTGGAATAAACATCCTCAGGAAAGATGAATAGAATAGTTTTGAAGGATGCATTGATGCACTGATGTGCTGTCATCCTTTGATATGGAAAAAAAACAATAATACTCTGGTATTATTTTGCCTGCAACATACCTTAGACCTGTGGGCATCAGAGTGTGAATCATCATCTATTTGTGAATTGCGAATTTATTCTTAAATTTAAACTTTTAAAGTTTAGCACATCATTTGTATAATCATATATGGGGACATTAGGTATTAATGTGAATTCATTTGTGAAACAAATATATTAAAGTACATTTACTGTATATAATAACTGCTGTTTGTTGATCTCATGGAAATGGATTATATTTGCATATAAGTTTTAAGTCATGTTTTCAGTGACAAGTAAGGAACGTAAGCATCTATGTTACCACCTCCAGTCTGTGAACTACTGAGCGTGGTATATAAAATAATGACGAGCAACCCAAGTCTAAATTGTGAATAAACTGAGAGACAGATGTCTCTGCAAGGCCAGACTTCTTCTGTTTTATTAGATTTGGAAAAAAAAAGTTATGGTTACAGCTGTTTTAATACTCTTTTATTCTGCCACATGGATCATTTGTAAAATGGCAATCATGGCCCATGTGACCTTCCGTACATGGTGACCATGACCTCGTGTAACCTAAGGATAGAAAATTCCATAACAGTGACAACACACATCTTCTGTATTTTCAGTTTACATGTTACTTTAATTTTTGGTTTCTTTTGTTTCATCTTCGAGACGTGTTCTAACTATAAGCTGAAGTTGGTTCTTGTATAGACAGTTTGTACGTTTGTGAACACAAAAATCAAACACTGGCTAAATTAAAAAGTGGGACACTATGATTTCTATAAATATAATTTAGCGCGCCTGCATACAAGTTTACATTTGACACAGATACATTTTCATGCTACGTGTTATTATTGGGATACAGAAATAAGCAGGTTTGAATTCTGTTTCTCCAGTTTGTTCTTTATATTAAACGTTCTACTCATCAATGAAAGGCCAGTTTCCTTGTTTTTTAGCTACACTTAAAGTCCACATTTTTAGATTTTAGATTCTTATAATCAAATCTTAAGCACGACTACGACTACAATAAAGTTTCCCAGCTCTGTAATAATACCTATTTTTAAAGATAACTTCTCTTCCTAATGCTATAGATTTCAGTGTGGTGGAAAGTGCAGCGGTCCCGGATGATGCACAACCAGACGAAACTAAAGGTGACTCAACCCTTTTTTTTACTATATCACATAGACTTGCTCCACTTGTCCTCATTACGTGACCTCCACCTCCTGACCTCTGACTTTTAGAGCAAGCACCGCAAGTGTTCATGCCCGAGTCGGACGCCTCCAACTTCTTCAAGCGCCGCAGTCGCCGCTCATACCAACACTATCATGAGCGTCAGGGTAAGTCCTTTAATATCTGTTTGGCGTGTCTGTTAAAATAACAGTAGCTGTCTGCTGGAAAGTTGGAAAACTGTTTTGAACTGTGTGCTTAAGGGCTGTCCATCATCACTACTGGCAGGAAACCAGCAGCATCATGAGTGGCGGCTGGTGGTTTGAAGATGGGGGAGGTGGGGTTATATTTGTTTATAATGTGGTTGACTAGCCCCAACGTTGTTTGAGCGGTTTATGTGTGGCCACACTGTGGACAGTCTAAAATATGGCCTCCTTGTGTATGTGAGTATGTGGGGGTGTTGGTTTATTGGTCTGGATTTGGACTCTGAGGATGATATGGTTTGAGATTTTCACTGCAAGCTGTGAAAGTTCAAGAGAGAGATAGAAAGAGAGAGTAATGGAAACTCAAGCAGGTGTTGTTCTATACAGTAGCAGCTCTTAAATGTGAGACACACACACGCTGGAGGCTGTAGAAGGAGTCACAGGATAGTATGGAGCAGGCTCTTACTCTCTCAGCTTCTTGGTACAATAAGCTTATTCTTTTGCTGCCAGCATCCTGCACGATACACAAGGCCAACGCACTTCAGACCAAATGAGAAGTGTTTCAGGGACAATCCTGCAAACACACAGGAACTTTAAAAAAAAAAGCCTCTTTTTTTCATCTCCTTGTTAATTCATCTCTGTTGCTGGTGGAATAGCCATCAGAGAAGTCCATGTGTGCCCCTGAGCAGGCCTCCAGAGACAGGCTGCGGATCATTTCACCTTGCCCGCCCATCTGAGCGCCAAACGGAGCCTCGGCTCTGGCCAAAAAAGGCCCACATTCTTGGAAAAAAAATAAAACACTTAGAAAAGGCACAGTTCATGAGAACATGAGGGGGCAGCTGTGTGACTGTTTGTAAGGATTTTTTTTTTAACAGAGAGGTGTGTACAGGTTGCGAATGCAAGCTCTGCAGTTCTATGCAAGCTGACGAGTGATCATACCAAGCCTGAAGTTCATTTGCTTGCGTTGGAGATCCTACCCACCTACTTTCAGCCAATATTTCTTAAAAATCTTTTTAACCTGATAGAGTGAAGATACAAAAGACTGAAATATACACATGGAAAAGCAAAGTTTCCTGCTGTATTTCTCCATCATTCAAAAGCCAGTGTATAGATCCAATGTTTCCAGCAGATGGTGGATGATTGCATAACCAAGTGTGACTTCACTGCAGCTTTCTTATAGCCGTGCCTGCCTCATGCTATCAATAACTGAGTGAAAAAGAAAATATATGAAAATAAAGCCAAAGCTGAAGGAAGACAAGCACAAATACCTGTGAACAGTTTTACATGCGAAGCCATCACTGGCTTATTTGGAGGGGAAGAGTGGATGCAGGCCTGTGTATATACATGAAATGTCGTGATGTAATCGCCACACTTCTCACACATCTGTTATGATTCAACAGTTAAAGAAAAACACAGACTGCGCAGTAATGTCTAATGTGTACAGTGGCTGCTCTGTACCTAAATGGGTGGGGATGTTTAGTTTTGTACAGTGTTGGAGCAGGAGGGAGGTGAGTGTGTTTACACAAAATTCTAATCCATTACAGTAAGTGGTATGGGTCATTTATTTGTTTTCAGTGCCTCACTAGGTCCCGTATATACTCCAATAAGCTAATAATCTTGTAAACATCGGTACTCATTGGTCATACATTGGTTGTTTAATTCAATTTGAGGTTTTCCAGTTGTTACTACAGAGCATGACTACAGCTACACTGTAAAAAAAATGTCAAACCATGACCAACCAAGACCGTAAAATATGTCATAAAATCTGACTGTGTTTTACTGTATATAGGAAAACCCTTCACAGCGTTTTAAGGACATTTATACAGACTAATGTAGCATTTTATATCACAGATTGTTAATTTTACAGTAAAACACCGTAATATTTAATAGATATTTTACGGTCTTTTACTGTCAGTTGGCAGTTTTTCACCATAAAATCTACAGACATTTTAAAATATGGAATAAAACCACAGTGTACGCTAGCAATTATGTAGGGCTTTACTTAGAGTGCTAACATGCTCATAATCACAACACTAACATGCTGATGCTACACATACTGTTTTCCATATTTACCATCTTAGTTTAGTGTAAGCATGCTAACCTAATTAGCTGCAAATAGAAAGTGCAGCTGATACATTGTCAATTCTATTTGACGCTGCTTTGATCGCTTAAAGCTGCTTCCTCTTTTTTTTAGTACAAGCATTTTTCTGCATTATATACTGGAAAGAAACCGAAATGTTTACAATAGGTCTATATCAACCGACTGATACATTGAAAATTCAGTAGGTTTTATCCTCTGGGGACCAGGAATACCTGTACAAACTTTGATCCCAATACATCTAGGAGATGCTGAGATTCAGTCTAGCCCAAAGTGACCATTTAGTCAACTTTTGCCATCCTTTGAGCCAAAAAACATAACTACAAATCACACAGCAGACAATCTATCAGGTTACAGGAGAAAATGTAGTGACTGCAACTGCTTCATCTATCTGCACACAGATAAAAAAAATTGGATTACTTCTCACCTCTCCTTTCCATTCTTCTCTCCACAGCCGAACAGAGGATACAGTACACTGCAACTGAGCAGAGGAGAGAGGCCACTGAGGAGAGAAGGACTGAGCGTGAGAGGTTTGCAGAGGAGGATCATGATGGTAAGACCTTGATGCAGCTTTTGGTCTCATCTTCCCTTGAACTGAGGGTACAGTAAAAATACCTGAATGACAAACAAAAGCAGAAATGAATTCCAGCTTCTGTGACCCTTTTTCACGTTTCACACATTTTTAACATGAAGCGTATCTCAAAATAACTTTTTTCTAAGACAATGAATGAAACAGACAATAAAGCATTTAACAGCTTTGTTTCATGTTTTATGGGCTAACCTTAATTAATCCTTGCAAACAATCTGACATTTACTTATGACAGAGTTCTAGTTCTAGTCTTGAAAGAACCTCACGACATCCACGAGCCTCTGGTCCACGGCAGAGTGCCTGAGACTTCAGCAAATCAAAGTGTCCATTTGCGGTTGACCCCAAGCTGACAATCTTCCCTGTGGTTGTCTGTCTGGAGTGATATATTTGCGATGACAGTTTCTAAACTAAGCACTGCTAACCATAAAGATGCGATTGGGTTTTCTATGTGAGATACACACTGTTTTTGATGGTTTGGGGTCAACAGGTTTTTATAGATAAACAATCTCCACCGGTCATGGAACGCAGAGATGTTGTAGAAACTGCTATAAATGTTAAAACTCTTATTTTTATTATGTCTCTAGTGTCTTGGCTTTCCATTGCTAGCCTAGTCAAACCATTTTAAAGCTCATTAATGTGAAACCACACACAAATACTGGATTTCATGTAGGTGTGATAACTGCTAGAGATGGTGGTTTAGCTGTCGTTTCTTAACGCACTTTTATTTGGTTTCACCATGTGGTAGATATCGTAGCTAATCCCTCAAAGATATAACTACAACTAACATTAATTGTTTGTCCTACCTGGCTGCTTGTAATCATGGTTAATATAATCAGACATGGCAGCCGAAGCACCTAGCAAAATTCTAGTAATTTAGAGCACGAGCATTAGCGCTGGACAAAGATATGTTAGTAAGAATTGGTTTTAAATACATTTAACTTAAACCAGTGCTCTGTTCTGGTCTTCAGTAACACGAGGGAAACATCTGGTACCGTTGTGGCTGAAGATGCTAACGAGAGTGAACCAAACCAGTAAAGCTGTGGGCTGGAATACCAAAACAATTAGCTAAAAAAAAGACGCTAAAAGGTTAAAGCTGAGGGGAAGTTGACTGATAAAGCTCAGTGCTTTCACCAACATGACTGACCTCTGTGATCCTTTGTTAATATAAAAATCTTGATTATCACCACATACTTTTAATTTTCTTTTTTTCCACAGAGCAAAATGAAAGAACAAGGGAGAGGTATGAGCAGTACCGGGAATATCACTATGACGGTCTCTATCCTCGCTACCGCTGGTACTTCTGAGCCGTCGCGTGGAGGGCGCGGGCTACGTTTTTTTGTTTTTTTTTTACCACCATTATTCTTCACCAAATGTGACTCCAGACACTTATCACCATAGATATCATAACATCTACAAATCTACAATATAACATTTCTTTTTTTTAAAGTTTTTATTTTAATAAAACCTACATTGTACAACATGTATCTTCATGTCAAACTGTTTTTGGTATTTTGCATCATGTGTCACCCTGGAGACAAACCTGAAGAAAGCCAAAAACAACAGTCTCCGTCTCTTCCAAAGCAAAACGTTCAACTTTGTGCCTCCTCCCTGTCTACTCGGCCAAGCAGACAGAGCAGCTGCACTGATAAGTCCGAACCAAGAAATCAAAGAAAAGATGAATTTAACAGACAGACTGTCTTCAGAATGTGACCATGGGTGACATCCAGTGTGATTTAGGGTAGCTTAAGTAATCAAAGATTCATGTTTGGGAGCCAATAAAGTCTTCATAACTGGGTGAAGTAACCTTATTTGGACACATAGTGAATCTCAGTGGGTCTAGTAAGTATACAAAAATAAAAAAGATACTTCTGCCAGTAGGGATCCTTCAGAATTGGAGAGGCAGTGCACAGTGAATCCACTTGGATTGACTCTCTGCTTTTCTTCGATCGAGCTTTCGAGAAATTTTTTTCACTTTCTGTGTGATCCCTCGGGGTCTCCTGGAAACTTCAAGTCTTTTCTAACCAGCTCTCTCAAGATTTCCTTCACAATCTTAAATGGAGCCACACCTTTTGCATGTTTGTTTTACTGCCTTTGTTACATGTATATATATAAGCTATATTACCTTCTTACATCATCAATGAACTTGTTTCACCAGAGGACTTTAGCTTTATTTTATGGAAAGAAACTGTCTTAAAGTCAAACTGACAAATAAAGATGACTTTCCTGATTTCCAGACCACTGATGTGTTTTTAACTCGTGCTAACACTGTCTGGTATTTAAAGTATTTAAAGGAAGGGAGGCTGCGTGGAAGAAAAGAAGATGAGGTGAGCTGCAGAAGCCATCAGTCTGAAATGAAATCCACATTCCAGAGTGGAAATATTAGACACAAACTGGGCAAAGAAAGACAGAAGAGACGTAGAGTGCATAAAAAAAACAAAAAACAGTAGCAACGGTATAATGAGCAGAAATGAAACCCTCAGAATGATGTGGCATGGCACTGGACACATGCTAATCACACAGCTTCAAATCCAAAAGCCTTATTTTATCTCTATACTCTGATTCCACCTCAAAACCTTTGCTGCTTTAGGCCAAGTGGATTGGCTGGATGACTTGAGCGAGCGCCACCTGGCTTCAGTCATCACGTCAACACATGGAGTGTGTTAGAGGAGTGATTCTCAAAAATGTGGTCTGTGGCACTCTGCTAGAAAGTTTCCAGATTCATTCATTTAAATGATCCTGATAGATCAGTTTGATTTGTGAATTTAAAATAGTTCATAGATTACGCTCTTCACTCCCAGTGGTCAAGCACACACCATGAGTACTCTGTGTTGAGATGGTGCAAATAACTTTTACTACGTGTTCCCAGCACATTATTTGTCTTGTTAGAGGAGTTCCTTCACTGTAAAGAAACAGAGAACCTCTGTGATTGAGGATTAATAACTCCCTACTCATCTAATAAAAATGTGCTGTTACATACATTTCTTATTTATAAGCAACCTGCCTAACTTTTCCTATATTTCCCAGGATACCTTTCAACAACCCATGCAGGAAAAAGCATGCAAAAGTTGCTTTAATCACATCCCTTTGCTGAGATGTAACCTGGCTTTTATGTGTTCAAGGCAAAATAGGTATTTGAAAAGAAAACGCTGAAGTTGGTTTAAGTTTGTCTCAAAGGACGGCAGAGGTTTTGGCATGTCGCAGCAGGAAAAGCATGTGTTCCTAATAACATTAACAATGGCTGTGTTCTGTGCAGTCCCAGTAAGTCATGACAGCGTGACAGTGAGCCAGCAGGAGCAAAACCAGGACCCTGAAACTGAAGCTGCTAAATGAGATTCAGCCATATTTTTATTATTAACAGCTGTCGCATCTCAAAGTGTATTTTGGGGAAAAGACTCTGAGAGATGAAATGTTGCAAATTATTACTTTAATCAGCTTATCGCCAGCATTTCCGCTGTTAGCGCAGACGTTCACATCTACATCATCAGTGACAAATCAATAAACTTTAAAAACATCATGTGAAAAATGCTAACAAGAATTTACAAACATAAAAATCTAAAGACGTCCCCTCAGCGAGCCGCTCGGTGTCGTCACTTTGCGCTGTTGAGGAACTTGCCGTGCTCCTCTCCTCGGGGCAGGAGGAGCTCTCCACCGATCTTGGGTCCAGATTTCTCCTGAAATAAAATATATAAAAAGCAACATCAGGCCTGTTTTCTTTCAATGAAATATGTTTTTTTTTCCTTTTCAAATGATCTGAGTCAGAGAGAGATTTTACCTTGAGCATCCCGTCACGCTCCCATTTAAACAGGCCGCAGTTACTGAAATGTTAAAACATTAGTGTGTTAGATATGCATGTTATTTCTACGTTTCCGTGACCGCTGGGAACTCTGAAAAACTTTGACTGAGTGAGAAAGAGACGACCAGAGTGTCAAGAGTCTTACCTGCAGTGTTTGTTGGGCAGTCTGTCGAGAGCGATGGCTCTCTGTCCACACGGACATTTGAAGAAACGCTTCACGGCGTCGTGCCACCGCAGATCATGATTCTGCTCCACACAACGATCCGCCGGCTTGAAGTACGTGTAACTACACTGGAGGCAAGAGCATTCATGATCGTTTCATGATTAATACACCAAGAAAGCGACTTTTCATTTAAACATCCTCATATCTGCACCAAGTCCATGTGAATTTAACTCAGTACCTTCTTACAGGTAACAGCACGACACTTCATCTCTCTGATGCCCTTCATCTTCTCCTCCATCTGCTCCTTTTTCACCAGGGCGTCAAAGTAGCGCTCCTGTATTTGGTACTCCTCCTGAGAGAGACGAGATTCAGTGATGTCAGACACACTTTGCAGTGTTTGAAATATCGAAATGCAGCTGGATGTGCTGAAAAACGTACCGCCTGTAGTGCGGCCCCGTGAAGGGATTTGGCGTTGAGGATCTTTTGAAACTCGTCTGACTGGACGTAAAGGAGCTTATCTCGTTTCTTCTTCAGGGCCGGTTCCTCTTCCTCGTTGCTGGACGATCCACCTGCGTGGCAAGTAAAAGGACACGTTATGACGAGCGACACAGACAGAGAATTCTAAACTGTACTCATCAAATCAAGTCTCTGGAATGTCTCCACATTCAGCCATGAATGATTTTCTCACATAAACTGCTATCAAGTATGAGAAAACATCAGTATGTGGGTGTGTGTGTGTGCCCTCACCCTTAGGTGAGGTGAGACTCCTCTCCACCCGAGCGTTTATCTCTGTGTTGTTACCCCTCTTCCTCTTCACAGCGTTGGGGTTTTCCTTTTGGAGTCCCGTCCCTTTGGCTCTCAGCTTCTTCAGAGCAGCCAGCTTGGCGGCTGATAGGCTGAGGGCACTGGGGGCGGGCGCAGGTGGCGGACTGTTCTCAAAGAAGAGGATGTCTTCCCCTTCAGTGAAGCCTCGGCCCAGGGTGGGGACGTGGGGAGCTGCGGGGCTTTGGGTGGCCTTGGGGACCTCAGAAGCTGCCTTTGGGGACGTCAGGCCGACCCGGCTCAGCGAGGAGGAGGATGACCCAGGTGTGGGTCCGGCTGAGCTCTGCAGTACCCTCTTCTGGATCTCCTCTGCCCTCCGCCGGCGGTTCTGCAGAAGCTCCTGCTGCTTCTGTTTCTGCTGCTTCAGCAGGTCCGAGGCAGAGATGGACTGAAGTGGAGCTGCAGCTGCATTTTTGGAGACTGTGGATGGACGACAACGTAAACATAAAGCCGCTACACCGACCTGAGATCAACCCAGGCCGCAGACAATTCGTTATTTATGTTCTGAGCAGTGAAAGGCACGGCGATGTTTCCGGGTCGTGTACCTGCTTGGCTGCTCTGTGTTAAGTGCTTCTTCAGCTGCAGAGCTCCGGGTGTTGGCATCGACAACAGGCCCTTGAATTCATTCGAACATCCTGAAACTTCACCGGACTGCACGGCTACGGAAAACACAGACGTGAAAATCTTTATCAACCACTTTGTCCGGCTTGTGAATGCGTTTGTGAACGCGAGTGTGTCGGTTCTCACCGAGCCTTTTGGCCTGTTCGACGAGCTGAGCTGAGCCCTTCACGAACAGCTTGTCCAGAGTCTTCTGGGCGGGTTTGTTTGGTCTGGACGCCGCTCTGCAACACACAGACCCGTTTAAATGTCAGGCAGCAAGTCCAACACAGTGTTCCTGGCTTCGTAAGCTGCAGTTAGTCCTACACAAATTGACTTAGCACACTGTAAAAAGTGAAAATATTCAACCAGCCAGAATTCAACTGGACGGGGTTGTGACCGCGGTATGTGCTGCTGTCTCGCTACAGCGTGTCCTGGAACAATCAGGAGAGGCTGACCGCAATTTTCACACCACACACACACACACACACACACACATCGAGCCTTTCATTATTACTAAATGACTGATTACTGATTGGAGGGTAAACAATGACAGCATGACTCACAGTGAGGCGGCACAGGCGGCTGAAGACATGCCGCCGTAGTAGAAGCCGTCCTGACACAGACGCTCTCTCAGGCTTCCGCCCTTCCCCTTCACCTTCACCTTGTTGGGAGCTTTCCCAGAAAACGACGACTGCAGCTCGGCCCTCTTGGAGCTCATCTTCTTATACTGAGCTTTGACGTGATACTGGCAGTACTGACACTCGTACTGCAAACAAAACAAACACACAGAAACCGGCGTGGCTGTCAGACACAATGGAGTACAATGGAGAAGTAAGGAACGGGAGAAGGAGATGGACCCACCATGTTGACGATCTGAGAGCAGGGTTCTCCGTTCTTCTTCGCGGCCTTGCAGGTGCCGTAGTCCTGAGCTTCACCCATCAGCAACACCTTCTGTGGATGATCCACCGTCAGGCTCACCTGCACGTGTTCAACACAAGCTTTGAGTTTCTGGAAGCAGGATCAGCTTACAGTAGTAACAGATGATAATCAATCAAAATGAAAAAGATTCTCTTTCGCTGCCTTGTCCTTGTCTGAGTTTTATTTATTCAAATATCTTATGGCAGGAACTCATTTTAAACTTTTTATTATATTTGTTTTATAGATTTATGATGTCTTGTTATTGTTATTGTCCTCAGATACAAATCAAAAGAAAACGAATCAGCAACAAACTCAATGAGAAACTTTGAGTTTCAGCTATTTTTTAAGAAAAAAGGACAAAAAAAAATGTTGAATTTGATTCTTTTCATTATTACAAATGGAATATCTTTTGGTTTACACTGCAGGTTGGAGTGAATAAAATTATAGTGGACATTGTTGACTATTTTTTGACATGATAAGCGACAACTGATCTAAGAATAGAGAAAATAAGACGCACATTAAGTGATAATGAAAATAAACTCTAGCTGCAGTCTCCTGCAGAGATGATGTTAATATTGAAAATCAAAAAGAGGTTAACTGGTTATAAAGTAGTGGAAGTGAACTGCAAAAGGCCGAGCATTAGTGAAGCTACATTATGTTACATTTAGACTGTGATGGAAAAACTCGACGCAGGAAAAGCAGAGATATCATCTCAGAAACAGTAAGGAGCTAATAGTTTTTTGATACCACATCCAAAATTGTGCCCTCTGTGTGTGTGTGTGTGTGTTTGTGTGTGTGTGTGTGTGTGAGTGTTTATGTGTGTGTGGTGCAGTTGGAAACAGCTTTGGCTTTCCTCTCGACATTCCTCTCTTAACTTCTCAGTTTGTCAAGCTATTTGCACCAACACCACCAGTCTGCTTTTATTGGCCAAAAAAAATCTCAAAAACGTTCAGTAAAATATAAATGAGATGTTATTGCCTCACCACGAGTGAATAACAGTTCATTTTTCTAAGATAATGAGCGAAGAGCAACCTCAACATCCTGAACCATTTTCAGTTTTCACATCAACACACGTCTTTTTCTGAACTACAGCGTCTGAGATGAATGAACAGCTTTTATTCTCTCTCAAATCAAATTAAAGCCTCTTACTGACCTATAATTCAGATCCTGCATTAACATGAACGTACGTTACATTCAGTTCAGATTGTCCACTCACCCCGTCGTATCCGTCTTTCTGCTTCATTGGGTTTGGGTTGAGGAGGCCGATGACAGTGCCCGGCTCCGTCTTCCAGTGCTCTTTATGAACTTCTCCAAACAGAAGCAGAGACACGTACACCTCCAGGTTATGGAGGTCATTCAGTTTCCAGATGCTGAAGGTTTTGCCCTGCAGAGAGGAAGCACTCATAAAAAAAAAATAGGACAATGCACAGTGATTCCAAAGTTATGAAACTGACTTCACACCAATCAAGATTTGCCAATTCGGGCAAGAGTCTGTTATTGAGGCCTTATTGAACCTTGGTGCTTGCCCTGACGTGTTTGTATAGAATGTGAACTAAGCCTAAATATTCATGTGAGACAAGGACAGTGAACCACTGTTTCAGAGTCAGTGTGAAAAACAGGACACTGCTCGCTGTAGGAAGAGAAATCTTTAGATGAACTTTGGCGAAAAAATGTTTGATTTCGTTTGCCAAATGTTTTTGCTCTTGGCCAAACGCAGCAGGTTACATCCAGAGATGGCAGGTCTGAGCGTAGACCTACACTGCTGCTGCTTTGTGGTGTCGCCTTGTGGACCAGCACGGCGAAGGTCACCCAGTCGCTGTCCTCCAGCTTCTCCCGAGCCAAACGTTCCGGCACCTGCGACAGACGGATCAGACGGCGGTCGGCCATCCTGCGGTCCATGTCGCTGGAGGAAACCCGCGGCTTTCTGAAAGAGCCCAGATTCAAACTGAGACACTGGACAGGAAGGCCTGGATTTGTTTGTGTGTGAAACCTCTGGTTTCCTAGTGTCCTCACCTGAGCCGCAGTCCTGAGTATTTCTCAACACCCACATCTTTAGGAAGGGGAGGAAGAGAAGGAGGTTTAGGCTGCCCCGCTGATGCAGCTGGTGCAGCTCTGCTTTGAGACGACGGAGGTGAACGCAGAGGATTGGTGACCTTGCTGGTGCTCTCTACTGGCTGGAAGGAGCTGCCAACCTTTATCTCTACCAGAGGACCTCTGTTGTTTTCTGATGAGACAACAGTGAAGAAAATCCACTCAAACCGTGACTTTAAATCACTTTATGGAAATGGTGGCCTCACAATAAGTCCTACCTGGTGATGTGCTGGATTTTGGATGATGAGCTACCCTGGGTTTGCGCTTGAAGGAGTCAGCATTGTTGAGCTGATCGAAAAAGTCAGAGGACTCCTGGAGCTTCACACTTCCTCCTCTGACAGGAGTGGATGATGATGCTGCTGTCAGAAGATAAATCCAATTTATTCATCATAAAATAGCAGAAGCAGCCAGAAGCTACTGCGGCTGGTGAGCCACAAAATGTTCACCTGCTTCTGTCTTTGTCTTCTGTGCGGCAGTAGCTGGTTTGCCCTGAGAGGTTTTGGAGGTGTTGAGTTTAGGGGTCGTTGGTTTGGGACTGGCCAAGCTCCCCGCAGTCTTGGTTGGAGTTGAAGAGGAGGTGGAAGCCTCCTGGCTTGCTTCCAGCTGCTGCTGCAACCGCTGCATCTGCTCCTGCATGCGCCTGAGTTCATCTGAGGAAGACAAAAAGCTTTTTTTCCACCATTCAACCCAACAAGCAGCTGAACTGAACTAAATCACATTGTAACAAGAAAGCAGATGAGAGAAGAGACTGCAGTGTAGTTAACCTTGTAAATCCTCCTTAGATTTGTTCAGGCTCTCACAGGCTTCCCCTCCGCTTCCTTTCACTTTAGTGTCTTTGTCTTCACTTTCAATGTCATCCACATCTCCGAAGAGATCTGACACTGCGTCCTCGGTCTGCACGTCTTGCTCTTCCTCCTCGATGCCATCGTTGTACTCCCCTTCATCATCGTTGTCGTCGTCAAACAGGCCATCCAAGTCGTCCGCCTGCTCCTGACCGCCCTGTTCTTCTCCGATGCCCTCACTCTCAGCCAGCAGCGCCGTCAAAATGTCCAAATCATCCTCACCTGGGAGGAGAGGGAGAAGATGTAAACTGACTCATGCCCTCACATTCATGTACTATGCTGTACTTTAATGTGTTTCAAATCTCATGATACTCACTCTCCATTTTAGATGATTAGTTATCAGTGGTGCTGATTTCAGACGACCTAGACGAAGGCAGACATTTCAGTGATTGTGTGTGCAGAGAAAAATAGACAATAAAATAAATGGTAGACCATGAATACATTTCTTTTTGTTCACAGCTATGTTAGAGACTGTATACTATATAGCATATACTATACTATTCATATAAGTTTACATTATTGTGTCATGTGCAACACACACTCTTCTAAGCCTCTTTGACAAACTGGAATATGAATATATATTTGCAACAATAAATTAATTAAATATGCAAATATTTCATTCAGCGAGTATTACACCATGTTACAGTGTACAATACCAATAACACCATGGCTGACCATGGTTAAAGTGCTGAGATCACTTATCACTTAGGCAACACACTGACAACAGTTCAACATGTAACATTGTAAACATTGAATGAAGCCATAAATGTCAACACTCGATAATATCTGTAACATCGCAGCTTGTTTTTTTAAATTGAACCTTCCATGTATTTAAAGTTCCTCAGTGATAAGGAGACAGTCAGCTTACCTTGCGTCCTAGTGTCACAGCTTTGTGTCCTTTCCTAGCTCTAATGCAGCTCTGACAGATTGTCCAGCTTCGTCCAGCCGGTCAGTGTATCTCTCGTTGATTAGAAGTACGTGCGGCTGTGTGCAGGTCATGAGTTATATTTCTTAAAAAGGACACATCAGACCTCTCATCTTCACAAGCCTCCCTGAGAGCGAGGGAGAAAATCTAAACTGGCGCTAAACGAAGGACCCCCGCTGTGTTGTCAAAGCTGTTGTAGACGCCCAAAGATCTGCCTAACTGAAATAAAAGTGCGTGTGTCGTAGAATAACTTTTCCACCAAATATGAGAACTAAATATACTTAAAGTAAACTTTATTCTAAAATAAATATATATTACACAGCATTCATTACTGCTAATATCGATTTTATTACAATGTTTGCCTACGGAAAGTCAGGAGGCTAAACGGCGCGATAGCAAGTAGCAAGCTACTGAACTTGGTGTATTTTGCCCTTTAATTTAGCTTACAGGCACACCTTCCTTTGTAGTTGTAGTCTACTAGTCAGTAGTCTACTGTCAAATGTCGCTCGGATTTACACACACTGTTGTCAACTCTGTCCAGTCCTCAGCCATACCCTGTACCGTTATAGGCTTTTATCAATCTATGTTCGATGGCTGATAAGATAGAAGCCAGGGAGAAGTGTGCCTGGAAGGCAACACTCAAGGTTTACTCTAAGCACATCCACTGGGTCGGGTAAACTTCCCGCTACAATTAAAATTCTCCAGAGCTGACTTTTCTGTGTATTTTTTTAAACAAATATCTGTTTCTGTCCCAGTAGACTTTGTATAATAATAAGTTTCATGCTCTAGAGCAGGGCTGTGCGATGAAAGTTAGATACAAATGTCCTGTAACAATTTTATTTTCATTGACACAATTATCTTTTTTTAAAATAATAATAATAATAATAACACTGTAACCAAATCTAAACCAATCATGAACAAATCCAAAAAACAGTTCTTCCTTTCTGAAGTCAAATAACACAGAATAAATTGTGTGGAATACGTTAAACTTGCATGAAGTTGATACAAATCTGAACCTCATGTTCATTGTAAACATGACTTATTATGAGTGATGCAAAGTCTGTTAACATTTAAGTTTAAAACATAGCACTCTTGCTCTTCTCTTTAACAAGAAATGCTTTGTTATGTCATCATCGTCATCATCTTCTTAAATCCTAGCAGGCCATAAATAATGTATTGGAAAAATGAAGCTTCAAGCCGCATGAAATCTGACCATGGGTTGTGATTAGCCCCCAGGCAGTACTTTGGACATCCCTGCTCTAGAGGGACAATGAGTATTGTATATGCACAGCAGGCTTCCAAGGTCACAAAGTAAAACATTGATCACTGAATTCTTTTGATGCAAGATGTGCAAAGCACATGGATGTAGTCGGTAGAGACCACATGAGGAAATCTGCTTTGTGTCAAACTATTATTTACCTTCACAGGATGGAAGAAGACAAAGACTCAGTTCTGTCAAGTGTGAAGTTTTTCTACAAGACTACAGCAAAGATGGAGTTTACATCCACGGCTATGTGACCAATGAGACCATCTTCAAGATATACAGACAAGCTACCATCTCAGTCTGGCACATCTGTAGGATGCCACTTGACACACACAAAACACACCCTGTGAGCACATTCTGTTCACCCACAGATCATCCAGTGGATAGACCAGCTTGCAGTTGCACTATGTTCAAACAAGAATGTCAGCCATAGTGGTGCCTGATGAGCAAGACAGGGCGTATTACCCAACGCTCAAGGACATTACTAATCTCATCGACAAAGCAAAAGTGAAACAACAAATTTCTAAATTGGAGCTAGAACCATTTGGCAGAGAAGAGGAAGTACATTCAGCGGGTGGAGAGTAGGAAGTATCAGGAAACAGCGAACACTCCTTCATCACCTCTTCCAGGCCTAGGAGTCATACTTACAAACATGAGATGGTATCAATCTTTCTCTTTGCAATATCAAGCTAACTCATCAAAGTCATATTTTATTTCTATTTCACACTAACTGTGACAGAACTAGCTATTTTGGTAATGGTAACACAAGCTGATTGTTTTAGACACATGCATGGTACAGCCTGCTGGCTTGCTTGACTGGCCCTCAGTCCAGGGTCTGTCTCATTGATACTATCATCAACTACTCGCTCAGTCCTGCTCTCATATTCATCTCCAAATTCTCTTACTTGCGCTTGCATCTGCAGGCTCCTCCATATCAGGTCTTGCAAACTGACTCTTTTCTATCAGTTCATCTCTGGGTCGTTGAGAGACTTCACCAGACTTGCAACTGGCTGCTGTGGCCCCCTGCTGGTCACCTGGTGCACCATCATCTGGCTCCTGGTGGTGGTGCTGTGTCTTTTTACCACCTTTTTTTCATGCTATCGTCCTCAATTGTGTTGCCAGGCCTCAACTTCCGACACCACTTGACTGTACAGGGCCGCTCAGGCAACTGACACAAACACTTGAAGTAAAATAATCTTAATGTTATGTCATAAAATGACAAAAAGCCGAAAGAAATTTGCAGATCATTATTTTTATTCACAGAATAACAACATGGAATCAGAAGAGCAGGGTGTTGGTGCCTCCTGCATATACGAAGGCTGTCACTTAAAGTGATAGATTGATTAACAAGTTAAATATATATTATGTTTTAAATACCAGATACTATCTGCACTGTCAAAATAAAATCTATATCCTGATATTAAAGTGCCTACATGGTGCATATGCTCCTTTTCCCAACACCAACAAACCAATCATGAGAAGAAAAAAAAGCCTTCAGAGAGCAAACACTTGGTAAACAAATGCAACCTGTAAATGCTGAACTGACTTAATGTGTGAACGCGCAGGCAGACAGCACCAATCTGAAATCATACCAAAGTGTCTGTCCAGTTTCCATTTTTGATATTCCAGCCTTGAAGAAATTAAGCTTCATCTTCTTCATTATGTATGTGCCACATGACATGGGTACAACAAAAGACTTAAAGGTGTGTCCTACAATATTTTCCTCTTCTATTCCAAATCTTTCAAAGCAATTTTCAGATTTAACAAACCATTTATTTCCAGACTTGAAATCCTTCTGGTTAAGTGCTACCAAATGTCAACTGTATCTTGTCACTATCGAGTGTTTGTCTCAGAGATCTGAGTAGAGGTACAGGTAAAAGCAGAGGAAGACTCAGATTACAGTGCTAAAAGGAGCTGCAGTTGTTGTGAATGCTTGTACAGATGGACGTCTAGTTGATGCAGTCCATGATGTGGATCTGCAGGCTGTCCAGGTCCGGCAGGATCTCGTTGCACTTGGGACAGGCATGTTCGGGAATATTCCCCTGATGCTGCCAATCAGCTCCTGAGAGGCAGAGACAACAATCACAAGCTGAACATGCTGGACAGACGTTCCAGCGGACGCTAGCACTTCCTTGTCGCAACAAGTTCGACCAATCATGTTTGAGGTTAAAGATGGTGAAAGGCGGGTTCAGGAAATCTGTTTATTTGCTATCTTGCCAAGAGTTACATGAGATATGACTTTGATATCTGTACACTAAAAATGAATCTAGAACCAGGAGCCGGGTTAGCTTAGCTTAGCATAAAGACTGGACACGGCTAGCCTAGCATGCTAGAAAATGCAAAAAACAAATAAAGCTCCTTTAAAGCTCACTCATTAGCATGCTATGTCATGTTTGTTAAAAACAGAAACTGAGAAGCAAACATAACATGCTGTGGTTTTACAGGCAGTTACAGGCTGGTTATATTGTTTGGCCGGATCAGTGAGTAACAGGAAAACTGCAGGAAGTCTCTAGCCCAGCTAAGAACAACCATTTCCTCTTGCTTCCAGTCTTTCTTCTAACCAAAGCTACCAGTCTCCCGGCTTTAGCATCATATTTAGCATACAGACATGAGAGTGGTATCTATCTTCTCAACTAACTTGGCAAGAAAAGGAGTGAGCATATCACCCAAAATAACAAACTATTCTATTAAACCAGGTAAAAGATGTGCAATCTGTGAACAGCCTGAGAGGAAATATGCCTGGAAGTCTACACTCAGGACATAAAAACAAACGTACCTCTTCCAACCAGAGTAGCGCCAGCTCCGTGTGGACTCCCTCCCATCGATACGTGTCTCCTCTGCATCTCATTCAGCGACCGCCTGTAGGGAAACACAAGTTAAACTGTTGGAGGAAAGAGAACTGGGTCCCCACTGAGAAACGGTTCCACACAGTCCAAGTCGGGCTGTTGTGCTAATGTGTCAGCTTCACAGTTCTCCTGGAGAGTGTGTGTTTCCCAGCGTGCTCCTAGCAGCGTGCATTGTCGTCTGCCACAAGCTCTATTACAGTGTGAAAAGGAACCAGACTACTACTAAAAATGACAAAAAAGTGAACTGGTGTGGAACCAGAACGTACCGTCCCAGTGAGTCCATCTCCTCCTGCAGGTGAGTGTTCTGCTTCTTTACATACTCCAGCTGAGCGGCCAGACGTTCCCTCTCTTCATGGAGCTTCTCCCTCGCTGCTCGCTCCGCATAGAAGTCTGAGGAATAGACCTCTGCCTACACGGAAGGAAAGAAGTATGATTTCAGCTGGTTAAATGAAACAAAATGTAAGACCTCAGGTCAAAACATTTATGTGTCCGCTGACCTGAGCCTGGAACACAGATATGGTCTCCAGCTCCTTCTCCTTCTGGAAGATCTCCTGCTTCATGAGATCAATCTTTTCCTGTTTGGCAGCCAGGGCCTCTTCAGCAGCAGTCAGTCGCTCCTGCAGCTGGTCCACCACCTCCTTCTGCACCGTCTTAGACTGCAGCAGCAGAGGGCAAAGGTCAAACACGCCTGGCTCTTCGCTAAAAAAAGTTATTCGCTAAAATCAGAAAAGGCTCCTCATTGTGCTCCATGAGCTGACCTCTTTCTTCTTCATCTCCTCTTTGAGTTCGTTGTAGTCTTCAAACAGTTTGGTGTAAGCATCCTTCAGCTGGGCCAGGTTGTTCCTGTAAAGAAGGAACGGGCATTAGCATTCCAATTTCTTGTTTTTCTGGTATAGTATATATGGGTGTGTGTGTCTGACCTCTCCTCCCCAGCCTTCCTCTGCTCCAGCTGGTTCTGGGCCTGCATGCTGTCCAGCTGCAGCTTCAGCCGGTCGTTCTCCGACTGAACAGCCTGTTTTTCCACCAGCTGGGCCTTCAGAGTGGTCACGTCCTGCTCCACCTCCCGACATCTAGACACAGGAGTAAAACATCCAGTTCAGAGCGGACAGGAACACAGATAAAAAGAGCAGACCTTTGAATATGCGTGCATTTCTTTAAAGATCCAAACATGAATATAATATATAGACATCCTTTCCATGGGGTAGTGTTTAAAGTTAAGATCTGTGCAGTGTGTGCATATGGTGTGTGTGTGTGGACATAACCTATCCTGCAGGTTCTTCTTCATATCTTCTGCTTCACCCAGCTTACTTTGGGCCTGCTGCAGTTCTTTGAACAGCGTCATCATTTGAGACTTGAGATTCTCCACCTCAGAGGCTGCCTGCAAATATTTGTGCGACACACAAAACATTACGATAAGGAAACAAGACATGACAATCATCAGCTGACCTCTGCCAGATATGCTAATGATGAAGTCATGGATCAGTAAGAGTCTGCAGAGATAAGACTACAAAATCATGTAGAAATTGGCATATTTCTGTTTGGCAGTGCAAACCAAAAGACAAAACACCTGCAGTACCAGTGTAAATACTCTGAGCTCACAACCTGGGCAGCATAACTAACTAACTGAGTTGATATTAGCTAACAGCAGCTGTAGTTTGCAGCAGTTTACTCTACTGTCCATTGAAACTGATGTAGAGGTGTACAGGGCACAGGTTGTGAATAACAGAGATACCATTCACCTGATTATACATCAACGTGATTTTAAATCTGTTATTTTATGATAGAAAAGTTCCATAATGCTGCTGTAAATGTCATCAGAATGCAGAGTCTACACTGTACGTATTCTTCATTACTGCAAACATTTCCTACTGCTGATTTACTAGTAAGCAAAATACCTTTTCCTCTTTCCCAGAATCCTTGGGTTCTGTAGTCTCTTCTTGGGTGGTCTGTGTTGATTGATCTACACTGCTCTTCCTGTCCTCCAGCTCTCTAATTCTGTTGGATCATTTGAGTAAAATAAATGTTAACAAAACACATTTCAGGACGTGAGATAAATAAATCTGGTAGATGATTTAAGTTGCCGTCGTCGACCTGGCAGCAGACTCCTGCATCCCGGCCTGCAGCCGCTCAGCCCGCTGTGTCTCGTTCCTGAGTGACTGGAGGAGCTGGCTGACAGTCACCTCCTCACTGTCCAGCCGGGACGCTGTCATGTTCAGGTCTGGACGTCTGGTCCGCTCTGAACCGCACACATCATTCACACCGTCTACACCTCCATCCTGTGAAGAAAAACACCCAGTTGGATCGCAAACTTTGGTTTATCCCCCTCTATAAGGTCATCAAAATCACAGAACGAAACTGTGTTTTTCTTAAAAATCGATGAATACTACTCTGAATGTGTGTGTGCACGTGTGGGTTGCTCTTCACCGTAACCCTGATGATCTCAATGAAGGAGTCGTCATGTGAGTCCTGGTCCGCCTTCAGCTGCAGCTCAGAGTTCATGGCCACCAGAGCGTTCTTCTCCTCCTGCAGGCGAGCAACCTGGGCACGCAGGGCGTCAATCTCTGCGTTCTGATTGGATGCCACAACCTGGAGATGACATCACAAGTCACCAACTCAGAATATTAAGTAGTTAAAGTGTTAATTTGGTCTTAGTTTGACAGAAGTTTCAATCTAGTGAATTTTAATGTACAATTAGTTGGACAAAGTCATTAAATATATGAAATAAGCTGCTCAGTCCACCCTCACCATTAAGCCCCCGGTCTTCCCGTCCTTTCCCAGTCTCCGGCTCAGCTCCTGGTTTTGGAGCGTCAGCGCTTCCATACGGCTCCGAGCTTCTGCCAGCTTGCTCTCCAGGAAGTCCCGCTCCTCCCGCTGTTTCTCCCGCCACGCAGTCAGATCCTCGAAACGCTCCTTCATCGTCAGGTTGGTCTGACGCAGGGCCTCTGAGCGAGAGACACACACAGAGAATTTGAATAAATGCACATTGTATGAGCCACAACATTTGAATTATGACCCCTTCCATTACTATCTTTCTGAGCCTTCCCTCTCTCTGTACACTGTCAGCAACTCCACCCAGACATGAGCCACCAGGAACACTGACCTTTGACCCAAGACACTCCTGATAAGAGTTTTAAGGCGGACTGGCAGCAACCAAACACCGCACACACTCTCTTACCCTTGAGGTCTCGGTTCTCCTGGATGAGGATGTTCATCTGCTGCAAGGTTTCCTCCAGCGTGCCGGACTGACTGGAAGAGCGAGAGATGTCGCCGTTCATCATGGGGCCTCCAGATGCCATGATGCTGAGAGGAAGACAAGGAAAGACGGACTGTAATGTTGTGTGTGTTACTAATTAATTACTTGAAAGGGGGGATTTCAAAACTTAGACTTTTAAATGCAGAAAATAAGTTCAACATTTTAGGATTTCAAATACAAAATCCCTTGATATCATTTCAGTGCACACTGTTACACACTGTGGCTTTAAAGGTCCAGTGTGTCAGATTTAGACAGAAATTGAATATAATATTCATAAACATGTTTTAACTGTTGTATAATCAACTGAAATCAATAAGATTTGTTATGTTGTATATGTTTTATTACCTTGGAATGAGCCTTCTGTATACAGAGAGAGTTTGTCTGCCGTGATTTCAACAGAATTCAACAGCAGCATGACTTAATATAGCACTGTAAATGACCTTTTCCTGTTTTAATTATATTTACTGTCATATATAGATATATATGTACATGATACTAATGATCCAACATGCATATCTGTATACTTACTATCTGTATGTATATTGAACTCTTATTTTATTTTTTTCTTTTTGAGTATATCTTAATGATGGTGCATGAAGGTTCTCTCTGCATGCAGGTTAACAGTCTGGTAGGTGTGAGTGGCTGTTTGTCTCGCTGTGCCCTGTGATGAGCTGGCAGCTTGTCCAACTTGCCCAGGGAATTTCCCCAGTGTGATCTGACAGCTGCTTTTCAAAATGATCAGCTGAAGATGTTCCAGATGTTCTGCAGATGAACCTCTGTACAAACGTGATGGGTGTCGCACAGACCAGCACACGGTGTCTTGTAGAGTAAGTAACTATTACTTAATTACTCTAGTGTAACAGAGTCATATTCATAAGAACATACGGACAGACTCAACCCTATTTCACATTACACAACATTAGCACACACCATGAACTCTGACTCTGATCACTACTTCTTCATGCTGTGCAGTGTGTTTTGTCAGTGAAGTGTATAAACACACTGGTCCATGCTGACATCACTGAGTGACTCAGTGTTTCAGCTCGCAGCCAGCAACGGAAATTCTCATCACAGGTCACATGATAATTTAATTACATTACAATAACAGAGAGCCTTATGCTACACACATACAGACATAATGTGGGCTGTTTCTGCCCCCATTCACCCAGCCACTGACTGACAACGATGAAAAATAAATACAGTTATAGCAACATGTAAGCTGAGTGTTAAAGTGTAACTTGTACAGTACAGTGGAGACCTGTGGGTTAAATGCTACTTTGAAACAACCACCGACTGCTACAGACACACTTTGGCCCTGTGAAAATGTTAAAGTCATATTTTTGTCCAGTCTGTTTTCGCATAATTTACTTTCACTTTCTTTCGGTGGGCCTATCCCGTGTGCGACTCTTTGGGAAACGGTGAAAAGTTAGCAGTAACTTACAGAGCACGGCTGAGCTTCAGCTCGAGGCGAACTGCGTCACATCAAATGTTTAACAAGCAGACATGTCTGAACTCACCTGCTGTCCACTCCTCAGCGAAACACAGACTGCGTGTTCTCTCCAGAAACACACACACACACCCGGACAGACGGAAAAATGCGTCGATCAACCTTCTACTGCTGCTTCTGGGCTGAGCTACGTCAAGTGGCGCGCAGGAACCGCGCGCTTCCGGTGACTATTTTCCAAAATAAAACCAGCCTTTGAACGTTGTTCTTCTCAGTCTGATATAATTGAGCACAAATACTTGTCAGGTATATTTACAATGTTTTAAAGGGGACTTTTGAAATGGAAAAAAAAGATACCTTTCTATGGTAGGCCCATATGTCAATATTTAAAAATATGGCTTCTATTTCACAGATATCTACTGTGTAAAATTATTTTATGTGTTTCACACTCAAAAATAGATAGATAGTACAATGTACAAACAACATTTCTGTATTTGCTCGAAATTCAATGAACATATTTAGGAGAGTAAAATCTGAAAACGTGTCATGTGGAAACAACAACAATGAAATGGGAAATAACTTGTGGTAATCTATTGTATTAAATATGTTTCAATGTGTTTTTTATTTTTATTTTTGGAGGTTTATCTGACAGATACAGTTGAAAAGTGACAGGAGAGCGGGGTGTTGTGGAGAAATTGCTGAAGTCAAAGGTCAGTGGTGAGGTCAGGAAGGAAGAAAGTGTTCAGGAGCCTCTGATGTCTTATGCTGTATTATTTATTGACTCTTGGCCAAGGAGGATTAGAGACACTCTCAAAGTACATCAGAAGTGCCTGAGTCAGTCTCACATTCTGCTGAACTTGTGTTGGTGGACAGACGTTAAACCCCAAGATAATACCACAAATACTATACGCCCCGAATTACCAAGGACAATGTCATTGTCAACATATTCTAGTCTGGAGACACAGATGTCTGTTTAAGCAGATTGGAATGTCAACAGTAAGCTATCTATTATGTCTAAGCAGGCAGCACTAGATTTCTTCGACCCTGGCCCCCACAGTGTTGAGATAGACTGGCACCTACTGTTCCCAGTCAAAGCCAAGGACTGAGCCTTTGTACATGGGGCCAAGTGAACAAACTGGCACCCTGTTTTTAAAATAAATATATTTAAATGTTTTATGTTTTCATTTTGCTCTTATTTTCCTATTATAGTGTTGTATCTGAGTTATACTCATATTCTCATGGATGTGGAAACATGGGTGCTGCAGCCCTAAATTCAGACATAATAAAACCATCAGGCAAACTTATAATGACTTTCTCCTTTTTACTGGGATTTACTATATATGCATTGTATACTAGTATTTGTGGTAGAGCTTTGACTGTACTGTACTTTGACTGTACTGTACAAATACTTTAGTTTAATTTAGTTTAGTTTAGTAAGTAGTAGTAATAAAGTAAAGTACCTGCAATCACAGTACAGTGACATATAGGCCATGAGTACAACAGGATGTGTGATGTGGTTATAGATTTAAGCACTGAAATATATTTAGTAACGAGAGCTTGCTCAAATATTTTGAGGTTTAAAAGTACTGTACTCTCCCTGCCTTGATTTTCCATTTACAGCCGTTACTCTGTTATCAGCAGTGACAGGTGTGACAGTGTGTGTGACAGTGTGACAGGTGAACGGGTACATCACTCATCATACATCAAAACGCTTTTGGCGTTTTTTTTAAAAGTTTAAACTTTTATTTTGAATGCTCGTTGACCCTACTTCCTAGCTCCACGTGCCTAATTGCCGCTGGTTTGCCGCAGCTCTGACTCGTGCGGATTTAGCGATTTTTTTCATTTCCTCGATGTGACGTCACAGAGCGGCGCACAGATCTGACAACAAGCTGCGGCGGCGTGAGCGCGCAGCCTCTGCGGCGCAGCTACATCCGGGTGTTTACACATCAGCGCGAGCTGTAGAGGGCGGCCGTCAGCTGACAGCGGGAATTCCCTTCAGGAGTCACCTTGCACTTAACAACGGGGAAGGAAACACTGGAGTTTCCCTGACCTGCTCAGACTGTCCTGTCTATTAAATGTACAGTTTTAATTATAATTATTAAAACACAATTAGTCATGATATTATCTTTGGATATATTATTTTATAAGAATAAGGTCACTGTTAATGAAATACAATAAACATAGGACTATGTTGCTTTAGTCCAAACTCTTTTATAAAATGGGAACATTGGGGGAAATATAAAATATTACAGCATTTATTTGATTTATTTGGATTATCTATTACATAAAAGGAAAATCTAGCCCTGTTCACGTCAGTGTCCACTAGAGGGCACTGCTGTCTTAGTAAAATCCACATCAGCTTTAAAAATTCTCAAAATTGAATGTTTGGCTGAGGTTAAAAGAAACTGCCTGAGTAGCAGTAATATCCCATTACTGATGAGTTGAGATAGTGGAAGAAGAGGAAGAATGTAATATGAAACATTATCATGATCTGTATGTGTTATGAGGCCAGATGTTCTGCTGTCTAATGGAGAACAGCTGACAGAATCCACTCTGATTTCTGTAAGCTTTGAATTATGAATAATCTTTATCTTTATCTATCATACTCTGCTGTTATCAGTCAGTGATGTAACTGTGGAATCTCTCCAGATCATTCAGCTGGTGCCTCTTCAGAGAAGAACATGTTCTGGACGTTTGTCTCTCCAACATTAAAAACCACTCAGCTGCTCCTTCATGATCATCTTGGATGCATTCAATGGTCAGAAAAAATATCGGAAAAGTGGAAATTTGTCAAAATTGCAAGTTTCTAAATTCAGTTAAATGATGGCCAAGACTCTGGCAACATGATAGAAACTGTAGTCATAAAAAACGATTTAAAAAAGTAATGCATGACTGTATTATTTGCGTCACAATCTTCAGGACATGATCGAGTTGAACATCTCTAAACTCTTAACATTTATCAACTATATCAATGTCTTTCTACAAAATAGCAGTTGAGCTCGCGTGGAGACATCAAATGTCTGAGCTCTCACATCTGTCCTTGAACGCAGCGCCCGTGCGCTCCGGTGAAGCCTGTCTCTCTCACAGCAGACACATGAGATGGAAACACTGGGAGCGCAGCAACAGGTTGGAGTCGTTGAAGTTTCTGCAGACTGATTGGACTAATTAGTTCTCTGCAGCAAAGGGGAGAAGAGCTGAACATCCACGAGTTCAGTTCGTGGACAAAAAGCACTGTGGATGAATTTTAAACATTTCAGACTTTTTGATCAAGCAGAGCATCCTCAAGCGTCAAGGTAACCATCACAATTTTAACTCACTTTTATCAACTTGGATGCCTGAAGGAACTTTTTCACACTCTCTCCACTGAAGCATCACCACAGGGTTTACAGACCACTTGTACACACATTCGGGATGTTTTCCACGGCTCTCCTCTTTGCAGCGCTCGGCGTTTTTACGCATCTTGGCACTATTACGCACGGGTGCCAGCTCCCCTCCGAGTGGCGACCCCTAAGCGAGGGCTGCAGGGCCGAGCTGGCGGAGATCATCGTGTACGCCCGGGTGCTGGCGATCCACCGGGAGCCTCTGGGCGGCGGGGCGGGCAGCTTGTATAACTCTCTGCCCTTTGGGTTCGGGTACGGGTACGAGGGCGCGGAGGAAGGGCTGCTGTACTCTGCGGAAGTGGAGCTGCTGTGCGACCAGGCCTGGGGAAGCATGCTGGAAGTGCCCACTGGATCGAGACTTAACCTGACCGGACTGGGGTACCTGTCCTGCCAGTCCCACACCGTGATGGAGAACTACTCCTACTTCTTCTTCCTCAGGTGACGTGAAAGGCCTGGACGCATGCACCAAAATAGCTCCAACACACACTTGGACAGTCAAACAGAAATAAGTTTTATTGTTGCCATTAAAATCACACTACATCCCATAAAACTGTTTGCCAGACAGAAATGCATTTTGCAAAATAGCAACTTTAATGAACACTCAAAGAGTTATTTGAGACTTTGCTTTGGAGCATACTGTGGTCTGCAGTCATGTGTAGACACACATGAAGCTGCATAAGTATTTCCATTAAGATAGACTTAAAATGTTCTACTTTTTACTCACTAAATCTATCTGACAGCTGCAGTCAGATCATTAAATATGACACATTTGTAACCTTCACTTCACAATACAGTGTTTCCCACAGCAGCTTCAGCTTTCTCCTCACCCCTTTCCTGTTTATCTCCTCTGCAGGATGGATGAGAACTACAACATCCTCCCCCATGGCGTCAACTTCCAGGACGCAATCTTCCCCGACACGTCGGAGAACAGGCGCACGTTCTCCAGCCTCTTCCAGTTCTCCAACTGCACCCAAGGGAGTCAGCCTTTCCACACCTTCAGCCCCGAGTGGGACACCCAGGAGGACAGCCGGGTAGGGCGTCACATCATTTTGACCTTTTCATGTGTAGTACAGAGTCAGCTGCTCCGATTGGATGTCGGATTTGTCGATTTGTCGGATGTCGCATTTGCAGAAGACGTAAACAAACTGCTTGTTACCATGGAGATAACAGCTTAACAATCCAATGAACAGCAGGGAGGTGAGGGGCCTAACAACCATTTTTAGGGTGTTATGGTTTGTTTGTGATATTCGGCACATGAACACACAGTTGTAGCTAAAATCTGATTGAAAGTGTGTGAGGCAGCAGAGTGGGATCTGGGTTTGTGTGTGTGTGTGTGTGTGTGGACATCTAATCCTTTGCTGAGTTGTGACTCTGCTGACAGGAATGTGGTGAGGATCAGTCGAAACAGTTTTTACCACAAACACTTGCACACTTGCACAGAAGTATTGATTGTACTCTTAACAGATCCCCAGTGTTTCATTGGTCACGTCCCAGTCAGATGACGATCATAGTGATGACTGATTGGTCGAGGTCTGACTGTCTGCAGACAGGATACTGGCTGCCACAGGTCAAAGGTCAAATAGCAGAGATCCACATCTTTGACTGGCAGCAGTTTGAAAGCGTGTCACTCTGCAACTTTGATTCATATCAGTTTGAAGCAAGGCAGTCTGCTGACCTGGGACCAGAGATAAGCCAGGACCCTGTCAACAGAGGAAGAAAGCCCTGCTGCTGTGATTCAGGCATTTATTATCACACCTCCTCTGAGTGAGCGGAGCAGGTCGCACTTCAGACAAGACTGAACAAGGCGGCTGGAGATGGAACTACTCATCCTTGCCCTTCTTTTGAGAGGATACAAGACAAACTGTTACAGTGCTGAAGAGGTTTTCATTTGACGGCACAGCGTCAGTACAGTAGAAGACTTGACAAAGACACAAAAATGAGGGCTTGAAAACTGACTTGGACAAATCTGTAAGATTCTTTAAAGACCATCAGTTAAAGACCTGAGTCTTGAATAATGAAGTCTTAAGTTTTGAACTGCAACTCTAACATTTAATATGCATGGCCACAAACAGGACTGTACTTTGAAGGGATCATGTGTCAGCTCTGTGAAAAACACAGGAAGATGCTGTCTGAGGATAATGGTGAGCATTTAGAGACTTGTGCCATAGTCTGAGACTTCAGTCTTGACTTGGACTTATATCAAATGATTTGAGACCTGTCTTAAAGGACTTGAAAACTGACCTGGACTTGCTTCAAGTTACTCGAGACTTGAGTTGCGTGACCTGAAACTTGATTTGGAAATTGTACAATTTTGACTTGACTTGTCTAAAATGATGGGACTTAGTTTTAACTTGTGTCAAAAGAATCTTCACTCCATCTGTCTCAGATGTCTTGATACGTGACTTGGACTTGTCTTGAAATAATTTTGACTTGGCTTGTCTCGGATGGTTTGAGCCTTGACATGGTCTTTTCTTGAATTATTTGAGACGTGACTTAGACTTGGCTTTTGAACTCAACGGTCTTCAAGACTCGTACATGCACCAAGACTTTATATATGACTTCATTGACTTTATATATGACTTTGAGATGCCGTCAATTGACTTGAGAGTTGACTTGGAGTTACCTACTTACCAGATCTGTATCCAGAGAATCAAAAAGTAATATCATCATCACATCACACAGTACGTGCGCCATTACACTAACTGAAGAATCATCACATTGGCACCTACTTGTGACAGAAAATGGCTAAATTCACATCTATTAGCATCAGTGCATTATCAGTCAGGATGTTGCTCCTCGTTCCTGACCCACCTGAACACCGCCTGCAGTTTATTTGGACTTGGTTAAACGTTTCCCAAATGGATCTGTGGTGTTTTTAATTCTTTGCAGAGCTAATTCAGGAAAGGTGCAGCGGAGTGTTGATCTTGGGGTTTGACCTGGAGGGTGTGGCCTCAGAGTTATGTGGTCAAAGGTCAGCGAGGCCGGGGTTAAAGACACAGCTCATTTAGAGGACGAGCACTCGCATGTAGAGGCCACGACCCCTTGAGGCAAGGCGGGACAAAACAGGTGTTTTGCTGCGGGAATTTATGGAGGAACACGAGATGTTAGGACCTTCTTCTTCCTTTTCATGTCTCTCCTAACCCTTCATGTCTCCTCTGCCTTTTGTCTTTTGAGTTTTGAAAGTATCAGATTTATTTCCCTTTGGCTGCAAATGAAAAGACAAAGAAGAACAAGCTCCCATTTCTAATTTGAATATCAAGAATTCTGAGGTTTGTCCAAAGGATGTGTTTGCCTCGCTGCATCCGTCCGCTCTGTGATTTAAGGTATCAGACATCCTTCAGCTGGAGTTTATATAAATTGGGAGGTGGTTTGCTTCTGAATGCAGCCTCGTGGGAACCAGACGCCCCTCCAGGAGGATAGACAAGAGACTTCCTCCACTTTTCTGCCAGAACCCTCAATTATCTTTTGTTAGAGCCTCCTCTTATCAGCACCACTCAGAGCAGCTATAAGCATGAGCAGGAGGTAGAGACTACTGTAAGCCCACTAATCATCATTTAATACAGATTTCTTTTTTTAATGAAAGATATCCTACGTCTTCTTTCAAGGTTTTCTTTCAGGTACTTTGCTTTCACTTAATAGACCACAGCAAGATAGACACAGATTCCCCAAATACCTGTTAATCAGCAGATTGCCACATTTACATGCTCGTTAATGATCAGATTAGAACCGCGGCGAGGGAACACTCCAGTTGTAACTGTCATGTAAACACTTTTAACAAGTTTTCTGCCTCTCATTAACATTTTATGTGGTTGCTCAGAGGGATAAAAGGAGGACAGCGCAGTTTGTTTCACTCAGGAGTTAAAGCATGGGCTGAATACAGTGTCAAACTGTGTGTGTGTGTGTGTGTGTGTGTCCTGTCTGTGTCTCCCACTTTCTCTGTCTCGTCTTTGTTTTTCCTTCTTTCACAGCCCCCCTTTTGTTCTTTTTATCTCTTCATCGCTCACTTTCTTTTTCTGTCTTATTGCCTCTGTTTTGTAACCGTCACACACACACACACACACACACACACACACACACACACACACATACACACACACGCATAAAGTTAAATAAAAACCTCCGGAGAAGAGGAGAAACCCCAGTTTGTCTCTTTGACGTCAATAGTGAAGCTCTAAAGACACTAAATGTGTGTGTGTGTGTGTGTGTATGTGTGTGTGTGTGTGTGTGGGTAGTAGGGGGGCTCATGCTGAGCTTCTTTATGAAGTTAGAAAGAGGAATCAAAAGTCACTGGAACTAAATGAGCAGTCAGGTCAGGCTGGATACACACACACACACACACACACACACACACACACACACACACACACACAAAGGCTTGCCTCTCAATCCCTTCAAACCTTAACCCTCATTTCAACCCTCTCTCTCTCTCTGACCCTCTGTCCTTTCGTTCTTTTTTATTCAGTCTGCTGATGAATTCATGGAAATGCAGGAAGTTCTGCAGTCTACATTCTACACTCATCTGAGAAGCATCGTGCAAAACTTTAAGTTTGCTCACAGTGAACCTCAGCGCCACTGATGTCACAGTCGAAAGTATTAAAACATCCCCAGAAATGTTAAAGCCACTGTCATGAAGTGACCTGTTCAGGTATTTCCTCGTGATCAGTGAGCGAGCATGAAGAAGGTGAAATTGCAACATAGACAATGATAATGCAGCATCAAACATAGCACATAATTATGAAATAATCTATCAAATTTCCACATTCTGGCTGTTTAAATACTTTAAAACTTACATATAGTTGCTTAAAACTGCGTCAATAGATTTTTTTAGCCACATGGGGGCAGTAAACGGTGACATGCAGTACATTCTTCATATAAACCACATACATGTTGCTAATTTATACATCCAGCAGATAACACTAGCATTAAATTGAAGTCATGTTTTTAGCCAACTGTTAAATAGGGGAATAAAAAGGGAAATAAACATTCCACTATGTTCACCAGACACTGTGTCTGTCTGCTGTTTGGTGCTGTGTAGATATCCTGCAGTGGGTTTACCACAAAATTTTAACTGTAACAGCTTACTGCAGAGGTTGGAAACCACAATGAGCGCAGTGGAACTCAACCAAAACAGTGCACATGCTGCCCTTACAACCAAAACAATGAGCTGAAAGATGCTAAAACGCACCATAAAGCTACTCTTCTTTTTATTCCATTGTCAGTATAGGAATATCTTTAAATGCAGGGTTAAATGCTTCATTTTGACATTCAGCAGTCTTGATGGAGCCTTACACAAAAATGTCTTTCTGGGTTAAAATGTTTCTAAACTTGGATTTGAGGACTTCTTGTACATGCATGTGTCTTCACATGTCCTCTAAATACTGTTTATACAGATGATGCTTAACAGCAGGCAGGTAACACCCGGATGTTTTGACAGGTGGTGTGCGTTTGTGTGCGCATGTGTGTGTTTGGGGCGCCCCATTGAGAGCCTTCCTATGAGCATGAGAAAAGGTTCAAACTGTAAAAAATAAACTGTACCAGTGTTATGTAATATGGATTTGACTTTTGTTTGGATGAATGGAGCAAAGAAAGAAAGGAGACTTAAAGACCCTTAAAGGGTCACAATATTTAGGATTATTTGGGCTTTGGTTGTCCGGGTTCTATATCTATATCTATATCTATATCTATATCTATATCTATAGATATCCATTGCTGAGATTTATGTTTCCACTCCAATAGCATGATCATTTTTTCTTTACAGAATTGAAAAATTCAACATTGGGGCATTCCCTTAACCTAGTGGTGTGAGGTATCACCATGTAATTACAGTACCGCTGGTTTAACTCCAGCTGGAGTCCTTTGTTGCATGTCAAAACAACTGCAACCTCTCTCTACAAACAGCATTTTTACATCGACAATTTCCTCAGTAAAAAGTGGCTCCACTGACAAGGTTTAATTCAGGTGAACTGACCCCATGATGACACACTTTCCGCATTTTATATTCCGTGTGATTGATTTTTGTTTTTGTTTTGCATGTCAACGCATTGTCAGAGTCAAAAGCCAAATTTACATGTTAAATATTTAAATTAGTGATTTAATTTATAGATTCCCATGTTCACTGATGCTATAAAATCAAAATTAACGGAACTCTATGCAGCCGATATGGAGCTTAGGTGGGAAGCTAGCACTTATGTTAGTGACTGAATGTGACATCTGTCATAAACAAATAGTTTGCTTCAACATTTTGGGAGATGTGCTTCTAAGCAGTCAGCCTGGTTCACTGCCCAGCAGCTAGCTGTTAGCTCACTATAAAACCACAACATTTATATAACAGATATAACATGTTAATGAGTTTTAAAGGTGCACATAGGACAATATTTCTTAACCTTTGATTGGCTAGCTGTTTGCTCATTTCCAGCCTTTATACTAAGCTAAAAAATGGCTCCCAGTTCTAGCTATGGCTTCCTAAAATGTTGAAATAGCTTACTGTAATAAAATCATAGCTCTCAAAAATTGGTTCCAAAATCATACACTGCCTCAAACACAGAATATACTGTCAACACAATCTGGTGATAGTGGTGCTGCAGACTCAACTGTTAGCAATGCTAATGGAACACAAGGAGCAATTAGCACTGACCACATTATGGCTATGAATGGTGTTTTATAGATTTATGTGTGCATGTTCCACTTGGTTGTACATGAACATGTATGCATTCCCCTTTGTGACCACCAGCACTCACCCCTGTTAACCCTGCTGGTTGAGGTCAGCCTTGCTCTGTTGATGAGATGGAAAATTAGGGCCCCTGAAGCGTCAAAGTAAGTGACCCTCGCATTGTAATGGAGGGATGGGAGGTCCATGGGGTGGAAAATCTATGTTACACAGATGCACATAAACAGCATGCATCGTCTTCTCATGTTTGTGGACTGGTAGCAGGGAGTCTGTGTGGATAAATGTAACGGACAAGGGTCAGGACCTCATCTTAATTTCCCATCCTCCCATCTTCCCAGTGTGTTGGGCTTTGCAGAGGAGAGAAAAAACATTAGCGCAAGAGAAATAACAGCTCTGTGGAGATTAAATGAAGAAAGATTTGTTCATTTTCTCAGAGAGACTTCTGGGATAAACACATCACCAGCACTCCCACACTACACAACCAGCTGACCAGATGGCAACTGGTGGTTTACGACAGTACGGTTAGCCTGTTAAGAAAACAGCCCTTCATGTAAGTTAACTTATTGCACCACTCTCGCTCTCCTCCTTTCTCCAGCTGCTGTGCTCCTCGGTGCAGGCCGCCCTGTTCGAAGAGGAGGAGCGAGGCCGCAAACTGCAGGAGCGCCTGGCTGCGGCGGAGAGGAGGAACCGGCAGCTGAAGGAGCGTGTTCGCAAGGTGAAGCGATCGCTGAGGAATGCCCGCAAGGCTGTGCGCAAGGCCGAGCAGGAGGCGCAGGAGTTGCAGGAGAAGCTGAAGGCTGCAGAGCGGAGGGCGGGCCATCACCTCAACACCATAACACAGGAGGAGCCTCCACCTGGGCGCTATGCGAGCACGGTGATGCGCCAGCGCATGCAACTTTAACCAATCCCACCTGCCCCAAACTGCCACCCAACTGGACTGAAAAATGGCTGTGGAGAGAGAGAGACTGCTGGGCAGTCTCTGTGTAAGGTCACCTGTCACACGAGTTAACACACCTTTAGTGATAATCTGCAGTTTTCTTGTAAATATACAACCTTCAGTCTTTTGTATCACTGCTTGCTCTACTACAAAAGTGATAGAACCATTCCTGTCATCTGACAAAAGAACAAAAGAGTCAATCAAGAGAATCAAGCTTTTATTTTTGCGCTGGTTCCTCTTGCAGGTGGAGCAGTTACTAAAGCTTTGCTTCCTTTTACAACTACATCAGTTGCTCCTCAGTGCTCTTGTCAGGCCGTGATCACAGGATGTGTTTTTGCTCAAACGCACAGCTGTGTGCTGAGTGACAATGGGCTGGATGCACAGCAGACATTCTGACTTGTTAGAGCTGGAAAAACACAGTTAGACTTCCATAGTTCCATAAAAGTAACATTGCGTAGAATTTGGTATTTTTGTGATTTAGCCCCCCCTAGAGTGTTCAGAATGTAATAACACTGTGGTAAATATGGACAGCTGTGCACATGTATTTATTATAATTATATTATTTTTCAACAAAAACTGTGCTAACAGCCAAACATCAAGCAAGGTCAACAACACAAGACAATGCAGCCAGCTGATATTACTTATTAGTCCAACAGCAAGTCCAGCTTTGTGTCTGTCTTTCAGACACAAAGCTATTTCACAGTCAGTCCCAGATTTATGCTCGCCCAGAAGCTTCTTGCTCAGTTACTTTCTCCTTTTATCTTTTTAGCTTCTTATGTCAACCTCCCCTTGGTCCCTTTGCCTCTGTCATTATGTCCATAGAGGCTGCTGCGCCATTGCCCACTTGTCCAGCTCTGGTTCTGGCACGACACATGCTCCATTCCCCTTTAGTCTTCCCCCATGCCATGGGCCTGAAAACCTTCTCTTCCCAGTGGTTCAAAATGCCTGTGTTACCACTGGAAATACTGAGCTCACAGTTTGGGCAGCCTGGTTAACAAACGCGAACAAAAGCTAACATTAGCTAACAGCAGCTACAGCTGGCAGCGCTTTACATCACTCTCCATCAGGAAACTCTGTAAATCACAGAGGGTTGACAAGGAGCAGCTGGAGGACATCAGAGGGAAAATCAGAAAACATTTTCTCCAAAGTCCAAAAAACAGGTATATATGTCCAATGGCAGACACACAAACACAGAGTTTCTTGCTATGGCATGTTAAAATATCTGCTGTGCAAACAGTCCATAGTAACAGTAACAGCAGGAGCTTATTACAGCACAGATAATGGTGTATTATTCTGTTTGTCATTTGACAGTCTGGTTTCCAAATCTGAGCTAAAAGTTTGTTTTAAAACAAAAAATGACCAAAAAAAGTCATGCATTGATGTTTATGCTGAGATTATGAGAACTACGAAATTAGCTAAAGTCAGTCTGTGAGAGTCAGACTTGGTCAGATTTGGTACTAGTCAGACTGTAAAAACAGTTGTATGAATCTTTTGTCGAGTCTTAAAAATAACTCAAGTGATGTCACCGGGGTTATCTTGGCTTTTCTAACAGAAATATTCAGAAGGTGTTATACACTGGGGACATGAAGTTTGAAAGACACATTTACCAGGCATGGTCAGGAAGGAGGGTCTATTGGATGATGCTGTTGCATTGCATTATGGGAAAGACAGGACCCAATCTTGGTGTCTGCGGCATCAATTTTGACTGTTCTTGGCAAATGGGCTAACTATAGAACACTAAATCACTGTAACGACCCTTTAAACTTTAAATATAATATTTCTTTTGGTTTCATAATCCAGCTCGAAGTCAGAAAAAATGAATTTTCTGACTCTCACCTTTAAAAGTTCAGTGTGTAAGATTTAGGGTGCTCTATTTACAGATACATACGGGATATAATATGCATAACTATGTTTTCATTAGTGTATAACTGTCTGAAAATAAGAATCGTTGTGTTTTGGATAGAATGAGCTTTTTATGTTTACAGATTCCACGCCACCATGTTGAACCACAATGTTTCTACAGTAGCCAACAATGAACAAACTTAACACTGGCTCTCAGTAGGGAGTTTGGCATTTTTCATGCATTTGGGTGAAACAAGAGGGCTGCAGTCTGCAACTACACCAGCAGATGGCACTAAATCTTACACACTGGTCCTTTAAAGTTGACACAGCTTTGTTAGTCAGGAGATATGAGACGCTTTCCACAGTGCACATATTTGACCCATTGTTGGTATTACAGCAGCTTAATTGAAAGTCATTTTTAGTATATCTATTTTTTTTTGTATAGCTTTTTTGTGTGACCGACTTTGTGTCATAAGTATGAAAAAGAGACGTTCAAAACGATAAAAATCACATGTAACCACAGCCCTGTGAAGCAGTGATAAGACACATTACGTTCAATATTAACAATGTTGTGATGTTGTTGACTTTGTCTTTCTTTTCCGGAATTGTGAGCAGAGAGCGTGTGGTGTAACTGAGAATGAGAATTCTGGGATGTTTGAAAAGGTTCATTTATTTTTCATTTCGTTTTTTAAAGTCTGGCACATCAGCTTGTATGTGGATATTTTTCTATGAGTGTTTTTCTGCATATAAAATTTGATTTGGACGAACATCAGTGTGAACGTGACAATGTTTTGAAGTAGGGTATTAACATCTGGGTCACTGGAGAACAAAAAAACAAACAGCCACACACTCAGCGGTTCAGTTAAACCCTACAGCATCACGCAGAGAGTGTAAAGAGAGGTTAAGGTCAGAGGAGACATTTTTATGTGTATATGGGTATTATTTGGGGAGTGAAAAAGATGTGTGTGTGTGTGTGGGTGTGTGTGTCTGGTCCATCAAGTGACTGGAATGTGTTTGTGTGGGCAGCAATGTTCTGAACAGCAGGACGCCGCTGAAATATTCCTCTAATTCAGTCTGGAAATCCAAAAGCTCTAGAGGGAGGCGAGCAGCCGTCACATCATGAGACCACAGTGAATTCAAGGAAGACCCTGAAATCACCACAGAAGACAACAAAATGAGAGGCTGGGCGGACGGAGAGGGATGCAGGGAGGAGAAACGTGTTCGTCGAAATCTAAATTGCATTCTCTCTCTGTGGCCCAAACATAATCAAACGCTCAGAGGCTGGATGAGTTTTCTACTCTTTCAGACACAGTCTCATTTCTGCAGCACATCTTCATTGACCCTGCTCTGTATGGTTGGCACACAGGTGACACAGGCACGGGTAGTGCTTTACCTCTTTGACGCAGCCAAACAAACACATCTGATGCTAAGTAGTAGAAGAAATGTTGCTGCAGATAATCACACAAAGAACGCTAACTGATTGAATAAGTGTGATGAGTTGGAACTGACAGTACTCACTGTTTACACGACCAAAGATTCAATAATTTGAAAGATAAAAACTCCTATCTGTAAAACTCTCATGTGGTTACAGCAGATTTCAAACTACTCTGATGACGTAAGTGTTTGGAGAACAGTACGACGATACCGCAGGAGAGTAGCTATACTCGCATCACTCAGGTGCAAGATTTCAACCCCACTTGGATCTTCATCAGGTGAAAATGCTACTCTCCACTGGCATGGACTGTGTAGGCCTATCCCAGTGGAAATGGGTGTGTTTATTCACCTCTGAATGAGAGAGGTTGTAGAACGCTTGGCACTGTGTTAATGTTTTGCAGTGTTCCAGTGTTCACATAAGATTGCACCCTGACTGTTCGACCTTAATGGAAGTGAACCTTAATCAGTATCATAGTAACACCTGTGTTTACTGTTTCATGTCAAAATGGCTGCTGTGGTCTATAAAGAACCTTTAGCTAAAGAAATACACTGTTAAACATGTTGATATCTACATCCATTAAACTGGCCAAAGGCTTAGCACATAAGATGGATGTTGCGGTCCTGCAAGGAAAAAAAAAAAAGCAAAGTGGCACCGAGACTTTTCAGGGTGTTTTGGCACATTTACTAGTCAGCTGTTAGCCAACCAGCAGGTGAAACATTAACAAGGCAGCTGATGCCGATAAGAGTGTGAGTGAGTGCTCAGCTTGAACTATGACGATGGTTGTCCAACGATTCATTCATTTTTACGTCTTCCTTTAAGAGCTCTGCATTGTTCACCTTTTTTGCTGCTTGGTTTGAAATACTTCAAACATACTGAAGGAGGTGAGTTTCCATTTTTGAATGATTATAAAGCAGGTAGGTGTTATATACAGTAAAATGCTGTAAAGGTATCAAAGCGCTGAAATGCACACAGCTTAAATTCAGAATCTGTACCTTTAAATGTGACACCAGGACTTTCGTAAGGCTGTGATGTCACAACAATACTGTACAAAACACCCTGTTGTTACTAGAACTCCAGAAAGAAGCATGAGAGGAGATGCAAAACTATATAGATGTTTTTTTATATATATCTTCTTATGGACATCAAAACTTCAAACACCACATTTAAAATGTGAGACCTTTAAATTGACATTATTTGTACCTAAACCTTAAGTCAAATAACCAACAGTGGGACAGTAGAAGGAAAGATCGCATGAACTCCAGCTGTTCGCATTCAGAACAGTCAGAACAGTCGACACTTCAAATTCCCCAGCATGCACCTCTGTTTCCTGTGAGACTGCACGTTATCTCACTGTTTCAGATGATCTGCGGGTAATTAGCCTCATGGAATATACATATGCTGCTACGGTAAAGAACAAAACATCGTGTGTCTGCAGGGGAGAGAGGGGGGAGGAGGAGAAGGAACCCTGCGGCGATAGAAGGGCTGGAGAAGGGGAGGGGAGGGGAGGGTTAAGCCTTGAATTAAAGATGAGGAGAAATCAGTTTAAGAAGCAGAGAGATCAGTGACTCCGAGCACAAACACACTTACAGCTTGACAGCCAATGTCAACAAGCAGTGTTTCTGTGTGTGTGTGTGTGTGGGTGTGTGAATGACGGGTAATTTTCATTTAGCATAAATTCAGTTCTACTGCTTTGTGTGTGTGTGTGTGTGTGTGTGTGTGTGTGTTGTATGTGCATGTTATTGGGCGTGAGTGTCAAAGGGATGTAAAATACTTTGATTTCACAATTTTCATTTCAGTGCTTTGGTGTGTGTGTATGAGTCAGGGAGATGAATAATTTGAAATGAGCCAATGCAATGATACAATGTGTGTGTGTGCGTTCCTCTGGACTGGACTCAGATAGACAGACAGTGGGGAGGAATATCTCCGACTGAGACGGAGGGAAAAGCAGAGGAAGTGTGATGACTTGAACCGCAGGAAGCTCCACCGGACCAAACTCTGCTAATAACAGACCAATATTAACACAACTTATCTGTGATGAGCATATACTGTATAAACCTTCAGGCTAACGCTGCTCAGCGGGGAAAACTCAACATCATGTCAAGCTACACTTCAGTCACTTCAGTCGATGATCATTTAAAAGTTATCTTGAAAATGAGATTGCTTTTGAACTATGTTAGCTTATTAACTATAGTGTTGGCAGGGTGCACAAGGGCAGGAGGTAGCCTGCAGCTTTTCTGTCTTATGTTGATATATCACCTCCCGCTAATTGTTTTTTTCAAGAGCCAATGCAGAGTGAATTTTGAATATGGCACGAGTGCGTATAACGAAACAAGCAGATGCATATTTACTGCAGTGCCAAATGAAGTCATCCCCGCTGGAGTGCACTTTTCCACTTCAACAAGAAACAATCATAAATCTGAGCAAAAGCCAATTAGCATCAGGGTGGAGAAGTGGTTGTAGTTTGCTGTTATTAAATGTACAGAAAGAACAAGACTCATAGTCAACAGCTGTGTTAGTGGTGCTGTGAGGCTGCACAGGCCTGCTTTCAGTCATGCTAATGTAAGCATGCTAACATGCTGATGCTTCACAGGTGGAATGTTTCATATTATTTTGAGAGTTGTAAGTTTATATGCTTTACTTTCATATTAAACAAGCATTCATGTTATAGATATGGTTGACAACATGGCCGGCCGCTGGCGTAAGCAGGCTACATGGTTGCTTTGGGTCACAGCTGCAAGGGGGAGGCCACACATTGACTTGGACTCGCTTCTCACTTTGTACGGTGTTAAGTTGACTGACTCGTTCAGGAGCTGCCAACTTTCACGCAATGACTATGAGACTGATGCAACTAACCCTTTTCACATGTGTTCATGCCACACGTCCATTCACAGATTCATATTTGTCACTTTCCTCCTGATAGTCTGAAGAACTCACTGCTGCACGGTGCTGCTTCTGTCTCTCTGCTGTGTCCTGTCCGTTATTAGTTATCAATTAGTTTTTGACTTCAATTTTCAATCTTCAAAATTGGAGAGCTTCAGAGGTGAATGCAGTAGACTTTTATTCCCTTCACAGGAAACAAAATCTGAATCTTAGAATGACAAGAACTGAATTTTGGCTCAAAACGTTACCCTTCATACAGTGGGTGTCCCCTCATAGTACCACTAGTATCATCATTTTAAGAACACACCTTCTCACGTTTAATATCATCCAATCATTTGAACTCAGAGACTTTTCAGGGCCTTATCAGTTGGTGACCTTGACATTTAGCCAGTCATGTTGCACCTGCATTCCCATGGATGTTTTGCTACTTTTGGTGGCCTTGACTTTTAGCCAGCACCTTTAGCTGTCTTTGCAGCTTCACTTTATCGGCCCAGGTCAAGTCTGGTCTTGCTCTTTTATTTTTTCTACTCTCTTTCTCAACTTTAGACAATTAGAATCTGCTCCTTCATTCTGCATTTTTAAAAAAAATAAACTTTTCATGAAGGTTTTCATCATTACACATTTTCACACTTCTAAATTCTTGACAATAAATCATATATATTCTGCACTGCAAATAAAATCTATTCAGCTGACTGGTGCCTTAAATAATCTGCACCAGGTAAAGGCTAGAAAGTATTTTTGACCCTAATGAACCCCCATTTATAAATATTTACATATTTACATGGTTGCACATTGAAATAATTGGACATATTTCTGATCAATCAAAAGAGAAGCTGAAGTTTTTTGGGACCAAAATTTAGTTTAAGTCCACTAAAAGCTGAGGGCCGGCCCTGGTTGACATGTTAGCTGTCACACCTCTTTGGTCTTCTTCAAGTGGATCAATGAGAAAACAAACACATTGCTTATCCAATCAACTATATTGATTATACTATAGTGTTATGGTAGCAGCATTGGTAGCTCTCCATTAGTAAGGGTTAACAGTATAATGTAGCTTGGCTTTACCGCCATATCTTGTATGTTATGTGCCTCAAATCTCAATATGAAAGCTTTGGTTATTAATATGTCTGTTTGTAGTTTTTATTGTCTGTGTGCTGCCCACACTGGTGCTGGGCAGCTGTGAACACTCACAAGTTTGGAAACTGCTGTCACTGATACCGAGAAAAATGCTGAGTAGTCTGTTTCCCCACCCCCCCAAGATGTAAACGTGTTTCCATCTGAACTCCTACTGAACTCTTTGTTGCAAACTGCACAATCATCATGTGGATACTGGAGTGTAAACCAGAGGAAAACAGGCTCAGCATCATCTGTAGACAATGTGTTTTTCCTGCTTCAGCCACAATAACGTATCCTGACGTGCTAGTAAAGGCAACGTGCCTGGTGTGTTTGCAACATCTGTCTTCTGTCTGCTAAACATCTGCTGCACAGCCTATAGGCTACATGTTGGTCAGAGTGTCTGGTGTCTGCTTTATATCCGCATGCATGGAGTACAAACACGCAGAGACACACGCACAGGTTTACATTTGTAGGAAATGTAGTCCTAATTCTGAGCATGAGTCAGTACATGCTCAGAACACACACACACACACACACACAAACACGAGTAAAGAGTCACATTACGATCATTCAGGATTTATTCCAGGAGAAAGACAAACAAAACACAATCAGTCGCTCTGGCCTGTGTCGTCATGGTAACTCTGATATGTGCACATGATTGTCGAAGGCATCTGATATACAAGCCCCATTAACAGAGAGTCATCATCATCATCATCATCATCGTCATCATCATCACAGCACAATAAGTGCGGCAGGTAGTGCCCGCTCTGAGACATGAGTGAGTCGTCGGCGTGACGACGGTGCACAGAATGGGAGTTTGTTGTGGTCACATGCAGAGAGTAAATACAATACAGCCGGCTACATTTAGCAGGCTCTGGACACGGACACCCACAGGGAGACACCGGCTCCCCAAAAACAGCCTCAGCCAAAGTTTTATCCCTACAAACAACTCTCAGAGGCAGAGCTGCTCTCATTGGATGAGTTCGACCTTAAGGGCAGAGGTGGAGGACAGTGTTTAACGTTAGCCAGACTAGCAAGGAAGCTTTACTGATGCTAACGGAAAGCTAGCAACTCTTCCCGTAAGATACATGCTAACATTGTGGCTCCTAAAGCATTTGGCAACAATTCATAATGAAACCTGTCGGTACACGTGATGATCAATGAACAACTCTGAACTGTTGTGAAAAACCATAAATGAATGAATAAAGTTTGTACTCGATCACCCATAAATGAAGTTTGTCGTCACATTTTGTGCCACTTGCTACAGCAAAAATCTGTCTGACATTACCATTTAAGGCCATATCATTTATACAAGCAGAGCAAGTCAGCAAATACTTTCAATGGAATAAATGGGGCAGCATCATGGAGCATGGCATCAGTTCACTTAATGATTAGCAGTTAGCTAGGTTGCAATAACTGATGATGAGGTTACTTCTGCCTCTCCAAACTGTTTGTAGAGCTGAAACTCTGATCTGCCTCTGAGTCAACGGGCATCTCAACCTGTGTATGTCTTTACATAATACAGAGATACTAACATCATACAAGGGCATATAAGATTACGCAAACACTCATGGTGAAGTTGAACTCTTGAAGCACTTTTTTTAGACATGCTTTTCATCTTTTGTGACGATGCACTTCGGCGCCGTCTTAGTTTAAAAAAAGAAGAAGAAGAAGAAAAAAGGTCCGAGGAGTGAGAGCTCAAAGAGGGGGAAAGAGTGGACCAGAGCGGGTCGTAGGCCGCTCTCCGTCCTTTAACAGTGTGTTTCTGAGTCGGTCACAGCTTTGGATTTCTTCCTTTAGAATGGCAAAAAAACGTAAGCCTGAGTTCAGTAAACGATGCTTTCACTTTTCGTTGGACTGACACTGAAGAGGTGGTTGGACACAGTTCATGAAAGCAGAGGGGAGTAAAGGGGATGTTAGCTTCTTTTTTTTTTTTTTTTTTTTTTTTTTTTACATTAAACATTCCATAGAGTACAATCAACTTCCCTCGACACACTCGCTCACTCACACACTCTCACATGCCTTGACAGCAAAACATTTGTAAATATTATCTTGAAAATGATCATTCATATTCACAATCTATTTACAGTAGCATCTTTAACATGGAAAGTTTCATTCAGAAAACAGCACATAAAACCACAGAGCAGCATGAACCTGAACCCACGGCCTGCCTCGCATTACATTCGTAAACCCCAACGTCCCGACTGACGGGGACCACGTCACACTGAATCACTTCTTACAGTGTCGGCTGATGGTTCGTTTTGTGCCAGAGAAAAACCCGGTGCACAACTCTTACAATGCAGCTCATTCATTAGTAATAATAATTAACAGTTAAGTGATTGAAATGATCTAACGTCTGGCTGGGATTCAGTGTCTTACACTTGCATCACCAAAATTTGTTGCTAAACTACAGGTGCTGATGTTGTTTCCTTCATTTCCTGACCCCACATCTGAGAAAAAAGCATTGACATGTTTAAAAAATGCATAGCAATCAATGGGTATGTATACATGGTTACAGTGAATAATTAGATTAAGGTGATCATTGGAATAAAGCCCTTACATGGTTCAAAGTTCCCCTCAGTAACACATGGGTAAGTACATGGATTGACTTTACAGTTTGGTTAGTAGAGAAAAGAATGTAACACAAGACCCTGCTGTAAAAAAGTCAACATTAATATATTTCTGAAAGGTGAACTGTGTAGTCATGCAGTAGGATACACGTGGGTGTTGTAGTTCAGTAAGAAACACTAAAAAGTTAGCATTCTCTAAGACTGCACATTGAAAAAAACTAAATAAATCTTTTCCTACACACCGAAATCTACCCAACTAAAACTCCACTACAACTGGTTAGCTGCTAGGTCAACATGCATAAAGTAACTGCCATGTTTTCAGTCGAATCGCGCGGTGTCGACACGCGTAACGCAAGTTTCACAAGTGATGCTTAACAAACAGCGCAGCAGATCTGGTGTGTGCATGTATGAATGACTCGAGTGGGACGAGGTGTTCTGTTAAAGGACGATTCCTGCGTGATTGGAGGCCTCTGAAAAAAAATCTGCTCCCTGGATGTGTGTGTGTAAATTATAAATCAGTTCTCACTCCCTCGACGGCGTGAATCACGGTGTGAGCCACCTACTGCAGTCAGTGTAATCCACCACGGTGAATGACAGCTTACAACCAGAACGCTGATACCAAGATGCAGATTTACATATTGATGTGCACATTCGAGGGCAGTGAGAGAGTTCTGGATTTCTGCTTGATAACAAGGCGAAAACTTCCTGTTGAGAATTCAGCCTGATATATCTTAGTCCTCTGAGCCTCCATTGTCGTCCAAAAATGATTAAAAACACATGGGTTGCACTGGGCGATATGTTGCTTCATCACTATGAACGTGGGCACTGTAGTTCATTTTGAATGTGTTTTGTGACTTTGGGCTATACAAATAAAATTTGATTTGATTTGAATCGTCGCATACAGCGCTGTGCTGCTGCGAACCCTCGCTAGTGTAACAAATGTGTGTTCATCCACCGCTAAAAATAGTCCCCCCCCCAAAAATCACACTTTTTACCCAAGTTAGACAAGTTACTACAGTGCCCAGTGGTTTTAGGAGATTACTGAGACTTTCAAAAAACTCATTAAAGACGTTTTGAGTCGGAGCTAAAGACAGGGTGGTTAGGTTGTAAAGTATCGAGAGAGGGGACTAGAAAGAGCAGAACACCGGAACACGTTGGAACTGCCCTTGCAGAGCTGATGAAGCTGCTGTTAAAGAGGACAGAGAACATGAATGCAGATATTTAAACTGGTTAGCATTCATGAAAGTCAACTTTGGTGCCAAATATATGCAGCTTAATACACACGACGCACCAAGCCGGGAGTGAATTCCAGAAAGCTTGGGTGAGAGTTGATTTACTGTCATTCTACCCTTCTTTGACTCTCATCCAGCTGTGGTCTCACACTCCTCTGACATGCCAAACAGATTAAAACAAGTACTATGAATAATTTGCACATACTTTTCAGCACCACTCTGTGTAGATAATAAAAAAAGGTGAATGGCAACAGATGGGGTCGAAGGTCGATAAATCTCTCTCCAGATTCATTTGCAGCTAGAGTTCAGCCCTTTAGATTTAGTGTCTCAAGCAGCCTCGCATCTAACTAGCTCTGTTCTAACCAATTCATCAAGTAGAATGAACCAAATTGTCTTCGTACCTTGCACTGGTCTTTGGCTACAATTCACAATAAAGGGATCAGTAGAATTGCATCTGATGACGATCTGATATGTGAGTGTGCACCCAACACTGTACCGTTCTCTCTGCTCTGAGTCTACAAACTCAGCTGCGGTAGTGATGTCAGAGTCGTGAGAGGGTGACGCTTGAGTCAAGTCAATCAAAGTCAGGCCGTCATGTCAAATGCAGATACATTTCCAACGAGCTCAACTGTGTTTCTGAGTCTGTCACGGCAAACACTAACAGACAGTAACGGTCTTTTGCCCCTTTGGTTCCCCTGGCAATTGGATGACAGAGTTAAGACTTGTGAGAACTCATTACAAGCGAACCCTGGAAGTAGGTTAATGGACAATGGGAGTCTTGTTGTAAACAACACATTTTGGCTTTGTTGATGATAATGAAATAAATACTTGACATTTGCCAGTTTTGAACTGTCTCACTAATCGTGAGAACCGAGTCACGCAAAACCAGGCTTTAAATTTTGGGCACAACACTGTCAATAGATAAACCATGGACTAACCAGTCCTCCATGTTGTTTTGGTGGTTCTCTTTTGGAGGCTTGGGGCAGTCAACAAACAGAATAAGATGTGCATGCTTTGTAAGATTGTCAAGTCCAAAAAACACCTTGGAATCCTTGGTGGAAAAGTCTGAGTCTTCAATATTTGAGTCATGAGTCAGCACAACACTGCAATCGGGACACAGCTGATGTCTTAAGCCCTGGATCAATAACTGTGGTGCCACAAAGCCTGAACCAAAAACAGACAGAACAACCTAAACCAGGAAATCGGTATCCGCCAGCTCACAGTGCAGCTGCAGTTTTCCCTGAGCACTTCTGAACCGGGCGTAGCATGACGATGCGAAAAGGTGATATCATGGCTTCTTTATAGGGGGGAAGAAGAAAAACAGCGGCAGGAAGCAGCTTCTCCATCTTGATTTTGTCTCCACACGGGCCAGACGCTGTGGGGACCCGTGTGGGAGGCAGTTTGTAACCTTGAAATGGCATTGCGCTGCGTGTGGCTGCTTCGTTTGGGAAATCAAAGGGGAAGCTATCATATAGTCACTAACACTCTCAAATGGAGGCAGTTTTCCTGTAAATACCTCTTATCTATCTATCTATCTATCCTATCCTAAACCTGCTGCATGTTTCATAATAACCTGTATGTGTATCCCTTTAAGGGTGATTGTTATAAAAATCTTATAAAGTAAGAAAATAATAAACAAATCAAATCTTTCAGACAATAAACAAGTTGTAGAATGTTCTGACATCCACTCTGGGTTACTAATGTTTTTTTTTATAAAGTTTACAATCTCTACTCTCTGATAAACATAAGTGGATGGCGGTTAATCTGCGTCTGACCCTTTCTGTGCAAAATACATAAAGCGCTTACTCATATTTTCATGTCTCAACAGTCGTATGGTACTTTTAAAGCACTTCTTAAAGCACAAACAAACAAACAAGCCCATAAGGACGTAGAAAATGTCTTAAAGGTGTTATATGTAGTGTTTTAACATGAAGAAATCATCGCCACATTACTTTGCTACATTAGTAAAATTAGTGTAAACAAAGCGGGCCGCTGCTCCTCAGACCTCTCGCCTCTACTCTGCATTCACGCAGACTCTTGGTCAGATTTGGAGGGAAATCTGATGGACTGCTTTATGGCACGTAACAGGAGGAGGGTGCTGTTCTTCCCGAGCAGACACAGCCAAAGCGTACAGAGATTTTGGTGATGCTAGAAACAAGGGGATTATGGGAAATGGAGTATTAATGCAAAAAAAGAGCTTGCACAGTTAAGCTGTTAATTAGCGTGAGGTAGAGGCGACCGATCATCTTGGTCATGGTCTCATTTATTTACATTTAATTATACCAAAGTAGCACTATTAACTTGTCAATGATGTTCGCCTTTTAAACATTACACATACCACCTTTAAAATCAACAGTAATACTAAACAATAAAACAATCCAGTTGCCAACAGTCAAACTTACAGTAATTTGGAAAAAAAAGCTAAATAAAGTGGCGCAGGAAAGAACAGATTCAAGAGGGAAGTTGATGTTGACTGACATTGAATAATACAATACCACCGGCCCCACCATGAACCACCAATTACTGCTCAAGCTGGCAGCAGTTGACACCCATTCACCATCCAACAGCAACCAATCAAAGCCGGCCATTCAAACATCCTCAATGAGAGTTAGTGGCCGAGCTGTCGCTGTGGCAGGAAGAATCCCACACGGCGTCCTGGTGGGTGGGTGGGTGGTTGGTTGGTGTGCATACAGTATGGCGCTGTGTGTCTTGAGTCGGTGGGGTGGAGGTAAAGTCCTCTGCTCTCCCTGGAGCAGGGCGGGGAACTGGCTGGGTGGGCGCATCCAAGTGGAAATGCAGTGAGGAGAGGGAGGGAAGAAGAAGAGGGGGATCCGCTTCCTCTCCTGTCGTCCTCCCGTCTATCTCCTTCTCTCTGCCTCACAGCGCCGTGGCCTCCCAGCTGGTTCCCCGCGGGACCTGGCGTCACTTGGTCTCTGTGAGCACCGGGGCTGGAACCGCTGAGGGATGTGGCCGGTTCAGCTCGGCGCTTGTGGCGGGAGAAGAAGCTGCAGACGCCAGACTGCAGGGTGTAACAGTTACACCTGAGAGAAGAGTCAACAGTTGGATGAGCAGCATGAATCACTTTCAAATCTGTGCCTGGTATCATTTGGCCTTTAGCCTTAGTATTTTAACTGTGATGAGAAAAATATAAAATGAGTTATTCATTGTAAACTAACACTATTTTAATACTAGAGATCATCTGCTTTTCAAACTCTGTTTTACTTTGGAGAATGAGGACTAACCATTGTGAACGCAACACCTTCTCAGATAGTGAGTTTGGATAGGGTTACTGAAATGTAAACAAAAGCAGGACAGAGCTGCTAATGTTAGCTCACAGTCTGCTGTAGCAGCATTCAGGACAGACTCTTGCAGTGTGGTGCTAACGTGAAAAGTTTGTTTTTCTGACATAACCTTTCCCAGCATAAAATAGTGCTCCTTGGTCTTCAGAGCAATGCTGGGCTATTAGGCAGTTAGCTTAGCTGGTTAGCTTAGCATGCTAACATTTGCAGCCTACATGAGAGTCTGTTTAATACATTGCTCACACTTCTGCTTGTGTTTTTTGGTTTTAGGGCTTCACCCTCCAACCTCTGAATGTACACATGGAGTATCACTCTTACTACAGATGGGGCTGTGCATGTGGGGGAAACAAACTTTTTGTCATAAACATATGTTCCCTTGACTTCCTGGTGCTACTGATATATACTGACTCCTACTCACATTCCTTGCGAGGAGCTGCTATGTTGTTGTCTATGGAAGAAGTTTTGCTGGCGGCCGTGTTGGTGCTCTGGCTCTGCGCCGCCTGGCCCACGTTTTGGCTCTGAGCTGGCTGATTCTGGCCCGTCTGGGCTTGCTTCTGCGTCTGAGTCGGCCTGGTCAGCGGGTTGGCGGCGTCCATGCTGCTCCCCATGCTGCTGCTGCCAAGCTGCAGCCGCCTCATGTGCCGAACCACGGCGGTGGCATTGAACGCTTGCTGAGGAGAGGAAGGAAATGGGAAGATGGTGGAAAAAAAAGAAAAGAAATAGAGAAGATTCTTCAATTTCTGTGTCTCATGAACAGCATTTTAACAGCATCTTGTTTATTTTATATGATGAACCCAATAAATATCAGTTTGAGAGAGGCGGGGAGCAGCAGATTGTTCAAAAATCTGGAATGGTTTTAGTCACTGAGGTTTGTATGTCTACCCATTGGTTCAGCAGGAGGTTGCCACACTATTAATATACTGTTTCATGGGTATGATTATATCTGGGTTTTTTAAATCTTATGTCATAGAAAAAAATAAAAAAAGTGATTTTTCATGTCATACTTTGAAGTTACAGACCAGAATCTGCTTTCAATGAACTGGCACTAGTGCAAAAACACCATGGTATGATCTTCTGCTGCAGCTTACCTTCCATTAAAAACATCTGAGGTTCAAATATTACATAAACTGGATGAAGTATTAACACCCGGAGCAGGAAAGCGACATACTGTGAGATGAGTACTTCTTAAAGAAAGTGGAATTTGTTTCAAGTCTTCTTGTGGTGGATGATGAAGGTCAACTCCAGAACATATGGTGAGTCGGGTTATTACTACAGAGTGATTCATCTTGTTTGAGGAGTCGTAACACAAAAGTCTGCTGCCACAGAAAATAGAGTGCCGTAAACATTTACCCTCCATTTGCTCTTGGCGAAGTTCTTCCTGATCTGTCGGCTGACGGACTCGTGGATGTTCTTGCAAAGCGCTGTATCCCCGGCGATCCTGACACACACATACACACAAATCTTCTGTTAACACTCCTGACTGTAAATCAATATCCATATTGATTGTATGCCTTTTTTTCAGCCTGTGTATGACATTATTTACGAGTGTGTGTGTTTCTCACCAAGGGTGTCTGAGGGCCTGGTCACAGGTGAAACGCTTGGCTGGATCTTTTTCCATCAGGCTGCTGATGAAATCCTTGGCTGGGAGGAAAGAACATGAAAAAAGGCCATAAAGTGTGTGTAACTCTAGACACACAAACACAACTTGAAACAGCGCTTAGAAAGAATTCTACTTAAAATCTGTTACACAGATAACACTGGTAATCAGCGACAGTTCAGTCAGATTGAACTGCTTGTGCTAATGTCCACCTGCGTGGCGTTTTTGATGCCGTCAGCTAGCATGTGTAACACATAAAGAGAAGAGTCTATAACCATGCTAACAGCTCTGTGGGGCTGCACTTAGGCACAGCAGTGCCTTGTGATAAATGCTGGCATGCTCAAAACACAGTGCTGACAATGGCATTAATGAGCATCACGTACCATCTTAGCATATTAGGATGCTAACATTTGCTAATTAGCACTAAACACAAAGTGCAGCTGAGGCTTATGACGATGCCATTATTTTCACATCTGAGGTCATTAGCATTCATCCTTTGGGAACCATGGAGATCTGCATAACATCTTGTCAGTCAGTCCAATAGTTGTTGAGATCTCTCAGTCCAAACTAAATAGCCATCTCCATAGCTACTGTATGCTGCCAGTAATAAGCTAAAACAGTCTTGGTATTCTACAAACAGAAATCTGCAAAGTGCAGCTGCCTGCTGTCTGGTAAACCCACCTAACTCTGGTTTGGATGATTTCCATTTGTTCCGAGCACCATGAGGAAACCCGATTCTTGGAAACACAAGGCCTTACCTGACAGCACATAAATACTTTTTATCCCCCATCCACACACACACATACACACTGGACTGGTTTCCAGCAAACACTAAGCTGGTTTTACTGCCAGGCTTTACACATAGCTGGTGGTGGTGACTGATGACCCTACAAACACAAACACACACATTCCTAAATACATTCATTCCAGATGACGTCAGAGGCTGTGATGGAGGGGTGGTCTGTGATCCATATGTGCGGCATGGTGGACGGAGAAGGAGGAAGACGAGGAGGGGGAGGAATATAAAGGGTTACCTGAGTCAGATATGTCGTCCCAGTACGGTGCATCAAACTCGTAGTCGGCTTTCAGGATCTGTTCAAAGAGCTTGGAGTCGTTTTCATCGTAGAACGGAGGATAACCACACAGTCTGCAGACGAGAGGTTTACTCTGTCAACCGTTCATTCTGTCATTCATTGATTCATTAATCAGATCATTCATTAAGTCTATTCCTCATTCATTCATTGGTGGATACATTAACTCATTTTATATTGTACCAAACATGTTATTCATTTGTTCATTTCAGTGGATAAACCATAAAAGTCCTGTTGAGGTGTTTGTCTCTACAACACTAAACATCTGATTACTTTATTCCAGCCCTGCTCTGGATGGAGGCGCTTTATTCTGACTGTCTAAGTCTGTTAATGGTGTGCAGTGTGTGGCAGGGGACTGCTGATTTTAGCCTCAGCGGTGGTTAATGTGACAGCTCCTTCACTGGTGGTGTTGTTGGCAGTAGTTGGCTGTATCACCTTAATCAGGTTACCATGAGATTACTAAAGCGCCAATCTGATTCTCCAGAACTGAGCCAACAGCAGAGCAGCTGCTCGACCAAAAACATCATCTGAACCTCATTATCAAAGTTCTGGATGCACCAAGAGATTTTCATAAAAACTCATTAAAATGCCGTTCTCCATCGATACACACACACACACACACACACACACACACACACACGCTGTAAATCGATGAAAGAAAAACACACTGGGAAGAAAAGAAGAAAGAAATATTCTGCCTGCCGTGAAGAAGGTAAGACTTTCCATTTGTTTTTTCTGGTTTCCTTGTTGTCAAAGACTCACCTGTCACTCAGCTGACCCTCCATCAGTCACACACACATACACACACGCGCAAACCTACAAATACACATTAGAAAGAAGAGGTTCTTCCTGGTGTGAAGAGATGCTTCCTTTTTGTTTTTCTGCTTTCACGTTTGGTCGGAGACTCAGCCGTCTTTCAACATTCATCCCACTGAATGCACACACACACACACACACACTTGGGATCCCAGGTGATTATCATGGCTGATTACCTGATGTGATCTTTCCACCTGAGCAGCAGCTAAAAGCTAACAAGGTCTGAATCCCAACGCTAATTGTGCTAATTGCCAGTAGGAAGCCTCCTTCTCTTCCTTCCTTCTTTCTCTCTCTCTCTCTCTCTCTCTCTCTCTCTCTCTCTCTCTCTCTCACACACACACACACACACACACATCAGTTTATATACAGTAATATGAAAAGGAGAGGGAGAGAGGATGAGAGTCCTCTTCACATGACAGACCTGTTAGACACACAACGGTTCGTGCCTTCGTCTTTGCCACCTCGCATGCGTCCCATTAACCTGCTGCTGACCTCTGACCCCTGATATGACCTCACACTCAAGTTAATAATGTCTGTCAGGTGGAGCGCACAAACACTCACACACACTTACAAACACACAGTAATACAGATGGAGCAACACACACACACACACCTTGAAGTAATTAAAGCTGTGGCTTCAGGCATCAACAGCATTGTATACACATATTAGTGGTCATGCTCTGAAGACACACACACACACACACACACACACACACTTTCACTTGTGGTCAGAAGTGGTGGGGGGTGGTGGTGGTGACACGGCAAAAGAAAAACAAAAGTCCAGCCCGCAGCTCCATATCCATACAAGGCCATTTAGCAGAGCTCCATCTGGCTCTGATGATGACACACAAGCAACATCATCAACACACACACACACCTACACACACACGAGCAGGGAAAAAACAACACATACACACACATGTGGGCCCAATGCTAGTTCAGCCTCAGAGCAGAGTCGTTCTACGTGACCTTTGATTAACACATTAGCATATACAAAACTAGCATTGCTAACAGTTACAGCTGCCAGTGCAGCTTCATGCAAGAGAGCGATGGTGGTTTTAAGTGTCGTTGGGTTTTATGGGTTTGTAATACCTCACACTTAAACTCAGTGGTTGTGTGTGTGTGTTAGCTGGAGGTGAGTCACTCTGTGTCATGAGTGTGTCTGACTCTTGTTTTCAATAGATGCACTGTTACAGATTCCTACGTGATGCAGAAGACAGATGTGGAGCTGTTTTTAATTCATCTGATGGAGGTTCAAGTCTGCGGAGTGGAAATGTCGTTTACTGGTGTTCTTTGAGATTTACAAATGTAATCAACGTTTTGTGAAGTGGAAACAAAAGATTCATTTTGAACTGTCACAATCCACATCAGTAAGATTTCCAGGGGTGACCATACATTTACTGAATAGTAAAGATGTTTTTTTAATGGCCTTTCACACCCTCACAGGTGTTTCCATGTGTTCTGGCAGAGGATGGAGAACGGGCCTTCTTCACAGCTCACATTTTGGCTCGTCAAAGTCAGTGGAATCGAATCTCAGAGTCTCAAAGCAAAAGAAAGTCCAATGTAATTAACTTTAGAGTGTCAAGACCACCTTTGCCGAGTCAAAGACAGCACCAGTTGAGACTGAGTTAAGGGTCCACAGAGGTTTGAGTCCAAGTCAAGACAGAGTCAGAAGAGATTCAAGCCAACAGACAAGCCCACTTACTTATCCATTTATAATTTTTGGGTTGCTACAGAGATAGTATATCTTCTATTTCACTAGTGTCAGGTGGACACTATTATATCACTATTATTTGTATATAAAAAATGTATCTTTGTGTGCTTCCATTCATTACACTGATTTATTCAGCAAACATTTCCAAGTTTGCACACACCCCCATCTCTGCACTGTTTACTGTGTGGACAGCTGGAATAAAAATACATTCTGAAAATAAAATATGGTTCAGAGCTTCTCCTGGACTGCCAATGGAAAATGTAACAAATATGTTAAGCAGCACAGATGTCACAGTTATAAGGAGAAAAAAAACAAAACAACATTTATTGCTGGATTTGGTCAAAACCAACTAAAACATTTGGTGAGTCCTGGCGAGGGAGTAATGCAAACTATGAAAGTGTGGTGATGTCAGTCAGGTTGCTTGGTTAAAGCTTCACTGAACAGTGTGATGTAATACAAAGAAGAGCAGTTTATACTTACAGGATGTAAGCGATCACTCCGATGGACCAGCAGTCCACCGCCTTACTGTACGGCTTCTGGGCAAGAACCTCCGGAGCTGAAAGTGAACGGGAAACATCGGTTAGCCTCGGCTAATTGTTTTGGCTACGCGGAATTTTTTTTTTTGCTACTTCTGTGCTCATGTGACTCCATTTTGCAGTAGCCTGGTGTGTCACTGAGCCAAAATCTGTTTTTCAGTAGTGTTTTACTTTCTTGTCAGCTTGACGCCTAGTTAAAAGTGCTGTGCGATTTTTACACAAATTTGTAGCTGTTTTATGAGCCTGAAAACAGAGAAAATATGCAGACTCTCCAGGTCTGTCCAAATTAGAATCACATGTCTGTTTGGTTAGTGGTGGGAACATTTCTGCAGGAGGTAAAGATTCTCACGCCTGAAAAAGACTCGTAACCCAAAGGCAGGATGAACCCAAAACAAAAGCCCAGATGAAGCAATCCTGTCATGATTTAAAGACTACTTTAGTCTTCCTGCTCTATTTCAACATAAAGCTGGTGTGTAAAATCTTTTTTTTTTTTTTAATTTAATGTTTCTGTTGTTCTTCTGCTGGTGTTTGTAAGGCCTGGCCTGACCTTCCGCTGCAGCTCATTACTGAGCCTCAGACAGAACAAATTACTAATGACAGTGAGCTCACCATAACATCACCTCACTCACACACACACACACACACACACACACACACACACACTCACAATATTGGCTCAAAATAGGTTTGGCACACGTACACACACACACATCAAGATATGAAGAAATACCACTCATATCTGCAGCAAAATATAAACTTTGCACACATGTGCTGAATCAGAGTGCTTAGCTTTGTTTATAGGTCTACCCTGACTCATTGTGAAGGTGTGTGTGTGTGTGTGTGTGTGTGTGTGTGTGTGTGTGTGTGTCTGTCTGTGTGTGTGTTCTTGTTTTGTTGGATTCAGAATTAGGACATTTTTACGCACTGAGGTCATTGTGTCTGGTGCTCACAATAAGTGAGTTTACAGTCAATTGTTCTGATAGAGTACATTTCTAAAGTATGGTAGTCATGTGAAATGTTTTTCTTGTTCTATTTTGTGTCTTGTTAACGTGAGCCTTTGGTTGGGAAGAAAACAACTAAATCAGATCAAAGTATATCTGGCAATTGCTTTGGAAATGTAACACTTCCTGTTGGAATTTTGCTGAAGAAATACACGATAAACAAGTAAGGCACAAATGCCTCGGGCCTGAACGCTGTCACTGTCATGCCAGTGATGACAGTAGAGCACACCCTCTCATGTAATATTGCTTAAATGTCGGAAACAGAGTTTTCCTGTTGCTTTGATTGAGTGCTGAATAAACTGTGTGCCTGCAGCTGCTTCACGGTAAAGCAATCGAGTGAACAGGAATCTGACGAAGGCGCTGAACTCTTGTATGTATGTTGCACATATTTATTATGTTGAATATATGAATTTGAGAACATATGCTGCTGTATTACATTTGTAAGGTGCCACTCTGGCACATAGTCAGGCCTAAAATAAAGGCCATACCACTGGAAGACTGTCACAGTGTAGTAGCTGCAGGTGTAATGTGTATAATAGTTGATCAGCACTGATTCAGCAGATATTTTTACAGAACATGCTCCATCAAATCTACCATGACATCCTCAGTTTCACGTAAGTCCTGTTTAAACAGGTTGTTGGGGACTTAAGAGGGATCGATCCTCATGAAAATTCATCAAACTCATAGATTTCTGTATCATGAAGAGAGAAAGGCATTGTGATTTATCAGGATGATTAAACGTTCAAAAATGGGTGATGTTTTTGGTCACACCGGCTCGTGCAGCATGAGGTCACCACTGAATGTGCACCTTTCCAGGAATTTCAATCCCCTATTCATTCCATACTGTCCAGACGTATTGTATGTTATGATTTCAGTTTAGGTTCATGCATTATGGTGTCATCAGTTAATGAACTGGTCTCAGGTTGTGGTAAATATATCAGCATTTGCTTCCAGTGAAACAGTCAGCAGCAGGAACACATCCCTTGTCAACTCTATGGGCCCAATTTTGTCAATGGAAGACCTTCATAAGGAAAACAAAAACTGCGCGCGCTTGTGCCCGTGCTCCTCGTTCAGGTCTGGTTTTCATTTGGTTGTGTTGGAGTTATATTTAGACGCTCATTGTCTGGTGTGGAAATGCCTCGTGGCCAAGCAAGCCTCTGCGGCAGGGTGAGGAGGTTCGGGGGTCGTCGGTGAAGCCCAAAATGAGATGAGTCGTATGACGACAGAGACAGAGAATGATGCCAGGGTTTGACCATTTAAAGTCAAATCCTGGCTGGTGTGAGTGTGGCGTGTGTGTGTGCGTGTGTGTGGACGCCTCCATGTGCATATCTGAAGCATTAGTATCGCTTCATGAATTCAAAGGTTCAAAAATAAGAAATGAAGAGACGCAGGCAGTTTATGAGCAGCTGACACAACTTTTAAAACTCAACACAACGTGACACACGGCCGAGCGTAGTAAAGTTGGCCCCATGTGGGCGCTGCGAAATCAATTTCAGAAGTTTCAACAAAATGTTATTTATGTATCTGTCTGTGTTTCTATGACAGATTTGTTTGCGAGTTTGTCAGAACAACCAGTCTGTTTGTGTTCAAACATGGAAGTGTGTGTGCTGTCAACACTGAACATCTGTGTCTTATGACAACACACACACGTACACACGGACACACAAACAAACGCGTGTATACGCACACGGGAAGATGCACTCGACTGCACACACACACAGAAACCTAAAAATATATATGAGAGTATGTATACATACACACACATTTATTAGCATACATGGTTGGTCTGTCAGGAAGTGATGAGCATGATTGGTGAGTGTGTGTGAGGTGCACAGATTGACTATGCTGACACACACACACGCACACACACACTGCTTCAGATCACAGTGACTGAACAAAGACAACACAGGAAGTATAAATGGTGTCAGATGGAAACAACATGCACGCTCTGAATATTTCATGTGTTCTGTTGATTCGATGCCTGCAGAGATCATAGTCAGCTCGGCTCATATCGACACTGACATGTTGTGACATAATGAGAAATAAAAACAGCTTGAGCTCTGACCTCCATCACCAAACCATGACACTGATTCCAACACAAAATCCAAATCAATTTCCTGTCCTGTACATCAAGCAAAAAGACAAGCGCTGAACACTGGTTTGGACTAAACAGTGTGTTTAACTCATAAGCAGTATAAATAATGGATGTTGTATCCATGACATCACCACAGGTGTCTGTACAGGTGTTTTGAGGCTCTGGCCGCTGCCATCTTGGCAGTCCTGGCTCTGCTGCCTCCCGACTAATCAAAAGATCGGCAGCCTCGCTTGACCTGAGGCTGAATGAAGCCTGGTTACTCAAACAAGCCATCTGTAACAGCACCCACCTGTTCACAGTGTCTACGCTCTTAATTCTGCATAACTTTAAGCCTTAATATAATCTGAACAGGTGAGTTGTATATAAATTCACCCTCAGTACAGTTGTCATGAATGGGGAAATTAGCTATAGAGACCAAAGGCTGTACCAGGCTGTAAACATGTTTATTTCTGTTGTGAACGTTGGACATTTGAACATGGGGACTTATGGAGACTGACTCACTTCTGGAGCCAGCCTCAAGTGGTTGTTTGGCGGCAAGTGGCAAGTGGCAGTTTTTGGCACTTCCACATTGGCTTCACTTCACAGCCCTGGAGGTTGCTGCTTGGTTTAACTGCAGCTAACTAGGCACACTACATACAGTAATAACTCAGCCTATGAGGCAGGAAGCATTTCCTCCTGCATTATTATCTGTGGTTACAGGTTACAGCCCATTCACAATAGCACATCCACTATGTAGAGTTTCATGCTATCAGAATTAACACTAATGTGAGCAGCTCTGTTTGACTCTTCACTGGATTTTCATTGTTTTCATTGTTTGTCAAGTTTAACCCACTAAGCCCATCCATCTTCAATCCTTACCTTGACCCCCACTCAGTGTTTCATTTTGGTATAGTTTTTCTCTTGTTGGTCATTTTTTATTTCATTTCTTGTTTTGTTAGTTTAGTTTAGTTTAGTGATGTGATGGTTTGTCATCAGTATAACAAGTTTGTCATAATGTAAATGATAGCTGCTATTCTACACAATTCATAAGGCCTGGTTACAGTCAGACTTTTAAAGACTTTGGATGGAGGTCTGCGAGCTGGAGGGTGGGTTTACTGGAGCAAAAGGAAAGGAAATGATATTGAATAGTCTAATAGAACAGACAGCATATAGGATCTTAGAGATACACTCTATACATCTGTGTATAAGTGCTGACATTTTGTAATGTAAAAACCAATAAAGAACTTATGAAAGAGAACTTTTACACACCAGCGACACCAGGAAACATGTTATCCTAACACATTGTTCATTCTGTAATGTTAAAAGTTAAAGATAATGTTTGAAAATACAAACAGTAAATCTGAGCTTTGTCTTGCTTGTCCAAGTACATAAGCTTAGCAGCTAAACAGGATTGTGTAGTGATACTTTTCATAGTAAGACTGACTACACTGTAATAAAGGAACAGAATAGTGCTGTTGGTTTATTTCAGTGTCTTCTACATGAATCGCTGACTGCTGAGGGTGTTATTTATTGTCTTTATATCATATATGTAGCCAAAAAGAGCATATTTAAGACCCTTTTAAATGGCTCTGGTTTTAAACAGTCAGACAGAGACAATAAAAAGACAGCTGGAGACAGTCTTTACCACCAACAACCAACTCACAGAGCTAACATCAGCTTTGTTATCTTGCTGTTAAAATCTAGGTGTCATTTCAGCCTGCAGAATGAACGTCGAAGTGAGTCACCCGCTTTCTGTTTACCAATATCTGAAATCAAATCATAGTAATTGTTTGAGTCTGAGATTTGAGTCTCTACGAGTCTCAAGCAGCTGATTTGCCAGCCGTTGCCATCGCACACATGTGCTGTACCGGGATGGAAAGTGTGACCAGCAGCAACAGACTTAGTTTAATTATCTCTTCAGAAGAGTTTGTTTTTTTCGTCCAAATGTTTCCACGACAGCACGCTGTGGTAAATGGAGGCCGTTACTGTTTGTTGGAGGCCAGGGAAGACTGACTAACTTACCCACATATCCCGGTGTGCCGCAAGCAGTAGACATGACGTCACCACTGCCCTCCATCTTGGAAAGACCAAAGTCACTGATCATGATCTTTGACCCGTCTTGGGGATTAAAATACAGCAAGTTCTCTGGCTGGAAGAAGCAGGCGGAGAGAAAGAGAGAAGAAGAATCAAGTTCTTTTTTCGTTCTTCTAATTTTAAGAGGAAAATATGAGCAGCTAATGTAAATGCACCCTCTTCTCTTCCTCATTTTACACTGTGCTGGATTATGGAGGTCATTCTGACCAATCCCATCTCTTCTAACAGCCGGCACGTGCTGTCCTGACCCACAATGCAATGTCAAGCCATTTCCCTTATTGCTGCAGTAAATCATAGGCTGTTAAGTAAGAATGAACCACTCATGGATTTAAAATGTGGGCTGGGAGTGGTGGTGTTTAGCTCAGTTGGTAGAACAGCCGCCCCATGTACAAAGGCTCAGCCTTTGCTGCGGAAGCCCAGGATTCATATCTGACCTGTGGCTCTTTCCTGCAAGTCATTCATTGAAAAAAAAGTTTTATGAGGGGGGTGTGGGTGTAGTGGTTTGTGCGTGTGTGTTAAAGTACCTTCAGGTCTCGGTGTACGATGCCCATCTTGTGCAGGTAGTTCACAGCATCAAGGACTTGTCTGATCAGCGTGCTCGCATCCTTTTCCGTGTAGAAACCTTTTTCCACGATTCGGTCAAACAGCTCGCCGCCAGACACCCTGCACAATGAGAAGGAGTGTGTGTTTGTTAAAAAAACACTGGCAAGCATGCACACACTCTGTCGTGGAGACACACACACAGACACACACACACAGCAGTAACTCGTAACAGGCTTTGGGGGGTTGCTGGGTTGACATTTCTGGTAATTTATGAGCTGTAGATGTTTCCAGCCAAGAGTGTGTGGAAGCTGTGAGCCATGTGCTACTTCACACACACACACCCACCCACAGACACACACAACATTCATATGCCCTGCAGCATCAACTATAGCTTGTAACATGATCATGAAAGAGTGATAAAAGCTGAAATATGCATCCTCGTATATTCTTAGAAAGTCTTTCTTTCATCTTCAGCTGAATTTGACAACTTTCCTGGCCTCTCCGTTTCTATGCAGGTCTCTAATAGTAGATCTAATAATAGATTATTCCTTGATTGATATGAAATCTGTTTTATGAGTAAGAATAGTAGACATAGTTGTAACTAAAGGTTTAACATTTGATCTCTGCTTACTATTTCCACATCACATTTTAGCTTGTAACTAATCATGGATGTTTGCACGCTACCTGCAAGAATGTAACGTGACTATGGAGCAGGATGATACTGAAACAAAACATTACAGGCTGTCATAGTTTCAGTATTGTCTTCTAGTATTCTCAGTATTACTTGTTACTAAATTCATTTATTAAATTTAAATATATATATTTCAGAGATTCCTTGGTGTACTGCTCAACGTTTCAGTGCATCTTCACAGATTTAAGTCCAAAATCTTTCAGTCGGGTGGACCTCCTTCATGTCCTGATCTCCTGATCTTAAAACTTGTTGTTGATGGGTGTCAACATTTTCAAGAAAAATGTTTGCAGCTTCTTCTGACCCATACTGACAAAAACACACATTTAGTACTTCTGGTCAGTGTAAAAATCTGTCTTTGAAAGGGATCAAAGTGCGGTGCAGCTCTGTGAAAGCAGAGAATGAAACCTGTCGATGCTGGAAAAAAAAGGTCACATTTGACCCACGAAAAACATGTAAGAAAGTGAATGTGTAACTTCTCCCTCTGGCAGATTCCTGCAGCATTTATTTTGATGTTTTATGACTGCAGACCACATGAAACGACTTGTTCAGGTATAAATACAGCATGTACAGATGGGACCTGCCTCACCATCTGCTGTACGGACATGTAGCTCCCCCTGCTGGAGGACAGTATCATTTCATCTAAATGTTAATGTGGACAAACTGTAGCACGAGAAGTAGTAACTGCAGCAGTAGTAGTAGTAACCTTGAAGTACTCTCTATACTCTGCGTCTTTGTACTTGAAAGCATAATGAAGGACACACACAGGCATCTGCACACACAAGCTCCAATATGCACTAGTGGGCACAAATGTGTGCGTACACCACCGCAGACACACAAGAATGCACAAAGGCAAACACGTGCACGCACGCACGCACACACGGCATATCTGTGGGGCGTCGTCACGGCGACAGATCTGATTAGAGCCAGTGGAAGTTAAACTCTAATGAAGTTTCTGAAAAAAAAGAGAGCTCAGAATTAATTGCTAATCCTTTCTCTCTTCAAAGAGGGCAGTGACTGGTCGGCTTTCATAGGCAGTCATGTCTGGGAATGACAAGAAACACACACACATGGACACGAGCACACACACACACACACACACACACACAGATCAGCCACCAGGCTGCATGGTTGCGTAAGCGTTTGCGTAAGGAGACCATGGCAATCAGACAGGAGCACCCACACAAGTACACAAGGGGACACACACACACACACATTGGCAGAGATATACAGATGCGAGGGCAGAACCACGCACACACACACACACACACACACACACACACACACACACACACACACACACACACATACACACACACAGGCAAAAAAAGCAAACACAGGCACGCAAACGCACTAAGACAAGCATGTAAAACACAAACGTACATGTACAAGGTCACAATTAACACAATGTCACACACACACACACACACACAGCCACTGAAACTACGTCAGTTCAGTTTTTCTCATTTGATGCCTGTCGCAAAACATCCAACAGTAAGGAGGTCAAAGGTCACACTGACAATTTATTCACTGCATTTCACAGAATCATGCTGATTAGGAGTGTCCAAGATCTTCATTTATGCTCAGTGAAGAAACAGAGTGGTGACGGTGGAGTAAATGAAAGAGTGAGCTCCAAGGGTGCACACTGGCAGGGCCAAGCCTTTATATGCAACTGACCAGTTCAAATGATATCAAGGCTTTAAGTTGTGCAACATTAACAATGCAGAATTGGCTGCTTTGATTGGCAGCTGGGTGCTGCTACAGAGCCGGGAGGTGGAAGAAGCAGTACGTCGCTCTCTGTCCACTCTTTATACTGTCATTAGGCAGGAGCCAGAAAACATGTCACTGGGAAGGTTGAGGATAACAAGGAAACACCCTGAAAAACAATGAGGACGTTTTTAAAGTAAATCCACTCGTCCTCACTTTTCAACATTTCTACAACATAAAACACACATTTTTGTCGTGACCTTTAAAGGCCCTCCACCTCCACTGTCCATCAAAGGGGGGTTTTCACTCCTTAAGGCTGCTTGAAGCTCTCCTGATTACAGTGTGGTCAGTGCATCGCTGTGTTTAGTCGGGTGTGGTCTCAGTTCAGCACACCTAAAAAGGATTACCGACTAGACATCAATCTGTTATTATTCCTGTTTGTCTTTAATGCTGTAGCTCAGTCTCCTGCAATTCTTATACTGTGTCATGACGTATGATCTTAGAGTAGTTGTACAATAAGGGCTTAACAATGGTTCTGCTTTGTTCAGGTGTCCCAGTAAGTCATGACAGTGTGATAGTGAGCCAGCAGGAACAATACGAGGACTAAAACTGAAGCAGCCGAACAGGATCCAGTCATCAGTATCTCTCAGTCAGTTACACCTGTGCTCTTCTTACTGTAAACAAAGAAGACTCTCCTCAAACTGAAATGAGTCTAATTAGCCCAAATAAGTGGAAACACCTGTTTTTGTATTTTCTTCCACTTTAAGTGAGAAAATTCAAGAAAAGTCACATTTTACTGATGAAGCACTTTCCTAAAGCACTAAATGATTCTGAAGTAGAGTCATCTGCTTTCCGAGTACTGATGGATGAATTTCAGGTATTCATATTATTCCACACTCAGTGCTCCTCCCTCCTTCCCCTTCTCCATCCTTACATCCATCTCTCCTCCGTCAGCAGATCGGTTCAGTAGCAGGCGGTCGCATTGCTCTCTCGAGGCCAAGGTTATACATCATGGCTGACAGGAGGCCTTCTTTCCAAGCGTGTGTGTGTGTGTGTACGTGTGTTACATGTTGTTCATGGTGACAGAGATGAAGAGTCATTGCAGTCTTAGGACCTGGTAACTAATCGCAGCAGAGAGTCAGGGGTCTGAGCGGAGCTGCTGAGCTGGGATTAGATGCCATCAAGGCGTGTGTGTCTAAGGCTGCACTTACCTCACTCTGCTTTCTTTGGTCCAGTCCATCTTTGTTCACACAAACACTTAAATCAGACAAAGGTAATGCTGTGGACGCTGTAATATAAACACTATAATTACAGTAATTATATTAAACTCCTAATGTGTGTAAACATACCCTGACTAACAGGGTTAAAAAGCTACTGAGAGATGGATCAATAATTACATCGTACCTGGAGACTCTGAACATATGCAACAACTAAAACAATGGACATAAATGAAATGAAATAAAATTTATTTTGTAGAATGAATGAAAATGACCTATATCATCTATCTATCTATCTATCTATCTATCTATCTATCTATCTATCTATCTATCTATCTATCTATCTATCTATCTATCTATCTATCTATCTATCTATCTATCTATCTACATACATGTATAATATGTGTTACTGAATTTGTCAGAAATACTTCATTTGGACAATTTAATGGACAGTCTGATCACACATTGTCATGATGATAAATGTTTCAGTGTTTGGGAACTCAGAGCCCATAAACCTATTAACCTCTTATCTGTTCTCATTGATTTCCTGACATATTAGAGTTTGTTGACGTTTTAACTCCAAAATGTGTCATCGTTCTCTTGGTAGAGGACAGATACGTGTGTTCAGAGGTTGATTTGATGAATGTAATGATCCTCACCTGCATGAATTAACTGAGGCTGTTAAGTGAAACACAAACTGCTGATCGTGTCCATGGAAAAACCCATGTAACCAACGTTCAGCAGTTATAAACAGCAAAGACAGACAGACTGATACCGTGTCCTGCTGCTTCAGGTTTTCTATGAATGCACGAAAAACAAAACTGAGAGGCAGCAAATCAGAAAACACACACTCGTCTATTTATTGGCAACATAACCTGTCTTAGGTTTGATGACAGTCTCGTCACTGTCAGATGCCGTCTACTCTGAAATACTGGATTTGCTGAAAGCCAGTTTCTCACTTCACAATACAAACAGCATCAATATAAAGCCCAAGTTGCACTCGGTTGCATCGATTTTCATAGCAGCACGGACTGATTGCCTCCCCGCGGTCGAGGTTACGTAAGACAAGCCGTGATGAACGGGAAACGAAGGAAACTGTCAGACTGCATCGATCTGCCACACCGCAATTACTCCGAAAATATTCAAAAATCCTGAAATGAGACTCCTGTCTGCTGAATCAAAACCCCTGACATCTCAATAAATGCAGATAATTATAACAAATGAGGTTCAAATGTGTGTAGCAGAGAGCCTGACTTTCACATCCACTGAGATGTGATTAAACAGAACAATCTGCTGTCACCTGTGACAGAGAGTGACGGACACAAAGGTCTTATGTTTGAGCAGATCAGTTGCATGGTGATGAAGCCACAGTGCCGAGCTTAGAGACAGCAGCCTGCAGCACTGAGGCCAGATGAAAAGGCAGACTGAACAACTCTCGTCTGATGCTTTTGCAAGAGTCTTCTATATTTTAACATGTTTTTCACAGTGAAGCATTTCTCTGATTCTCCGTCTGCACATGCAGAATGTTAAAGCAGCTCTAGTCAAATAGAATAAGAAGAGGGTCAGGATTATACTCCGATAAAGAAGTGCACTGCTTAATTAAAGCCACACTCATTCATTTTTCAGCAATTGGTGGCCGCAAAAAAACAAACAAAACAAAACACAAGATGTGACATTTTATTTCTGTGGAGAACATGCTGATCTGCTGGTCATCTATACACACAGCAATATGAGCATTTGTTTGAGCCGTGTCTCTGGACAACAAATATTCCCGATATTCACTGCATACAGCCAAAAGCCGCTGACAAGCACTCTTTGAAGGGAACTCTGTAGTCAGGGGTGAATTCTCCAGTGACACCTTTGATATTAAATAGAATGATCTGATCTAATGTCAGGATAGATTAATTAGGATCAGATTAATTAGTGGGGCTTTAAACCTGCATTAATTGACATTTTGGCGACCCTGAGTCTGAGCAACGAGGCCTGATAAAGTTGATATGGTAAACACGTTAGCACGCAGATGCAGCATTAGCATTGTCCTGAAGTCCAACAGTCACTCCTCTTTTAGCTCAACTTTGGTCACTACTCACCACTGGGGAAAATATTTCAAGCCTTTTAGTAGAGTTTCAGGAGCAGGACCTCAACAGTGCCACTTCCAACATTCCTATATCTTCCTAACGCTCTCTTCCTCTTTCTCCTATCCCTTCCTTCTCCATATGGTCCTGAGGGCGGTCTGTTATGCCCGGCTGCTACGATGGATCCCCCTCTGAAGCTCCCCCACAATGCAGCAACAGACCGTGTTGCAAATAAGTCACGTAAACGTACTGATTGGCGTTGATAGTGTGGTCCTGCTAGTGAACTGTAGAGTCAAATTATAATTCTCTGTGAGGTCATTATTATGTCCAATGTCTTTCATATTACACAGTCATCTGATCCTTTGTCAATATGAAAATAATGATTAATGCAGCTCTAGGTTTCATCTTGGAAGACAAAAATTTTGTCTTTTATTTTTATTTTTACAACCTGTGACGTAGCCTGACATGCTGATTGGCTGGAGAAAGTCACATGATTCTGCTCCTTTACGGAGAGACGCGGGGCACCATTTGTAAAGCCTGTGGAAGCGATCATATCTAGTTCCTCGCCCGATAAAGGGTTAACAAATGTGTACAGTTGCATTAATTAATAATGCAGTGTGTATGTAACTTTCTTATTTCTCAAATGCAATATCAGCTTTCACTTTATTAAACTGGATCCAGCAGATACAAATGTAGCTACTTCACATTTTATGATTCGCAACATTTGAAAACTCTCTCATGCTGATAATGCCACCTGCTGCAATTCACAAGGTCACCCTGAAATGTTCTACCTCAGGTGTTACCTTTGACCCTGTTTGGAAACCGACCCATATTCCATGACCAGATGGTACATGGAAAAAAGAGAAGATTGGATAAAGGAAAAATCCAAGTGAGCAGGCGAAAGGTAAGAGGTGATGGCGGTGGAAATAAGGTGTGAGAAGAGAGGAAGAGAGGAAAGGAGGCTCGAAACCAAAGACGAGGAGAGCAGATGGTGTTAGCTGGGAGAGAAAACAGATGCACGGAAGGAGGTGAACAGGGGGATGGAGAAGTGGAGGTGGGGTCTTTCCTGTTGCAGCCTGTTAGAATTAAATCCTTTTGCCCTGACAGCAATTTATTCAATCCATCAGAATGAGTGGCATGAAAAATACGCACAGTGAAAGCAGTAAAATGAAACCGCAGGTGGAAGACTTGACTCTGGACATAACCTGCAGTGTTGGGAATAAATGAAATGATGTGCCAGTAAAACTTCCACTCAAAGTGATTGAATAAAATGTCATTTAAGTGCGTGTGGTGTTATCTCCCTTTAACAATGTCTAGTGAGAGAATTTCAAGCTGCAATTAGAGGCATTGAAGTCCACAGCATAATTAATCACACTAAAAAGAACTGCCTCGTACATTAAATCACATTGACATAACAATAAAGACTGAGCGGGGATTATCACTTCCTTCTCATGCAATAAACAGTATGGAACAAACAGAGGTAAACAGCAGCTGGCGCGGAAACGTAACTGCCCTGTTGGCTGGTTTATTAACAACAAGAGGGAACTCAATCAAAAGGTTAACATCGGAGGTAAACAGCGTAACCGGAGTAAGACCTTTGAATGAAATCGAGCCAACAGAAGGATTTCAGGCGGTGTGACACACAAACGCACGTCCCAGCAGATTTGTTTGAGGAACTTTAGCCCTGCGAGAGGCTGAATGTGTTTGTTAATTTACCACGTGAGTGTCTGAAAAGACGCGATTCATGTCTGTGCTCACCGTGACTATCGATGACAATTTGCACACAGTACCTTTGGACAGGATAAATATTCTTCCTCACAGCTCTTCTTTACCTGTGCTAGTGTAAAGTGCGTTTTAGCATTTAGCATGATCTCTTAATTGTCGCGTGTTGCCACAATGACTGCTGCTCAGCAAAAGTTGCTTCAAAGCTGGATTTAAGCTATTTTCAGGGATTTTGGTCGATGACAGCTCCGCCACAGATAATGATGTTGTTATCTGGGGTAAAAATACAGCCACCCCTTTAAGCAACAGGGAAATAATACAGTACATGCACATCTACAACAGGTGCACTGCAGTCTTTGGCCTGGACTGAAAATGTCACAATGCACCACTCTGCCTGCTGCTGAACATAAATACCGTTAAATATCAGTGATGTCAGTTAAAGCTTCTATTATCAGGTGAGGTCTGACTTAACTATGTCACCGTGACCTATTTAGAAGACAAATATATTACTGAGAATGTTACTACTACTGCAGCCACACCAACACGCCAGCACTGTGCTTAAGCCACAGTAGACGTCGGATTCTCACTCTTTGCCACTGACGCTGACACGTGTGCCAGTTTCCCTCCACAGCTTGTCTCTACGCCTTTACGGGGGTTTGTTTGTGCTTTAAAGGAAAACTGTGTAGGATTTGGCAGCATCTGACAGTGGACTTGTGGATTACAGCCGCTTCATTTCACCCTCTCCTTCCTAGTGAATGAAAAACTAGAAGAGCCGGTGTTTGGTTTGTCTGTTCTGGGCTACTGCAGAAAAACATGGCGGTACAACGTGGCATACTGTGTAGAGGAGGACTCGTGGCTTGTGCTTATATAAATTGGTCATTCTAAAGTAAGATTATTTTCATGTAATTACACACTAATAAAAACATAGTCATGCATATTAATCTCCATTTTCATCATATTCCATAAATAGAGCCACCACATTTTCAACCTTTAACCATACTATGCTGTTGCTGTAAACCTTTGGAAAGCTTGAAGCTTACTGGTCCAGCTCATTAAAATAACAGAATGCATATGAAATAGAGGAAAACATTGCAGTGCATTGTAAAAAATATACAAACACTCATTCAGGCTAAAATGTACAACCTTTAACAATGAGCGGTGACATGAACTCCAAAACCAGATGAAGGAAAACACGATTAACCAGTTAAATCTCAAAGTTTACTGTAGAGGTTAATTGAGTTTTCTTAGACCATCTTCTTCCATCTTTGGAAATATTAAATGAAGAAGCAATACAGGTTAGTAAGTACAAGTATTAACATTAATCCATTCTAATCAATTCAAACGTATATTGCACATATACTACACAAACGTTTTCTTGGCTTGCTATGGACAACTTACTGTATATGATGCAATGGTGATTCAGCACAGACTGCAACCACAAAATCATTGTGGAAGTAAAATATTAATTTTATTTCCTGAATCAAAGCTAGAAGAGTTGTGGTTTTAGAGTGCCACAAGAATTCACTTGTAGTTTCCCGTATTTGGAGTGTTGGCATAGAAATGAAAGCCTTGTAGTAGGTGAGCAGATAATCCGCTGACGGGTTGTAAACATACTGTAGCTGATGTTGTGTAATCTACAGCCATGGCTTCCACCTGAACTGTTTCCAGCACGACTGCCAAACTTCCAGACCAACTTTTCATCTTATGTAACCTTGCAGAGGAGGTTAGTAGGGCACCCCTGGGTGAGCAACGGGCCAGCCTGCTTCCCTCTACAGCTGACCATCAAAGCGGAGATGCTGCTGATGTAAGGGAGGCCTTGAAGCTGTGCCGTGTGTTTGTGTGTGTGGGAGGACGCGTGGGCTTTTTGCGTGTGTGAAATGTTGTCATCGAAGAAGAGCTGGCACTGGAGTGAAAAGTGTGTGTGTGTTTGTGTGTGTGTAGTGACAGGTAGGTGTGCAGAAGATTAAAGTGGAAAACGAGATGGAGTTTTATGAATGTTTGGCTCACAATGCATGGAAAAGCACAACCTTCTCCTTAGAGAGACGACATGAGACGGTCACATTTACCCACAATTCCACACGCTGGTGGCCTAAGAGTTTAAGGCGCTATCCGTGAACTGCAGCATCCTGCACTGGCACCTTCATCGCATGTCATTCTCCCCTTAATCATCCAAAAACTCAAGTACAGAGGGCTGAAAATGAAAACGTGGACTCACAGCTGCATAATCAAGTAGAGGTGATCGGGACTCTCGTAGATGTCCTCCAGCGCCACAATGTTCTCATGCTTGATCCTGCAGACAAAGACAAACCATCAGTACACCTTTTTATTTCAAAGCTGCAACATGTCCTACATCCCACAATAACCCATTAACAGGAGCAAACATTAATCCTAAACATTGCTGTTCCACTGCAAAAAAATGTCGCTGTCCCATTAAGTTTGTGCCACATGAATAAACTGATAATCCACAGTAATACTCCGACAGTGTTTATTCTCGGGTGGTTTTATAATCCGGACGTCACTATCCAGATTTCACCGTTTTTTCAAATTTAGTTTCACCTCAAAGTCCATTTAGCAGCAGTTCTGGAGCCCCAAGTCATGTGATATGCCAGTCGTCACAGATATGTAGATGATTAAATTTGCATATTATATATATTTTGGGCAGTTGCCAGCAAACTATCTGTTTATGATGAGGTGATAGGGGACCTCTTGACCAGTTGGTTAAGTCCTTTCCTGTGTCTCTCAGTGCTTCCTCTTCCAGCAGACTGCCACCATGGTAACATAGAAAGTCAAAGGACCTCAGTCTCCTCAGGAGGTGGAGACGACTTTGAGCCCGACGCCCGGTCCAGTTTATGTATGCTGCCACCATCTCCACATCCAATCCAATGTATTGCAATTCAATATTATGATTTATTTGCTTTTTTTTTAAGAGTAGCAGATTGAGTTAGCGGCCTGTTAAGTATGAGTAAGTAAGTTTTAAGTAAGTAAAATGACACTTCCGTTTTTTCCCCACCCCTGGTGGCAGATGGAGGCTTGAAGAGTGATGTTTTTTTTCAAGAAGTACCATTTACAAAGTCAAGAAAGAACTTTCACACTAAAATATTATTATTCTTTTTCTCATAGCACAAATTTTTCATGGATTTGAACCAATTTTCTTCTCCCCCTCACCTTTCTGCTCATTTCTATCAGTTCTCTGCTGATTTCTCCATGGTTACAGCGCTGTGATGAGGATGTTTCCATCCTCCTGTGTTTGTGTGCCAGTGTGTGTGTGTGTACGTTCGTTATCCTAACACCTCATACCTTGTAGAGATACGATTGATTTTCTGAGTGGGTGTGTGGGTTAATCATCTTTTGCATTGTGAACAGAGGTAATTCCCCCTGGTCTATCTCTTTCAAACACACACACATAAAGGAATGCACAGCAGGCGTGCAGGTGAGCATCTAACACTTATTATGGAGCGTATGACCTCTGCGATGGCAGAGCTGAGACGTGGCTCACACGTACACACATACACACAGGTTGAAAAGGGATAATGTGTGTGTATTCAGGCCCTGCCTGGCATAATGAAGAGCTGGCAGTAAGCAGAGTATATAATGGCAGAGGTGAGCATTCAGAAAAACCCTCCCATACATTACAGGCTTTATGCTGCAGCTGCTCGTTGTCATTCATAGGTTTCTGCTGCATGTCCTCTCCGCACGGCTGCTGTACACTCACAGACACTTCCATATTTTTCTTAGATTTGGAAATAACGATAATAATAATAATCATCACATTCTCTCATTTTACTTTCACAGTGAGCATTCGCTCCTTTGCTCTGTTTTCTATAATAAAACAGAAAAATGATGCCTCGTGCTCTGGGAACCTCCGGCATTTTCCACATTGTTCACAAGCCAATTTTTCCACATACCTCTCTCTCCCTATGTCCCTGCCTAACCGCCGAAAGATCTAAAAATGTAAGAGCAGCAAGTGTTTTCCAAACACTTCATTTCAAATGTTTGCTCTCCGTGTTTCTTCATCTAGCAAAAAAGGACTCTCCAGGATAATGTAGTGATAATAATCATATACTGTAGATACCCATGAGCCTCAGCCACTGTTGCCATGGAGATGAAAGAGGTCAGAGGTGAGAATCACAGAGGTAAAATATTCAGGATGCTCAGATATTCAATTTGACTAAAAATGACCCAGAATGTTTCTCAACAGTGTAATCTGTTAGTTAGTGAAAATAATAAATGACACATAACAGAATTCTAAGAGCTGTGATTGGACGATTTTCACCAAAATGTGCCTTGGGAGTTGTCATCAGCCTCTCGCCTCGCAGTTTTAGGTCTCCAGGCTAGTGGATTTTTAAATCAACCCGGTTCTTCAGCCTTTGTTTCAACCTGTTTCAACAGCTGAATTCCACCAGGCATATGTTTACATATTTAAGGCATATAAATCAATGAAAATGACCAAATATGAGCAATTTAACAAAGCCTGTCAGGCAATCCATTCCAACTCTACCACTCACAGCTGTCCAGCATCGCTTCAATTGGCCTCAAATTAAACATTAAACAACGTGCATTCATTTGGATTACTTTGTTCCTAACGTATGTCATGGAGAGGAAGGAGGTCAGGTGCAAAAAGTGACCCAGAATGATCAGTGTAAACAGACATTTTCTATCCCAGTCAGTCAACTTTTGGAGCAATGTTTCAATCTGAATTGAACTCAACTTCATTCAAGTGTTTCAAATATTCTACTCTTAAAACACCTTGAGTGCCCTCGAATTACACAACAAAAACAACTGTCAGGTGAAACAACGTGTGAGGATGCAAGAGGACTTGGCAACTATTACTTTCTTATGATTAGAATTAGTTTGAATCAAAATCAAAAACAATCTATGTTTTTATGGTGTATGTAATCTAATGAAACCATTGGTTTGCACACTGGTTTCTAGAGCTCTCTCAGACACTGTGGAAGTTTTATACTGTTTGAAATGATCCAGCATGACGTTGGCCTCTATCTACTGTAATACAGTTGGTATTATTAGTGTTTGTATTCTTCAGATTTCATTCTTTCCACCAACAGAGCTTGAGCTCTGTTTGCTGTGGAGGGACATCATCCTCTTCCTGACTTAGCTGCAAAGCAATCCACCAAATGTCCCTCCAAAGCCGACCTGGTGTCTCACAGTGGACTGCTAGAGACTGCCAGTCTGCTCACTTACGCTCTCATTTGTTTACTCTAATGACACTCATTTGTCTCAATGAATGTCTGCATCTCTCCTTCATTACTGGAGGCAATTTTCATTTTCTCTACAGTACAGGCAAATGAACAAATTCATATTTAATAGCATGATACATCTTTATCGTCAAGGCACAGAGGAGCCCAGCGGTTTGACATTTCTGTGTAATTGTGTGGTTACATGTGTAAGAGTGCTTCTTGTTTTTGTTAGTGCTCTATCTGGGGGCTTGAAACATTTCCTGTAATTGCACTTCAAGTAACAGGATAAAAATCATGTTTTTATCTCATCTTGTGTCTTGGTGTAGAAAGATGGTTTCAATTCTTTCTGCTTCTTCTCGTACCGATTCAAATATTAGCTCAAACTCCAACAAAGACTGCAGTGTAATAATCATAAAATATAATATTGTGCAGCTGTTTTGTGCTCAGAAGTTTTGGTCGTGATGTGTGTGTGTGTGAGTGTGCATGTGTGTGTGGTAGGTGGGCTGTGGATCGTGACCTGGGGGCGGGGGGTTGGGGGTGTGTGGAAGAGAGAAGAGATGAACAGTTGCCCCGGTAACCAGGAATTAGGAGGCTTACGTGTGCGTGTATGCGTGTGTGTGTTTGTCTAACAGCACTCACTTCCTCAGCACGGCGATCTCGTTCTCGATGCTGCTCTCCTTCCCCTTCAGAGCCTTTTTAGGGATGCACTTCACCGCAAACATCCGGCCGGTCAGCCTCTCCTGGGCCAGGACTACCTCGGAAAACGCTCCTCTGTGAACGCACAAACAGAAACGTCGCATGAATCACAAGTAGATCATTTACAGGACAATGTAACCTTCCGTCTTCTGGTGTCCTACTGCTTTTCACAATGAAGTTTCACGACACAGACTGGAGAAACAAATTGGATTCTGTCAGCTGTATGGAGGGGGAGCTGTACACCCTGCAGGGTCCAATCCACAAGAAACTCATCTTCAAATCTGCACTCTCACACAAGCCAGCGTTGCACTGAGTGTTTATATGAAAGATATTCAACATATTCTGCAGCAGAACACAGACTGTTTGATGACAAAAGTATGTCAGTTAGCTGTCCTGTCTTGACTTCCACTGCATACATTAAATCTGCAAGCATCAATCTGAAATTAAATCATTGCATCATGACTTTTCATGCATTAGGTGCTTTCACTAATGTCTTCTTAAAGGAGAAGGTGATTCAGTGTTACATGTCCATAAATTAGATATTAGATATATTATAAAACTAGAAAGGCACTCAGAGAGCGCAGACCTCAGCCAAGGCCAGGATAAAAATGATTCTTTCTGCTTCCTCTGCAAAACTGCAGTCCCTCAATTGCCCACTTGTGGCTGGTTACAGAATGAGTCAGTCTCCATAAGTCCCCATGTTCAAATGTCCAACGTTCACAGCAGAAATAAACATGTTTACAGCCTGGTACAAAAAACAGTTTTGGTCTCTATAGCTTATTTCCCCGTTCATGACAACTGTACTGAGGCTGAATTTATATACAACTCACCTGTTCACATTATATTAAGGCTTAAAGTTATGTAGAATTAACATTGTGGCCGCTTGACAGGTAAATGCTGTTACCGATGGGTTGTTTGAGGACACAGGAAGAGGTAGGAAGAGAGCCGCAGATTTTGGCTTATGAGTGATGTGTTGTCCATTCTTTATACTGTCAGTGGTTTTAATGCATGTTTTCGTTTGAAATTTGTAGCCCCAGTTAGATAATCAACATTTTAGAGAGACTCTCCAGAGCCTAGAAAGTATTACTCAGTAGTAGTCAGAGCGGACCTTTAAAGCTGTTTTTTTTAAAGAACTGAGAGTAACCATTGGTGCAGATTAAACATAGCAAACACAAGGAGAACTAAATGAAAAGCAGAGTTATGTAATTTCAGATTTAACACTATGTAAATTCAGTTATTTTGCCTTTGAGATCCCATTTACAACAGGTACAGGTCTCTGTCTCTAGTCTTAATATGCAGAAAATTACACTGCATTGGTAATGTGATTGGATCTGCCAAGTGTAACATCAGAACATTAGCATTCGTTTTATTTATTCACTTCGATTTCTACGCTTGGAAATCATTTCAAATTTCGGTTTCTCGCGCCATAAAAACTGATGATCCTTAATAATAATCACGGCAGTAATATTAGGCAAAATAAGTGGAAATTTAAATTCTGCCATATCTTTCACTTCTTGGATGGGTGAATGTGTGTTTATGTGCGTCAGGAAGACAAGCAGGGTGATGAATGACGATGAGCCTATTGCGAATTAATCTGCCCGAACCGCGTGATGACTCCTGTGTCGATCTGCCTTCAGCTTCACTGATGCCACATTAGAGTAAACATCTCTCTATCCTTATCTCTCCTCTCTCTGTTTCTCTCCCCTCCTTCTTCCTCCTCCTCTGTCATCCCTTTCTCTACAACACTCAGGATGCCTTCAGCTGACACAAATCCAAATTTATAATGTTGTGAGACCTGCTAAATGTGCAATAATGTTGAATTTAGGAGCTTCATGGGCTGGCTGCTTGCAATACTTCTGACCTTTACTCCCATATGAGCTTGCATAAGCTTTAAAATTGTCAGCCAGAGGACTTTTTTCTCATCTGGTCTAGTCCCAAAGGGGACAGAAACTGTGCATTCAGGGCAATAAACCTGCAGAAAGACGTGCCTGAGAAAACAAGACTGGTTGAGTCAGTATCATCTTTTAGATCTCTTTGTAAAGCACACTTGAGGGCACAGGAGGAAACTGTTGGCACAACACTGACATTGACATCATCTATATAATCGTAAGGTTGCTGTGGAAAACAGCTGCCCACAACATTAACATTCATCCAAAGTCGTGTTTCCTTTTAGCTCTGTTTTTGGTCTCTACCAACTCCAGGGGGAAAAGTCAGGCTCTTTAGCTGCTAAATGCTCCACTATGTTCACCAGCTAGCTGCTAACTTTACTGTCTGCTGCTGTGGGCCATAGAACCAAAATAATTAGCTGAAAGGAGCTAAAATGGTCAGAGGAGATGAGGGGAACTACAGAGTCTGTGAGGGTTCTCATATTACACACAGTCATCTGACACATAAGACCAACAGACATGCTAACAGCCGTATTAGATTACATTTAAATGCAGTGGTATTTATGCTAAATTCATGTCCCTTTCAGAATGAACTGGACAGGAAGTGGATCATTGGTTTCCTTTGACATTGCATCTAGTGCCATTGCCATTTTTAATTTGTCAATATGTCTTGATCCAACAGCAACCTCCATGACTATGAAGTGAAGCCAATGCAGAAGTGTCAAAAACTGCAGTTCCTTGAGTGTCCACTTGAGGCTAGCTACATAATGAGTCTCCATAAGTCCCTATGTTAAAATATCCAACTTCACAGCAGAAATAAACATGTTTACAGCCTGGTACAAAAATCAGTTTTGGTCTCTATAGCTAATTTCCCCGTTCATGACAACTGTACTGAGGGTGAATTTATATACAACTCACCTGTTCACATTATATTAAGGAAGAATGTGAAACTTCACATGGGAGCAATACAGAAAAAAGTGTTGATGGACAGTCCTGCTATGTTTTAAATCTGCTCTACTGACCTTGTTCTGTTCTGCTGATTAAACATTTCATTCTAATATCTGTTAAGGCCTTAAATCAGTCAAGTCTCAACTCATGAATTAATTTCCATCTCTCCATCTTCAACACCTGCACACTTGGAGAATGAATTTCACACCAGGCTGCCTCTCATGCAGTCGAACACCACGCTAAACCTTCATACACCTTCCTCCTCCTCCTCACAGAGGTTTTCATTCATGGCTGTTGTGAATGAGCCCTTTTTTCACATCAATATGTGAGTGCCGCCATGCATGAAGTCCTTGAGCCCCTTTGAGCGAAGCACATTTGACAAGCCACCCATCTGCCACAAGGCCAAACACCAGCATACCACGGCAGTGGTAAAAACACGCAGAGAACGCAGTCTCCAGCTGCCTCTCCTGCAGCCCTTCCTCTCTGTGTTTTTCTCACGCCTCTCTGCAAGAATCCCATTCTTCTTCTCACCTACACTTCTTCCTCCTCCTCCTCCTCCTCCTCTCTCAACCCCCTCTGCCATCTTCTCTCTTTGTCTCCCACCGCATGCTCCACACATCTTTTGCAGCGACAAGTGATCGTACTGCCAGTTGCCCCTGGTGATCAAAGTGGACTGACATCTGACACGACCGACACCTGCGTGCACTGATAATGGCTGCTGTGGGTTTCGGTGACGTCAAAACCAGACAAAACAAGTGAGCTGGTTGTATTATTGCTTCACACACACACACGCACACACAGACACAGAGCTTTTCATTCATAACCTATGAGTATGAATGAGACACACAGGAACACATTGTGTTGCATAAGCTCTCAAACAGCCTCAATCTGCACGAAACCCCCCTTCCCAATAATCCCAGCAGTCTTACAGTAGACACAGAGTAAATAGACAATGCCAGTTATACTAAACAGTACAAACTAACAGTCCCATTGCATTAGAGACAAATGGTTAGCTTTAGCTCTGTCTCAAACCAGTGGTACAGCTGCACTGCCTCCTAATCATCACAGGTGGGCAGACTGCAGCTGCACTTGCTTTTGTTGAGATGTTTTTCATAAATCCAGGATTACATTTGGAGGTGTAAAATAATTCATTATGAAACAGAAGAACAAGTATTGACTCATAGATTCATGGAGAAAAATATGTGATATCATTTACTAATTCTTTTTCCTATCCCCACTTCTCGTTTCTATTTCTAATAGACACTTTTCTGAGGGGGAGGTTAACCAATGTTGCCATAGCATCATGGTGAGACAATCGCAGCTTCATTTGATCTCTGCTGGTTTCATTTGATTTCTGGTGATTTCTCCTGCCTGTTGTTGCTCATTTATACTTTGCATACTTTACTACCATGAGTTGGGCAGAATGTGAGACTGACTCACTTGAGATGTACTTTGAGAGTGTCTCTAATTCTCCTTGGCCAAGCGTCAATAAATAATACAGCATAAGACATCAGAGGCTCCTGAACACTTTCTTCTTCCTGACCTCACCATTGACCTTTGACTTCAGCAATTTCTCCACAACAAATGTTAAAATAACATCTAACAAATCTGAAAGAATAACATCAGAGTTCTTATATATGAAAGCAATTTTGTTCTTAAAATCAATCTTCATTCAGTTTTAAAACACACCCAAACCTTCATACTCTGGCTCTCACCATGACTAGATGTAAATGAAATGACTGCTGTACACGTGTTTCTGCACCGGCACTCTGCACAACCACCATCATAAAATACTAACTTGGGGTTAAGGCTGTGATGATAACTGTGGTGCCTACTGCAGGGCTGAGCTCATTACCGTCTAGATTTTTATTTATTTTGTCACCCATGTTATTCCACTACACCGAGTAAGAAACTCAGCTCACTGATTGACTGACAGACTCAACCCAAGGCACCCTGACAGTGGACAGCGCTCAACAACGACAACTGTTTCCAACAGGAAAAATGGATAAATGGTCACAGAAGACATTGAGTATTGGTAACGCAGCTTCTTTAACCGCAGGGTTGCTATTTCATCACAATAAGAAAAAGTCCACAGCGTGGCAGTTATTTCAAAGAGCGCTGAAGCTTTTCTGCAGGCGTGCGGTGTCTCAACACTTAAACTTTATGTTCCTTTAATCTGTCTGCCTCATAAACTGCAGCTCTGATTGGAAGCTTTCCTTCTCTGAGAGCCACAATCGCAACAGGTTAGAGGAAAAACATGCTGATCAAAAAGAAAGAGGGGATGATCTCCAGTTAGCAGGTATGGTAATGCAACTGAGAGTAATAAAAACTGATTACTGCATCGGTAAAGAAAAGATTTGTGTGACACACACACACACTGTTCATTCATGCTGAATATTTTGTCTGAATGAACTGTATTAAAATGAGGAAAAAGGTCAGGAGAGAGCGGACAAGAGTGTGTGTGTGTGTGTGTGTGTGTGTGTGTGTGTGAAGGCAAAATGGATTTAACAAATAAGCTACCTGCTGCTTCACAAACACACGCACACACACACAAAACGGGACCTGTGGGGTTCATTTGATTGGGGGAAGGCGGCTTGTATAACATCTGGCAGCTGAGTTCACAAACTGGACAGTGTTTGTGCATGTGAGTGTGTGTGCCGGGGCTTAACTGGCTGGCAGTCCCCGCTTGCCGTTACCCGCGGCAACAATGATTGCATTTCCTCCTGTATGAACCTGTGTAATTGTGTCAGTCGAGCTCCACTGCCTCTGCCAGTGCGTCGAAAGGGGAGGAAATGTATTGGCAGCAGCCGTGCGTGCTCGTGCTCCTCCGTCAAGCACATACCCAACAGTGTATCTCACACACACACACACACACACACACACACACACACACTGTAAGACAGAGATAGAAATGGAGAGACTAGAATAGTCTGACAAGGTGACAGTGACACATTTAACATGGAGACTGACAGCAGCCATCAGTGATTCTCAATGTCACGCTGAAAATATACTCAGCCTAAAAAAGTTGTTCACTCATCACATTCTTCTGTTTTAAAGCAAAAAAAAAATCCACCTGGAAACGAGGCAGAGCTGCTAAAAACAGCGCGTTCGATCTTCTTCTGCTGCAAAGTGGAGAACCTCTCAAACGTTTCAGCAATTTTACACAAACGTTTCGGTTTTAGGCTGGATCCACACAGGATCCGGTGCGCTGGCAAAAGAGGTTTTTCCATTCATTTCAGTGGAGGGTCGTCCGTTTCTGCACCGGCGGTCCACGATGCAGGGGGGTCAGCAAGAGAGGCTGATCCAGATCCAACTTTTGGGAAAACGGAGCCGGACGTCACACTCTGCAAGCCAATCAGACACTCAGATCGCTCAAACCTCCACAGACAGCCTGAAATGTCTCTGAAGCAGAGACTATCCAGGAGGATTCATGGACTAAACTCTGATCATCTACCTGTGTGTGTGTTCTCACTTTGTTTAAAGAACATCATCAAACAGAGAAATCCATTATAGAGGCAAAGAAGGAAAAACACACGTTGAGATGTGAAAGAACTCACTTTAACAACAACTGTATATACCTGACTTTGCTTGAGTGACAAGAGAGCATGTTCCCGCCCACAAATGGACTAATTAGCTCACTCATTAGCTAACGGCTGCAATAAGACTAAAAGCTGATGTACTCAAACAAGACTTGAACCAAGGGCCTAAGGGCGTCACCCCCTGTACAGATTCTAAAGCCAAAGAGGCAAAATGTGTTTTGTGACTTTGGGCTATACAAATAAAATAAAATTTGATTTGATTTGATTTGATTTGAAGACTGAAGGGAATGTTGTGGTTTTTCTTTCACAGACTGACCAGCGTGTTGTCCACCATGTTGGACGTTGTCGTGAAACTAGAATCTAGGAGGGCCGCCTTCCACCCCCACCATGAAACTCTAAGTGCTGCAGGTCGCCCGCTTGGTGACAGACTGCTCCATCTGCAACGTGAGAAGGAAATGCTACCGCAGGTCTTTTGTGCCCACTGCTGTCAGACTGTTCAGTCGCCGCTGCTCTCCATGGACCAAAACTACTACTGGATAATAAGTCTGAGGACATGAGATACTTTATCCATCACCTGTTTTTCTAAGTGCAACGCCCGTCTTTAATAATTTATCATCACTTCATCATTTGATTATCAGAGTCTCAATACACTTTGTATATACAGTTTAGTGTTTGTCGGTGCTTCATTTTGTAAACGCAGTATACAGTAGACAAATACATTCAGTTTCTAATGACATATGACAGAGCAAAGCAGCAAACTCTCACATGTTCTTCAATTCAAAATGACCTGAACGATTAATTGATTATTAAAATGGTTTGCCGGTCAACTAATCAATTAATGGAAAAATCATTCCAGTTCTAGTTCAGACTGATGCTGGCTCTGCACGAGCAGCCTCCTCATTCATTCTGCATTCATTCACATGCAGAGGAATCCAGCAAAAAAAGAAAAAAAAGCTTTAACGTCACGTGACCACAATGAGCGGCAACGGCCAATCAGATGTATGCATGTGCACATGAGCTCTGGAGTGTTTTGCTGTCTGATAAACCTTTTACTCAACCAAGATTGCACTTCACCTGCCAAATTAGAGAGGAGGCGTGCATCCATTTTATAAATAATGTAACCCGATGATTGAGCTCAAGCTTTTGTCTAATTAGCATGATTTCACCGGCGTGCTAACAAACCTACATAAACATAGTGAGTCAGTGATGCTCGACAGCATCAGAAAGTCCATTAAAGCCCTCCTGTTGGCTCACAAAGTGCTCAGGTACAGTGGAGTTGACATAAATTGAGGCTGTGACATGGCATTAATGGCGCGTAGTAATTGCATTAATTCATTAAGAGCAAAATGTTAGCGCGCCTCTCACAAGAGCCGGCTCATACACAAACACCCTCCCCGTGCAATCTAATCTGCGGCCCTTTGTTAAATCCCTATTATTCAGTGTTTGGGGAACGCTGATCCTGGATCCACTTCACGCTGCAATTTAATCAGCTTCTTAACAATGCCAGAATCTTTCCAAAAGATTTCCATCCCCGCTCCGGAGGGCTTTCATGTGTGCGGATCTGAAATTTACAAGATTCACTTGGGCTGGAATGACATCGATCTGAACTCTCAATAGAACTGGGTATGAACAGCGTTTATTAAAAGGAAATAAAGGGGAGCGTCAAAAAACGTTGATTTGACGGATGAGAATGGGAGCTACATGACAAAAAGTGCTGGCAGCTGGGGGAAAGAGCCGCTTAGCTTTCTGGATGAATATCTCAAACACACACACACATGCAGAGAGGGATAATGTCAGCTCGGTAGATTCGCTCCTGCCCGATCAATAATTAGCGGTTTAATCAAAGCTGAAGCGGTAGCCTGTGAATGGACTCGCACACACATACATCCACGCAGCAGAAGGCCTGATAATGACAGAGCATGGACAAGGACAATTATCCATCGCCAAACTATCATCATTGCTGAACGGACCACGCGCACGCACACACACTGACGCACAGGCACTGTTATTTTCATGTGCTTTGAATACAAAGTAATCTGCTCGGATTGTCATTGACACACACACAGGTGGAGGTGTAGCAGGATACAAGATACAAGATACAAGAAAACTGAACGCTGGGAAGAAGAAATAAAAATGATGAGGGCCAGACAGTGACGCTGATGGAGACAGAGGGATGAAACGTAGCTGGCAGGTAGGTGGAGAAAGACCTCTCGCTTCAGTTTTGGGCACAAGCCATCTGGCTCTCAGACAGACACATTTCCTCTGAAGCAGCATCCACTTCCCAGCAGGCCGAGTGCTTTCCGTGCACGACCTCAGCAGTGCTGAGACTTTGTTGCACTTATTGTATAGAATTAGGTTAATTAAGCTCAAATTGGCCGATTACAAGGCACAGCTAACAATCCTAACAATTATTGGTTTCAGCGCTGTGTCATCCTTCACCCTCTGCTTCTCTCACATTTTGGGCTTCCTTCTTGGATCTCACATTATCAGGAGGCTCTCCGTGCTGCTTTTCAGCTGGCACCTGCAGAGTCGCTGGCTGTGAAACACAGGCCGTTGTGTGTGGAAAGGAGTCTTTACGCGTTGGCAGGCAGGTGAACTCGGTGGCGGGAGGAAGGTTGAGGATTCATTGAAGCCAAGTTGTCGTAGCAACATTAACAAAACATGACATAGCCCACTACTATAACACATAAATGTGTACGAAGCAATGCGGCACTGAATATATTCATCTCTTATTCATCCTGTGTGTAAACGTGTTATGTGGTAGCTTCAATAAATCACTAGAACATGATGGTGCATCGTGGTGTATAGTCAGTGAAACTCATACACAGTGTGGCAAAGAGAGATTTAGAGATTTAAAGGAAAGGATGTCCAACTCAAATTCAAAAAATAAAAATCAATCTGACTGGGCGATATGCCAACAGTATAAACATGATCATACATGTTTCACTGTTATGTTAATAAGCAGTGTGGCCTCTTTGATTGACAGGTAGGTGCTGCCAACCAGAGGTCATTCATCCCTCTGCTCCACCGATGACCCACGTCTTTGCCAACTTACAGATTATCTGGGAGGTGGTGGATGCAGGACTGCCAACATGGAGACACACTTCAAAACACCTCTTCAGAAACCTGTGCGTGAAGTCACAGACACAACGTCCATTCTTTCACCTGTCGGTGGCTGCAGCACATTTCTGTGCCCCCTCTCTGCTCCGGAGATAATGTGGCAGCTAATCTGCCAAAACTGCCTGACTGCTCATGTTTACTGCACCACTAGAGTTCCAGGAAGTTAGTTGCTCAGTTTAAAGAGTAACATGTGGCGAAGGGATCAAAACAGATGTAACTTCAATTTCATCTCCAAAATGATCTCAGGACCTGTTGGAGCTTTCTGACCCGCAGGTGGGAAAACCGTTGATTTGAATCACTATGGCAACGGGAGGCAAAGCGTGATGGGTACAGATTTTATTACGGCTGCTGTGTAAACGCAATGGGGCTGAAAAACAGGACTGTTGTCAAACGCAAGAGTGCACACACACACACACACACACACACACAGGTTTCATCAAAAGCTCACAATCCAAACTACATGTAAAAAAAACAAAACATAAACACTTGGAGTGACACGAGGGAGAGAGAGCTAAGAGCTTCTTTCCATCCTCGTGTGTCTTCCCTCCTCTTTTTATTATGAGTGTGTGCGTGCACGCGCGCTATATGCCTTTGTTGCAGAGTGCGTAGGCTTAAATAGCACTGTTGCCACGGCAGCAATTAAGTGCCAATTATAGTCTATATTCTCACTGTGGCTCCGACAGAAGAAGATGAAAACGAGAGAGAGAGGCAGCGCTGAGAGAAAATGCCTGCACAGGCTTCTGTGCAATTAAGACAAAAAATATAAAATCCACAAAACACGCACGTCAAGCAGCATTTGGTCTAAAAGCTCAAGACATTGTAATCCAACCCATTGTCCATATGGCTGTGAAGAATGGGCTCCAGTCCACCAGCAATGCCGCAGCAGATGGCCCATGCATGCAGAGCTCTGTAGGACAAAATGAAACATTAAGAGGAAAACATGAACCGATGCATGCAGGACGAGATTACTTCAAAACACCACTGATGATGAAACATGAATCATTGCACTGGATTCATGTCAAAGACATGCTGAGGTCTCAGCTGTGTATACACGGAGCTGAAATACAGATCAGGAGTCCAAACAGAGGGTTCAGTGTACACCAAAACAGAGCTTCGACACAAAGATGCTGGTCTGGATGCGGAATATCGTCAAAACAGGCAAAATAAACTTATTTTCACTGGAAAGATGCTGATGCTGGGGTCCATTTCCAAAAGCGGCCTGTTTCTACAGTAGCCCAGGACGGACAAGAAGTGATTTTTTTTTTGCTGCGTTTTCGTGGCCACCTCCTTCACTCTCGGAACAGGAGGCTGAGTGGAGCAATCCGACCAAGTGGCAGCCTTCGTGGCTGGGAAATAAAGCCAACGCAGGCTGGCTACAGAACATTTCAACCTCCATGTCCAAGTCCCCATGTTAAAATATCCTGAGCTAATTTCCCCGTTCATGACAACTGGACTGAGGGTGAATTATTAAGTCACTTGTTCACATTACATTAAGGGCTAAAGCCATGCAGAATTAACAGCATGACTGATTTGATTGACAGGTAGGTGACATTACAGATGTTGTTAGCATCATTCGGCCCATGTCTTTGCCAAAAAGGCAGTACAGCCAACATGGCGGCATATTTTCAGCTGCAAAGCGTTGCTTCGGAAACCTATAGGTGACATACGATGTGACTGACACTGCTAAATGCCACTAAATCCTACACAGTGATCCTTTCAGTGTTTAAAGATGATGTAACACGCAGTGCATACAGTATGTTTAACACTGATTTAAATGATTGTTTCAGTTACTTGCTCCAGCTAATTATTCTTAGACGTCTTGTTTGTTTTTTTCTTGCAACATACATACGGCAAAGCCTGATGGACTGACGAGAGGAGTGGCATATGATGAGTGTGTGTGTGTGTGTGTGTGTGTGTGTGTGTGTACACACAGTTCAGTGGAAAAAGGGAGAGACTGCACAGGGAAAAAAAAAAGATGATGCTTCCTGTCTCCGTTGTGTGTTCACATCGCACAGACACACACTAAATGCAAACCTATGAGGTATGGATTTGCCATGGCAACAGCCCTGACCACAACTGGGATGTCGCTTCTGTTTACATTAATCACCATGGAAACAGCTTCAGCCTATATGTGCGAGGATGTGAATGGACTCCGGGCAAACCGATACTGCCTATGAATGGGAGGGACTGTGTGTGCGCTCCATCCATGTGTGACTGTGTGTGTGTGTGTGTGTGTGTGTGTGTGTGCGTGTGAGACGTCAGGATTGCACATTTGTAAATGTAGAGCAGCTTTGGCGCACAACCGTTTTAATGATTACAATAAGGAACTACATGTTACAACAAAAGAGGATCAAAAAATGAAAGAAAAATACAGAAATGATTGACAACCTGCCCGGCAACGTTACGCCTCACAGGGACAATAAAGGATTAGCCGGTGTGAGAGCCGAACTGAGTCACTACAGGGTTTAGTTTTTGTCACACCTCTGCTCTAAATATCAGGATGTGCAACACTCCTTCTGCTCACTTCATTTTACTCACCTGTCTTGAAATTTAATCTAAAGCTACACTATCAGTAGTTTTTATATTCACAGTGGATCAAAGGAATATGCGTAATATGAAAGGAGTTGTTTGTAGCTGCAAATCGACACAAATATCTTGCGGTTCCCCTTAGCCCAGCGCAGCATTTTAGCATGTTTTAGCTCACTGTTTTGGTTTTTCCGACCCACGTTTTCACTGTTTTGGTTCACTGGTCTCACAAACTTTGTTGAGTTAGCGACTAGCTGGACAAAGAGGAGCATTTAGCAGAGCCAGATATTCCTGTCAGGATGGGTGCATGGAGCTAAACGGAGAGTAAATATTTAATATGATCAGAAACACCCCAAATCAATGCTAATCAACATGTCTGCTAGACAAGAAAATAGGTAACCCTTTGCTAACTAACATGTAAGCTTAGCTGTGACATCTTCATCTCGTGATAATGTTGTGTTTATGACTTATTGTGCAGCAAATAATCAATGCAGGTTTAAATATGAATGGATTATTGTATTGTATAGATATTATAGTTGGTTATAACATATATAACATTTCTGCAGGACTACTGGTGTAAGTAAAAAGTGTACTGTAGCTGGTGGGAGTAGCTAGCAGAGCAGCTCATAAAGGGATGCTATATGTCTTAACTAACTGTTGAAAGTGAAACTTTGTGGGGGCTGTTCTGTGTTGTATTATTACAAATGTGCAATATCATTTTTTCACATGTTTCTAGTCGAGCAGAGACATTTGCCCCAGCACAAACTTAGAGCAACAGCTGAAGCTGCTATGCTAGCAGAACGTGTAGGTATAGGTGAAGGTCACAGCGTGACGAGTAGGATCGATGAATACTGGGTTTGAAGCTGTTTCGATGACCGAGCAATCGGTGACGGTGACTCAGCAGTTTGTCTCCTGTGACCTTGGAGTTTCCCCTCATCACACACACACAAACACACGCGCACACACGCAGACCATCAGCATCAATTGTGGCCATAGTGAATGCAGTGACAGCAAACAGTCCATCTAACAAGGACCATGCTGAGTGAGAGAGACGTACAGAGGGACACAGAGAGGAGGGGCAGAAAGAGAAAGAGAGAAAGAGTGAAATATCATTTTCTCACTCTTTTTTTTTTAAAGGCCAGAGATAAAAAGACATGACTGAACACGATGAAGGCCAAGCTGGAGGTCCATGGCACTAATACCTGGTGTGGAAGCAGTAAAATGGACTTGTGAGAGATGCGAAAGAAGAAATGGAATTCTACTACCTATAGATTTAAGTTGATATGTACTATTTTGTACTTGAGAAGCCACAGAAGGCGGGAACAACTGTACTGCCACACATATTACCTGCTGGGTCGCTGGGCATTTTGTCTACATGTATCGCATGCGGTGCGGCAAACATCATTATATTCGCCTGAGACGGAGCCCGCTCAAAATGTTTCCGTCTTGGTTATCTTAACAGAGAGGAGTCTGGTTCCGAGGCAGGGGGCCGACATATCAGCTTCCCCTGACTCCTTTGCTGTCGAGTGACGGAGGCACTAAATACCCACAGTCCAATGTCCAAAATGTACAATGGAGAGGTGAATCCTCCAGTTTGTGCAGCTGAAGTCACTCTTGCACTTTTCATTCATGGCTGGCTCGTTCACCAGCCGTGTGACTACTGATGTCTAATCATATTCATGCAGGTGTACAGCACAGCCATTATAGTCTGACCTTTAACTGAGATTTAACATTCTCATATATGTGTTTATTAAGAGAGGATTAGTTCTCCCAGCAGACCCCCCTCGCTGGCTGCTCAGATTCTTTCAACATAGAAATGCCTGTCTGGAAAAACAGATGCCTTTCCGCCTAAAAACCATCAATTCCTGGTGTGAATTATTTGAACAGAGGACAGTTTTTGGAAAACCTTTGGTGCAGTAATGTTTATGGAGGATGTCCTGGATCTTCTGTATTTCCTTTGCTAAATTATATTTCCAGCAGCTGAAGCTCCGGCCTCTGTAATATCACCTAACAAAACCACCACAGGCCTTTCAGTGAGAGCATGAATGAGCGGCTTACTGAAGAGCTCTACAGCTTCACCACAACAAGCTGTCGGACGTCGCTCTTTGTTTCCAGTCTGGTTGTTACACATGGAAATGACTAATTAACAAACAAATCTTCTCTGTGATGGAGACCTACATGTTTGCTTTCCAGATGTATGATAAAACTGCCTCTATTGTACAGCTTGTTTCAGTGTAAACAGGCCGATTGCAAATATTTAAAGATAACGTTGGTGTGGTGGCTGCAGAGTTTTTACTGCAGTCAAGCGCTGGCTTCTCTACAATTTCCATTACTAAAACACACACACACACGTTCATACTTGTCTTTCAAACCTCTTCTGTATCTCATTGACATACACAAATCTAACCGGGTATCCCACCGTCACACCCAGACGACACATAAGAGAACAGGTGGTTCAACATGAGTTATTCAGTAAGCTTTATCTTGGCTCTGTTCAATGGACTACAGATTCATTGAATCACGGCTCACGTCACGATAGCATAGTTTGAGATACACAAACATAGCAAGGGAGCTGTGTAAACAGCAGAAGGTTGCTCAGGGTGCGGCTGGCCTTGAGAATACAGAGAGCGAAAGGTACCCACCAACAGCCAGGCAAGCTGGCTTATTATGAACAGCAGTGGGTAGGAGTGTAAGCTACATGACTGAAATGTGAATGTAGCTGGGAGCTGAAGGTGGTGTCATTCTATGGGTTAATCAGAAGCCAGTACGTCTCAACAGTTTTGAGTGAAATGTTTAAACACTGTTGATGGTTTCATCCAAATCTACTGAGCAGCATTCAGCACGTATAAACAGGTTGCTCGGGTAAAATTAGGTGTTGGCGTCAGTCGTGGTTTTTGTTCTGTGACAAAACAACAAGTTGCAGTTGTTGTGGGAGGTCATGTGTATGATCTGTTTGACTTATGGTCACAGTGATGCTGCCAAGCAACCAGCTGAGAACCCAGGAAGTCACTGCACTCGGCCAAGAAATAGCCCTGCACATAAAACCCAAGTAAGTGAAAGCCTATGTGGTAGTGCCAAAAACTGAAGTTCCTCAATTGCCCACTTGTGGCTGGTTACAGAATGAGTCAGTCTCCATAAGTCCCCATGTTAAAATGCTCAACTACACAGCAGAAATAAACATGTTTACAGCCTGGTACAAACAACAGTTTTGGTCTCTATAGCTAATTTCCCCATTCATGACAACTGTACTGAGGGTGAATTTATATACAACTCACCTGTTCAAGTCATATTAAGGCTTAAAGTTATGCAGAAATAACAGCGTGGATGCTTTCAGTGTCAGGGTGTTTGAGCACCCATGCTTCATTCAGCCCTCCACGTCTTTATCGATATTCTGATTCTGGCGGCATCCGGAGCCACCACACTGAGCTTCAAACGACTCTCCAGAAACCTGTGGGTGATGTCACAGGTACACCGTCCATTCCTCATACTGTCAGTCATAAAAACCATCAAACAAAGCGGACTTAACGAGTTAAACAAAAACCACATGGAATGTTTATTAATGAGTTTGAAGAGTTCATAAGTGGATACGTGATACTTTTGGATAGATTCAAACACACTGGCTGTAGCTTGTGTGTGTGTGTGTGTGTGTGTGAGAGCACATTGAGAGAGCAGAGGAGGGGCTCAGTAGCCAGTGAGTTTTTCCTTACCACACAAATCATCTATCAATGATGCTCTGTTAAATGTTCAGACCAACTTATTTAGACTTGTTGATGTTACTGCGTGGGTGTCAGTTTCAGTCAAACCTCACATTCTCCTTTCCACCCACCAGAAATTCTTTGTTTTGCGTCACTGCAGGTGAGCTACAGATGGTTTTCTCTGCCACGGGCAAAATGGATGATTAACATTTATGTCACGATGATGTCATCGCATCAACGTACAATTCAAATGATGAAGCGCACATCTGTACGAGATCTGACTATATGTAACTGTGTGTGTGTGTGTGTGTGTGTGTGTGGAGCTCAAGTGGCTTTCAGACAAATTACTGAAAGCTAGCCAGTACTGCCACATAACAGTGCTGCTCTGACTAGACTGATGACGCATGCAACACTTTCTCACACACACATCAACATACACAGCTGGCTGTGACTGAATAATAATGCAGTTTTTGACAACATCAACTGTAACACACGGCCTGTCTCACTCACTCATTTTAAAACTTTGGCACTACAAGATTAGTGTGTGTGTGTGTGTGTGTGTGTGTGTGTAGCATTATGTTCCACTCAAGGACGACTTGAGTGGAACTGGGTCAAGTTGCGGCAGATAAACAGCCGCACAAACATACACACACTGATCTAAGTACAGTAGTGGGACTCAGTAAAAGTAGGTCTGCTGTAATACAGAAAAAAAACTACAAGGCACAGATGAGTGTGTGTGTGTGTGTGTGTGCGCATGTGCAGTGATTCTCTGACATCTTCAGACACTGTGTGTGTCCCTGTGTTGCATTTTTATTACTTGGCTCATATATCTGTGTTTATGTCTGTGTGTGTGTGTCGCCTCTTTTTTGTGTATCTTTTGGTGTGTGTTTTCTGTGTGTGTGTAGTCTACCCTAAATTACCTGTCCAGAAGACGGAGTGTGTGCTGGCCAGCAGTGGAGCTGCTGCAGCGCTGCTTCCATTAACGGCGGCGATCATTCACAATCTGATCTGGCAACAGCTAGCTGTTACCACGGCAACTTGCTGCGCGCCTGATAAATATTATGCCAAATATTATTTGGGTACACGTTGTTACACTGATCTGGATCCGACTGCTATAGGTTAAGCCCAGAAAGGTCAATGTTAAATGTTGATGTTAAATGAAAAGAAGAAGCTTCGGACACATCTAATCAGATCACACGTCCAGACAGTTTATTGTCTTTAAATTCATATAAAATGTGACTCGGAAGCTGATGGTGGCAAAGATTTGGTGATTTGGGAGTTTCTGCAGGGATGAGCTGCACAAATGTTCAAGTCTGTTAGACATACAGCCACTGTGGCAAACAGATGTTGGTGAGCATGAGCGACATGACTGTTGTGTTTACAGTTATATTGAAAAGGGAAAGTGACGGGGTCACTGATTATTCACTTTTCCAGCAATGTCATTCACAAACTAGTTATCAACTTCAACGTCTGCCCAGCTGTGATGTTACACTAACACTGCATAAGCTGCAGACAGACTTGAGAGGATTGTAGCAATCACTGAGAGCTGCTTCTTGTCTCTTTTTAATTTACCACACTGTCCCGTAATGGCAAATTCTGGTTCAGTCGTCTCGCACAGAATCAGACTGGTTCAAGCTTGTAGACTGGACTGGCAAAACCAAATACTGAGCCCATCTTTCTCTAACAGGACGGCTCCTGTGGCGGCTGGAAAAAAGGTTTTTTTTCTCCCAAAACTGATGTGAGTGATGTGGGGTGTCAGACTGATGGAAGAGACGGCAAACTTGTTTGTTATTAAGAATTTAAAAGTCACTCTGCGCGGGGCTCAGCGGGCGAGCATGCTGCTCCACCCGGCACATCGCTAACTGCACAGCAGGGTGCAGATTCTAGAGATGACTTATATCCTAGCTCTGATAGTAAGTTTATCTTCAGATCGGCGTAGGAAAACCAATCATTAATTGTGCCATCAGTCACTGATATGCAGCGTGATCTGATCACCAATCTGCACGAGCGTACCCAACAGTTATCTTCACCCATCGCCTCATCTGTTATTTGGATTGATCATTACAACCGTGATCAATCCAAATAACAGATCAGTGAGACTTTCAGATGGTCAGAGATGATATTTGTATGTCATCGAAATTTGGTTGAACGAAACGTTCACAAGGTAAGGCAGCTCATGACAGACAGGCTGTGCCTGCAAGACTTTGGTAACCATAATACACAAGGCCACAGCTACAAGTCATTACATGAAAATGACCCAGGAGCTGTTAGACATCTGACGGCATTACTGAGGATAATGTTGCAGAACGGCTCTCCTGGTCACGAGGGAGGAAGTCGATCCTTGTCTTGATGTCTTTGACTTTGATGGAACAAATGGAGTTTTTCTAAATGCGGAGATGTTCCAGATCAAGCTGGTCATGGCCATCTATGCCCATTGCATAAGATCACATTAGAGTCAACCAAGACTCAAGCCATACAGTGTCAGTTCTTCAGCAAATGTTGTGTTCACACTCCATCTACACGCTGAGCGCCTTGGAGCCTGAACACCCCAGAGATGATGCTCCACATCACGCACATCTAATCGAACATGCACTTACATGACTGACATAATTCCATATTAATAGCAGGCCTACAGCCTGGGTCTATCAGGAACCCCTCACATACATCACGGTGAATGAGATCAAACTGATCTAAAATTCCAGGCTTAAAGATTGCATCACGGCGATAACCCACGTTTTTATTCAACGCTACATCACTGGACCGGGTCGAATGGATCTCCTTTTTTTGCAAAGTTTCCTCGTCTCGCTCTGAAAATCAATCACAGCCGTGCAACCTGGTCTCTCGCTCGCTGCCGCCTCGACAGGGGACAAGTGTAGAGAATGAGGGAGGAAAAAAGGGCAGAGCTTGGATGTTCGTGTTACTGCAGAGGACAAAGCCTTACAGAGAGAGAGAGGAGATGGAGACAGACCAGACTGAGACCGTGTGACTGATGATTCACTCAGTGCCCCACATCCTCGCTCAGGTGAGCCTAACGCTGCAGCGGTTTACCGTTAATTCTTTATTGTGCAGATTGTAAGCATCTACATGGCTTCTTGCTTTTTACATGAAGGGTCTCCGGGTTGCACAGAACAGGAAGAGCGTGCTGTTCTTCCTGAGTTTCTGGTGACAGCAGATGGTGGAAGCAAATTAAGTCTGATTGAAAAATCATTTTCCAACATATTTATCATTTAGCGGTGAACCGGGACACCCCAAGGGGACCCGGGGGCCACCCCCTCAGGCTTATATGTGCTTCTATTCCCCACCTCATTGCTTTTCATTACAGTTCCTCTTCCCCACTCTGTTATCTCTTCCTCTTCCTCTTCTTCCTCCTCCTCTGCGCCACTATTTTGTTAGAATTTGCACCGCCGCTGTCAGGAGCAGCGGAGCCTCAAGGGGAAATATGCTAAGCTGCTTTCTGACTTGTCTTTCTGTTCAGGTAGAGGCTGCCACTCGGCACAAAAAGCTGTCAGTTGGTATTGCATCATGCTTTACAGCTCAGTTTTCTTTCAAAATAATATTCAAAATAAGACGGAAAACATCTTAATGTGAATAAATATCTTCCTGTGTCTGTCTGCCTTGCTAAACTAGGATTGATTTATTGGATATGTAGCTTTCTATGTGCTTCTCCGAGCACAAGAAGTTACTACATTCCTGCGTGCTATGTGCCTGTGCTGTAATGAAATGAATCATGGGAAATGTGAGAATGAATTAAGCATCGACCTGAAAGCCAGATGTGTCATACAGTGTGACACTTAAGATAATCACTGTTATGGTTTGCAGACTGAGGGCGCTTGGCAGGCTGTGTTTGAGTGATTCTAACAGGATATGCAGGTAACGTAGCTTCAAGTTAATCTACGAGCGACGTAATTCCAACACATAAAGCAGCCTGAGAGCGTTTCCCTGAGGGTAACCACAGCACTCGCTGACGGATATTTAATCTTGATTTATTCAGGAAACCGAGACTGCTCTGTTCTGCCTCACAGTCACATTTCAGGTCTGACCACAGGCCTCAGAAGGAGACGATCCTTTCTCTTTCACTTAAAGGTTCGCACAGCTGCGTTGACATGCTTGTCTCTCACTGCTTTTATTCTGTCAACGCTTGTTTCCTAGGAAGCGTTTTTTAGCCAGGCTTTAAGAAATACTGAGGAGGCTCATTTCCATAACACAGAACCCCTGCAAGACACCCCGACAAAGACATCACAAGTCACCAAAACATTATTCCAAATATGATAAAAGATGAGCTTTTGTTTATTCATTCTCCCGTTTCTGTCGGGTTCATAAGAAATGATGCTGATTCAAAGCTCTCTTCACACTGCTGGGATACACTGAGGTCAGTGATTCCCTCCAGTTCTCAGAAACAATACAGAGGACATGACCTCAGTGTGAATCCTCAGATTCACAGGAACATTTCTCAAGAGCAGCTAATGAGAAACTAGTTGTGTTTACAAAGCAGGATCTCAGGTCTGTTACTACAGGTAACATGAACATGAACACACAATTACGAGAGGTAAAAACTGTTTTGGTTATTGCATGCAGTTGATGCTTTCAGGGTTTGTCAAGCAGGACAAATAAATAATACTAAGGCATGTTTCTCTCTGAACTTTAACCTTTATTGTTGCCTATTTAGCCATAAAACTGTAACATGAGAAACAAATCAAATCTGAAACAAATCTGAAGTTTTCTTTAGCGAGGGAGCACAATGGGCTGATCATGCTCTGTGGTTTTGTTGTGAAGTGAGAAGTTGTTTCAGTTGTTGTGATTAGTGCAGCTTTAAGGTTGAACTCCTATAGCATATACAAACACATAAATCTCACTATTTTCTTGTCCATTTAGGTACGTTTGTTATAAAAATTAGTTTTATACTGTGTTTCAAATGTCTTAAATCATGAGATGTGTATGTGAGTTTCTTCTCCTCACATTCTGTTTTCACTTCTCTAATATGACTATGCAGCTAAGGTCGGGTAAGGTAAAGTTGGGGTTAATGTGTAAATAGAGGAAGTCTAGAAGAAGGGTCGGGGGCAGGTCGGAGTGGCGATATTTAGATTGGGGAAATGCTCTATTAAAGGAGATTAAACTAAAAACTTATGATGTCATCTGTATCTATGGGGAGGTGTCCGAGACAGCCTATTAGAAAGTGTATAAGAACCTAAGAACTTTAACGTTGTTAGAGCACAATAGGCTTTTTTTTAGTGTGGCTCCTCTCTGCAGAGAGCAGAGCTGCAACAAACTTATTTAGGCATGAATTACCATATAATATCTTCTCTTGACTTCTAATGATGTTTTGCGAGCCAGATACCCCGCAGGAGGACGATAAACAACGCTGCTCACGTCGCTGCAACTCCACTGACCCTGCAGCACCCTGTCGTCCTTGATCACCAAAATATGGTCACCCTACCAACTGCTAACTTCATCATAACGAGCAACATTTGTCTCCCAGCAGGCCGTGGCCCTGATTTCCCCCTCGAAGAGCAGATGTTGTTGTCGAGACCCTTTAGGATTGCACAACGGGCCTGAAACCAAATCCTCCACTCGGGAGCATTACAGTCGAGTGTCCTGTTTCCTCAGCTGCACCGCGGCACCTGCACTGGTTTTGTGTCCCTGCAAAGTTCATGTACATCATCTGCGTCTGCAAATCGTGCAGAGTCATCTTGTTTCTTGTTGGTGCGCTCTGTGTAACTCTCCATCTTTCCTGAAAGAGACGTCGTCTAATAGATCGGGAGGAAGCAACATTTTGTCTCGCTGCCATGACTGACAAAGACTGAGCCGCAGCAGGACATCAAGGCAAGTTGCCCCGCACAAAAATGGCAAGTGTGAAGTGTTTCTCATGTACAGAGCCAAGCTGGAGAAAAATATGACTTCTTATGAGGGAAATACTGCTGTGATAAAGTGACAAAGTGAAATGGTTGCAAGAAAAAAATGTCAAATTCTTGGCAGTGTGTTTGGCACAGACGGTGATGCTTTCGTTCCCTCGTCTATATTTAATGTCTGTATGACTACTGACCACGTGGCTGTGTTTACATACATGAACACCAACACACAGCTGAGGGATGACGGAGCCGCGTGTGTCACACCGACACAGAGACAACAGGCTTTGAGCACGGGGCCATTATAAGCTGGATGTGGTCGCCGGCGGGCTTAAAATAGAACGCTGATCCGATAATGGACTAAAGTTTATGATCATTAATACTCAGGGGTCTGATACACATGTCAATCTGTGCACAGAGATGGATGGTGCTCCTCCCCCTCCACACACACATACACACATAATTTCACATTAAATGCATTTAGTGATGTGGAAAGTCCCGACAGCTGTGTTGTATTTGTTGCATGTACAAAGAGCCAAACGTGGCTTTTCCCCTCGGCTGCTTTTAAATGTCCTGCTCATTGTGTGTGTGTGTGTGCGTGCGCGCGTGTGTGGGCGGGTTGTGTGACATGACTGCAGCTCAAATTTAGTAACGCCGAAGATGCCAAACTGAGTTCAGCATATTCTGCGTTAATGTGTGCCGAGATCCTAAAACTAAACATCTAAAACTAGAAGACGGACAAAAGTACCGACGTCAGCAATGATGTCAACAACAACAACAGAGTCATCAACGAGGTACGTACGTGAGCGTTAGCGATTTGAATTCAATGGAGAGGAGCTCGCTGAGCGGAGGGGTAACATGATTGAAAACCAGCTGGATGATCTGAAAGGGTTTGACTGTGCAGGCTGGGAGGCCTGTCAGGAGTTATAGACGTGAGATGACCACAGCCTGTGTCAGGAGCATGTTGAGTCAGGTAAGGTCTGAATTTTCTTATATTGTAAAGTGCAAAGCGGCACGGCTGTGTGACCGAGGCAATGTGATCAGAGAAGGTTAGTTGGTCATCGATCATGACTCCTGAGTTTGATGCTACCCTGGTAGCAGTGAGACACTGACTGATTGACAGTTGATGTCATGGTATGTAGGTTGGCTGGGAGCAGCAGGTGTGCCTGCATCCATGTAGAGAGACATTTTGTTACCAACAAAACGTCTTGAACACAAACTTTGACAACAACACAAGAACAAATAGTCAAGGTCGACAAATGTGGACGGCACATCAGCGGAGCGCAGACATCATCATCAGCAAACCATCACAGAAACAAACAACGCAGCTACTGTCAGCCACATCAGCAATCCCCGCCGACGGGCTGGCTGATGACATTACCAACGCCATCGATGACAACAACCGGCTCGCTGCAGCAACATCAGCAGCAACAAAAACAGCAACCAATCAGAGTTCAGCCGGCCGACAGAAGAACTGGAGAGAAGAAAAACTGGCAGAAAAAGAAGAGAGGGCGGAACAGATGGAGAGAGGAACAGAGGATAAGCCTGCCGACATACTGTGAGTATTCAGATATCACTCCACTGTGGTTAAATCTCTCTTTGTGAAGTTTAGAAACACACACACAGGCACCTAAAACACACACACACACACACACACTGTTAAAACCATGGGCCAGCAGTCCACTGATGCAGTTTGTCACATAGCAAACAACCATCTTTTTGTTCTATTTATAAGACCTTATTTATAACGAGGATGAAAGAAGAGAAACTTCAAAACCTGCAAGAAACACTGTCCGAGTTTAACGCAGGGACACGGATGACAGCGCTGCAGACACAGAGGGAGACACAGAGAGACACAGAGAAAGGAGGAGGAGGGGGAGAAGAAAGGAGGAGGAGGAGAAGGAGGAAGAGAAGGAGGAAGAGGAGGAGGAGGAGGAGGAGGAGGCTCTGCAGTCCCAGAAACAGTGGAGAGAACAGTGCCAGCAGCAGGGAAGTGGAGCATCAATTAAGGGCAGAGTGGCCTAGATGGCACAGTGACATTCCCACAATGCATCACCATCACGGCAACCACTTTAATTTCTGTCTCTATCTCTCTCTCACACACACACACACACACACACACACACACACACACACTTTGTCTTGTGCAGAGCTACTTGGCTACTTTTGTCCACTTAGTCCCCGACCTGTAGCCTCAGACTCTCTCCTTCTTCCTCTTCCTGCCTGCCTTGTTCTCTCTGTGCTCCCTCCTGCTGAGCGCTGTGGCCTACCTGAGGTGGCCACACACACATCACATGCACAGAGAACACACTCCTGTTGGTATTAAATTATTGAACAGTGAGCAACAGGGATGCACACAGAATACACACCAGGGGATTTGTAATAAGACACCGAGGAGAGTCTCCTGTACATGTCTGCAAACACACACACACACACACACACACACACACACACACCTGCCACCTGCAGTATTAGGGGACAGAAAATTGTATGTAACACGCATGTATGTGAACACACACACACACGCCGGTGTGAAGAGACAAAACATGATGGGCCGGTGTCACATCCTGTCAGGACAGATGCAGCCCAGAAACGCTGACGCAGAAAACATCCAACCCTGCAGTAACACACACACACACACACACACACACAGATGTCTGTAGGCTTTGTTTTCCCTCCACGTGTGCTGCCGCACCTGAACGCAACGCTGGACGAGTTCGGACAACACCACATTTCACGTCTGGTTCCATCCCCACTCTGTTCACCTCATCACACGCTGAGTCACTGCTACCACCTCCCCTCTTCTTCCTACTCTCCTTCATCCTTCCCTTTCCATGCACACACACACACACATTCATCGTCCCCTTCCTCTTTTCTGCTGATACGTCAGGTTCAAAGACCCGTCAGCAGCTCTGGTTAATGTGTGGCTGCGACATGGCAGACTCGGATCACTGAGTCCCGCACCATTCTCCGTCCTAAGTGTGTGTTTTCACATCCGGTCCAAATTTCAGAGTGTGTGTTTTGGAGTAACAACCCCAGGCTGGCACACAACATGAGTGAACTTCCCTCTGTTGGGGGGGGGGGGGCTTGCTAATCCCTGCACTGTTAATCCCAATCTGCATGAGGCAGTGTGTCCCCCTCCAGGCCGCCGTCCAAACAGCTCATTCCTCACAGCGGGGAAAACAGAGGGGGGGGCGGCGGGCAGACTAGACACTCTCAGGGAGGGTGGGGAGGGTGTCAACTCGTATGCTATTGCTGTTTGAATGAGGAGAGATGGGACAAGGAAGAGGAAGAGGAAGAGGAAGAAAGAAAATTTCCTAACATGGAGCTGGGGAGTGAAATCTTTTTTTGTGAAGGAGAAAGACAGCGAGTGGACACGGCGACGCGGTTACTGCTGCTGAGAAATTCCTGCGGTCTGTTCAAGCCCGGCTGTCATCGCCAAGAAATATGACAGGATGAACCAAAAAAGATGAAGCAGTGAATTATGATGAGCTTACTTTTAAGCTCCACAGTCATCCTAAATCTCTGTACAAGCCTCTGTGTAAACAGACAGAGCACAGCACACTACAGTGAAACCTCAGGGGCAGCACAGTATCAGACATGGCATTAGAGATCAAAAGAAATGCTCCGAGGGTCACTGAACGTGCCACACATTCATTATGGAATAATAAACACATGAGTTCCCAGCATGAACACTACTGCGTGGACTCATTCTGAATAAATATGACAGGAATCTTCATAATGTGGCCACTAAACCGAACACTGCTGTGTAAAAGCACAATATAAGTTATTTTACCACAAAACTGTGACACAGACAGGTGATACACGGACCCCCAAGTTACCATAAGGGACGTGGAAATATTATAAAACAGCTATAAATAAATAAATAAATAAATAAGATTAGAAAATTAAAAACATTACTGAATGAGCTGCAGCACCTGAACGCATCATAATGCCACAGACAGCGTGTGAAAACTAGCTAAACGTGCTGTTAGCTAAAAGTCAGGTTCATGTACACAGTGACAGCTGATGTGCTAAAAGTAAAGAGCACGCAGGTCAGACAGCTCAAAAGTTTGAGTCTCCGTGGAAGAGGATTAAACGCTGTGTTGTTGTTAATAAGTCTGGAGCCCCACATGTACAGTGAGGTGTCACACAGGCATCATGGAGGTGTCTGAGGTGAAGTGTACTTACGTGCCGAGCACTTCTTTAAAATCAAAAATCTTCTTGATGTCGTCGACTTGTTTCTTCCACGTCTCTCCTCTGCCGGTGTCTCCGTTCTCCCGAGCCATGGCGCTGCTTTAAACCGGCCCAAGTCCGACCGACACTGGGCTGCGGGAGGAAGGATGCGAGGCGGGAAAAAAAGAAAATAAAAACGGAATTATATTCTTCTTCTTTTTTTAAGAAGACGAAGAAGATAAAGAATAGAGGTGAGCTGTGTGTGAGGAGGGTTGGGGAGTCCCGGTGGTCTGTGCTCCGCTGCTGCAGGACCATGTGAGTCCTCCTGCAGGTTACAGTGTCCCTGCCGCCTCCCTCCTCCCTCCTCTCTCTCTCTCTCTCTCTCTCTCTCCTCCCTGTCTGGACAGCAGCTGTCAAGGTCACGACGATATAACAGCACTTCTCATCGGGTCTTTCAAAATAAAAGCCTGTTGTTTACATAATATAAAGCGCGAGCATAAATATATTCGATACTATTTATTTTAAATGTATTTATAATATATTTTATTATTAATTGAATGTTTAAATGTTCTTTAAAAAATACTAAGAGTATTCGAATATACTACTGCTATTACGACTGCTGGGACTACTGATGTAAACGCATCACCATTGTCATACACAGTCTTGGGAATTTTATAATAATACGAAGAATCTTTCAGAAAAGTAAAATCAAAGTAAGAAACCTGAACTATCGTAAATTAAGTTATTTTAATAAAGAAAAAAAAAAGTCTGAAGGCTATTTCTAATGCATCTAATTATCTAAGGTTTTAGTGGAGAATATTTTGAGAGTTTTCTGTTATTACAATAAAAGTCAGGTTAAACTCAAATGCAAATATATATATCCAATTTTAACTAATCTTAATAATTACTCCGCCCCAAAAATCCTTTTTTATTGTTTAATCTGATAAATTTACAGTTAGGATGACTGCCGTTTTCAATTTTAATAAAATCTAGTTCTCTAATCTAGTCTCTAATCGCAAATTTTCTTGTGCTTTTATTTTGAAGACAATATCCCCCCCATTTCCTGTATCACGCTGGTTACGTATGGTTACCTTGACGCGGACCTGCTGCCACCTGCAATTGTCTAAACGCCGTTAATTGCCGCGTTGACGGAACGTTTTCGGGGTTTCCTCCTGTCCTCTAACGCTTTCATGCGTTCATCTTCACTTCCTCTCGTTAACCCTCATAAATATTCTCTTTAATTAACCACAAACAGAAGCTCACTGTGGCAGAGCATGTTGTCAATAGATAGGATGCTGCTCATGCATCCTGTCCGACACACAGAGAGAAGTGTGTGTGTGTGTGTGTGTGTGTGTGTGTGTGTGTGTCAGGACGTGGCAGCGGTAAATTCGCAATGCGCCAACTTGCTGACAACAACCATCGTGCTTCCATCACCATTTGGGATCCCCAAAGGCGTCGACGTGGCTCCGGACAGCAGACCGGGGGATCAGCAGTGTGACCCCTGGCTGCAGCTGCACGTTCACCGGGCCGCATAACACCTGGATTACAAAGTTTCAGTTTACAGAGGAGCCCTGATCCCCGCACAGCTGCAGGCGCTGAGATCAGCTCGGGCCGGGTTACATCCACACACACACACACACACACACACACACACACTAGATTTTGGTGAATGTGTAATACTGTAGGGAGACACGGGAGGCAGGGACAGGGAGAGGACAATGTGTTGCAGCCTCAGCTGCTCATGAGTATTCCGGCTGCAAACTACTGCAGCTCTTCCTCAGCAGCAACCCAGGAAAACTCCTCTCCCTCCTCCCCTCCTTTACACCGTCCTCCCCCTCATCCTCATCCTTTACTCTGAGTCAGCAAATCTGACCTCCCCCCTGATGAAAGATGATTACCCAGCTGCAAAGGAAGGAGGAGGAGAGGAGGGCATCAGAGCGATGGTTAACAAGAGGTATGAAGGTCGAGGGAGAGGAAGGTGCAGACGCTCTGTATTAAACACTGCAATAAATTGTAGCCATGCCCGCATATAATGAAATAATCTCATTGGCTGGGCTGATAAATGGAGCCAGAGAACCATTGGATGGTTTATTTTTTTGCTGTATGGCAGAAAAATAATATCTATATTTCTGCTTACATTAAAAATGCCACCCATTGCAGCCTTTTTCTCAGACAAACTAATCCATGTGAAGTTTCATCATTAGTTTCTGTCGGATTCCTGAGAACATAGAGCATTCATCATCAGGTACATTGCTCTGCACCTGCTACAATTTGATGTCATTTGTTTTTTTGTAGCAGTGTGTGCAGCTTTCTTTGGCAGCTGGAGTCCATCTGTAGATTGTGTCTGCACTTTTTTTCCCCAGGACCACGTTGTGACGCACTCCAGTATATCATATAATGACTTTGTTATCCTTAAGATGTGTGGAATATGCTCAGGCTGACTACCACAGTCTACCATGGCAAACTGAGAGCTTTGCCATTTGCTCATTTGGATGCAGCTCAGGTCGCAGCAGCAAATCATAGCTTCTTTTTTTTCCAGAAGACATTCTGACAGGAGACGGAGCACAAAGCACAGGTGTAAATAATGAAACAGATGAAGGCTGAATTCCTGATATTCTGCATGTTCTTACTGGAACACTTAGTACACTAGTACAGAGCCAACGTTAATGTTATTAGTAACTGCTGTGCATTGCTCACTGTGACTAAATGCGTGCTGTGAAAAAGGATAATTAGATAGCATTCAGTTTTACCAAACAATTTGGACTTGATAATTGTTTACAGCTGAAATATATCTTTGGTCTATACACTAAAAAAGTTCTAACTTTAAAGCTGCATTAACTGTTTTTGGCTGCTAGGAAGCAGCGCAACAATTACCACTGACGTGTCATCCTGTTATGAAAGATGAACGTGTTAGCAAACAGTTACCTGTTTACATATCCAGCAGTGTAAGAGCAACAACGGCATCCAGATGACTTGTTTCCATCTTTTTTTTTTTTTTTGCTCCATTTTGGCCTCCACCAAGCGTCAAGATGCTAGTTTATTCACTGGCTACTTGCTAACTTTCCATATCGACTGTATTTTGATGGTTGCTTTACAGATTCTGAAAATGGATGCTGATGACAGCAGTGAGACTGAACCAAGACAGTAAACACAGAACAGAAAACCAGAACAATGAGCTGAAAGACGCTACATAGAGCTGAAGAAAACTAGTCTAACAAGACTAGTGAGAATTATTTGTAGTTTTGTCACTATGACGCACTGCTGTTTTATAGACATGCTAATTGGATTCATTAATATAAAAATACTGACGAGTGCAGCTTTAAGTTGACATAAAAATGCACTTGTTTGCCAGTTAATTAGATACACTTAGCTAAAACTAATGCAACCTAATATAGCTACTTTGTTCAATAGAGATAACTCTAAATTTAATGGCGACATTTATTTATTATTGTAGTAAACTGCTTTAGTTTCAGCTAGGTGTACCTAATAAACTAGCAAGTACTTGTAAACCTTTAAAGAGAACAAAGCAGGCTACATGATATTCTCTCATATACATTAGCCTTAGCCTATCGTTGATCACCAGCGCAGGTCAAACCAGGGCGCCTCCTCCATGTCTGGATGTTATGTGTTCATCTAGCCTTCATTTTCATAATGATGATTAATGTGCAACATTCCCCACAATATGCACCTTGTACACTGCTTCCCGTCCACAGTGTTTCACCCGGGGAGCTGTAACTCTCATCACACCAGCTCTTTCCATCTCCCTGTAATTGCTCTATCAATCCAGCAAAGAAAAAAAAACCCCGAAACAACGACAAAATGGAGTGCCTTGTGTCGTGCGTGCACAGCTCATTTAGCTCCCGGCGTAATGAGAGCTGTTACGTAAAAGCACGATCAATTTCTAATGTGCTGGTTTACAGCACCCACCAGACTGACAGCCGAGCTGATACACGACAAGAAGTTTAATGGTGTTTTTTTTGGTGCAACAGTCTACAGCGATGCATGATGGGAAAAAAAAAAAAAAAAAAAAAGGATTCAGAAAGAGCGCCCGGAGCGGCTCCGAGCAATGAGTGTGTCAAAACGGCTCAGAGGAGAGATGGAGGAGCTGGGATGGCTGTGCAGGGGAAAAATTAAAGGTGACTTAGTGTTAAATAAAGAAGCTCGTCACAGCCTTCGAACACAAACACACACGTACAGAGGAGTTTTAACTATTATACACACTTACTTATATAAAAGCAGCCATTCTTTACAGTGTTGGTGAATACATCCACTTGCAGAAACACAATTTCCCTCTCTTTGAAAAAAAAAAACAAATCACTCTCCAACAGCCGACTGCAGAGACATCCATCCCCTCACAGAGCCATTACCATCAGCAAGACGGCGCTCAGCAGCATCACAGACGGAGAACAGCTCCACAGAAAATGACTCCTCAAAGAGCCGTTAACGTGATCTTGCTAATTTAACATGTTCCGTTCGACTAACACGAGAGCTGTTCGAGAAGCCCTGGGTACGCCGCGTACCGTTCACAGAAGAGAGGGAACAGACTGAAATAAAACAAAATGAGCTTGAAGACAGGACAGAGGGTTAAGAGTCACTTCATGCAGGAAACATTATATAGGGGGGGGGGGGGGGGCGGTTGACACTAGCAGCTATTCTTCAGGTTTCACAGGAGCCGTGTCACTGAGGAGCGCTCTCCTCCTCTTCCTCCTCCTCAGAGTCTTCCTGTTGGCTTTTCGTCTGTAGAGGACAAAAAGCAGGAGGGAGAGGAGGTTAATCTTCAACATACACATAACCACATAATCATGCTTGGGTGTACAGTAGATTCACACTGGAGGAAAAGACTACAGCAACGACAGTACGGTTTAAGTAGGAATCCTTAAGACTTCTGGTTTATTTGGATTTATTTGTCCGTGGTTGCTGGTGTTAACGCCAAGAAGCTCTTTACAACACAAGCACCAGTCTTCCTTTTGGAATGACACATGTATCTATCACTGTGGGCAGGAAATGTGCTGTGAGCAGCTCCTGTGTTACAAACATGACAGAAGACGATGAGCAACCGGCGTTCTTCATAAATCTCTGCAGCAATACTACGAGGACGAGAACTCAAAAAGCGCCGATTACATCATTATGTAACTAATGCGCGGTGCGCGCGTCATGAATTTCCTCCTGTGAATGCCCTGTGCATGAGCACGCCGTTTGAAAGCTGTGTGGGAGTGGCGGACCCTGCCAGTGACTATGCAATCTACTATACAAAGAGGTGACTAATGAATGTAAATACATGTAATTACTATGGCTATCAAATAGCAGCCATAAATGTAATCTAAAATGAAGTTTGGCTTTAAGGTTAGAGGTAAAAAGGTATGCTGAAGAGTCAGGAAATTAAAACACTCAATGGCACAATCCTCAAATAAACACACAGCACGTTTTTCTCCATTCTCTGTGTCTGTACACATTCTTTGAAGTGACTCTGATGCTAACTAATGCTAACACTCTACAGCTACTGGATAAATACTCTTACAAAAGTAAAATTTGGAACACCTACCAGTTTGAGGAAGTCGATGAGCTTGTAGGCGTCTTCTCCGGCGGAGAGGTCAACAAAGTCTCTTGGGATTCTATAGCTCAGACAGGGACTGGGCTGCACCGTCACCTCGCTGGTGGTGTAGCGAAACGCCGGGCCGTCCTGCACAAACAGAGGAACCACATCATCTGCATAAAACTGTTTTCTGAGGCAGAGGAACGATCCAGAGATCAATTTACAACGCAGACGTGTGCCATGATGGCTCACCTGCTGCTGGGTGATTTCCCCACTGGACGTCAGCTCCTCCCAGGTGAACAGCAGGGAGTCGGTCACCTCTCCGAACGGGTTCAGATCGATGAGCCACACCCTTCCCTGCAACGCACATACAATACATGAATATAAAAGTGTGTCTCAGTCAGAAAATAGAACAGCGCTATATGAAAATTCATCGGTGTGCTCACCTGGCTATCTCTGTAGACATCAAACACAACTGTGAAAACACAAAAAACAATAACGTGAGTGACAAATGACACATTTTATCAATGTTTCCCTGCATTTTCTTTTCAATGCTAAATATTTTATGACTCCTATTAGCCGTTTGTTTCTGTCTGAGGAGAGCTGAAGCTTCACACAGGCAGAGTGAGAACAAAAAGGAGGACGCTGATGCTCACAGTCTTCGTCCAGGAACTTGTACTGGATGTGCTGGCTGAAGAATTCTTGTATGGCGTGACAGATCTGCTCCTCCTGCTTCAAGATGTGCTGGTAATACTGAGTGTAGTCTCTCTGGGAGATCGCTGGGAACAGACACACGCACCATCAGTGGAGCTCAAATTGAATTTGATAATTGTTTCTAAATTAGCCTGCAGAGTAGACGCACAGCTCAAATGTCATTATATCGCCGTTATGTCAGAGTTCTTCCTCATATCAGATTATCCGGCTCAGTGTGCTGTGGTAAAACAGCGCCCTCTTGCTGGTTTTGTGCTGTAAAGCAACCCAGCATGTTTCCCTCCTGGTTGGTTTCCCACAATGTAAAATAGCAGAAAGCATCCAGACGTGTGGATGATCTGAGCGTGAGCACAGAGTTCTTACCAATCAGTTTGTTTTCTTTGACGAAGCAGCGAAACTCTCCACCGGGAATCAGCTCGCTCCACTTTCTCAGGACCAGCTGAGGACAGGAGACAGCATGGTTGGTGTGTGAGTGCGTGTGGACAAATCCATGAGTATTAGACCACTTGCTACACAGGAGGTGGTCAAGTCGGATTAAATTTGACTATTTTATGACAAAAGACGATGAAACAGAGCAAAAAAAAAAAAAACTTTAACTGCATGATGGGAGATGTGAACTCATTCAAATACATTCATATTTCAAAACCTCATACTGGACACCCTTTGGAGACAGTATATGAATGCTGTGTGTATAATTTGTCTTTTTAAAGTGAAATACCTCATAGTTTATGACCGGATCTGGGGAGTCCTGGTCACTGCATACAAGGAATCTGCATGAAGAAATGAATGATTAGAAACGACATGCTCTGTAGCATCACGAGCGTTCATGATCTCTTTTGTTGTCAGTATATTCAGGACAGACAAACTGCAAACAGCTTGGCTGCTCTCGGGAAGTTTGAGAGAGATAAGTTTTAACAAACAAGTGTACAGGATGAAAACAGCTTCGCTGAGGCTGCAGTTAATCACTCGCCGCACTAAATGTTTGTCATGCGAGGCGGGAAAGCAGAGATCTACATCACAGCTCTTTCTCCAGCTGCCACTTGTGTTTTACTGCAGAGTGAGAGCAGCCTGCGTACGCCCAACACGGTTATGCTTTTGATAGCGGCTGTCATCTAAATGCAAAATATCTGTGTGTGTGTGCATGTGTGATGTGGTTGCATAGCAAGGCTTACGGCTGAGTGAGGTCGTGGGTGATGAAGTCGGAACTTTTGAAGAGCAGGAATATATCACTGAGGCTGTTACACTGCAGGGAACTGTTCAGAGCAATCCAGTTAGCATCCTGAAAGGGACAGACACACACACACACACACACACACACACACACACACACACTTGTTGAGTTATGCCTCAATCCTGCATGCTGGCAGTGTGACAAAAAGCAATTCTTCAGTGGATTGGAGCCAATAAATGATTTGCTTATGCTACAAAGAAAAACTCTATGTGCAGTGTTTTACCCGCGGAGCGCTCCAGTTGAGTTTGGGAAAGACGCGTCCACCCAGGGCGTTTATGGCCTCCAGCACTTTAGAGTTGAATTCTGGGAACTCTGGAGCCTAGTAAACACAAGTCCACATCACCACATGGCACTCAGAATGATTGTATTATTAAATGACATGCACGTTTATACACGTTTGTGTCAAATGCAAAGAGGCATAAGGCACCTGAAAAGTGAGGAGGAATATTTCAAACTATGAATGTGTGTATCAAATGTAAAGGCAGGTTTCAGACAAAGAAATGTATCAAGTTGAAAATAAAGTGACGGGATGAGAAACACTGAATGTGCTTACAGTGACCGTGGTGGTTGTCTCATCATCTGACCACTAGAGGCGAGCAGAGGACAAGAAACAGGGTCAGAGGATTAAAAAAACAACAACATTAAGCACAGTTCTAACTCCTGGTAAGTGTAAGGTTGTGTCCTCCAGGCACAGCTGCAAGCAACGTAACAAGATGATGACATTTCATGAAAGCCTTCAGACAAGGAAACTTGAAAACATTTGGTTTTCAGGTGAATTTATTCACTAAATGTGTCACAGAGTACGCTGTATCTCCATACGTCTGGTATGTGTGGTGGGTTAACATAATGCTAAAGTCTGGTTATGGTGGAGTGTTAGTATCCTATGACGTGCAATTTCAGACGCTGCCTAACTTCAGTCTGCATCAGTCAGAAATAACTACTCCACTGGACAAACAAATAGAACCAAACGAGTTCTTAAATTGTAGCCGAGGTCTGACAGTTTCCTGAGAACATGTGGCATATTTTGTGGTTGTGAATCGGTGAAACGAGGAGAAGAGATGAGACGATATAAGACAGGATCGATACTGAAGAGAGTCTCTCGTACCTGAATGTCTTCCTCTGCATTGGAGTCGCTGTTGTAAGTGTGTGTCTGCTGTGTGTTATGGTCACTGAAGGGACGAGAAACAACAGAGGAGCATGAGTATCAGAGTGAGGGCTGTGACATCACCGGTCTGCTACAAACAAAGCCACAGCGCCTTTACTGTTCACGCTGTGTGTGTGTGTGTGTGTGTGTGTGTGCTGGTGCCTCACCTCCCAGAGACTACCAATGTCCCATCGTCCAGTAAGTAATCTATTACATTCTGAGGCAGTGGCAGAATCAAGCTGGAATAAAGAACAGTCGTAACACCGCATGAATAATAGACAACAAACATACACAGGCAGAGGTTGAAGGAAGCTGCTCTGAAAATAATTCAAACACAGTTATTAAAGCTGAGGACGGAGGACAGAGGACAGAGAACCAAGGATGGAGGACAGAGGATAGAGAGCGAAGGATGGAGGACAGAGGACAGAACGAAGGATGGAGGACAGAGGACAGAACGAAGGATGGAGGACAGAGGATAGAGAGCGAAGGATGGAGGACAGAGGATAGAGAAAAGAGGAGAGAGGAAAGAGAACAGAGGAGAGGGCAGAGGGAAGAGAAGAGGGGAAGCTAGAGGATAGAGAATAGGAGACAGAGGATAGAGGAGGCAGCTATGTGCTTGTTTGGTAGCTAACGTTAGCTGCGGGCTAACGGCGCTAAGTCTTCCAGCTACAGCAGTCAAACTGTTTCCTGTCATGTAATGTGTGTATCGCCGTCAGCTGTTCACCTTTTTATGGTGTGTTTCTTGAATATCGGATACCAAACCGAAAACTGACAGTTGACCACTTGCTCCTTCTTCATGCTGCAATATCCTGTATCGGAAAAGTGTCCATCAGTAAATATCTTCCGACGCCCTGATATTTTCTAGAAAAGTTCGAAGCCACTTTCTCATTAATCACCTTTATATTTTGATTTAATATTGTTATATATGTGTTTAACTCTTATTAATTACCTTTAATGAATTTAATTTCCTTTGTTAAACAGTCCAAGTCTTTTTATTGTAGCTGAACAGATGTGTTTTCACGGGGGACGGCTTCTTGCGGTGCACAGATTGACGTAAAGAACGCCCGCTCATTGACGACAAAGATCGTTTATAGCTTCGACCACTCACTCATTAACTACAAACGCGATGTCTTCAAATCCTCATACAATTTACAGACATATATTTCCATAAATATGTGACGTAATTTATCTAAAGTTACACATTACTAAGGTGACCAGTAATAATGAGCATAATTTAATAAGACAGGAACTTTTAATGTTGTCAACAAGGTTTTTTTGTTCATTAAAGAATTATTAAAGAACACGGTGAAATATACTTTTATTTTACTTTATTTTTAAATTAAGTTTTATGACAAAAAAATCGCGTATTTTATTATTTAAGTGAATTTCTAGTTTATATATGCATCACGAATGACGCTAACATCATGAATTATTAGCCTCTCTCACTAATTCGTTTCCGGTACCCGGAAGTAGTGTCAGAGTGACGCCTCCCTGCTCTTATACCATCTCTGCTCGTACTTACACACCGCTGAGGTTTCACGTGAGTCAAGTTTAATTTTTCACGTTTTAAATGATTGACTAAAGTTAAAAACACGCGAGCTTCACACACTCGGAGCGGTGTGAAGTGCAGAGCAGCAAGCTGCCGCCAAAGTCAACAAACAGAGAGAGGAAGAAGCTTCTTGTGCAGATGTGGCTGGGGGAGTGAACTTTAGCGTCCCTCCTCGTAGCTGCTAAGTTAATTGAGCAACTCATGATCAGACGTCCAGGCTCGTCAGCGGTCAGATGTTCATTCTCTGCATTTAGTTTGAACTCTCGGCTCAGCTGCAGCTGGACGCTCTTCATTTTCATTTTGAAACCGTCTGACTCTCACTTTCCTCCATTTTTGTTCGTCCAGGTATTGAAAATGAACAACACCGAGGAGCCCAAAGTGACCACAGAGCCACACATAGTGAAGGAAGAGGTACGTTTGATTTGTTTGTCTCTTAAAATACTCCGACCTGAGGCTGAAATATACACGGACAGCTTTAGTGGTGACACCTGCAAACTGTCATTTAATATAATACAGTAACACATCAGTCTTTTTATGAGTTAAACAAAGAAGCGGGGCTGTGTATTGGATTCCAGTAGATTTTACATTGCCCCATGACCTGTTAAGTCAGTTTACAGTGAGAGCTTCATCATAAACCCATAGATTATTATATTAGATTCATTTCTTAAAATAGCCACGCAGATGTGTAATTGTAATTTTAAGTTGTGCGTGTTGCGTTCAGTGCCGTTCTCTTCATCTTAGCCCGGTGCGTTCACCCTCTTTGTGTTGCAGCTGATTGCAACCGGAAAATGGGTGAAGCTGGAGAAGACGACCTACGTGGACCCTGCTGGAAACACCAGGTACTGTTCTGTCTTCTTCCACTGACCTGACTTCACACAAGTGTGCCGCACATGGCCTGACTCCCTGTTTTCATCCACCAGAACCTGGGAGACTGCGAAAAGGACGACGAGACGAGCCAACACAGAAGCAGATGGTGAGCGTCTCTGTTTTTTGTTTCCTTTCCCAATCAATCCAGCTGTTTTGAGCTGCACAGACTATAACACAGCTCTCCTGCAGGTGTTGGGATCATCGCCCTGCTCAAACGGACGCTCCACAAAGACTGCGTAGTGATGGTGAAGCAGTTTCGTCCTCCTATGGCATGTCACACTCTGGAGTTCCCCGCAGGTTGAAAACATTTACATTTACTCTTCCTCTTACACAATGGGGCCGTTTGGACTTTTGTTAACTGTCAGCACCTTCTGTGTGTTTACTGAGACTTGGAATATTGTGTGTCTTGTCTTTAGGGTTGATTGACGAGGGAGAGAGTGCAGAGGTTGCTGCACTGAGGGAGCTGAAAGAAGAAACCGGCTACAAAGGGGAAGTAGTCGGAGTCACTCCAGGTATCAGCACACAGAGACGCGCTGCACATTTGATTGCATTAGCTGCCTCTCTGGGCTCGTACAATGCAAGTGGTAATGTTACTGTTTGGATCGCAGTGACCTGTCTGGACCCCGGTCTGTCTAACTGCACCACCCAGATCGTCATGGTCAACATCAATGGAGATGAAATGGAGAATATCAACCCAACACAACAGCTGGGTGAGCAGGCTGACTCTCTTATTTACCCCCTCGTTCAATAAATCACTCTTGCATGTTCTTCAATCAGCCAGTACGTGTTGTGAACTGCAGATAGCAGACCCTTTCTTACTGTACAAACAGTCTTATCAGCATGCAGACAGTCACAGAAGGTAAACAGCTGTGTGCTGTGCAACATAATAATAAAATGAAGACTTAATAATTACCAAGAGATAAGATTAGTATTAAAAATGATACCAAGCCCACAGGTGAGGAGGGTCACATGGTTTGCTGACAGCATATCATTGTCTATAACAGAAGGAGCTTCTGCTCCAGGAAGGGGTAAGAGGAAAAGATCTTCAGTTAATTTAATCAGCTAAAATGAAACTGGTTTGATTGTATCAGTTCTGACAGCTTATTTGTAGATTTGTAGACACGTATTTTAATTTTGTGGTTGTTGGATAAATTCTGCCTCTGCAGCAGCTCTCTGTCTCTGTCCTGCTGCGGTCACGTCGAGTCGCCCGCCTCTCTTCATGCTCTGCTTTACTTTAGTGAGATGTTCTTTAGGCTACCTGTCAAACCACTTCTCCTTCGTCTCTATCACAGCACAGCTCTGCCATGGCTCGGAGCTGCTTTTGCTCCGTTATCATCTGCTGATTTCTCACAGCAGCACTTGAAGTCTTCTGCTTTTTGCACTTTGGTGACATGTTTGTGAACAGAACAGGTAGCCTGAAGCTGCCTTAAAGACTTTTTACAAAGTCTGCTGCTGTGCTGCTCACATAACAGACTGTTGTCGTCCTGACACATGATCTGCGCGAGGATCAAATCAAACCTCACAAATATTTACCTACTCGTGAAAAGGTGGCATTCTGCAAATTAAAACGAGGCGCTCACGGCAGGTTTAGTTCTAGTAAGAGTTTGTTGAATCTGAGATGTGGAAAGAGGGTGTGAAAATGTCCCGTGGCTTCTCTTTGCTCCAAGGCTTGTGTCCACGGTGCTGATTTTTAAGATTATTTGTCTGTCCTGTAACACACGTGTTTGATAATTGTTGTTCTCTTTTGTTCTTCCACAGGTGATGGAGGTGAGTAATCCTTATTATATCATAAATAATCGTTTTCTCTCACAAAGCAGGTCATCACACAGACCCTTTATCCTCTTTTCAGAGTTCGTCGAAGTTGTTCTTTTGCCTCTTGACGAATTCCAGATGAAAATAGATGGTGAGGCTTCAGATTTTTCACAGTGTCCATCCCCAAACTCTCTTTTTACTCAATTTCTGGCTTGTTTTTTTTGTTCTGCAGAGCTGATGAAGAAAGAAAAAATCATCGTGGACGCCAAAGTGTACATCTTTGCCATGGGGATGGTCCAGGCCTTCTTTAAGCCGAGGGAGCTGCCCATCCTGAAGCAGTGAAGCTGAACGCTCGAAGGATGAGAATGAGAGGAAGAAATAGTCTTTGCTGTTACATGGCGCTCCTACACGGGACTGCAAAATTTAGTATTGGAAAGGAAATTGAGCACTTCCAAATTAATATGAAGAAGCTGTGTGAAGAGGTGTTGTTGGTTTCTGTCACCGACACAACTGTGTGTAAATCATACTGAGCAGAAAAACCTAAATCAAAAGATGAAATCCAGGACTTGGATTTAGAAACTGAGCCTATGAAGGAGCCCTGTTTCCAGGGCTTTTTTCTCCTCAGCCTGGCGAGGCCTGAACCATAACATGCGGCGGTCAAGTGTTTGCACGCAACGCAGAATATGTTTCAGGCCTTAGTCTTGTATGCCTTAAATGACAAATAGTCATTTCTAGGTTTTTATGAGATTACAAGTAGTTTGACGAGATGTCATTTGTTGTCATGTTTCATTGTGATTGTAAGACATTCCATTACGTGCTAACATACTGTTTGAAGGAAAGAAATCAGACTCAGGTTTGGTTAATGCTCCCTTTAAAACAGCAGCTAATGGTGAAGTAGGCTTCAGTTCATTCTTGCCTCGTGTAGTTTTCTGTATTCTTCTTTTCCTCTTATAACCTCCGCGGTGAATAACAGATCGTGGCGTCAGCCCGGCTGAATTTTTGCACTAACATTTAACATCACACACAGACCAATCAATCCACAGAAGAAACAGCTCAGTCATACAAACTCACATCCTTCCTCTGGATTTTGGTGTATTGATAACAGTTAGCAGAATGACTGTAATGTACAACAGAGGTACTGTATCGATAAAGATAACTGATTCAGAGGAAATAAATTACGCTGTGCCTCTGACTTTATGGTGCAATTTCCTGGAAATGTACTTACCCTAGCAACTAGAAATTATACTGACCAATTAATAAATGTGATACTACCTTTTGATCTTAAACTGAATCTGTGTTTCTGTCTCAGACTGACTCATCAGCAACAACTGAGCAAATGATGATTTTAAGTGGATGTGCCTGAGGACGTTCCTACAAATATCTCTTTTCAGTGGCAACGCCCTGTTGTGACTTGGGATATGTTCCTATCTGCATAAAGACAGAGACAGAAGTAACAAGAACAACCAGAAGAATGAGGGATATTTGTGCAAAATGTTATTACAGACATTGAAAGTAGTGAACATGCATAACTGACACTTAATCAGAATCAGCCTGTACGTGCATACAAACAAGCAATGTGACAATGTTTAGGAATAGACATACAGCTAGAAACAAGGACAACAAAGCTGAGCAAATATATCAGTACAAACAATGCAATGGAATAAATATTAAAATATGTAAATATAGAAATTGTGTAAATATTATGGACAGTACACAAGACAAGATAAGCTAGACTTTTATGATCCCACACCAAGGAAATCAACTTGTCACAGCAGCTTGTGTCTATGTATATATGTGTGGATAAATAATGACTCATAAATAAGGGGTTCACTCCATATATAGTATATCATTTATAATTGATTGGATGTTGTTGCATCCAGCAAGAGTGGTGTGAGTGATGGCCTATGGAAAGAAACTCTCCTCTGCTCTGAAACACCTCCCAGAGATAATTTGGACATTGTGTTCGGTGTGATGGGTCTGCAGTGACATTTTCTGCCCACTCCCTTTATTGAGATTTTGCCTGCTGTCCTGACTGTCTGCCGTAGTCTGTTCCTCTCCTGCCTGATCCAAACCAGACGGTGATGGACAGACAGAGAACAGACTGGATGACTGAAGTGTAGAGGTAAGAGTGTAGTTTCTTAAGGACCCGGGTCATAGTTGAGTGTTTGTAGCAGGAAGGGACTCACAGCTGTGGATCTGTGTGTGAAGATGGTTCAGCACAGGCTTTCACTCAATGTGATGTTATGATTTTATGATTTCATCTTTATTGCTCTGAAACTGCTGCAGTAAGCATACCTGGTGGCGATAGAGCATCCTTAACTAGTCCTCCAGCCGCCAACGAAGAACGAAGAAGAAAAACTGACCAATCACGTGGCTTCCTCACCAACACAAACTTTCATTTCTGTCAGAGTTAGCGTTAGCCGCTCGAAACAACACAACACAGTCCACACTAACGCCAGTCAGTTCGTTCACATTAACGGCGGCAAATTCGAGTCTTTGGACATGTTGGCGGTTTCAGAAGGAAAAAGTAACGTTGACACGTACACGTAGGATAGAGACGGTCGTTGTTTACTAATGGTTAGCACTGAGTCTTCGTACAAGCCTCGGTCTTTCTGCGCAGTCAGCTAAGTTTTAACTTCAGCTAAACAAACCGAGTCCTGAACGTAAGGCACGGAGGCATGCGAGTGAAAGACGTACGCACCAGACACGAAGATGGAGGTGGCTGTTAAAGGTCAGTTAACCCGCTGGTAACTCACTAGCCAGTGATAGAGACATATGTATGCACATAAATTAATAGTTAATCGTTAATAGGACCAGTGGCTAAAGGCACGGTGCCTGTCAGTCACAGGAGAGGGTTTAAATCACTGCTGGTAACTGCTAACTTTAACTAGCTACAAAATAAAGCTAACTAACTAACTCTGTGTCAAACACTTGATATTTTTTGACTTGGAAAAAGGTAACTTCAAACTTCAGAATGCATAATAATATATTAGAATTCTAGGTTTACAATTTTCAGTGTTTTCCTGTCTGTTCTTTCTGGGTATAAATGTCTTATATCTGCTATATAATATCTGTAAACGTGCTATGTATGGTGTGGTCTCACAGCGAAGGTCAAAAGGAGACACCTGAACGCAGCGGAGTGTGATGAACTAGGACGGCGTGCAGAGGGCACCGATGCCCTCACCCAGCCCCACACCGTTAACCACGGCCAGGGCAACCGCAACCCCAACCGAGGGCTTTACCCCAGGACGCCCACCAAGAGACGCAAATGTGGTAATCTGCTGTAAACATTGTGCCAGCAAGCTCTTTGTTTCTGACTGCACACACACGTACACTAATGTCTCTCTCTCTCTGTCTTCTGACATCAGCAGCTGCCTCAGGAAGTCCTGCTGGCCAACAGAAGGGCATCAACGACTTCTTCTCCGTGACCGGAGTCATCAGTTCCAGTCCGCACAAATCCTCACGGCCTTGCTCGTCCACACACACAAACAGACACAATGTAGAGCTTTTTCCCAAAACGGAGCCAAAGGTTGTAAAGGAAGAGGAGGAGGAAGAGGAAGATGACGATGTCAGCCTCTTAGCCGCTGCAATAGTGATGGATCCTGAAGCAGAGGACGAGGTTGATGATGTAAGCCTGCTGGCTGCGGATATGACACCTGAGCTTGATATGAAGCAGGAGGGGGGAGTGGATTATCTGGAGGGAATGACGGCAGAGATGTTTGGGGACGATGATGAATTTGACCAATGTGATAGTGACATTCACGAGGACAAGGAAGTGGAGGCCCTCCCTGACACCCACTATGGGCTTCTGGGTAACGAAAAGGTCCTGCTGCAGCCGCAGGGCTGCATAGATGATCTTCCAGAGGAGGTGCTGAGACAAGTACTCGGCCACATCCCTGCCCGGGACCTCTACTGCAACGTCAGCCTCGTCTGCCAGCACTGGAGGAACATCGTCCAAGACCCCAAGGTTCAATTCACGTAGTTCTATTAAGTTATGTATTAGCAGGAAGGAGTGGGGAGTAATGTCAAAGTAAAGTAACGTTCTCCTAGGAGAAGTGATGTAACAAGAGCAGGACAAGTGTGCACTTGCTTGTTAACACTGATGAGTTTTCAGACAGTATTTTATTTCAGGTCACCTCAGTGTAAATCAGCGTTCACTTTACTAATGTGGTCGTTGTGCTTGTGTTCCCTCATGCAGTTTGTCCCCTTCAAGAAACAATATTACCGCTACATGATGAGGGAGAGGGCCACGGAGCTGGAGATCTGCGGCATCCTAAGGAGCAGTCACATAATGAATCCGGCATCATCAGACCATAGCTTACGACACCTTGTTGTGTAAGTCTGAGCTACCTGAGTGATGTTTATGTGCCAATACACGCATGAAGAAGAGACTCTCTGATGTTTGTGTTAGAGATCCACCAATGTGGAATTCCAGAGCTAATAATGACGGCCGATACGATTAAAGTTAACCCTTAACTTACAAAATAATACAAAATACATGAAGACACTAAAGATATAATAATACATTTTATTCTTGTAATACACTAACAGTGTTTAATGCTCTGTCACCACCCCTAGAATCAGGAAAGTATCTCCTGTAAATGTGTTTATAATAATTGTTTTTTTTGTAAATACGAGGACTGAATAACACCACATCTGTGTAAAATGTGGCTGAAGAAGAGTGTGTGTGGAGTTCAGCTCCGCACACAGGCAGAGACACAGAGAGGAAGCCAAAGAGACAAAATGACCCATTCAGAAACAGCTCTTCATGTGGCGTGCATCGACAAAGCTTTAGGATGGTGACACAGAAGACATAGAACCTTTCACATACCAGTCCCCTCTTCTTACATACATACATACATACTTCAAATACCTCCAGAATAAAAGCTCAGACTGAGCTAACCAGTGACAGCAACACAAAGCTGCATTGCACTGCTTTTATTGTGAGTCGCTGTGGATCAGAGCCACATTTAAATGTCTCATATGACCAGTAAGGAACCTATGGGAAGGCTGGCTTGCATATTTTAAATGCTCTCTGTAGTAATTATCTGTGTGTGTGTGTGTTTTTTTGGTCAGGTTAATGGCCCAGCACAAGGTGGGAGAGTGGGTGAGGCCGGAGGATGTTCTGGAGTGTGTAAAGAAACATCGCCTTTTTCCTCAGGCTGAGGCCTCCATCAGATTACGCATTCCTGACGTTCAGAAGTGCTTTAACCTCGGCATAGAGGTAAGACTCACACACACAAATACACAAAGATTCTCTGGTGATCATAAGGAGAAAATGTTCAGAGTGTGCACACAGTGGTATGTCTTCACATCATTTGTGTCGGATCTCCAGGGTACCAACCCGTACGCGGCTATGGCTGTCATACTGACCCTCAGTGAGAATGTTGGTGACGTGCAGGCGTTGGTGTCTCTGCTCACCGCCTGCATGTCGGACACCGCCATCACAGAGTACCTCCACCACATGGCCACGATGTTGCTTGCCTTGATGAGGAGCAACAGCAAGATTAGTAACAGGTAAGAGCTGTAAATATCAGTGCGTCTGAATCCCCACATCATTCTCATCAGCTGAGCTACGACTCTCTTCTTTTCGGCCTCTCCAGGTTGCATTACAACATCTACTACGTACTGCACCTCATGGAGAACGGCCCCTTTTTTGTCAGTTCCAGGCAGAGTGGGTGAGGACAAAAATTTCTTCCAGCTTCCATCTTTCTGTTAATGGTTTGTTTGAGGAGGTTTAGCTTTTTAACAGTCATCACTGTGTGTGTGTGTTTCTGCTAGGTGCCCGCAGTTTCATCTCACAGGTGAACAGCAGCAGATCCTCAGCCACGACATCCGGCCAGACCATGTGGTCAAGATCGTGGCTTTTGCAGGTAGTGTGGCAGCTATCAATGCTCATATAAAATCATCTGAATTGCACTAAAATAAAATAAATAATTCTGCATTTCTGTGTTCAACGTTTAAAGTTTTAACCTTCCTCCACATTCAGTAATTGTGTATAGTAGTAGTTTAACTGTAATGTCCCAGAAACGCCACCAGGGGGCATTAGTTCTCTTGATAATTCTTCCTGACGTTGCACGCTGTCTGCGACAGGTACAGGGAAGACGAGTACGCTGGTGAAATATGCCGAGCAGCAGCCACACCTCCGCTTCCTCTATGTGGCCTTCAACAAGTCGGTGGCCAGTGAGGCGCAACGTCGCTTCCCCAGAAACGTGGCTTGCAAGACTGTCCACTCTCTGGCCTTCAACGATGTTGGGAAGAGGTGAGAACCCGTTTCTCTTCAGAAGCTTTGAGTGACAGTCAAAGATGGGAGTTTTTGTGACTGTGGACAAAAGGAGGCGCGTGTCACATTCTGCTTTAGTAATTATTTGGATATTAAAGGTGCAGTTTGTAGATTTAGTGGCATCTCGCCTCACCTTCCAGTTGTAAAGGGATAACTGTGGTGGCTGTGGAGGTGTTCGCCCCATGTACGAAGGCTCAGTCCTTGCCGCAGCGGCCCCTTGCTCATTCTGCTGCTAAGGAACGATGAAGAACAGAAACATGGTGCCATAGACAATGGCTGGTTTTTGGTCACTGACTTCAATAAATTCACCTTAGTGTTTCTATACATGCACATGTCTGACAGCAAACATCAATAAATCAATAAACATTCATCTGACTTTTCATTCATTTCTATAAACATTTGGCTCATAATTCTAAATTCTGAAAGTGCTCAGTAGACAGCTGCATTTAAACTCTAGTTAAACCGAGTTAATGAAATGAAGGGTTTTACTTACGTTACAGTGTGTCAGAGTTAGGAGCTTTAATACAGAATATGGAATATAATATCTGTACTACTGACTGACTAATGTTTTCATTAGTGTATAATCACTTAGGAATCAAAATCATTCTGTTTTTTCTCATCTTAGCATGAGACTTTTATATCTGCAGAGAGTGCGGGTCCTTTTCCACAACTAAAGAGCAAAAGTTCACAGCACTCTGTAAACAGAACAGTCATATTGCATGTATAGCCTCGATATTAAAGTTCCCATGTGGTAGATAAAGCTAGAAGAGAAACAGACCTGACAAATGAAGACACGTAATTCTGTGAAACACTTTTTTTTTCTGTGGTTGGTGACAGTACACTGTGGTCATGTGGTCATCACTGTGGTGATGATGTCATATCTCAGTTCTCACAAGGTGGTGTCTCTAAATATTTTTATAAATATGACTTTCAGATGACAATATGAGGAATATGTGACACTCACACCTTGTGTTTGTAGAGTCCCAAACTGACGCTGGTTCTCTTCAAATAATGTTATGAAGGGCACATGGAGGGACTCTATCCAATTTGAGTTTACATTGACATTTGTGTGTGTGTGTATGTTATAGTAAGAAAAACAAAAAGGGATTAAAATGAACAACTGTACTATTTCAAGAAATATTTTTGAGCTTTGATGTGTGATGGTGTGCAGATAAGGCCTTAGCAGATGCAGCACAACGTTTGCCTAACACATCACTGCCCCGAATGATGACCTCTGTTTGATCACAGATAGAACAAACTGTTCTGCAATCTTCTCATGTCTTCAGCATATCTCTGCTTGTATCCATGGTGACCCAAAAGTGCAAGATTTTTGTGGTATTTGTCTTAAAATCTGCTGTAACTCATCTCTTAGGTGTGTTCCATTTTAAAACCACATCCCTTGTGTTTTCCTGCGGCAGCTACCTTTCACGCAAGAAGCTAACCTTCAACTTGAAGCCGCTGGCCATCAATTCAGTTCTGCCCGAAGGCCGCGGCGGATTCACCAAATCCAAAGTGGTGAACATGACTCTCAACGCTTTCATGGCTTCGACAGACCACGAGGTCACTATCAGCCACGTCCCCAGCTCCCACAAAAGCAAAAAGAGCGGCAGGGAGCTAATACATGAAAGTGAAAAACCGGTATGGACACATTAAGGGGGGGGCACACACACGAGCATGAGTCACATTTAAACGGTTTGTTCTCTGTTGTGAAATGCTAGCTGTTTGTCCATGACGCGCAGACCATCTGGAACAAAATGAAAGATCTCAATGAGACGCAACAAGAAGCCTACTTCATGACCCACGATGGTGAGTCAGCGATACACATGTCAGTGATTCTTATATGAGAAGCAAATGGTCAGAATCTTTTTCATTCCCAGGTTACCTGAAGCTGTGGCAGCTCCAAACTCCAAAGCCCCGATTGTCTGACCGCTACGATGTCCTCTTCATCGACGAGGCCCAGGACTGCACTCCAGGTGATGATGCAGAAACTGTCATTGTGGGATGTTGTGGGAATGTTTTGAGGTGAGGCAGTATGAGGTACTTATACATAATCAGTGTGTTATCTCCAGTAAATAGCAGTTTATAGAGGAGCAGACAGAAGGTGGTACGGAAGTGGGTAAAACCCTGACCCTGTAAAGTACCTCATACTACACTACCTCAGAATACTCGAACTATCCCTTAAACTTTGACGGTGTCTTCATTGCTCCCTCCTTCCCTCCCTCCCAGCCATCATGGACGTCCTTCTCTCTCAGCGATGTGGGAAAATCCTGGTCGGAGATCCTCACCAGCAGATCTACACCTTCAAAGGAGCCGTCAATGCCCTGAACATTGTCTCCCACACACACATCTACTACCTCACACAGGTATGCACAGAAATGGAGCTAACAGTTGATCACTTGTGGCTCTTGTTTTTGCTTCAGCGGTTTCCAGGAACACTCCTCCCTAACAACCAATATATACAGCGGGTAAGATAAATATTGAACACATCATCATTTTCTAAAGGTCTAAATATTTTCATCAGATGTTGGTAACAACAAGTAATCCTTACATTCAAAGAAACCAGAACAAATAAGTTCAGAAATTAAGTTATGTGTAATAATGTGAAATGACATCAGAATGATGAGGATGAAACAAGGCTGGACATTTCAGCAAGACAATGATCCCAAACACAGAGCCAAGGAAATAAAGCTGCTCGACTGGCCCAGCCAGTCACCTGACTTGGATGAACTGAGCGTGACCGTCAGAGTGACAGAGGGACCTCTGATGTTTCAGACTTTGAGGGGTTTCAGTGTAAAAGATGAGGAAGAGGTAGATGACACAGCCTGACTTTAACAAAGCAGGTTCACCAAAATCAGGCCTAAAAGTGGAAGTGACACCAAAGCATTTCATGTCCCATCAGCAATGTTCTCTTATCTGTGACACACTTCTCTATCCGCTCCTGTTCACGTTGGCTGTGTGCTGAAATCAGTGTACTCCCATACCTTTGTATGTCTTGTGTGAGGTCATTGTAAGTGGGAAAAAAATGAACCTCCCTGCTATGACTGTGTTTGTCCAGAGCTTTCGGTTTGGTGCTGAGATCGCTTACGTGGGTGCCACCATCCTCAAAGTGTGTAAAGGAGTGCAGAAGATTCTAGTGGGAGGAAAGCAAAAAGGTAAATACACCAACCAGGTTCTTCTTCTTCTTTTAGAAAAATGTGTTTTTTACTTAAAAGTCTTCTAAAGAAGAAGAACTCTAGAAGTTGTGAATGAAATATGAAAACATCACTGTTCTTTAGGCGGTGTGTGTGACGACACTGCAGATGAAATTAAAGCAACTTTGAGGACCGGCTTCAGTCGTTGTCCGGGGAAGACGGCCATCTTGTCAAGGTGTAATGTCAGCGTGTTCAGCGAGGCCGTCCGGCTCACAGACGCCAACCCGGACTGCCGGATCAACTTTGTAGGAGTGAGTGTGTGTTTGTACAAACTGTGCTAGCTGTCTCCAGTGTTTATGCTGCTAAGCAAGGCGGCTGCTAGCCAAAGCTTCATATTTAGTGGATGGATTAAAATATCCATTAATGTCCGATGGACCTCAACCCTGTTGAGAAGAAAGTGTTGGCAACTATCATTTGGAAGTGCACAGTGATCAGCACTCACATGTCTACATTTTCCTTCAGGGTCTCAAAGGTATCGGCCTGGATAGAATCTTGGACATCTGGAACCTGCTGCAACAGACAGCCCAGAAAAAAAAATGTGAGCTTCATACATATTTACTCTGTGTGTTATTTCCTCTTTTTAAAGAAATACTTATATTTTGACATGTTGACTTTGCTCTACATTCAGTCATCAGAGATCCACTCATTCGCTTCTTTGCCAAGAAAAATCAGAATCCCTTCTGGGCCCTGAAGATGTATGTCACCCAAACGGAGGACAGGGAGCTGGAGGCCAAACTCAACATCGTTGAGAAGTATAGCAGTCGCATCCCTGAACTGGTGACGCGCCTGGAAAGGTGCTTTGAAGATGACTTCAATAAAGCAGGTATATATTGATTTAATGAAGGCCTCGCCATTGTCTTTGTGAGAGAAGAGAAAAACCAACCAAAAGTGAAACACATCTTGCAAAGTAAAAAAAAAAAAAAAAGGAAGGGGAAAAGGAAATGAAGTTAATGGGTGATCATAAAAGTTGTGACTCATTGTGACTCATTGTCCAGTTCTAACCACTGTCAAATGGGAAAAACCCAGAACCCGTCAGCCCATCTCTCAGTGTTTGTTGACCTTGGAGACTGTGAACAAACTCTAAAATAAGTCATGCGTAGCAGTTCATGCAGATGCTGTTCATGACCACAGCAGCCCAGGCAGATCAGTGATGTCTGGACACACAAATCTGATCTTGTCCTTTGCCAAAGTGCAGACAAACAAATCAGATTTTTTTTTTAAATATTTTTTTTTGCCTGCAGTCTAAACAAAGCCTTTGACTTCCACAGCATGTCTTTGGCTCACTGGTTCCGAGTGATGTGTCACAGCTGCAGATAAAACAGCAGATGTTAAAGAATGAATGGAGTATTTATCTGAGTTGGCTTCATGTTAGTTTGATCAACTCACTGGTCTTTTCATGGGAATCATTGATAGTATGACCTTATCTCTGTAAGAATAGTGTGTTTTGTTTATTTTTTTCAGATTCATGTTTTAATGTTTTTAAAATGTAGTTGGGTTAGGGTTAGGTTAATGAAATCCCACGGTGATGTAATCTTTCCACTGTGATTTTTGTAAACGGGTATGTTTCATGTGTTTATGTGTGTTGTTGGTTGTTATTGATGTCTGCTGTTTCATTCCAGACTTCACTTTGGGAACAGTTCACAAGGCTAAAGGTCTGGAGTTCGACACTGTGATGATCTCCGATGACTTCATCAAGGTTCCCTATTCGAGACACAACCTGCACTTCTCTCCTGAGTTCTCGTTCGGTTGGTGTCTTTGGACGTTGTAGCTTTATGGTAGACACTCTTAATCCTGTTATACAAGAGGAAATGGACACAGATCTGTATCTAATTCCGACTACTAATTCACTGGAATTGCTTTCCTCTTTGTTGGTTTGTTAGTTTTATTGTTAGAGGGCTGAGAGTAGAGCTAGACTATATGTATTTTGTAAAAAAATGTTCCTACTTGGACATACAGAAAGCTGGAAGACTTCCTAAAGTGATTAGTGATTTACTTTCAAGGCATTTGGGAAAAAAAAAAGAATACTTCTCTTTCCTGCTCAGATAATATTCCAGACGATGAGTGGAACCTGCTGTATGTGGCTGTGACTCGTGCAAAGACCTCCCTGATCATCACTAAGTCCATCTGCCGCATCCTCACATTGGCTGGGGTAAGATATGACCACACAGGGCTCCTCACACCTCACTCCACTCCGCACACGCTTCTTTGTACCTGCGTGCTGATCATTCACTGAAAACTGTTTAATTAAGTCCAATTCAGTGTCCCCGTCCCTGCAAAGGTCCTCCTTTGTCAGCGTGACGACTGTCCATCAGCATCCATGTGAAACCCTATATCATCATCTGCACACAGGCCAAAATATGGGACCTTACAGGCTGTACACATATCTAGCACGCCAACTGTGCAGGCTGAAAACTGGTCAACTGAGACAGACAGGAAGAGAATGAAGAGTGTTCTAAGTGTGGTATCTGTATCTGTATGAGGATCTGAATACTTCTTCCACTGCTGGTACAGTACAGTATTACTCCTGTCACAACTGCCTCCTGCCATGGTACAAGTCCCACATTGTCTGAAACAAAGTCATGAGGACGTAGCAGGTGTTGACTGCTTGTGTAGTGTGAATGGAAGCACGTGTGTTCGTTTGACCGTTGCAGCTGTGCACAGACGCAGAAATTATGTCCAACACTCACACACTCGCTCTCTGTCCCCCCTTTTTGGCCTTCCAGGTAAAGTGGGGCTAAAAAAAAATTTTTTTTTCAATGAAGTAGATTCTAGTGTTATTAACATACAATTTAGACCAGACATTAGGACCAACTCCAAACTACACACCGATAAAGAAGTATCAAACGCAGCAAGAAAAATCACCAAACTAGCTGATTCCTGCTGGCTGCGTGTTTGTAGGTTAGTAGTTGGAGTAGTTAGCAGTAGCTGTTAGTATTAGGTTACCCACTTGTTTTTAAATCCAGATCTGTTAATTGAAGACGTTTCCAATATAACAAAAGTGCAGTTCTAAATGGTCTTTACAAAAACATGAGGTAGACATGGGTACATATGTACAGCAGCTATTACTGATGTATGCACACATGAATTGAGTAGGTCGAACCAAAAAAAAGGTGCAACATTAAAACAAGAGAAATCAAATCTTCATGTATAAAGTAATCCCTGCAGTGGGGATCTGAGCAATGCAAGAAAGGTCACCCATGTCTGAATATCAGCCACTAAAAGCTCCTATAAACACAGTTGGGCCCATTATTCACAAGCAGAAGGAACATCACTGCATCATTAACCGACCACACAAAGGAGCACCTTGCAAGACTGGCAATGCAGTCTAACACTGTGCTCAAGAGACAAACCAACTCTTCAGCAACAGGACAATGACAAAATGTTGGGAGGAGAAATGGTTCTGCATATGACCCTAATACCTGCAATGGAAAATTATCAGTCAATTAACAAAACATACTGTCCGCCAGCTGGTTCCAGCTGGGCAGCCCCAACTCATACTTCTACACGTTCAGATATTACACACATTTACATATTCATTGCCCAGTTAGATCTGATAATCTTCTTCTTGTTAAATCAAGCGTGTGCTTCTGGTATTCTAAAGCTGACCTGTCACCATCACCATCTCCACTTGGTTATTTTTGAGCTGTCAGGATGTTCAAGCGTGTTAGGGAGGAATAGGATGTTTAAGTGGTTTTGATACTTCCTTATCTCACACTTCAGTGATGTGATGTCTAACTTTCTGTCAGCACCAGTTACTGACAGTTTCACTTCTTCTAAATACAAATATGCTCTAATGTCTTGCTGAGTATTTTTGCCTGCATTAGATCATGTGCTTTTTTAGATAGAAAAGCCTTTGTTTTGAGGCTCGTCGCCTCCGCCTGTTCACTTCACAGTCCAGCTGCATTTTCAGAATATCCAGCGAACACGTCGTAAATAAAGTCATGCTAAAACAAACAAACAAAAAAAACACTTTGAAGCACCAAGAAGACAGATTATCCCCAGCTGCTGAACTACAGTTTAGTATGATGGAAGTGTTTCACCATTGTCCATTAAAGATGCACATTAAGCTACAAGGTTACATATTTATGAGACGTTGGATGTTATTGACATTGTGTCTAGTAGCTTGAAAAAGGCCAAAAAATATCTTTGAAAAAAAGCAAGGCTCACTTGACATTCATGTTTTATAGTTATTAACAAGTCCACAATCAACTACACACAACTAATGCAGAGAACTGCAGGCGATGAAGAGGGACGAGCCATGAACATTTCATCACTTTAAAAGAGTACAGCACAGTGAGTCTCTGCAGAGTAACTTAAGACTTCATGAAGTTTTCTCAGCACTTCCGTCCATATTCACACACACACACACACACACAGTCTGTCTGTCTCTCGGTCTGTCAGTTCAATTCAATATGGCTTTATTGACATATGTTAACATTGCCAAAGCAAGTGTGACAAAATTATGCTTTTATTGTACAAAGGCTTATATTATAGATGTGCAGTATTATAAATAAGCACATAATAGTTGTGAAATAAAGGGCCTATGTACATATCAGTTAAACGTTAACTTTGTAAGAATAAAAAAATATATACAAAGATGTAGGAGGAGGAGATGGTCTATGTCTGTCCTTCCCGTCTGCTGGACTTTCTGTGGTCACGGCTGTTCACAAATACAGTACAGTTGGCAGGTGGTATTCTGCCACAGTGTATTTTCTATTTAGGAATAACATTCCAATTTGCTCTGGTTTTTGGCTGATGTGGAGAGAGAGAGAGACGGGGAATGACATGCGAGAAAGAGCACAGGTCAGATTTGCTTCCACAGCAAGGACTGAGCCTTTGCACATGGGGCGGCTGCTCTACCAACTGAGCTAAACACTGCCCCAAGAATTCTGTGTGTACATTGAGCTTATGATGATGTGTATTTTTCCTCCAACCCAACTTTCCAAAAGTTTTGTACAACAGGCCCTCGTGAAGAATATATAATTTATTTGAAATAAACAAAACAGGAGAATAATTAGCCTTTATTTTTGTTTATTTGGTTGTTGATCAGGGTGCTGAGGTATAAAAATGTGGTCTGTTGTGCGATAATTTGGTAGAAAAACAATTTGGGATTTGCCCAGGGCATTATTCTCAGTGAGGAAATGAAGGAGTCTGTGGTTGATGATCATAGGATTTTGGGGATTTGGGGATTTTGCTGGTGCAGAGGTTGCTGTTGACACAGATTCCATGGTAATTATTGCGGTCAAGTTTGTCGCCACTTTTGTGAAGCGGTGTTATTAGTCCTTGGTTCCAAATATTGGGAAAAATCCCAGTGCTAAGAAGAATGTTAAAGAGTTTTAGCCAATTGGAATTTCTGTGAATTTCACGTCGGTGAACTTTATCATTTCATGCTATCGACACCACAGGCTTTCTTGGTTTCAAGTGATTTTATTTTGTCCTGTAGTTCTTTTAGTGTAATTGGGGAGTCTAGTAGGTTCTGATAGTCTTTTATGGTTGACTCTAAGCTTTCTAGTTTATCTTGTGTTTTTGTTCATTCTTCTCTATTGGGTCAAATAGATTGGTGAAGTGCTTTACCCATACATCATTTTGAATGAGAAGATCCTCATGTTTGTGATTAAACATAAGGACGAGTCCCAGTTCTCCCAGAATTTTTGTTTTTATTGATTCCTTATTGGTGTGCAGCTGGTTGGTTTCTTTTTTTCCTAACTATGTTTGTATGCTGTTTTAATGTTTCATTGTAGTACAGAAAAAACACATGACATTTTTTGACAATGAATGTAAAAATCTCAGAAAGACATTAAGAAACCTGTCAGACCAAAAACACAGAAACCCACACTCTGTGTTCTGGTTGTCTCGGTCTCTGTGTTTTTGGTTTAATAGGTTCCTAATGTGTTTCTGAGATTTTTACATCAGTCTGTGATGAAGTAATACTAATGTGCTGTCCCAGACATGAGCTGTAGGTAATTTACCATACGAGTCCCCTCGGACTCTACCATTGACTACTGTATGTACAGTCCCAGTGACCCGCAGAGCTGTAGGAGTTGTGTCCCATGTTTGTTTGTTGTAGTTATGCCTGGGGGGTATAATGAGAATGAGAGGATGTTTCTACCTCCTGCTAGGTGTTTGTCGCCCTGGGTGCTCAGGGTGTCCAGTTCTTGGCCTGTCCTGGCATTCAGGTCTCCACAAACTACAATGTGATAAGCCTGGAAGTGGTTAATTTCTTGGAGAGAAAATGTTAATTTTCTTGGAGAACATGTCCTCTTTAAAATATGGGGATTCATTTAGGGGAATGTAGGTGGCACATAAGAGGATATTTTTCCCAGTTGCATATGTGTGGTATGGGTTTGGTGAAGGGAAAGTGGGCCTGGCCTTGGGTGCGACAGGATGTCCTCTGGGTGCAGGATGGTGTCTTCAGGTGGGGTAGGTCGTCTGAATGATGTAGGGTGTCCTCCAGGTTGGCAGGTGCAGCTGGGTGTCTTCTGGGGGGAATAGGTCCTCTGATTATTGGCCAGGGTGGGGTCTCATCTGTCTGTTGCTCCTGATTGGTCTGCGGTTGAGTGCGACGTCCTTCAGTGTCTTTGCAAAAGTTGGGACTGTGCCTTGAGGATGTGTACTTGATCATGCAGGCTGTGCAGGTCTAAGGTGGGATGGTGCGCCACATAATTTGGCTTTAATGCACAATCTCTGGCGATTTGTGCATTTATTGATTTTGATTGAGAGTGGGGTAGAAGTCCGATCTGGCAGGGTGGAGGCAACTAACTTTGCATTTGGGAATGTGGAAGAGTCTTTTTCTATCACCCCTTTAATTGACTTTACCACCTTTTGTGTCTTGGCTTGGAGGTGTTGCTGATTGGCTGGGACTGTCGTCTGGGTCCTGTTGTTCCACTGCAGCTTCTTGTAGGGTGGTAGGTGGTGGTCTCATGGGTTATACACTGGTAAACATTCTCATATCATCTTGGAACTTCTGCACCTCTTCTCTAAGTTGCCTCTCCTGCCTCAATGCCTCTTCATTGTCTTTCAGTCTTTTAGACTGAGGATCTAAGGACAGAGGGTGTCACTGCCTGTACAGATTGTAAATTGTATTTTGTGATTTTGGGCTATACAAATAAAATTTGATTTGATTTTGATTTTGCCTCAGCCCAGAGCCACCTCCTCTCCTTCATTGAAGGCTCCTCATTTTCTTTGAGCCGTTTTACCTCAGCCCACAGAGCAGATTGACCTTTCTCCCCCTCTGTGTCACTTGGTCTGAGTGGGGTTGTGCTCTTGTCCTTGGCTGTTGTCTGCTCAGATTGTGTGAAAGTGTGACGATTGTGTGTTCCATCTCCACTGGTCTGATCTCTAGTTGTGTGAATCTGTCTCTCATTTTGATGAGCGAGTGGGGATCTGTGGTAGGGGGTTGATTCTCTGATTCTTCAGTGATGTTGTTAGCAGAAGGTAGTAGGTAGGTACTCCGTTGTACAAGCTCTCTCTCTTGAGGGGGCTGTTACCTAGTAGGGCAGCTGGAAGTAGGGGTGGTGTTAGCTTTAACACCAAGCTAGGTTTAGTTTTTCATTTTAAAGTTTTTGGAAATCCTTCAGTAGGTTACGTTACGGTTACGGTCTTTCTGATGACCTATCTTTTTGAATTCCTCTTCTCAGCTTGGTGTCAGCTGTCAGCTGGTTAAAGCTTTTCAGCTGAGCAGTATTTTCCCAGGTGTCTTGCTGTTTTCTGTAATTCAAATTTAAATTTCAAATAACTGATTCTTTCTTCTTCCAAAATTTTCTGAACAGAGTTCATCTCAGATGATCTTTTCAGGAGCTGCTGACTCAATATTTTCTCTCATTTCTCTCTATCTCAAAATGACTGCTGTGAATATTTATTTTATTTATTTTTATTTTTCTATATTATACACTTGTGCCTTGTGGACATGTGCCTAGAACTTTTATTTCATTTGATTTACCTGCCTATCAGAAAAGTAGTACCACCCAGCAGCTCCTCATTTGAGGAGCCAGAAGCAGTGATTGTTTGGTAGTTTAGATTAAATAAAATGACCAAAGCGGCCCTCAATTACTGCTGCCATTGTGCAGCTTAACAACAGCTAAGGAATATGGACTGACTGAGCATATAGCACTCTATATCTGGCATTAATAATTCATCATTTTGAACTGAATCTCACTTGTGTTAGTGACTATCTGTTCTCATCACATGTATATTTACTGTTTGTCTGAACTGGGTGTGACTTCAAACCAGCTTCAGGTATTATGCTTGTTTCAGAAGTCGGCTCATTTCAAACTTTGGACAACTCCTCAGACTGACTCATGAAAAAACAGGAGATTTATCACACATGCGGCATGCTTTTCCTTTTCCCAGTGTTCCTCTTGGCAGCAGTCTTCCTCTCTTTGTTTCGACAGGCTTTTTTGATAGTGTGATAGCGATTTGTGTCATTATTATTCATTCATTAATCATTTTCTTATCATTGTACGATAACCCCAGTCACCTTCCGTGTAGCCCCCCTCTCATAGATCATCAACTTCCTGTCATTTCCAGGAATACTTCTTGAAGTCAGAGATGCCTAGCTCCTCTCTGGGAGCAGGTCAGCCTATCCCATGCTGCGTCCCAGACTGTCCCAACTGCATCACGCCCGGATCGGCCTTCATCATGTGCAAACGACCAATGAAATTTGTAAGAGCGCATCTTATTTCCACTGAGACATACAGTAGTTAGCCTCAATTAGCCAGTTAGCATTCTGTGACAGTTGTATTTTGGGGGAAAAAGTCCAAAAATGAATCTCTGGCTATTTTTGTGTCAGTCTGAAACATAAAAGTGATTTGCATTGCTTGACTTTTAATCACTGCTCTTTCGTCTTTGTCCAGACTGACCGTGTGTCTCCTGGGGGCACGCTGTGTGAGAGGTGCGTGTGGACTCGCAACGGGCCAACGGCCTTCCTCATGGCCGACGATGTGCTCTCAATGGCTGAAATCCCACGCTGGTTTCAGCCGGTGGCCGACCATTTAATGCTTCAGGCACTTTTCTGATGTTGCTCATCTTGGAGGACCTAAACTTCATTTGTGCATTTGATCCGGACCAGGACCAGGAATGTTGGGTCACCCAGAGACACTGAGACAGACTGAAAATGACTTTTTAATTGTTGTAAAAAGAAAAAAAAAACTGTTTGATGAGACTGTTTTATTTTTGTGTTTTGATGTGTGTTTTTCTGAAGACAAAAGGGGAATTGCATGTTCTAATATCCCATTGCTCGAAGGAGTCGCTGATAGCTCCTGGGGGGCTGTCAGTGAACTGCATTGAGAGTGACTGTATGACAGTTTGAGTATTAAAAAAACAAACTACTGCCAGACTTTTTGAGTTTTAATAAAAAAGAAACAGAAAAACATTTGGCATTTGGTTCATATCTGATCCAAGTAGACATTTTTCTTAAAATCAGATTGGCTTTTCATATCACCACATTGTGTGTGAGACACAAAGACTGCACTGAGAACTGCATTCTGTTCTTACTGCCAGCAGCTGCTACCAATCAGCCTCTGTTAAGCAATTGGCAAAAAACCACAGAAGCTTTCCAGACACACACAGTGATGGACTCATGTCAAAGAGGAAACATTAGGCAGAAATTTGTGTTTCCCTGAGCCGTCTTTTAACAGACCGCTCTCAACTTGCTTCTCACCAGTTTACTTTGGAGTCAATGGACATTCCGGGGGAGACGTCCAACATCTGGAAGGGGGCAAAATTATGCTGTTTTCATTTGCAATACACATCATAATAAAAACTGGACAGTAAACTTTATAGGTAAGCACACAGAACATAAATGATTGATTTTAAAGTACTATTAAAGATTCAGGTGTTCATAAATATCAGGCCGGGTATATTTACATAAAAAGCCACACAGTAATTAAAAAGCATATTTTGAAACATCACGCGTAACTTGTCATACAGGCTATCTATACCTGATACAGCTTGAGAAAGGAACAGCTGTCATCACAATATCCACAGCAAACAGTGAGGCTGAGTGGCACATATGCTCAGGGTTTCACTTCCTTTTTAAGTAATGTTCATTATACCAAGATCTAAAAGCATGTGGTCTGCAGACAGTCGCAGCTGAGAACACTGAGGTCATTTCCTTAGTTTTTCTGAGAATCTGCTTTTTTGTTGTTTTGTTTTTTTATCTGGATTTTTTTTAGACTTCTTTTCCCCATACACTGAATGTTTATAAAGATGGTTGGTTATGACTACAGCCCTGTTATTCAGGAAACTAGTCTAGGCATGGACCTGATCACAGCTAATGAACTTTCACCAGTTAATAGGATTTTTTTGTTACCTCCCATGGCTCTGTGTGTGTGTGTGTGAAGGCTGAAAACTATATACTGTTCATCCACTTTTACTGAAGTGGTAGTAAAGGAGATCAGATGACCGACAGTGGTCACTGCCAAGAACGAGTCAGTCTCCATAAGTCCCCATGTTAAAATCCAACTTCACAGCAGAAATAAACATGTTTACAGCCTGGTACAAAAAACAGTTTTGGTCTCTACAGCTAATTTCCCCATTCATGTCAACTATACTGAGGGTGAATTTATATACAGCTCACCTGTTGAGATTTTATTGGGACCTAGGTATGAGCACCCAGGCATCATTCAGTCTGCCTAAGCTCTGCCAACGATCCACATTAGCAGAGGCAGGACTGCCAAGATAGCGGCGTGCAGAGCCACCACACCCTGAGCTTTACAATGCCTTATCAGAAACCTGTGTGTGATGCCACGGATACGATGTCAAATTAGCCTGGCTAACAGTAAGTAGCAAATCCATCCATTAACTCATCCTTATCTGGGTGAGAATGGGGCTGGAGCCTCCATCTGAAAAATCTTAAATCTGTTGCAAGCTCATAATATCGCTCTTTAAATTTCCATTGTGGCAAAGGCCTGCAACTTTCTAGTATTCCAGTTTACTGATATACAAAGATATAGTGCAGGCACCATCACCAACGTCTTCCACCAACGAGATCCCAGTTTGCTGCTGAACCAAAACTGTATTGTTATAGGAAAAGGCTGGTAATGCTCTATTTCTAATGATGATCTAATGATCTATTTCTAAAATGTCAGGATGTTTCAATGAAACAGCGAGTGCTGTAGATTGAGCAAACTGTATTTTAGTTAGGGACTATTTTCAGACGGAAACTTAGTCCAAATTTAGTCAAAATTTAGTCAATTTACAGCAGGAAACGGAGGTGTGATTGATTCAGATGAATTACAGTCCCCATTGTTCATTGTGGTGAAGGCATGTCACCCAGAGGTGGCCCACTGATATGTTTTTAATAGTTTTTTTGACAGTGATGAATAAGCTTTGGGTAAAGACATATCCTGAGCGGTTAAAAAAAAAGAAAAAGCACCACGTGCTGTAGCACCAGGCGAATAGTTGATAGAACAGAAGTGGAGATATTTGTCTCAGATATTGCCCAGAGTCCAAATTCTTGAGGAACGTGCAAGCAACAAACATCCCGGCGAGCCAGCCATCATGCTTTCTGCTGGACGCAGGCGATCACAATCTCCAGTCCTGTGTGGAGTTGAGAAGCCGTTCTTTACTTCTTTACGGCTGCGGCCCTCCACAAGCAGCAGGAGGTCTTAGGGGACAAAGCCTACAACAGCTACGCATTCATGGGGATCTGCTCTTCCGCTGAGGACTGGTGACAGGTGTTCTCCTTTGACCTAAAGGAAGCAGCGACGAGATAATAAGCCACAGTTATAGAGTTATATATAGAGTTATAATCAGGTACTCAATCGTTTTCAGTACAGATCAGTCCTTAAATTGAGTTTGAGTGTGTCTACAGATGTACGGATAATTGTTAACGTGCTTTTTTGTAGCTTACCTTCTGTAACATTTCTTGAAGACCAAGAGTCCAATCAAAGCGCAGACGATCATAACCAAAGCCAAGGTGATCAACGCTGTTGACGTGCCGCTGAGTTCTGCTGATAAGAAAGAAATGCTCAACATCAACTGTCTCCCCCGTGTGTTACTGATTATCTGGTAGGTGCAAAGACAGTGTGAAAGCTTACTCTGGCCGGACAGACGAGGATTAAATGTTGAAAGTTCAGTGGTGGTTGGGGTTGATGTTGACTTCTCCGTCTCTTTCACTTTTTGAGCAGGGAAAGAAAGATTGAATACAGTAAGGCTTTTCTGTAGATGAATTATGTAGGAGAAGCTTCAGACATTTCCAAACCACCACACTAAGCACAAAATACACTGCTGAGGAGAGCGATGGTGGAGCTCTTTTAAAGTGGGACCAGGGCCGATTTATATAAAGCTGCTCACTCAAATATTAGTCTTAGTAGACTAATGCATTTATAGTTATGTAATTTATGTTGATTAAAATAAAAAAAAGGTTATAAAAAAGGTTACCTATATCCTTTTTAAACTCACACACAGTTACTGTTTTATGGGAATTCCTGCCTTGTTTCCTTCCCCTTGTGGGAAACCACTGGGAATTTACAAAACCTTAACCCTTGACAGGGAACTTAAATATTTAGTTGGTGAAAATATGATTTAGCATAATCTTGACTAAAACAACCTTCCTCAACCACATGCACACAACAAGACAGCTCTAGTAACTCAGGGACACAGATAGAATTGTGTCTTGGACTGTACAATCCCTCTCTGCTTGATGAAGTGCTCAGACTGACTGAAACCGCTACAGACTGACACACTCGCTACAAGAATATTAGTAATAGACACAGTTAGCTCATCGGATCTTTAAATTACACCATAACTTTACTGTGACACTGGAACTGGAGATGCAGTATGTACAGTACAGATTAATGCAACATTCAGACTTCACATAAAGTGCTGAGTGATAAAGAGGTACAAAAACGTAGAGTTAAGGGGTGTCGATTAGCTCAGTCAGCAGAGCATCCGCCCATGTACAAAGAGTCCTTGCTTCGTAGCAGTCCCTCCTCGAAATATTTGCCAAATCACAATAATAATCAACTCAAATCAAATCAAATCAAATTTTATTTGTATAGCCCAAAGTCACAAAACACATTTTGCCTCAGAGGGCTTTACAATCTGTACAGGGAGTGACACCCTCTGTCCTTAGACCCTCGGTTCGAGTGAGGAAAAACTTGCCCACAAAAAAACTTTTAACAGGGAAAAAATGTGGAAGAAACCTCAGGAAGAGCCACAGAGGAGGGATCCCTCTCCCAGGACGGACAGACGTGCAATGGATGTCACATGTACAGAACAATCAACACAAACATATTGTACAATTACAATGAATTACAATAAATGGTAAGGTGATTGCAGTAGCAGTTGAGAGAGAGAGAGAGAGAGAGAGAGGGAGAGAGGGAGTGTAAGAGAGATAATGATTGACAGAACAATAAAACCTCAGGCCCCGTTTATGCAGACTCTAAGGGTTATCGAACTGCTTTACATTGATAGGCATGATGAGAGAGAGAGAGAGAGAGAGAGAGAGAGAGAGGGAGAGTTGTAATGAACATACAACGGTTTGATTATACTCCCAGCACACAGAACACAGCTCACAACCCCACAAACAACTCCCCATGCATAAAATATGAAACCGATGTGATGATGGAGTGCACCAAATATTCCAGACTCACCCTAGACAACAAACTAAACGATGAGCAACACACTACTGACATCAACAAAGACTCCCGGCCTCTGCTTACTTTCTGTTATTCTTCTATTCTACTTCATCCTGCTTTTTAACATGTCTCCTCACCCCCCAACCTCTCGGACCTTAACAGTAAAGCCATTGCACGCAGAGCCCAGAGTATAGCACATAGACCCCAGCCACCACCTCAACCCAACCTTCACACTGCTCCCATCCCATCGCAGATACAGGTCCCTGGGCTGTAGACAAGCACACTGTGGCAGGAATTTCCCTTCTGCGATAGCTTCACTAAACAAAACACAGTCACCATGTGCTGACAGATCTATGGATAGGTGAGAAAAAATGTGCTGTATTGGATGTGGTGTGGTTATCAGTTCCTCCATCATCTGTGTCTACTTGAAATCACCTTAGTGATGTGAAATGGTGCCTTGACATGGCTTTTGATAAACTCTTTCAAAAACGCATCAGAACCTTTGGCAAACAGTCAACATTCTGCACTCTGCAACCACAAAACCTCCCCAAGGAGCAATAACAGTATAATCATATCCTCTAATTTTCAAGTAAAAACATTGAGAAGGATGTTTTGTACCTGTTGAGGTCTTGGCCAAATTTTTGTTAATGTTTCCAAGTCAGGATATGGACCACACCAAAGCACAACTGCTCTTGTTACGGTCTTAAATGATGACATTGGGAAATCATTTCAGGGCCATGACATTTTACTGTACGACTAGAAACCTAGGTGAGTCTTTCTGTCACAGAGCTGAACTTGTTTGATCGCCATTGAAGCACCTGGACCACCTGTGGTTTGGTAATTAGACAGCAGAATGTACAGGAATGCCCCGAGGCTCCGTTCTCCTCTTTGAATCAACATGTATATACATGCCCCCACAAGTGCAGGTTACGAATGACAAAATATTTTACCATAAATGTGCAGCTAAATTTATATAACGCATCACCGGTTAACTATGATCTCATACAAGCAAGAAAGCAGTGACAGGATGTGCCAAACTTCCCTTTCAGTTCGACAAAGATAATCCTGTAATGACTGTCTTTGGACTGGCGGTGGTCCCACCTCTAAAACTAATGTTAAAGACCACAAACCAGGACAGGAATTTTCACAGGATGCACACTGGGTTCCCCTGTGACACAGAATTAATCGCTACTGTTGGTTTACAAACTCCACCTCTTATATCTTTTAAATCAAGACTTTAAGCTAGGCCCAGTAACGTACTCTAGAAGCATTATTTGTTATGTTCGTTGGCTGTCACAGGCCGACCTATACCTGCCTGTCTACCTGCACACACATGTTGTATAAAGAGAGGTTTCCACAAGGGTAAGCAGATATATGGCCGAAGATAAGTTACACAAGAACAGGAAGTGCAGCTAAAATTTCCACTCCATACTACCTGTACCAACAAGAACTCGCACTGCTAAGCAAAGACAGAAGTAGAAAAGGTCAAAAAGAAACAACAGGTTGTAACAAACCTTTTGGGCTTTTCAGCTGGATTTCAGCTAATTATCTGGCTTACTTTGGGACTTTATTTTAATCATGTTATATTGTCTGGTGGTTCTTTTATAGCCTGACATAATGCCTTCGCGTATGTCTTATGTAAACATTGGTCACCACAGGTTATCTCAACTATAAAAAGCGTGTAAGATCTTCAGACTTGATACTGATCAGCTATAAAACAATAATGTGCCTAATGGGGTAAATCGGCACAGCGTGTGTGACTGTAAATCATTTACCCTGTGTGGAACTATGTGATGAGACCTGCAGAGCAGGTGAGGTCGACTCTGCTCTCTCTGTTGGTGCAGTCACCGAGGTGCTTGCAATGCGGATCACCGGCGGGCTGGTGAAGGTGGCTGGAAAGAAAAGAAGGAGAAATAAGAAAATCCTTGTACTGATACTACTAACATCACGACTGATCTACTACTCCTACTCATAAATACTGCATCTGCTGCTTCTTCTACCACCACTGCTTTTGTAAAAAGGTGGAGGGACAACTTCACTCATGCATGGACAGCTCTGTCTGTGACTGCAATACAGACGTACTATGGAATAGAGTGAGAATACAACATGCAAAGTTTGTGTTAGTTTGTTTAGTATTATTGCTCCTATTTAAACTGCTGTTACTACTTCATTAAACTGTACTAGTACTACTACAACTACAACTACATGCTCAAATCTTGCTATTTCTACACCCAGCTTAGTTACCAGAGTTGAACCTATGAACCATCAGGTCTTCTGGTTACTCCTAAAGTCAAGAACAAAAATCCACAGTGCGGATTCCTTTTCTGTTGAACAGCCTCCCTGAAAGCAGCAAAGAATGTTCTGATCTTTACAGTTTGGTTTTTACTTCATAAATTTTAATCTGTTACTTGTTGTTACTCCTTTTATTTATTTATTTAGTTTTGTGTATTTCATCTTTAACGTTTTATTTTTATTTTCTCTATTTATTCTATTTTTATTTTAATGTATGGTCTATCTATTTATTGTTTTATTTTGTCAGTCTATTTATTCATATTAATGTGTATGTTTTTTTTAATTAATACTTATTTATGTTTTCTTTCTAATATATTATTGGCCTTCATCTTTATTTGATCGTAGCCACTGAGAGAGACGGATGACTTTAGGTGCGTGGTGCACATGCTCCACCATGTGAGCTCCTTGGTTGTCCCCATCTCTACGGCAAAATGATCAGACAGCACTTCCTCTGACTGGATTTTTAGAACAGGGAGCAGGCGGCTTTTTATTGCATGAAGCACTTTGCGTTACATGTTGTCTGTATGAAAAGTGCTGTATAAATAACGTCCAACTGATTGATTGATTGATTGATTGAGCGACATTACGTTAGTATTAGCACTGCTGCTCCTGCTACAAGGGAATAAAATATCAAACAGACTGCTCTATTTATTCTGGGTTCCAGATCGTCATGCTTTCATTAAAACGATTAACTGTGCTTTTCCCACTGTGAAATGACAACTTGTCACAATAAATCAAAAAAAATGTTCTTGATTTTTGGAAACTTAGCAGTAGCACAATGACACATTATGAAATGATTAAAGCAAACACATTAGCAAACAGTTGCCTGTTTAATCTGGCAGACATGGAGCAACATTCATTTGGAGATGACAAATATATTCCAGCCAGGCTCTTTAGCTGCTAAGTCCACATTCACTATGATTCACAGACTTTGTCTAGCGATGTTCATGTCTATCAAAAGGAGGTTTTTCCTGGCCGCTGTGACCAAGCGCAGGAACTGTTGACTCTGTAAATAATATTATAAAGAGTACTGTCTGGACCTGGACTCTGGAGCATAGCTCACATACATCCATTATTAGTTACAGGCTAACATGTGACGTTAACTTGGCACGTGGAGGTAATATGAACGGTTCAAAAACTTTTCCACCAAATTAGCTCTGATTCTGTTCAAGATTCAACAACAGTCAACAAGATTGAATTTTACCTCAATAAATACAGTATAACCTTTTCTTATATTACAGTAAAGGGATATTAGTACTGTTGATTTCACACTTAAGGTTGGACTTTTATTTGCTATTTTGAAATATCTGTAGGTTTTATGATGAAAAAGACTGTAAAATATGCTATTAAACATTGCAAAGTTTCACTGTATAATTAATATCCTCTAATGTAAATGTACTAATTTGTATATAATCCTGCCCTCTGTGTGAACTGTCTGTAGCTGAACTGGGTGGACTGTATTTTAACGTCTGCGTGATGATGGTAGTATTTGGAGAGCCGAATATTTTCTGCGGTGGTACACGTGGTAAAAAGTTTGAGAAACAGCGATCTAGACAGCAGCTGTCTTTTGGTTTTATCATTTATTGTTATTGTTAGTACTTATATCTTCAAAATGCATGCAAATGAACTCACTGACTGTAGTGGTAATGATGTCAAGGGTGATATCAGTGTAACCCTCTGCAAGAGCAGATCAACACTGATCATAAATGTGAAAAGAAATCTCTCTGGCTCATACAGTAAAAGGCTCATAGTTAACAAAAGTTCTGCATATCTGTCTATAAATACAGAGACACTTACGTGTTACGGTGGTAACTGGAGGCGGTGGTCTATTTGGGTCAGCTGTAACACAACAAAACATTTGTTCATCATCTGAAACTATGAATAATTTACAAATAAACGTTGGCTTAAGACTGGCAAGACCTAGTTTAGGGCAAACTCAAAAAAACTATGGTTGCGATGCAACTTGACAGCACTAGAAATTGCTACAGCAGAATTTCAAGCCTCATACAGCATGTACTCCCTCTAGGTTACACATGAACAGGGACTAATCCAAAAGAGTCATGTGACCTTTGTGACTGAAACATAATGATGAAAGATGTTTGTGTATGTGAAGCTGGCTCTCTAGGAAAAAGAGAAGAGCCTTTGTTCCAGTTTTACGTCTTCCCTCCTGTTGGCGCTGCTAAGAGTGTGGGCATGCCATCCTTTCTCACAAAGCTCCCTGCTGGCTTTGATCCGGTTCGGTTATTGAGCTCTTATCAAACCACGCACATATTGACATTGTGCAAGTTCAAGTCAAGCATAACATTTCTAACCTTGGCTTGAAGGCGTTTGACAGCACTTGCTGGCCTAAGCGTGTGTATACTATGTGACTGATGTTCCTGTGCTGCGGCCCCACAGGTGTGCTCACTAATGTTGTTTTTGTAGGACACACTCGTTTTACAACTTTGAGAAGATGAGCGCTCTAAAGTTACACAGCTGTGCAACAGCAACGCTCTTCTTCTCTACAGTGTCTCATGTGTCCTGTGACATATGTTTCTGGCTTAGAACATTGTCTTCCAGGGCCAGTCTCCATACAGATGGTAACAGTGTGGAGCGGTGCAATGAACTCAGAGCATTGTCTGCTGAACTACTTTGTACATTCTGTAAAGATAACAAATGAATCTCACGTATACACTCCAGGGAGGGCGTTGTCCATGTGCCATTAACTTGGTCGCAGGTGATGCGATTTGAGGTTCCCGCCTTCCTCAAGTAGCCTTCTATACACGTGTAGCGGAAATGAATAGGAGGCTCGAAGCACTTCCTCGGTGGATCCTTAGTAAAAGGAAATTGTGGAATTTCTTGGCATTTACATTTCTTTTCACCTGGGGAGAAAAAAAATCATGCGGTGAGAGAGATTCAGCAATAACAGACGACGAAGTTTAAGATGAGAAGAAGAAAAAAAGTGGAGGACTTTGGTAGAAACTAGAAGAGCAGCAGTCCTTCTGGGACAGGTTTCAGGTGTGAGTGACTCATGTCGTATCTGAGCAGGGTCTTTGTGAGGTTTGCTTGCTCTGCTACGCTGTCGCTCCATAATCTGTTTTATAGTACATGCTTAGATTAATCAGTAACACATGAACACCCTAACCTCAGTCTCTGATTTCAAGGATTCAGACGCGATCCGTCAGTTATCCAATACAACATGGTGCCTATTCAGAAAAGAAAACAAAACAAGGCACCCAGATTTGTGTCATGGCCTAAATGTTTCATACTGAATCTGCTTCCTGAGCTAACTGTCTGTGTTGTTACAGTGTTGCCTGTGTGATTTGTTAAGAGTTGGACTGAGTTGGCTTCCCTGTATTGACTGTGTTTGGTGAAGATCTGTGTTTCTGTCAGCAGACAGTGATTGCACAGATGCTCTTGTCAGTGAAAGAGAAAGTTAAAGTAATAATAATCATAACAAAGTAAAGAAGAAAAAGAAGGTACAATTATTTTTATTTCTATTGGCATTATTTTTATTCTGTTTTGGACCAAATCATCGCCGCACGGACACATTTTATTGTTTTTAAAGGGAGTTCTGAACATAAATCTAATAAAAATGGAGTGAATATATTTTGTACTTACCGGCGACCGAGCAGCGGGCAGCTCCGAGCAGACAGACCATCATGACGCAGACACAGAGTGAAGGGGAGCGCAGATCCATCTGACACCTCCGTGCGTTAAAACCTGTTCGCTAAATAAACCGCGGCCGCCACCGCCATCCTCCTCCTTATAACGACCCCGCAGGTCTACCATCAGCTTTCACTTTCACTGTCAACCCCTCCTGCAATAATGCAAATGTTGGGCAGTCTCGTGTCACGTGGTCTAAAGTTTTGCCAGACGCCATGTTTGTAGTTCCGCAGGAAATTATCCGGCAGGCAAGGCAGTTCAAATATACATGACCCTCAAAACGTTGTCAACGTGTTAAGACAATGATTTGTCACATTATTACATTCTACTCACACAAATGTTAATGTGTTATATTATATTATCACGCCAATGTGTGTCTTTACCAAAAAAAGGCCAACACAAGAAAAAAGCAGAAAGACTAGCAGCACAGACATCTGATCCCATCAAGCTGTCAGTAAACTGAACACTGTAGAGAGATCCATACATAATCTGAGTTACGCTACTTGACATCTGCTAAAGAAATGACACAGTGCCACTGCACACAGAACCATGTTCTCTAATGAAGACATCAAGTGTACTTGACCAACAGTGTTTCACAGCAGGACCCTTGTGAACAGCTGTTCTCTTCACACTTTTCTCTTTTTTTTTTCAATCTGAAATCAAACTTTTTGTTTCAAGCTTTTCAGGTTTTACTCCAGCAACCAACCATGGACAGAGCTTTTCAGCATTCATTGATTTTGTACAGTCATACTAACTACAGACTTCTTGGGAATCATCACAAAGTTTCCTGGCGGTATCCGTGGCTGAGGAAGAGGGAAGAGTCGTGGGTTCACAATGAAGCAACAACAGGTGACTCTGTGTCAGACCTGTTCTCACATGACTTAACTTCATGAGGAATTATTCATTGCCAATATAAAAACACGGAGGCATTGTTCTACAAAAACAACAAGCTTTACATGTAAAACGGAACTTAAACTTAAACGGAACGTAAACAATTGACGTATCAATGAACTAACTAACAAAGCATACATGCTGGAAAGGCTGATGACTTTTACACCTGTGACAGGTGATCAGCTGTGACAAGTGATCGTAGTGAGGGTTGGGTCTTGGAGTACCTTTACGTACGCCTTTGTCATGTAGAATAGCGCTTGTGCGTAGCGGCCCTGACTTTAGCCGTAGCTGGTTTGGGGCGATAAAATAATCGCCCTTCCTGGAGTAGATTTGAGAACGATTGGCTAAATCGTATGTCAAACGTTGATACCTTAAATTAGTGATTGGTCTAACTGCTTCATAGACCCGCCTCCTCGCGGCGCAGCGCCCAAAGCAACTGAGACACGCGCAGTGGATTTTCTCTTATATTTTCCACATATTAATGGATGTATTCCATTATTTAAAAACACAAATATTGAAAATATGAATATATATGTAATATTATTATTATTTTTTTTTCATTTTATTTTTGGTAGCTCAAGGAGGGCGGCGCCCTACCGCCCTCTATTGGCCAGCTCACACCATAGCTCAAACAGGCTATATATTTTTCTTTCAGTCGAACATACACGTACATTACTCATACATGTTGTGTTATACATCATGAAAGAGGACTCGTCTCGTGCTTCACGCTCGAGGAGCTCCATTAGTGTATAGTTGTTGACTCGACAGAGTCATCCCGCCACTAAGAGGCGCATTACCGGAAACCGTTCCCAAACGTCGTTGACGGTCGCGCTTAGTTTTGTTGTTGTGCTGGGGTCTTCCGCTTCGCACAGCGAGGAGCTAATGCTACATGAAATGTGCTGCTGAACCTTTTTTTTTTATCATAAAGATAACCGCATTTAGTTAATGTGCAGATATCTCTTAAAGCGGTAGGTTGGAAACGAGCTGTAACCATGTGTTTGAGAGCAGGCTGTGACGTAGATGTGTTAGCATTAGCTAAGGTTAGCTCAGTTAGTTCATACATAGCCAGTTTCCCAGTTTGAGGTTAGTTTACTAACCTAAATGTTGCTCAGCGAGAAAGATTTAGACATTTAATGTGGGCATTCAATGAACAAATCACTGAAATGTCCCATCGCTGTTGAGTTAGGCTGCTGTTTCAGCCTGTGTCTGTGTGAATGCTGCTCATGAAGCCAGGTAACACTGCATGAAATGAAGCTTGTCTCTGCGTCTGCAGGGAACACAAACTGTGACGGGCAGCATGTCGCTGTATGATGACCTCGGTGTGGGTGCCAGTGACACCAAGACTGAAGGCTGGTCCAAGAACTTCAAGCTGCTGCAGTCCCAGCTGAAGGTGAAGAAGGCGGCTCTGACCCAGGCCAAGGTAAGCACACGCAGTCCACGTAAAAAAAAAAACACACGGGCACTGTGAAAGATGGCCAAGTTATGCATATTCACTGATTTTGTTTATGTGTATGTGTGTAGACCCAGCGGATGAAGCAGACAACTGTGTTGGCGCCGGTCATTGATCTAAAGAGAGGAGGCTCCAGTGATGAGAGGCAGATCACAGACACTCCTCCTCATGCTGCTGCCGCACTCAAGGTCCGTCTAACCAGTGAACGTGCTGAGGATCAGCGCAAATATTTAAATAACTTAACAGCTACGTCAGTGGATGCTATCTCTTAATATCTGTGTGTGTGCTTCAGGATGCCGTGCCCAGTGGATTCTCCTCTGGCGATGTGCTGATCCCGTTGGCAGACGAGTACGATCCAATGTTCCCCAACGACTACGAGAAGGTGGTGAAGCGACACCGAGAAGAGCGACAGCGGCAGAGAGAGCAGGAGCGGCAGAAGGAGATCGAGGAGAGGGAAAAGTACTGCCATGCTCGTTCACTCTGCTCGCTTAAAGAAGAAAGCATCTCAGGCAGATCTACTCTTCGGCTTAGATAACAATAAGATGGGCTCCTGTTTAAGTCTTGAACCTGTTGTGTTTGCAGGAAGAGGAAAGACAGGCACGAGGCTGGAGCTCCAAGTGGTTTCTCTCGTTTCCCCACAACAGAGGGCGACTCGGATGAGGAGGAGGACTACGAGAAAGAGCGGAGGAAACGAAGTGAGTATTCTACTCTGCATGGCTGCCATAGAGAGTTCAGACTTGCTGTGAGTCAGATTTGAAACCTGAAGGCTAACTTTGCACGAATCAGTGAGCCATCATTTGTCATATTCTGTTGAGTGTGGTCTAGTTTCAGGAAAGAAATATATTTTAGATTTCAAACAGCTTATCCTTCCCCCGTTCATTCTCTGTATGAGCTTTACGTGCTTTTCTTTCGTCACAAGTTAAGAGGACTGTAGCACTGATGAATTATGCAGCAATATAGAAACACAGAAGCATGGTTTCTGATGGGATCCATTCAATCCAGCAGCTGTGCATCATTGTCATCATGTTTCAGCCCAAACTTTTCTAATGTGATGCATCTTCTGTCCCTCTTCCAGGTATGGGTGGAGCAGCTATCGCACCTCCGTCTTCACTTGTGGACAGTAAGTCATGTAAAACTGTGACGGTCTGAAACAACAACAGAATGCAGACGCAGTAATAACAGCAGAAAAAGAACAGGGTCTGTTTGCCTGTGCCTCGTCTGCATATGTCTGCATTCATACCACAGAGCTTAATTTCATGGTAATGCTGTATGGCATGATGGGGGGATAATGAGGCTCAGGTCTCTGAACTGTGATGTAACATTTAAGAGTTGTACACACAGGAAGCTCTGTGACCTGCAGCGTCCTTCATGAGATGTTTTTACTGACAATCACAGGGACCAGCAGAGGGCAGCGTCCTCCGCTTCATCCGAGTTTGAGGTCTGAGGCTGGTTGTGTTTTTTTTTTTTTTTCCTTTTCAGGCTCGTCTTCGTTCTCCTTCGAGGATGAAGGTCGTCCGTCTCGAGGCTCTAAGGCCGCCATCCCTCCACCTATGTATGAGGACTCAGACCGGCCACGTTCACCACCTGGACCAACCAGCTCCTTCCTGGCCAACATGGGGTGGGACACACACATACACACATAATGAACAACTTTATTGATATGAAAGGTCCTATGAAGTATTCTATGTACGTGACTTCATTACCATCCAGAGTCGATTTACTGTATATTGTTTACATTTATTTTCTCACTTGGTCTCTTGACGAGTCCAGACAGCCTGAGGGAAAAAATGTAACTCTGTAGGATATTTACATATTTAGAAAGTTATTAAAGTCTGGCAGTCTGGTCCAGTCTAGACCAAACACAGAGATGTGCCCGGTGGACTCCTGGTAGAGTGTTGTGATGATTGTGAGGTGGTAAATTGAAGTGTGTTTTTCTCCCCGTCTGCTCCCACAGAGGTACGGTGGCCCATAAGATCATGCAGAAGTACGGCTTCAAAGAAGGCCAGGGCCTGGGCAAGCACGAGCAGGGCCTCAGCACGGCGCTGTCTGTGGAGAAGACCAGCAAGAGAGGCGGAAAGATCATCATCGGCGACGCAGCAGAAAAACGTACGCTTGTGTTTTTCTCTGTTTATCATTATTTTTTTGCTGCAAACTCATGATCAGCGCTTCTCTGCACTCCGTTTTTCATTGTCTACTTTGCTTTCCTTCAAGTCTACCAGCCATCTGCATGAAGCCACATTTGCTCGTGTCGTCTCCGGAGCTTCAGTCTGTCTTTTGTCTGTGCCGGCTGAAGCTTTTGCTCTCACTTCTGATCATTCATGTGTATTTGAACTCTTGTTATTCCAGGATCAGTTACTATGACTTTGTGTGCATGTCTTTGTTCTTTTTCATTTGGTGTGTGTGTTTGTGTGTGTGTGTGTGTGTGTGAATGAGCAGCAGGGTCCAGCCAGTCAGCTGCTGCTGAGACTTCAGGCGGAGGCTCTGCAGGTCGGCCTCCACTCCCATTTTCTCTCTCCCATTACACACAGTATCCTGTCAAGATTGTCTTTTGTTTGTGTGTGTGTGTGTGTGTTTGCTTGCATGTGTTTTATCCATTTATGTGTTTATCTATTGTCACACACAGTTCCCACATGGAGAGCAGCAATGCTTTGTGTTGATCCAAAAAAGTTCTGTATTGTGATATGATAACACGGCAGTGAGTCAAATAGTTTGCATGGTTTTCTGTTGGATGTGTGCTGCTAACACACACACACACACACACGCACACTAGCACTGCATTTGTTGCTGGTCTGGTCTCTTCTCTAACAGCTCTGCTTCTAATTTGGACTTGCCTGCGCTTCATGTTTGTTCCACTAACCCCTAGACGATGATGAAATTAAGCAAAATCAAGCATCCATACACAGGATGGCTTAAAGGAATGCTACAGCCAGCAGTCGTTTAGCTGACAGGACACTTGAAACAGGGCAAACAGCCAGCCTCAGTCTGTGAACACCTCTAAACCTCACTAATTAACAAGTTCAGGTTTGTTTATTACTCTGCAGAAAAACGATACGTTTACATAGATGGCCCCAGATATGAAAATGACAGCTCACTGTTGTACAGTCTGTTGTACGTGCAGGACTTTTTCCTGGCCAGGTAGACTAACTGTCTGGGTTCGTTGCATAGTCTGGCACACACTCTCCATAATTAGCGAGAAGAGGGTGGCACCCATCTTCTCATTGAACTCTAACTTTTGCTTAAAGAACTAGAATCCACACGTTCATGAAGTTTTTATGTGTCAGCAGCGATATAAAAACATGAGAGCAGGTTGTTTCCAGGCGCCGGCTTTGAGCTCAGAGGCAGAACATAAACCAGATGAAATGGAAGGAGATTTTCATTTTCTTCCTGGCCACTAGACATCATGGTTGGATGTCAGGCGTTCAGGCTCGCTGCAGACAACAGGGTCAGAGTTTAGATGAGGATACAGTCTTAGATATTCCCTCCCTGTTCTCAAACAGGAGTAGAGACAGGACACCAGGGAGCGCCTGAGGGGCTTTAACTGAAAAGTAGCTGACATTTTTAATGTAGCTTTCCGTGTTCCTTTGAGCATGTTTCCTGCTCTTCATGGTGTACTGTGTTGCATTTGAATGACCTTTTAGTGTTTTTCTCAGCAGCACGTATTACCCAATAAAATCAGTGTGATGAAAACGACCAGGCGTGACGCAAAAAGAAGATATCGCGTCAGCTCGGCAAACACTGAACAGTTTTTTTTTTGTAACAGCTTTCGTACAAAAGATTTGCTTTGTTTCATTTATCACATGCGTTGAATCGAACCCGATACAACGCGATAAAGCTTTCTGCATCACATTGTTGTCCGTTGCTCCATCCAGCTCACCACCAGCAGACAGAACATTGACCTTTTCCTTCTGTTTTCCGTCCGACCAGCGGACTCTTCCAAAAAGTCGGAGGCCAACCCGCTCACAGAGATCCTCAAAAACCCGACCAAGGTGGTCCTGCTGAGGGTATGCCTGTGTTTATGTGTCAATATCATGGAATACATTGTGTATCCACACCAGATATCTTTATTTTACCAAATACACAACAAACCAGACTTCGTTATCTTCTCTTGTATCGTCCCAATGTGTGTGTTTGTCTTTTAGAACATGGTGGGCCGAGGCGAGGTGGACGAGGACCTGGAAGGGGAGACGAAAGAAGAGTGCGAGAAATACGGCAAAGTGGTTAAATGTGTCATCTTTGAGGTGAGGGGAGGGGAGAGGACTACAAAGTGAAGTGAACTTATCCATCAAACGGGACAACCACAAAAACACTTTTTCCCCTTCTCAGATCGCGGAGGTGTCGGACGATGAAGCCGTCAGAATATTTCTGGAGTTTGAGAGGGTGGAGTCTGCCATCAAAGGTCAGTGTTTAGTTTGTTGGACGTTTCAGGCAGTTCCACTCGTTTGACACACCAGATAAAACGTTCACCAAATCGTACGTGGTGGCAGATTTATGAGATCATGAAGCAGGTCGTGTTGTCTCAAAACAGAGTGTCACAGGAGCTCTTGTAGCTCACAAAAGAATCCAGTCCTTTGTTGACAACTCCAACACTTGACACCATCAACTTCCTCGTTTCTATCCTGTTCTCACGGGGTCATTGAGTGTGCCTGAAAGAGCACAGAGCTATTCACCGGGCTTATTATTCTGCTCCGTGTCTCTACTCCCGCAGTTTTGGACGCACATACACAAAAAAAGGTTTGAAAACGACTGACTTGGCCAGGATGCATAATCTATGACTTTTTTCAGGGTTTCTAACATTTTCAAATTATTCAACAAAAACCACAGAAAAAATCCCCCCAGTGTTTCCTTACGGAGAGGCTAGAATGCGTGACATCATAGCTAGAGAGTGACAGAAAAAAACATGATCTCATCGAAACATGAACTGCTCTAGAGGCCGCAGATTTCACTCTACAGAAATCATTTCTACATAGAAACATTCACTCACATTAATCTGCTGAAGCTGACAGACTTACAGTTTTGGCAGTTTTGAAATGCACTGATGCGCCACCAACACCGATCCACAGCCTCATAGACCACCATGTTAAAAAGGAGGGAAAATTAAAGTACCAATATCTTTCCATCGCTCTAAGTGTCCCATTCCTTAATGTAAGCTACATAAAATATATATGTAGACATTCAGGAAGAGCTTGGGATGCTCACAGTGAAGCCGGTTCAGTGATAGGAAGTACGGCTTCTTGTTCAAGGGGCACTGTCAGATGTTTTTCTCTCTCTCTCAGTGGTGTCTCATGTCAAGACAAAGGGCTTTCAAAATAAGACTCCTCAAAATAAAACTCTCTCCTTAACGGGCACAAGAACACACACACACACACACACACACACACTGACAGCTATTTAATGTATAGCGGCGACGGGGCCAGAGTCAGGCACACTCCAAATTTCTTTAGGAAGGTTCTAGTTTATATTGAAATCTCTCTAATATTTCCATATGCAAACTGCTTGGTTTGTTTTGCCAGTGGATCAACTTTTATATAAAACATTGTATAACTGCTCTAATAATGCGGGTAAAGCGGAAAAGTGTGTCCCATTCTAAATGAGTTGGCCCAGATCAGAAACAAGGTGAGGCTCGACTCCCTGCGGTGTTACATCACAAGTGGCCCAGCAACCCAGCCCGGTCTCCCAGCGGCACGGCGCTTACATCACGGCTGCCAGAAAGCGGAGCAGACACTCAGAGAGCCGCAGTCAGATGATGATGAAACATTTTCTTGTCTCTCTGAGTTCACACAGGAGCAGGATGGATACGACCACCACATCCAGTTACAAGTCCCCGTCTCAGGTTTTGCTATGATCATTCCAGGCTAGGAGCGACCACTCAAAGTGCTTTACACTACATCTCATTCACCCATTCACACACATTCACACACCGATGACACAGCCTTCAGGAGCAGTTTTGGGGTTCAGTATCTTGCCCAAGGACACTTTGACATGCAGACTGGAGGAGCCGGGGATCGAACCGCTAATCATCTGATTAGTGGATGACCCGCTCTAACTCCTGAAAGTTCATGCACAAAGCGGTTTGTGCCTTCAGATCAGATCAGAAATTCCTCTGAAATTTGGAAAAGTCAAAAGATTAGTTTGACTTTTTTGGGGAAATCTGTTTCTTTGCTTTCTTCCTGAGAGTTAAATTGGTACCACAATTGCCAGTTAGCTTAGCATAGAGGCTGGAAGCATTAGGAAACAGCGAGCCTAGCTCTGCCCAAACCACAAAGCTGAAAGAATCATTTCAAATGAATCTGCCCATTTAAAGCTGACCGATGCACATGTTATACCTCATTTGCTTCATGTAAAAATGTCTCATTACATGCCAGAGCTGGACTAATTCTTTGTCATGCATTGACTTAGGAGAGTTTCCGCTGGTTGCCTGGCTGCTCCTGGCTTCATAGTTAGCGTAGACATGAGAATGTTAGTGGTCACAAGCTGACTAAAATAAGCTGGACAGGACAGGCCTGGAACCTGATGGAGGGACTGCATAGCCCCCAAAGAACTCCTCGGGATCCCCCAGGAGGAGCATGTCTGGATCAGCCTGCTAACACTGCCGCCATGGTTACCCAGCCTAGTATAATCAGAAGGAAATGGATGGATGGATGAGAATAGATTGCCTCATCCTACCAAGAAACATGTATCTGAAAATAATACATCGTGCTGTCTCCACACACATACTGCATGTGATCCAGGATGAGATTAGATTTGTAGCTAAACAACGTTGCCTATCTAATCACTGCAACGTTGTACGTCCAGTGTCAGCACACTGGAGATGATGGACACCCATGAGTACATGCTGACTGAGGCGATCACAGGTTAAAGGAGGATGGATTGGACCAAGCAGCGTGATTTATTTCATTAAAACTGCCAAACAGGACAAATGTGAACACTGTGTGTCTGTTGTCCTTTTCAGAGGAGGGTAAGTTGTGTGTGTGTGTGTGATATGTGTGTGTGTGAGAGAGAGAGAGAACTTCAGGTTACTGCGTGTCGGCACGCACAGGCAACAATCTGGGAAACAGAACCGCTGTCATTTTTCTCAGAAGCGCGAGAGCCAAAGCAAAGCTGTTTGTCTTGCTTAGAGCTTTTATCGCTGGCACTTTGCGTGAACTGTTAGCATCGCTCAGCTGCTCGCCACAACAGCTTGTCCCACACGAATCACATCATTTCTGTCTGCAACGAGAGGCCGCTGCCTTTGAAGTTCAAACAAAGTGCACACCGAATGACTGATGTGGCATCACAGCAGCTCAGGCTGCGCCAACGCTACAGAACGACATCAAAAGAAGGAGAGGCCAAGCCTTCCACTGAGTATTGTTCCGCTATCCAACAACCATACGTCCCAGAGAACACAGGATCTCGTCGCACAAACAGGAAACACAAGCTCAAATAAATATAAACGCCGTATTGTACAAGCTGAAAGCTTTATCTCTGCACTCGGGTACAGTCTGACCTGACCTGTCTCTCTCTCTCCTGCAGCTGTGGTGGATCTGAACGGACGTTATTTCGGCGGGCGAGTCGTCAAGGCCTGCTTCTACAATCTAGACAAGTTTCGGGTTTTGGACCTCGGCGAGCAGGTCTGATGTCTCCAGATGCTGTGAACACCTCCCCACCTGTACATAATAAACCTTTTTTTATATGTCCTGAAGCAGTGAAGGGTCTGTATGTAGTCCTGAGTCCATCTTGTAGATTATTGGTTGCTTACCTTGTTACCTTCATGTCAAAACAAAATAAACGGTCTGAACTATGTTGTTTACTGTGATTCCTGCTTTTTGGGTTTAACATATTCATCTCTAGATAATTATTGAAAATGAAATTAGAAATTAGCCTAGTCATGCTGACTGGGCTGCACTCGTTTTTGTTTATCAAGATCAGAATGTGCATGTATTTCACCAGGGTTGCATCATATTTCTTAATGGCGACACTTTTTAGCAAAATCATGGATTGAACTCAAACATACACACTTCCTGTTATGAAGCAGCTCCTAATACCCTTGAAGCCTAGTTTCCCTCTGAATCTTGTCTGACATAACTCTGGTTCCTGAGTAGTGTTAACACATCCCCAGGGTCCCATAGTCTTAATTTAGCCCTGATGGATTATGGGAAGGGGACTGGGATGTGAACGCAGCCTCAGCCTCATTCAGAACTTATGTAAAAGGAGCCCTGGAGGTTCTACTGCAAAACGTCAGAGGGAAGGATCCCACCGGAGCAGGTTTAGTTCAGATCAGGGAAACGGGTTGGATGGAAACACAGAAACATGAAGAGAGAGACTTGTTTGATTCCTTTATTCATACTGCAGGTTTGCTGGAGCGAAAGGTCAAGTATATGGATGAAACTGAGAAATGAAGACAGTCAGAGAGTTTGACTGACTGTGGAAGGACTAAAACATCCTGCTGAAGTCAACAGTTTGTTGAGGTGTCCTGGTGGAGCATCAGGTAGCATGCATACCACACCAAGGCCAAGGCCTTACTGCACTGACCTGAGACTGGGTCAAGTTCTGGCCCTTGCCCTGCTGCATATTATATCATGTCAGGACAGAAGCACAGATAAAAGTACCTTCAGTTTGAAAAGCTGAACATCACAAAATAAAATGCGGTCATATTTCAACACAGGGAGGAGAAAGACATTGAACTTCATGTGGTTTTGAATGTGATAAAATGGTTTCAGGGTCAGCTGCAGGTTTGTTCTGGTGCCTGTCAGCCACAGTATGTGGTGTGTGTGCGTGTCTGTGTGTAGGAACCAACATGACACTGATGGTCAGAGCATGTCTTGAACGTGCACATCAGAGTTAGACTGCTGTGATTGGCTGTCAGTGGGCCTAGTAAACCCTGAGCTAAATACTGGTGGCTGCGACATGACACGGGGTCGAGAGGTCACGACGCGTGTGGCTTAAAGTGGCTGAGGGGTCACTGTGTGTGGAGGATGACCTGGATATGTTGTGACCAGTTTTTTCTGTGAACATCCAGCTGACCACATTTAAAAAAGAAATGAAAGAAAGTACAAGCAAGCACATGTACTACTGCACCAATGTAGAGCTATTGTAGTTTGAACTCCTTCATATACAGCACCAGTCCAAAGTTTGGACGTACCTTATTTTATGTAGTAAACACAAACCAGAATATGTTTTATGTTTTAGATAAGTAGCGCCGTCAGCTTTGATGACAGCTTTGCGCACTCTCAGTCAGCTTCAGGAGGTGGTCACCTGACTGGTTTTCCAACAGTCTTGAAGGAACCACACGTGCAGATACAAAGACATGTCAGTTGGAACCAAAAATGTCAAATTGGACTCCTCAGACTAGGATGGATGATCCATGGACAGGTTGGGGTCAAACTCGGTTCATCCAGCTCTTTGAAATGAGTTTAGTCACCTATTTTCAGATCAGCTAATAATCAATCAATAGAACTGTGGACTTCATGAAATATTTTGGTGCTTCACCTGTTTAAAATTAAACTTTAAAGGATAAATGACTCTCACTGCAACAGGGCCAGCGAGTAAATAACCATAAGATAACGATGTAACATAAAGTAATGGGAAACTCCTTAGTATGATGCACCACTTACCACTCACCACTGTAGTAACAAAGTTACTTCCATTAGACATTATTAGAGAAGTACTTATTAACAATTCATCATCAGTTACCAAGTCATTTCTCGTTCACTCATTTCTTCATTAATGAATCATTGCCTACTGATTAAATCTGATTAAGAATTACTCATTAACTGTTGCTTCACTAACAGCAGGCTCCTCATTTGTTTCTTGGTTCCCCACATAAGTCTCATCCATTCAACTTAGTATCACTCCACCTATAAACTGTATGTTTTCTATATTCTGTTATAAAGCGAACTAACAAAGCAGGAAGAGTGAACCACTTTGTGTTCAGAGAGACGTCACTCAAAGTACGTTTTATTACAGACTTCAGACTTAATCAAGTGTTTTCCTCACAAACACTATTCTAATTACCTCACACTCCGCCTGGCCCTATTTGGATTCACAGCTATTATTAGGGAAGTTCAACCAAGACAGACATGATGTTCATCCTCCCGAGACAAAGCACAATATAAATCACTGTCAGACTCAGGATTAATAAGATGACACATTTTCCCCCTTACCTCTAAGAAAACAATGAGATATAAGAGTGAAATAACGAAAGCCTCGGTTGGGTCAACAGCAGCTTTTATCCAGCAGTCGTGTTTTTCTTCTGTGAAAAGTGTGAGTGTTCCTCTGAATTGAAGGTGATAATCTTATCCTCCAAAAACCCACAAGCTGCATCCCTGTTCCTGTAAACTCTATCTTCCCTGCACTCTTTCCCTAAAGCAAAGTTTAAAAAGTGTTTCTCTATCAGGACAAACAACTGACCCAAAGCAAAGTTTGCTTTCACAATCGCGGTTTCTCCACTTTCAGTTCAGACTGCAGTACACGACGCATGAAAAAAGATCATAACCTGACCTTGTACTTGGAAGCTTTGAGAGGGCATTCGACACATAAATATGAGAACTATAATGCTGTTCTCTTTTTGTCTCACAGCCGCTCTTTGTCGCATGATCAACAGGAAAGAGTTTGTCACTCTGATGGAACTACATGAAATAAACAGGATAGAGCCATAAAGAAGGTTTTCTTTGGGGACTTCAGAGGATTGAGACAGAAATAGTGTAATCTATGTCTAGTTTCTTGTTTTCTTTATCATTATTGAGTAGGTGTTCTGTGTTCTGAGTCAATATATGTAATTATTCTCACAAATTTAATGTTAGAAATCAACTTAGTCATGCTGAAGTGCTCAGCCATGGGCTCTCAGCTTCAATACATGAAAGATTTCTTCATGTTTAAAGGTATATATACTTTCTATCAGCGTTATAAATTACACTTGCAAACATCCTGCCTTGGAGCAGCCACTAATACCCATGATTCCTTGTTTTCACAAAGAAAGACTGGATGGAGGTCAGCGGGCTTACAAAGTACGAGTACAAACTGTGGCAACTGAGGAAATTCAGTGCAGTGTCAAAAGTTGATGTACCACAGTCATTGCATAAGAATTTAGAATTGCATTTTTTTTTACAGTGAGGTCACAGATAACAGTCAGTTGTCACACTGTAAGAAATACTATATTACTCCTGCAGACAGATATAATAGTAGTATAATAGTTTAATGAGTAGATCTATAATAATAAAGAGGTTACAGATAATGAATCTCAATAATAAGAAGTGACTGCAAAGTCAGTACTGAGCAACAGAGATGCACTTTAAGTCACTATAAAAGATTTGTTTCAATAGAATTCACTGCATGTCAAAAAGCTTTTAAACAAATAAATAAAAAATATTGCAAGGTAAGAGAGAGAGAGTGTGTGTGTGTGTGTGTGTGTGTGTGTGTGCGCACGTCTCCTTCGGAACTTTCCTCATTTGCAGGCTGCTGTCAGGGTGAAACTGTAAACCAGCAGAAACTCGGTGTTATATTTAGTCTCTGCTCAGATAGGTTTAAGCTTGAAATGCTTGAAATAATAACAGGATATAAAATTGGGATTTTTAAGATGAACTCTTTAGAGGTGGAGAAAGTGGAGTATATATCTATATCTATATATAATAGGAAGTTATAAAAGCTCCCCAGGCCCCTCAGCTGTCACTCAAACACTCTGAGCTTATTCTACTTGAATTCATCAGGGGAGTCTGGCTCTGCTCCAACACCCCCTTCAAACCTTCTTCATCATCCTCTGTTCTTACACATCTGTATTAAAACATGTGGCCAGTGTGAGATTCTTGATGTCACTAAATATATACCGTTATGCCCACTGTGACTCAGAGGTATAACCCCAGTAAGAATGTGGCTGTGAGAGCCTGCACGTTTCAGCTTTTATCTCAGACTACAGAGGAGCTTCTGTTCCAGCCTGAGGCAGGAGACAGAGCATAAATCAAACCTCATCCAAACAAACGAGCCTATGGAAAGCCAAGCGGTCTTTTTTGACGGTGGGGTTTGCAAAATAGTGAGACATTAAATAATATTAGATAAACTTTATTAACCCTCAGGGGGAATTCATGTTACAGCAATGCAAGGAGCTGAGTCAGTAAACGTGCCTGAACAGGAAGGAAACAGATAAAGAAGTATAAAAATGGACAGATACCTCTGCAAGCATTTATGACACTACACGAACAAGCAACAGATTAATTAAAAAAAAGAGAGAGAGACTAATAATAGAAATGTAACAAACACAATGACGCACAGTGTTTATACAGTGCACCACAGGGGGGCGCTTGTCTGTCTGTGTCTCTATGGTGATCAATGTAAGGCTGTCTGAGTGCGTGTTTGGATTTCGTCACCACAGTCACGTTGTTTCCCGGCCGGCCGGGCGGAGTTAAATAGCGGATGTGTGAGGAGGACCGGCATATGAACCCTGCCTCAACGCGCTCTGCAGACATTGTGAATAGTCCCGGTTAATACCGCCCTGAACGGAGGAGGCTTCTGCTCCAAACAACCACCGGCTCCTGTGTGTTTCTTCCAGTCTTCCTTTGTCCCGGATTAAGCGGCTCGGCTCTTCAGTCCCTAAAGGAATGCCCAGAGAGCTGACTCAGAACAGGATCCAAAAGATCTGGATTCCCACCAAAGATGGCAAGCCGGCGCCCCGGAGAGGTAAAACGAGTATACTTTTATAGTTTGCTCTTACACTGACTGCAGTAATAGGTCCAGTATTAGTACAGTGTGTTTTAAATGCGTCATGGCAGTGCACAGCTCCACTCATCTCTCACGGCTATGGACGTGACGAAGCGCGTGCCGGTGGTACAGAGCGTGTAGCATCCCTTGGCTGCTTTTACTTCCTTAATACAACATCTAACAAAGTACGAGCGATAAATTTGAGTTGTGTGGAATCAATTTAACGCTCTCTCGTATGTTAATATTGTTCTGTTTCCTGTAGTGTTAAGCTACAGCTCGCCATGAGTTACAGTCGCGTGCGCCTCTCCTCCTACGCAGGTGTGCTGACTCGTTTTATTGATTGGTGGTCTCCATCAGCACGCGCGGCACGTCACGGCGCCCCGGTCGCCATGGTTACCGCAGTGCTTTTGGGGGGGGTACGGTCTTCTTATTGGTCAGCAGGCAGCGCGTGTGCATGGCGCGACCCGGCTGCTGTCTGGTTTTATGGCTTCACGCCAGAGAGACCACAAAGGACGAGGTGACTGAGGAGTTTCAAGTTTGCGCAGCACATAAATTCACTTCAGTGTCAGCGAGTCGTCTCCTCCTTTAGTTGAATTTGCTTTTGAAGGTTTTTAAAGCTGTTGCTAAGAAAGAAAGAAGTCAAATATCTGCTCATTTAAACCAAAAAAGAAAAAATGAGACGTTTAGCGTAGCTAATTTCTTATTAATTAATTAAGTCTAGTGAGAAATAGCAACTCTTCTTAATGAAGATGCAGACAGAGAAGGGGTAAAATGTTAAGAGGTGTTCAGACAGAGCAGCTGCACATCTGGATTCACGCTGACCACTTAACTCTGCTGCTGCTCATTGATTATTGATGGGATGCTGTGCTTTATGGATCGATGAGGGTGGGGGAGAGCTCAGTTCATGACGGAGGACTGGCTTCTCGTCTCATTTTTCATAAAACATGTCCCTAAACGAGAGCTGTGAGGTAGGGCGGGATGGGGATTGTGCAGCAGGTGAGCTGGATCAATCGGGCAGCGATGAACCAGATATCTGAGGATGGACTTAGACTGTGATCCGTTTTTCCGTTTAAGCAACGTGGCTCTTGTGTTATGGAAACAAGATTAGCAACGCACTGAGAGGAAGTGTACATTAGGTCCTGTCGCTGTCGGAGTGTATTATCAGGCGATGACGCTCACACCTGCAGGGATGCAGACTGACACAGAATCCTGCACACCTGGATGAAAAAGACCTTTAATAGACATGAAAAGGGTTTACTGCTTCCCTCAAACAATCTGCTGTAATTTATTCACATTTTTGACCTGCAGAATATATTTAAAATTTAAAATCCGCACCCTGTACCGCTCTCCTGCCTGCAGACTCACGTATGATATGATGTAAAATCTCCTCAGGGCTGGGGTTACAGTATATTTGGAGCTCATCTTGGCTCCGGTAAGCAAGTTCAGTGCACAGAAGTGGGTCAGTTCAGGCAGGCTGCAGCTCCTGGTGACTCGTTGTTTTATGTGCCAGCTCTCTGGCTGCAGCTCGGCTCCCTCTCAGGTTGCAGGGCACAACATGTCCACGATGTTAATTCTGTCCTTGTTACAGTTTTGTAAACAGGCACCACTTTCATGACCCCCCCCCCCCCCCCCATCTCTCTCTGCAGCAACTGGCGCCCCACACTTCGCCAACCCCCCCACGGTCATCGTGATGGTGGGTCTTCCGGCTCGGGGCAAGACGTACATATCCAAGAAGCTCACCCGATACCTCAACTGGATCGGCATGCCCACCAAAGGTACATAACGCTTGCCAACACACACGTAAACCGCAGCACAGTTTATACCGGAGCCTATCAGTTACAGGACAGCATGTCCTTGATGTGTTTCAGACAAACATTTCATACATGTTGCTTCTTCTCCCTTTGTGTTGTAGTCTTTAATGTTGGCGAGTACCGCAGGGAGGCGGTCAAGAACTACAGCTCCTACGACTTCTTCAAGCCAGATAATGAGTGTGCTGTGAAAATCAGGCAGTAAGTTTGACACAAAAACACACAAATGGAGTCATCTATTGTGTGTGTTTTGATGCTTAACGAACATCTCCACTGTCTCCTTTAGGCAGTGTGCCTTAGCAGCCTTGAGGGATGTCAAGTCCTATCTGAAAGACGAGGGAGGCCAAGTAGCGGTGAGTTTCCCATCATGCATCACGTGCTTTCCGCAAACTTTGTCCCCATGTGGGACATGACGATGGGTGTCACCGTCTTACGAAGCTGTTTCATGTTTCTTTCAGGTCTTCGACGCCACCAACACGACGAGAGAGAGGCGAGAGATGATCCTTAAATTTGGCAATGAGAACGGCTTCAAGGTAAGCATTACTATGGTAACACTGAGGAGTCCGAGCACGACCTCTGTCGACACTGCAGAGACGTTGAACTGCTTTCTTTTTTTTGTGCCCAGATCTTCTTCATCGAATCCGTGTGCGACGACCCCAACGTCATCGCTTCGAACATCATGGTGAGTAGCAAACGTGACATCCCGATGCAGCCTGGTGTTCTTAAATTGAACATGAAAAGATTATAACTCTCTGGAATCAGGCGTGTTGTTTGCCGTCTGACAATCTTCCCGCCCTGCGCAGGAAGTGAAGGTGTCCTGTCCGGACTACCGCGACTGCAACAAGACTGATGCCATGTTGGATTTTCAGAGGAGAATTGAATGCTACAAAACCAGCTACCAACCTCTGGACCCTGATCAGCATGACAGGTAAACGCTGATCATCGATTCTGTCAAGACGTCCCACACAAACTCTTTCAGTGATCGCTCACCTCGTCCGCTCTGCTCTCTTCCTCCAGGGATCTATCCTTCATCAAAGTGATAGACGTGGGTCGGCGTTACCTCGTCAACCGGATCCAGGATCACATCCAGAGTAAGATCGTCTACTACCTGATGAACATCCACGTCCAGCCCAGAACCATCTACCTGTGTCGGCATGGAGAGACCACCGACAACCTGGAGGGACGGCTGGGAGGCGATGCGGGGCTGTCGCCGCGGGGCAGACAGGTAAGAACAGCCGCAGGAGACGATGACAACAAAGATGACAGGATTTTTAACATCAGCTTTTAAACCTTGTTCCTTCCCTGCTGTAGTTTTCTGCAGCCCTGGCTCGGTTTGTGGAGGAGCAGCAGCTGAACGATCTGAAGGTTTGGACCAGCCAGCTGTGTGGCACCATCCAGACTGCTGAGCACCTGGGAGTCCCGTACGAACAGTGGAAGGCTCTCAACGAGATAGATGCTGTGAGTATCTTTCTAGCACACACTGTGACCATGTCACATGGCTGTATTTACTGTTGCTAAACTAAAAGTATTTTGCTGCGTGTGTGTTCTTTTCAGGGAGTGTGTGAAGAGATGACGTACGACGAGGTGAAGGAGAAATTCCCAGAGGAGTTTATGTTGAGAGACGAGGACAAATTCTACTACCGCTACCCTGCTGGAGAGGTACACACACTGCCGGACACCGTCAAGCTTAGCAAACTAACAGTTTAAGACTAAGTCATTAACAACCCCACCCCTCTGATTGCAGTCCTACCAGGACCTGGTCCAGCGGGTGGAGCCGGTCATCATGGAGCTGGAGAGGCAAGAGAACGTCCTGGTTATCTGCCACCAGGCCGTCATGCGCTGCCTGCTGGCCTTCTTCCTCGATAAGAGTGCAGGTGGGTACTACAACTCCCATAAGCCCTTGTAGTGTCACAATAATAATAGACAGATAACAGTCTCAATGCATCTGTGTTCATGCTCTGTCTGGTTGTTCCAGATGAGATGCCCTACCTGAAGTGTCCCCTCCACACAGTGCTGAAGCTCACCCCGGTCGCCTATGGGTGCAAAGTGGAGTCCATCTGTCTGAATGTGGAGGCAGTGAACACCCACAGAGACAGACCAGAGGTAAAGCTCATCCCTATGGAACTGTCACATCCTGTCTGAGTACTGCACGACATCCAGCAGAAATGCTGCGAACAAAACAAAACTAACTGGATCTGGATGTTTCTCACCCTGCAGGAGGTGAAGAGAGGTCCCGGCACCTTGATCAGGAGGAACAGTGTGACTCCTCTGACCAGCCCGGAGTCAAACATCAAGAAGCCTCGCATCGATGACCTGGACGAGGCTCCCATCCAGGAGCTGCCCCCGTCTGTTGCCTCGCTGGCGCTCTGCAGCCCCTCGCACATCCCCCTTGCCCTGGCTGGACAGGTAGGATTCTCACAAAACACACACAGAAAACACACTTTTTAGAGTTAGAAGGACTTGACTGGTAAGCAGTGTGTTTTTACATCAGGGTGGAGAGAGGACGTCTCCTTCATATGTTTCCTTTCTGACAGCCTCTCTGTACAGACTGCATGTGTCATGTTCGCTCACTTGTTTCCCGTCCTCTTTTCCTCTGCTGCCGTTTTCCTCCTGTGCACCTTGCAGCACTGGCTGGGCAAAGTTTGCCTGTAAGTATTCGCTCACTTCACCATCTGTGGCTGTTGTTTTTTTTTTGCTCCATTTAACTACGCCCTCACTCTTCCTGTCACCTGTGTCTTTTTTTAACCTCGTGTTCACTGCTAATGTTTCATTTCCCGTATTTAACTGAGAACAGCAAAAAAGTGCATTTCTTCACACCAAGATCTCATTTGAAGATGAAATTCAATGTGACGTCACATTTTTAGCTCCATTAATCACATACTTCATAACATAAACTCCTGTTTTGTGTCAGGATATTCCAAGCACACACTCTAACGGTAATTATGCACTGTCCCAGGCTTGACTCATGGGAAATGATACTTTATACGGAGGAGTAGCACTGTTTCCTCTCACATTTGCTCATAAGAAATTCTCACTTCACATTCCTGAGATTCCTCCTTTCTGACGTCTTCATTTTCGTCAACACAGTCTGCTTGTTGTACTACACTGACTCATGCTCACTGTTCCTGTTCTTGTTTCTGTGTTTGCTTTATTTCTGGCCCGGCTTGTTCTGTCACTTAAAGACGAACCGCCCTCCAGTACCTCAAAGTGGTTTCCCTTTTAGTCTTTCAAAGGTAAACACACTGTAGAGGCTTTGCAGTTGCTTCATAGTTGGGCTTTGCAGTTGCTACTGTACCAGTAGCAGTGTCACATGTGGCTGGCAACAAGGCATGTTTGTGAAGATGTAAACTAGACCAAACCTTTAAGTAACTAGCCCACAGGCTCATTTAGCAAACAAATTGAACATACTAAACCTAACTTACTCTGCGCCTGTTCTGTGATAATCACGTTTGTTAACAAAATGATGGTTGCTTAGTTAGCAAGTTAGCATGCTAGCACACTTACAGCATTGTCAGTATTAGCTTAATAACTAGCTAGCAGGCTCATTTAGCAAAGACACAATTGTAACATATGTACTCTAAATGTTTTTGTTTTGTGCTCTTCAAGTCTTCAAGTCAAACAATATTCAGAAAAAGACAACTGTTAATTAAATTAATAACTAGCTAGCAGGTACATTTAGAAAATGTGACATGCTAAAGCTAGCTTCCACTAGAAGTGCTTGTTTTGTGCTAAAAAAATGTGTTCACAGTCATAGTTAACCAGTTAGTTAGCATGCTATTTTTTTATTAGAGGAGTTTCAAAAGAGCAGCCGTCCACTGCTACCAAATGCTCTCCGAAATGGCCGCCAAATTGTGAATTGGGTTTGTAGTTGTCTGTAGACAGCACACCAGACACTGTGGTGTGGCAGCGTTAACTTCATTAACTACATGAGGGGAAATGGCATGTCTGCGCCAGTTTTGCTGGCACAGTGGAAAAGTGTTGGTAAGAATGTTGGGTGCGGTGAGGATCTTGTCAGCTTCATTCATAATCACCTGAGGATTAACTTGGCGCGCGCACACACACACGGTAAGCCGTAGCAACCTGTTCACACAGTCATGAACTTGCTGCTAGTTTTCACGCCTGCTAGTAATAATATAGAGGAAATCAGGGCCTAAGAAAACGCTGATGTAACTTTCACTACATGAGAAAGCCACATTTAGCTGGGGGATACATATGACACTACTGTTTATATAAGAGCGCTGTCTTTTGTTCTCTTGTTGATGTTGATGATCTAAAGTTTTAACGTTACTGTATTTTTTTTTGTGTGTGTTCACAGAACCTGAGGAGAAGCTCATCCACTCGCCGTGATGTCCTGCAGCCCTGCCAGTGAAATTGCACCGATGTATCATGCGGCTCAAGAAGCCAAAAAGTGAATCACTGAAAAGACTCACTGATTTTGAAGTTAAATGTAACGGGTTCGGTAAATGCTGATCACTTTGTCAGCAGAGGACACAAGTTATTGTACCTTTTTTATGGTTGAAAAATGGTTATTTAATTGCTGTCCTATCAGATATTTATGTTCAAAGACGTGTCACTTCAAAGCAAGACTCTCTTTCTTGCTTTTGTCAGACATTTCCTGGCTCTGACTGATGAATCTGTGCTCTGACTTTTAACATCACGTGTTTCATTTATTGAAAGAGGCAAACCGTGACTCATTCCTGTTGCGTCTCACAGCTCAGGCGACAGGCTCTCCAGGAAACCAGTTCCTTTGGTTTACTAATTTGGAGAGACCACGCTTCACGCCTGGATAAAACGTTCAGCTCATCCTGTTTTTAACGTATGATTGCACTGTTTATGTAAAAGACGGAGATAGTATTTAATTTACGTCGTAAACTCTTTGGCACTTCTTTGGAAGCACTGACGTTTTTCATGGTTTTCTTAAAAAAATGAAGATGACACTACAGAATAAGCGATTGTTTTGCACAGTGGGGACAAATTTTTATGTGTTTGATTTTTGCGTCACTTTGTGTCTCGTCACGTTACATCACGATAATGGAGGTGATTTTTCGCCGTAGAGTGCCTGTAGTGCTTGTTCTGCAAGCCCGAAGCTGCTTCTCTTGCCATTTATCTGGAACTGATTGCTCAAGGAGAGACACCACGTTTCACCTAATAACTCCACATATCATGTCTATATTTTATTTTCACCTTTATGAATATTTATTTTTCACCGTGTTTAGTTTCAGTGTGACAGTATCGGCTGATCATTTGACAGAGATCTCTTATGGGAAACTTAATTTTCATTTGTTTTCCTCGATTTTCCTTTTGCTGTCATTGTCTGCTACGCACAAATGTAAGCACCTATATTTTTATGATAACGATGCGTGCTGTTAATAATATCTTTGTAAATCTTAGTGTACATACAGTATAACAAGAGACGGATGGGAGATGACTTGGAAGTCTTTTCATGAGAATGTGTGTCAAAGCTTTGTGCTGATGTGTTGGGACTGAATGATCTCTCAGTACAGCTTTTGTTAACATGTTTGCTTGAGATACTTGAAATGTGTTTTTTTTCTTTTGTAAAAAGATTGTTTTATTATATTCTTTATTTATTTTTATGTAGTTTCGAATGACTGCTTGGAGCAATAGTACCTTGTTTTAATCAGAGGACTATGCGTGAGAGGACAGTATGTTGTACAGTTGATTTTTGCATCTGCTGGACCAATAAATGAACTCCAGGAAAAACATCCCGTTTGTTTGTCTGCTCATTTACATAGTCAAACATTAATATTACGTCCGCTCTTTGTGTTTCCATTTATGGAGACAATCTGCAGTGTACACAGCGTGCTCTGGCACCTGTGCTGTCACTATCTCACCCATTCACAAAACCCATGAGTCACAGTCTGAGTCGCATGCTGCTTATCAGAGAAATCGTGACTGTATTCAGGATATTGCATCAGAGTGGATAATAAAAGAGCTGTTTCTCTCCATCAAGATTGAGCACAAAATGCGGTTACTGTAGAGATGATTAAAAAATACGGAGTACTTGTATAAGTTATGGAATGAAACATTTATTTACATTGTGTTTTTGAAAAGATAAAGTGCAGAACAATATGGCTGCCAACCACTGACAGTATAAAGAACAGACAGCATATGCGTGACGTCACACACAGGTTTCCGAAGAGTCATTTTGAAGCTCAGAGTGTAGTGGCTCAAGCTGCCACCATGTTGCCAGTCCTGCATCTTCTGCCTCATGGCTAATCTAAAAATGGGCAAAGACGTGGATCATTGGTGGACCTGAGGTGGGCCAAGTGAAGCCTGAGTACTCAAACAAGCCATCTGTAACAGCACCCACCTGCCAATCAAAGTGTCCATGCTGTTAATGCTTTAAACTTTAAGCCTTAATATAATGTGAACAGTTGAGTTGTATATAAATTCACCCTCAGTACAGTTGTCAGGAATGGGGAAATGAGCTATAGAGACCAAAACTGCTTTTGTACCAGGCTGTCAACATGTTTATTTCTGTTGTGAAGTTGGACATTTTAACATGGGGACTTATGGAGACTGACTCACCTCTGGAACCAGCCTCAAGTGGCTATTCGAGGAAGTGCATTTTTTAGGTTGCTGCTCGCTGCTAACATGTTACAAATAATTCATTCAATTTATGAGTATTTACTATTATATATATCATGCTTTTGCTGTATCATGTTCAGTTCCTCTCGTTGATAACAAAGCTAATTTCATGAAAATTAGTTCAGAGTTAAGCAAGTTACAGTTAGTCTGTAGTTAAGTCTGCAGCGTCTCATATTGTGTACTAGCTATGATCTTGACCTCCCCAATGTGGTGACCATACAGACAAACGCAGTATCTTTGTTTCCATTGTTTCCATGGCATTACCGTTTAGCTCAAAGCACTGCTGTGCCTGAGCAAAAAAAATTAAGTAAGAACTGTTTGTAATATCAAACAAATATAACTGGATACATGTTTGCACTACTGTAGGTTTCTCATGACTGTGTACCAACACAACAGTGCTGTTGCTATGTTACTGCCTTTCTAGCATACTTCTGCTTTAATTTAATGATGAATATGAATTCATGAAGACTGAAAGTTCCTGGAATTTATTAATCACAGACAAACCACTATATTGTTAAGAAGTATATATATCCTCATGGATGGATCCTCAACTGGAACACTTAAGAACATGAACTATAATATAACTCAGCTAGAGCCAAGATGTTGGTTTAATGTTCACAATAAGACTTTGTGCTAATATTGTGACATTCCAGGGTATTTTAGTTGGAACCAATTCAGCCAGTTTCCATTTCATTTTAACACTTGGCTTATGCGCACGCTGGCAAACACACTGTTGTGTTTACAGATAAAGCTGCAGGTTGAAACTTACCCCATGATATTAAAATGCAAAGGTCTTTGGTTACATTTCCACCACTTTCCATAAGTGGATGATTTGATACTTTTATTGCTTCCTGCTTTGGGAAACGCTTTTTTCAAACGGGCCAGTGTTCTGCTCATCTGCCACTGCTGCAGACAAGGCTACTGCAAAACTGGATGGTTTAGCTATATTATATAGTTTTTGCAAATGTCTGGAATTGCCAGTTAAGTCATGGTCCTTTAGAAGATGATTACAGATGATCATATATACATTTTACAACATTTTAATTGGCAATGGCTTTCCAAACTTGTTGTTTGAGGTTAAGCTTGATGCTAACCGATTATTGACATAAATGAGCTAAACATTCTAGTTGCTGTATACAGCAACATGCCACTTCCTCTCCTCCTCTCCCTCTCTCTCCTACCCACTCACCCACCCACCCACACACACACACACACACACACACATAGGGACTCTGCATTTGCCAGTTGAATGTGGTATTTCCTCAAGTCTGAATCATCTGAATCATTGGCATACTCAGTTTCTTGGCTAAGACAGATCATCATGTGGACAGAATGGTTATGTGACTACAGTCAGGTTCACCACTTACTGCTCTGCCTCACACACACACACAGACACACACACACACACACACACACACACACACACGGACATACACAAAGGTACACACTTGTGTATGTGACTCCTGACAGGTTTACCTTCTCCTCGGCCGTCACGTCACAGTAACTCTGAAAGCTACTTTGCATTTTAGCTTTGCATTATATTTGTTCACGAGGAGACACTTTACCTATTCAAGTGCTATTGTGAACATGCAGGATGTAGGATGCCTCAGATGACACTGCAATATTTCTTCCTCTTGTTTCACTCTGAGATATGAACATAATGAAAAGTGGCTCTAACCATGTGTGCTCATCCTAAAGTAAACTTGAATGTGGTGTGGTGTTGGTACTGGTGGTTATACTGGTGTTTGTGTAATCTCTGTGGGAGAGAGGAGTTGCTGTGTCAGGCGTATGAATAGTACGCAGGCTTGTCAACAGGCAGCGCTAAGCCGGCAGCTCCACAAATAGCTGCCTAATTCTGCGCTGACGAAGGATTGTGTGTGCTCCCAATCACTCAGGTTAATGTTAGACAAAGAAAGTAATGGAGACTGGCCCAGTTCTGTGGAGTCCAGTCTTGGATCTTCCAGTACATCCACTATCTACACACTGTGTTTCTTAGATTGATTCAGCATCACCCGGCAACAGGACATCATGTCTCACTCTATTTTTGCTACTCCCTTATCATGACTCAGCAGCCCATTCTCCTCTACCTGCTTAGCTCTTCCTTATTAGCCGGTCATGTGTCTCAGTCTCAGAATAATCTTGACTACGTGTTCCCTTCACTTACAGACTACATGCACGCACAGCCATGCACACACTCCCAGACAGAAATCCACAGACAGTTTGCTGTATCACCTGAACACCACACAAATGATCCTTTATTCTTCATCTGGGTTCCCATTAGGTCCAGCAAAGTGGTCACTAGTCTTCTTAGGGTCCACACAAAAACTAAACAATAATAAGATTTAAAATTACATAATATCAATAAGACAATGCTTAATATAAACAGTAAATAAAGTATAAACAGTTTATTACATTCACATGAATATTTTTGGAACTTGACAGGCGGTGTTGATGAAGGAGTTAAACAGGGCCGTGGGGCTAAGGTTGCAAACCACTGGCCTACATACATGGATACCTTTAACCTGCAATGCGTCACTGCCGGTAAATGCATGTTTATGTCTTTATGACTGCTGCACATCAGCAATCACGTGTCCATAAAGTCTTTGTCAAACATGGCTGTTTTCCTGTGGGGACACAGTAACGTCACACATTCCTGTCAGGCTTGTGAGTGGAAGTTTACTAAGTCAAACCCCTGGAAAACTTCCCCAGACCTATTCACTCAGTCTATGATTCACCAGACCTGCTGCCCTCCAGAGACCCTCCTGCCCTGCTGGACCAAACTGGACTGAGCTAGTAGAATTATGTTACAGTCTTTATAAACATGGTTGAAGCATACTTGTTCTCATGTTGATATTTTCAATATATATATATATACATACAGTATATATGTATATGTATATGTATATATATATATATATATATATAATAAAAAAAAGGTAAGTCATAGAAATGTCTTTCTTTAACATTAATTTTTTTGTTGCTTAAATGGACGTGGACTTTTTTGGTTTGTTTTGTTTGGTTGAGTCTGATTATCAAAAGGACATCTGATACCTACACCTAGAAAATCTAAAAATACAACAGGGAAAATCCAAAAACCTCACCCCCCTGCTCTGGTTTACAGTCCCAGAACTGTAAAAGTCTGTTATGTATATGGACATGAAGTAGTGTTAAAATGAAATAGTATACATATATGCTCAAGATGACCTTCAAAAAATGCATTACCTCCATTATTTGTGTGCTGGAGTGAAAACTCATCCCTCTTTCTTTGTGTAGAGGCCATTGATGGGGAGATTCTGGACTGAATGGAGAGGATAAGTCATTCAGCAGGCCTTGAATGGAACAGAGCAGATTAAATAGACTATGTGTTATCCCTGATTACACGGGTGCTGAAATAAAAGCCCTGTTACGTGATCCTCTGCATAGGTCCAATATCATTCCAAAAAAATTGTATTAAATTGAATTGTTGTGAATCATCCAAATGTTTGGTTTTGTGTCACTCCGAGTTGAATGGATTATGGATTTAACAGCAGCAATGAGTTTTTATTTTATATCCAATACAAAATTGTAGCAAATGACAGCACACAGAAAAAGGAAAGTGACAGTGGGATTATACATTTTGAATATAGATAAGAAATAATAAATATAATAAAACTAACAACCCCAAATGTAACATTACCATTATATTAAAATGTACTTTGTCACTATATGAATACACCTAAAGTTGTATTGGGTATTTCTAAACTACAGTATTTGTATTAGGTGACTAAATTAAATATTGAGATATGATAAAAGTGCCGTAAAATGTAATGTGTAATGGTGTGTGTTACGTCAAGCATGGTTCTCCTTCTCTGTTTATATCTAAGGCTGCACCGTGAAGAGTTAAACTCCATGTACACTTGCCGAAAAAAGCATCAGTTTCTGAATGAGTTTCTCAGTTTCGATGTCGGAAATTTGAATTTTTAATCAGGAAATTCCGACCTCCTCTGTGTCACTTCAACACAACGATCCTCTTATCATATGTTGAAAAGTAGCCCCAGCTACTGTACGCATTGTTACTTTTTATGGTCTCCCTTAATTTGTAAAAACAAAACAAACAAAAAAAATATATACAAATGACAACATTGTGTAACATTTGTACCATAGGATAACAGGTTTAAAATCATGTTTACACAGAGTTGTAGTCAGGTAAATGGCGTCTCTTTTATTTCCGCTCTGTGATCTGTACCTCTGCTTCTGGAAGTATAGAAAGCAGGTATAGCCAGTGTCATGCCAGAACTAGAGCTGGAGAAGCTGGCAATGCAACCAGTGACACGAGCAAGGATCACTGGACAAGAGTAAATCTGGGGCAGACTTTTACTCATTGGCGAGATCAACATCTTTGATCTGACCTTGCTTTTCCTGTTAGCAAAGTTGTTGCTAGTTTTTGGGGCACTAAATCACAATAATACCAGTTTCTATGCATTGTTGCAAATACAGTTTTTTAATGTCTGAAACACAAAAGTAAATAGGTTTGTGTGTATTGTGTGTGTTAGGCTGAGAAACAGCCTACACTATACTTTTCATTAAGTTCATATCTCAGAGTGAAACAAGAGGAGGAAATATTGCAATGTCAAACATACCTAGTGGAATGTTTTCCCTCAAGGATCTGTACTCAGTCCACAAACTATTCATTATCTAATCTAATTTAGTCGCTCTTGGTTACGTAATCTGTAGTGGCTGTCTCCACTTCTGTGTGGATGACACTCACATTTATACATTGCATTTAATCCATCAGACTGCTTTGAAAGTCTCCAGTTCATTGTGTCTTCAGACCAAATATGGGCTGAATTTAAGAGGCAGGATGCAGGAGGAGGTTTAGGAGGATGCCTTTTTCTGTTTGTAATTTTGAGATTACACCTCTGCAGGAGAATATCATTTATTTTTGGTATCAGTTCCTTTATTGGACAATGTGCAGTGGGAACCAACAACAGGAAGGATATTGACATGAGGCGATAGATATTCCTGGCTGGATTTGAAACCAGGATGCTGTGGTTACATGGGGAAGAAAAGCTAATTTAAGACAACCAACAACAATCATTAAGACAGGCATTACTACATAAAAGAGACTGCTACTGATGTTGGCTTTCACAAACCGCAGCGGAAAGAAGAACTCCCACAGTGCAACAGATACTGTGCCATAGTGTCGATATCCAAGACCTGTTTCTGCAGGCTGCTAATCTCATCTAAATTAGTAGATAAATCAGACTCAGGTGCCAGCTGCCTTGGCAGTTGATACATTAACATCATTCCTCTTGCTCAAATAGACACTAGATTCGTCTCTGGATTGAAAAAGGGCTAAATCTCATTGCCAGGATGGCTACAGAGTGCTCTTGACGTTACTAGACAACGTTGACTTGCTTCCTGTTCGTTCCTGACTCTAATTCCTCATCAAGTTATTGGGTTAGAGATAGCAGGCTAATAGGATCATCCCTGGCTGCAGACACGACAACATTAGGACATGGGAGAGAGGAATAGGTGATACACAAGAGAAGATGGGGAAGAAAAGGAGGTAACAAAGAAAGTTAAAGAGGAAGTAATATGGGAAAGAAGTAAGGAAAACAGAAAAAGTAAATAGAAGAGGAAGTTAGAAATAAGAGAGGAGAGAATATGAAATAAAAGGAGGAAAGAAAATTTGAGTGGAAAAGACTGGATGAATTAACAAGTGGAAAGACTAGACAGTCCAAAAAATGGAGTTGGTTCAGCATGACCAAAGTCACGTCCACCTGAAGAGGCTGGCTCTCATACATTACTCCTCCTTCAACCCCTCTCTTCATCTTTCTCCTCCTCTTTTTCTTTTCCCCTGTACATGAATAATTGAGAGAGTGATGTGTGAAGGCTCACGTAGTCCCAGCATGAGAGAGAGAGAGACAGAGAGAAAAAAAAGGTGGAGTAATACCCACTAGTGAGTGATAGGGAAGGAGGCAACTAAAAGCAGAAGTGAGGATGAGAGACTGTTAGACACCTACATGTTGGGACATCTGTTTCTTCCACTGTAGTCAAAGCACTGAGAAACGATGATGAAACCATGTAGGGTTTCAAAATAGTAAATTCATGGTAAAAACAAAAATAACTTTGGTGGTTTGAAACCTCATCGGATGGAGTCATTTATGTCAGCTTGCCAAAAGTTTATTTCCTCCGCTGAGACCTGACCTCCAGGCTTTGTCTTTGTATTTAGTGACAAATTAGAACCACTGATGCTCAAAGTCAAACTGACAGGAATTATATTCTGTAATTAGCACACCTTGTCATCAGGGGATTTTTGAGCAACTTTGGAAACACTGATCACTATGAAAATTAGTAGTTAAGGCTAAAGAAGAGGGCTCTGCAGGCAGGAATGATGCTGGTTTGAGTCTTTGGAAAGAATAATTTGGTTTGGTTTGGTAATCTAGATTGGTTAAAGTTTATGTATAGCCACACACTCTTCTCAGGACTGTCTGTGTGTCCAGGTCCCATAGTCTCCTCTGTTACCATTGTTAAGTCCAGGCAACTTTTATAATTCTTCGAGAAGTTTGTCCCATACCTAACTTTAAAGCAGTGCTATAGTTATTGACTTTTTGGCCACTGGGGGGCAGTATGAATAAACTCTAAACACAACAGTGACATATTAAAGGTCCAGTGTGAAGTTTGAGATTGCAATCAAATGAATACTCTCTCATGCCTCACTCTCTTCTTCCGAACATATAAGAAAAGCTCTGGCAACAAAATAAAAAAAAAAGTCCATATCTAGATCAGTGTTTGGTTTGTCTCTTCTGGGCTACTGTAGAAAAATGTTGGTACAACATGGCCAACTCCATTGAAGAGAACCTGTTCTCACTGTAGATCTATAGGACTCATTATAACACAACGAAAACACAACGATTCTTATTTTCAGGTTATTATACACTAATGAAAACATACTAAGAAATATTATGTCAGAGTGAGGAGTGCAACCTTCTTGACTGTTAGCTTATAAACAGTTTAGCTAAATAGCTAAAAGTATGCTAATAGCTAAATGGTGGAAATATCCAGCTCTATCGCTCCAAGTGGTTCCAGTATGAATTCATAAATACATTATTGTAACAACATCCACATTTATATAAGTAGGAGTTTAATAACATTCATTTTTAAAATCAGTTCAAATGAAGAAATTCTTGTTTGCAGATGTTTCCCATCAAATTATTTTGCAAATTACAAAGATGGCTGTCGCTCATGTGGAACCGATTCTGTGGAAAACATGAACAAGATGATTTTTGATTTTCTGAAAGAAGGAAGCTGATCTTGCTGACAAGGAAGATGTGTGTGTGTGTCATACTTCTGATGCACATTTTGTGGCTCTTGTGGCTTCTGCACTGTTACAGTAACTATATGTATATATATATATATATATATATAAATTGTGACAGGTGTAAATTGTGAGCCGTCAAAATCTGACTCAACTCCATATATATATATATATATATATATATATATATATACATACACACACACATACAGTATATATAATCAAATTGCAGGGTGTAAAACCGAAACAGTTCACACAGAGGTTTTGCTTTTGATTAGTTGTCTTGTTGAACAGACTGCAGGAACAGTGACTTTCACTTTTACTAATTTGTGGTGACTTTTACTTTGATGGGGCAAAGTACCAGATCCTCTTAAGTAGACAGTTTTGTCTACTTAAGCTCCATTTTTGCTGTATTTTCATCCTAAAACAGGATGTAATGTTTTTCAAACTGCAAGTCACTGGCAGTTCAGACAGACTCTGGTTCAGTTACCCAAGCCAGTACCTGCATCTTTATAAGCTTATGTACATCTATTAAAGTACAGGAACTAACAGTGAACAAGCAGCAACCAGGACACCTCCTGCTGCTCGGACACATTTCCAGAACATGGAATTCAAACAATCATTATTTCACACCAAGTTTGCATAGTCAAAGGTACAATTGGTGCTCAAACGGCAAACATTCCACCACCACTGGTGGTTTTTATATGAAACCACTGATAACCCAACCCTAACCTCTGTGCAACACTCAAACACTGCGCAAGGTTTCACATGCATGTGTGTGTAGCGATGCGTACCACCTCCTCTAAAAGGATCATTGGATTGTCTGGCCCACGAGGGAAAGTGTGTGTAGACTAAATGTGGCCAGTAAGTTGTGTTTGGACTGAACTCGCTGTATGCTCAGCGAGAGGAAAAACACTGGAATGAACTAATTATTTGCCTCCGCTGGTGACCCAGATGGACACGCTGATGTTTTCTCAGTGCACTAAGAGTTCAATGATTCTGAGTGGCCCCCAGCTATTGTGTTTGCATCTGTGTGTGTGAGTGCACGAGGAGGCCAGGTCCATGGATTTTATGACATAAAAAAACTATATTTTCATTGTTTATTTTATATTTTTTGCAGCCAGATAATAAAGCACATTATTTCCACATTTTATACCTTCTTGCTTGTATTTCAAGAAGAATGTATGGCAGAACCTTGCCAGAGATTTGCCAGTTCAAGTCCAGCATGGACCACAAGTCTGGACAAGTAGCTGGAGAGGTGCCAGTTCATCTCCTGTGCCCTTGAGCAACGTACCGAACCATTTACTGCTCGCAGGACGCCACTATGTGGTTGCCTGTCACATTTCCTCAGCATTTGAATGTGTAAGAGCCCTCTGTGTGTGTGTATGTTTGTGTGTGTGTGTGTGGTTTTCTTTCAGGCTTGGTTGGTCAAACTTAATAATAATAATAATAATAAAGTGAATGAATTCATATTGTTTTATATATAACTGTTCCAGCTTGAATGAAATACATAAAGATCACAATGCCCCAAACCTGCATGGTGCGGAGAGGAATGTAACCTTTCCTCTCACCCAACCTATAAGAAGAGGGTGCACCCTGGGGTGAGGCAGATTGCCTTACGTCACAGGTCCAACACAGCCACGTAGCCAATCGTGCCACACGTTCATTCTGTGTACCAACAAAGGCTCGCTGTTTACACTTCAGGCTTTCAGTTAATGATCTTACGCAACCACAACAGGAGGTTCAGGCAGTGCGTCTTAGTCGAGGGGTCACTCTGATATCATTGGTAGCGTATGCAAATGACCTCTGACCCCAAGGTCACCTGTTCTTCAAACTTCATCAGTCTTGTTGTCTTGAGACACTTAGGAAATGTTGAATGGCAGTAATCAACGTCTTTATGTTTAAGATTGCTGTAACTGGATTTTGAAACACTAATTGCTACACTTCAAACTTTAGTTCGCAGGGCTCCTGAAAAACCACAGCATGTCCACATCACATAAAGAGGATGCAGGATGTGATGCATAAAGCATCATCAAAAATGGTGATGGTAGACAGTGGTTGTTTCCCATGAAATTCTGCTTTGGTCCATCCAAACCTGCAGACCAATGAACATCTGCAAACAAGAAATTGAAAAGTATTGCCATAAGTGGTTACACAGCCTTTAGCCCTATCAGAAGAACTCAGGTATCCTTTCATTGACCCCATCCTCATGTTCCAGATATCTTCATTTGAACTGATGTTATTAAATGATGTTATTACTTATATATGATGTGTTTATGAATTCCCACTTAAATCTTCATTCATACTGGAACCACTTGAAGTGTTAGAACTGGATATTTCCACCATTTAGCCATTAGCATACTTTTAGCTATTCAGCTAAACTGTTAATAAATAAGTTTTAGCTAACTTTTTGAAATGCTTAATGTCTTTTAGATAACTAAACCATGTATCCATTACTTTTAAGTTTCAACTCTTTATTAAAGCCTCTTAGCTGAATATTTAAATATTGTTTACAAAAGACTCAGCTGTTTATGTGCCTGCATTACCTTTAGCTAGTCTAAATATATCAACTGTTCATATATGACTTTTACTTTCACTACTATAATAAAATCTTACTGCACAATCTTTCCATGTAGTCCAAGGCACGTGCCACATCTGGGTGTCACTGTTTTAGATGACTGCGTCCCACAACAGTTCAGGATTATTCAAATTGTTGTTTATGAAAATGAATCACAGGGAAACAAGTAACCAAACAAACTGAGTGGCGAGCCTCTGTCTTGTTGAACAGGTTTTCAACACTACCACAATACATTAGTGTGACAGAGTGATTATGGAATGTTGACAGAAATAAAAAGAAAAAATAAAGGTATGATTTGATGAGAGGCGTAGAAAGTTAAATTGAGCTTGTAGGAGGATGAATGGCAAAGATGAGATAGGATGTGACCGTGTGAAAACACCTCTCCACACTGAGATTAAAATGCATTTTGCAATTGTTTGAACTCAGAGGTCAAAAAATATTTCAAATGTGAACACGGAGCAGGATCAGGATCAGGTCAGGACTACGTGATTTGTGAAGATTTTATATTTCATGTCTGACGCCACAATTCCTGATACCTAACTTGACCTCCAGTTGGCTGTCACTGCCTGCGTCAGGAGGCTAAAATCCCCAAATCAGTCTGATTCATTGCAAAACCTTTGTATTGTTCTGAGCCACAATGCATCATTATTCTACTTATACGCTAAAGAATTCCATCTGAAGCTGTGTGAAACACAATAGTCATGCTCTACACAAAATGTGACACTGACATAAGTGATGATTATTATTGAAAATTATTACTTATTGAAATGCCAGAACTAAATGTGTAGTTCCTGATGTTGCAACAAACTACTTCTGCAAATGTAAATGTTTTAGAAGATTTAGAAATCGTTTGCGCTCCGTGTGACAGGACCACTTCTCACAAAATGTGAATGGTTTATTTTAAAGATATTTTTTCAGCCTTTTCAAGCTTTATTTTTGACAGAGACAGCTTAAGAGTGACAGAAACGTGGGGAGAAAGAGAGAGATGGGGAACAACATGCAGCAAAGGGCTGCTGAACCCTACGGTGCCGTGTGTGAACTTGTTAAGCCGTTGGTTGAAGACAGCGTCACAGCAGGTGGATCTTTCCGGGAAACTCGTAACCTCTCTGATCCGCTGCCCTCTCAGCTGTAAGGCAACTCTAATGGTTTTACCCAGGATCCTTTACAACGCGGCTCTCTATCTGCACGTCTCTGCTTCACCATCTCTACTATATAACTCCCAGGCATTGTAAACGTAGAACTTTTTACACATAAATGCATTTTTAACTGACAAACAGAGACAAGCAGAGCCAATCTGGATACTATTCGCTCCGCACCTTCTTAATCTATTCACTGTGTGAGAGCAGGCTTACTACTCAACATATCATGACAGTATGTGCCGTATATCCTCTTAGCTCTCAGGATATATGGCCCACTAACCACTAACATAACCCTGATCTCTATGCGGTGCATTAAGTAGAACATATGGCGCAGAAACTTGACGTGAAGCTTTAATTCTTTATGCTGCAGTTAGAAACTGTCACCAAGACCAACTCTTGATTTCACCAAAAGACAGCTGTTTGTGTATCCAGACAGTGCAAAACATAGCAGACCATGATTACTTGGAAATCCATGTAAACTTAAAACAATGGTGGACAGCGGTGTCTAGGTGCATGCTAACAGACGTACACTGCACGATTACAATTCAGAGAAACCAGTCTGATATCTTTGAGCCTCCGTCACCATACACCCACCAGCCATGACAATTAGATTACTGACAGGTGAAGCGGCTAACACTGATTATCTTGTTATCATGGCACCTGTCAGTGGGTGGGATATATTAGGTCATAATGTTATGGCTGGTCTGCGTACATCTAAGTATACTTGCAAATGTGTTAGTAGCTTCAAGCTGTTTCTTCCAGCATTGACATTACACCTTGATATGACTGTTTCCATCCTGTCTACAGCTACATATCTCCAGAAAACATGACATGTGTATACAGGTGTTTGAAGGTCGTACGTCAGAAACTACACCTTGGCTTGGCTTGTTATCTCTGCTGAATAAGGTGTGGTTAGATTGTTGAGTTAAATGGCAGTTTCCATGTGATTTACTGACACTTCTTCAAATTGTTGGTAAACTTCCCAAAATGTCACCAAAAATCACTCTGGTTTCAGTGGAGAGGTGTTTTCTTCCTTAATGCTCTGAATGGTGTTTAAGGGACTTTTCCACCAAAATAAGACTGAAAGTCTGTACTGTACTGCATCGTGCCTCACATACAGAATTAACCCAGAGTGTGTTTGAACAACTTCATGTGGTTACATACAATGAAAGCACCTCACATTACAGGCAGAGCTCAAGTGAATAGTGACAGTAAAAGTAAAAAGGGGATTTAGGGTTATGTCCCATAACACCTAAAGATGCACTGACTGTAATACATGACAGTGCTAATACACTGTGAGGATAATTTTATGTATATTTTATTTAGGTTTGATCAATGATCAGTTTATACTGTACAACCCCATTTCCTTTTTACGAATCAATCATGGCCTCTGTCTTCTGGACTCTCTTACACTGTCTTGTGTTTGTTACCTTCTTCTAGCTGTTTGTCTGAGGGTGGTGGTGGTGAAGACACACAGCAGTCAGTGTGCTGTGTGGGATGATTTCAGGTTGGTGTGTGTGATACACACATGAGAGGCTGGATGACTTAAGAGTTCGATGAATCATATGAAGGTTTGGTGACCTGTGTTGACTCCACTGTCCACGGATGTGGTGTGTAATATGAAAACTAGAAGTCCACCAGCTTCACTTCTCTCCATCTGTTTCCACTTCTCACATGTCCCAGTTAGCATGCCTGCTAGCTCGTGGAGTAGTGCTTTGACTCAGAAATAATTTGACATTTTAGGCAACATTTGTTTTCTTGAGTTAGACAGGAAGACTCATGTCTTTAAGGTAAATTTGAGGCTACCAGCACCTAGTTAGCTTAGCTTAGCTCAAGTAAAAAGCGATAGCTAACAACACATACACACAGCTACCTCTCACAGGCTGTAGGCTGCTATCGCAGTCTTCTCACCTAACACTTTACAAGAAAGTGAAAAAGCACATTTCCCCAAACTATGTTAATGACACAGTGTGTGCTTGTATTTAAATATCACACAGATAGTGTTATTAAACCCTGCTAAAGTTTATGGGTCCCATCTGTGGCATTTTACAGGTCCCATAGTTTACTATAATTAGCTTCCACCTTCCAAAAGGAACTGACATTTAACTGTAAATTTATAGGGAGGTTTGTGGGAATAACTCTGTAATTTGGTACCAATTACAGGGAAAATGGAGACAGTGTGACCACAGGTCCATTGTAATTGACGGAAAGGTGTGCTGAACGAGCAAAATGTGACATTTGGCAGTAGGCAAGTACAACTGTTGAAAAGTTGAAAAGTTTCCAACAATATGTGAATAATGAATGGATGTTTATCTGGGACTGTAATGGAAGTGTGAGTGCTTTGGTCTTTGTATGTGTCAGCCATGTGAGGGTGACTTGTCCAGTGTGTGCACCGCCTTGCCCATTGTCAGTGGGATTGGCTCCAACACCCCATGATCCTGATAAGCATAAGCAGTTACGGAAAATGAAATTAAACGGATGTTTATTTGAGCTGAAATGGGGCAGTTCTTTCTAGGAAAAGAAGAACCGCAAACAATCAGTTATTTATTTCTACTTACAAAGAAAATCTTGGACCTTTAAATAATCATCTTACTGGATTTATATACAATTTTGGATGTATTGGTATTAAAGTACTGACTATGTGCAATACAACATGTGAAGTTTGTACTGAAATTTAATGTTTTGGGATTACAATATTATATAATATTAATGTTGCAGTGTGTTTTGTCACAGCTGGACAGAGAGAAGCACATTCACCTTGTTCAACCCTCCTCTGCAGCTCTTTAAACTACACTGTAGGTCATTGAGTTCATTGTAAACCCAGTAATTTGTGTGGATGTAGGTGTGTGTGTGTGTGTGTTTGTGGGTTATGGTTTAATCTGTCTGTCTGTCTGTCTGTCTGTCTATCTGTCTGTCTGTGCTGGGATCAGTGCGACCTGAATCCTAAATTTACAAACCATGTAATCTGAACTGAAAGTCTTTCTGCTGAGATCAGAGATCAGGCGGGCTGGAAATTCAGATGAAATAACTAAAAAAACCCACTACACACACACACACACACACACACATGCACACGCACACACCACACATACACAACAATAAACTATTCTGAAAGGTTTCCCAGCATGACTCACTTTCACTAATGCAGATGAGTGAGTCAGGCGCTCATGTGACTTGAAGGAAAATGAAGAGTTCCCCATTTCCTTTGTTTTGCATGAGCTGATATGAAATGAAGGTGCGCCCTCTTCAGGCAAAAGACTGCAGTAACAGACTGCAAAGAGAAATCTGGCATCATAAACTGCCAAATTGAGAGGCAAACATTACTAATCCACCAATGAGAGCATTCTCAAGCAACACAAATCCAAACCATATGTTACAGGATCTTCATGATCATAAAACAAAAAACCACTGACAGTGAACTGACAGTAAATTTACTGCAGCTTGTTCTCATTATTGAGAGTCGAACAAATTGCTTTCCAAGTTGCAACATGATGCCATGCTTTTCATTTTCTGCAGCCGTTACAGTGAATGTGGTGTAAGTCGACTAAACACACACCAGCTGAACTTCAAACTCACTTAAATCCACCCGACTAAAGAAGCCACCAGCTTGACTTAATGTCCCAATCAGTTATTGAACATCACATTTATTCAGTACATCAAATACTGCACCTTTAACCAAAAGGTGTCTTGGGTTTCACTTTGAGTACCACAGCCTCGTGTGGAAATGACACAACATCCTGCCGACGCCGCAGCCACTTCTGTGAACTCAGCACCAAGGTGACGGTGATGTAGCTCGGCCGCAGACAAGAATATAAACAGGAAATGTGCTGACTAATAGGATTATGAGTCTGCTGCATGGAGGAGGACAGTGAGCATTGCAGGGCGATGTCTGTGTTTGTGTGCTTGTTTATCCCGGTGAGAAGAGCTCTGGGTTTGTCACACGGACTGAAGGTTCATTTTTTTCCCGGGCAAAATGAAAAACAACTTAACAGTAAAATAATGTTTCACAATAATGAGTGCTTTTCTTCTACTGTACAGACAGACATTTATTGCATGTTTCACCAGTTGGATACAAACACTGCATAACAGAATATGAAAGAACAGAATGAGTTCAGTGGCATCATTTGCTTAACAAAATATCTGCTGAGGCACTTTTCCTGGATTTCACTGCAGCTGCTTAATATCACAAGAGAGCACTGTGTATGAACTCACTTCACCTGTCCTGCTGCGTGAGTTTGTCCAGCTTTGCTGAACTATCCTGCCGCCTGCTGGAGTTTTTGCTTTATGCATGATGGCTCAATGGGTTTGGGATTGGTTATACTCGTGTCCTTGCTGCTTTGCCAAGTCTAAATACCTGCTGTGAAACTTGCAGACCGGCGTAGTCTATTACTGTACACGCACAAGTATAGTACAGAGAACACCCACACCCACCTGGGAGCTGTAGGAAGTGGCTGTACAAAGTTCAGTTTAGATTCCTAAAACTGTTCTCAACAAAGAAACCAGTGTTGCAGTGTCTTCCACTCTCAGCTTCTATGTTGCAAACACATATTTCCAGTGAAATATGTATAAATCTCAGGACTTATTGAAATAAACTGATGCAACAGTGAATTAAATGACATATTTGGGGAACATATAAATCAGTTGGAATATTGAAACCAATAAAAAGAGAAATACAGAAGGAGCAGCGACTTCCTTGAATTATGTTAAACATGATGACATTTATCAATATTAGATGACTTGGGAATGAGTAATGAACAAAAGCACAGAGCTTCAGTGAGGGCTGACTGACTAATTCGTCTCCAAATATCAATCCATTGCATGACTTACAAAACATACCCCATCCATAGGCTGGAGTCTATCCCAGCTGACTTAGGGCAAGAGACACCCTGGACAAGTCACCAGTTCATCACAGGGCACACTGAGACAGACAAGCATTCACAATTAGAGTCACCAATGAACCTGTTAAGCTCACGTCTTTGGACTGTGGAAGGAAGCAGAGAGAACCCTCACAGGCAAACTTCATGCAGAAAGGGCCCAGTCAGGGTTCAAACCAGGATCCGTCTTGCTGTGAGGTGACAGTGCTCTTAATGTGAAGTACTTGTTCTACATAAAAAGTCCCATGTGACAAGGATATTGCTCTATCTGACACCAAGAGTTTGTTGATACTGCATGAATGTGTAAGCAGTATAATAACTTGTCATGGAGCTGGTTTGAACCCAACCCAATGGCCAGACCTCTTTGAGGGCTCGCAGCATAAATCTGAGGTTGATTAATGTGAGAGGAAAGAGGGAAAAAAGGTCTGCTACACAAATCTGTATTTATTGTCTGGACTCTTCTTTATTCTTTTTGCAGAATATTGGATGATTTTCTAATAAATAAACCTAACCAACATGAACTCAATGCATGATGAGGTCTGTTTATCATTTGTATAAACTGTTTCAGGCAAATATGACTAAAGCAGCTGATATGTGATATATGATAAGTAAATGATAATCATGTGAATTATAATATATGTAACATATTATATTTACATTAGCATATTATAAAGTGTTTTTCAAAGTACTGTCATTTATTTAAAAATACTCACATATATCACACAGTGTTACCACTGACACTAATTAAGGCTCATTTCAGGTCAGCTAAATTGAATCTTAATTAGTATCATTGGTGCAGTGGTTAGCAATGTTTCCTCCATCAGGTTCATGAATGCTCTGTCTGGGTTCTCTCTGCGTGCTCTGGCTTCTTCCCACAATCCAAGGCATATAAATGTGTGTGTGTGTGTGTGTGTGTGTGCGTGTGTGAATGACTCGCCCAAAGTCAGCTGGGATAGACTCCAGTCCCACTGACCTTGATGGGGATAAGTGGTTACTGTTTTCTGTGAAAACAGAACGATTATGGTTCTATGTTTTTATGGTTCTGTTTTTATTTTGCGTATGGGAATTAGAAACACACCTCCTGCTACCGGGCCACTTTCTGTGAGTTAAGTTTGCGTTTCTGAGACACTCGTTCAGTGGATTTTCCTGTCACATTTTCTTCAGGTCTCAGGGGAAGCTCATGCTGCGTGGCAATATCAACTTCCTAACTCTGCAAAATAATAACAAAGGGGTTGTTAGACAGACAATATTATTCATCTAGTACTGAGGTTTCATAGGCGCTGAACTGTGAAAAATGTGTCATTAACAGTAAACACTAGATGGTGCTATAGTGTTTGAAATGTGAGCATGAGCCACGTTTACATGCACACATACTATACGTTATACACAGACGATCAGTATAATGTTCCAGATTACATGAGGCAGTAAGAAAAAAAGACAAACTAAACAGAGCTGATATACATTATACACCGCCAGGTACCATCATCATAGATTTGTTAGATAGTTCCTGAACTACTTTTGTATTAATAAGCAACTATTAGAACTAAAACAAAGTATAAAGCGTACATTTGACCTGTGCTGACACAATAAGGGCCATAAAATGATTAAAAAAAGACAGAAGCACTTGCTGTTTTGAATATTACTCCTAACGATAAAACAGCTGAGTCAGACTTCAGGAGGCAACATGTGCCCACATCTGGCTTGATGTCCCGACATGATGGTATCAAGAAAGCTCTGATGCCAAAACACAGACACTTAATTGCCTATAAGCAGACTTTAAATCATGTCCAATGATCAAGAGCTTCACTTCCAGAGGGACAATTACAGGGAACATTACAGGCTGTAGGTGAGAGGGTCAAAAACATTGTTCTGGCTGTCAGGAGAATTAATGTGCTTTCTATTTTCGCTGTGATGAGAGCACATAAGTTCGAGGTTGTGAGAACGATGCTGAAAGTTGAAGTGGTCCTTATTATGTTTTTAAGTGATGTTTTGATGTTCTCTGTTTGTCTGTAGGGCAGGCGTGGTCAGTGCTGTGTAAAGAAAAGAAGCCTGCGTTCATATTTATTTATAGGGTTACACGAGGACGCCAGCTCTTTGTCGTGAAGTCAATGTCAGGTAAGCAGTGAACACACATGGGAAGATACATGCAGTCATGTATGATCAATATATCAAAGAGTCATTATTCACACTCCACACCTGCTTAGTATTACTCAGCATCATCAGACATGACGCGAGTCCTCCATGATGTTTCAAGATTTAAATAAAGGTTGAATGAATTAATCAATTAGTGTCCAGCCTGGAACTGTCAGGCTAGTCAACAGTGGTATGTACATTTACTCAAGTGCAAAGCTGAGCCACTTGTACTTATTTAGTATTTGTAGTATATATATATATATATATATATATATATATATATATATATATATATATATATATATATATATATATATATATATAATGCAAATTCATACTTCTACTCCACTACTTCTTATAGTTACAAATTGTTACAAAGCTGAAAACAGGCTGTTTTTTCATTAAAGTTGACTTTTCGGACATAATCAAAGATGATTTTAGAGAAAATGATGCATGTAGATGCATGCTGCTCATCTGCATGCTGTAGATTAAAATAAAGCAAAGGGGTTGCAATCAGAAACTACACCACTAGATGGCACCGAATCCTGCACACTGCTCCTTTAAGTAAATTTAGCTGAGAATGCTTGCATACTTTTACTTGTGTATAGTATTTTCAGAGTGGTAAAGCTTCAGTAAAGCTGCTCCTGAGTCATCATGTGAATTTTGTTTAAAATCTGATGAGCAATTAAAAATGAACAGTTTAGATAAACTTTAAGTCAGGCCAAAGATAACATTTGTCTTGATTGCACCTTTCATTTAATATTTCTCTGTGCCATTACATCATGTGGTTCATTTCATATAATCAGGTCGGACTTGATCTGGCTCTGCATGCTGCTTTCTGTGTAGATTATTATGAATGCAATGCTGTTATATAATAACACACACTATATCCTCTTCTAATGTCATGCTAACACTTTGTAGCAGGGTGTGTCCTACCTCCTCCTGCAGATACGCTAGCACTTAAGTAGGTCACTTCAGCATTTTATTATTTAAAACATTTGAGAATCATATGAATTCATGTATCAGAACTCCCTCTCTGGTAACATTCACAAAACCTGAAACATGATGAATCTCTCAAAGTCCTTGATTACTTTCTTGTTTTATCCACAGTATGCATGGTGCACTGGATCTGACCTTTGACCTCTTAACTACTGAGAGCTTGTAATGTTTGTTGAGCTTATTTTACTTTAGTAGACGCCTAGAATGTGAATGTATATCATGGTACTTTTATGGTACCATGGTGGAGTGCATAAATCTGTCACCGCTCACCGTAGTCTTCCATACTCAGTATCACATTTACTGATGTAACCCTGGGAACTTGTGTGGACTAGTGTGGACTGTCTCGGATCACTGCTCACTGTAAAACTGTGATGGTTCCCCAGAATCACAACAGTCAGTGTTGTAAATGTACGTGCTGCTGGGAAACAAACGGCCTCTTCAGTCCCAGGCACTGACGTTTTATGCATATACGGTAAACTCACTGTGGTACAGAATAGGTCATCAGAAGCAAGAAAACAGGGTGGAAAGTCTGTTTTTAATGCATTTTCAGGGTCCCAAGAAGAAAACTTTATTGAAGTGGGATTGTATGCTGTATCCATCCATAGTCAGTGTGTAGATATTGGTTGGCAAGGCCCTAGTTTGAAGAAGCAGACAGGAACATAGAAGCTAAGCACTTCACTGCTTTGGACGGGGCAGCAACAAAAAAGTGGTTTAGCTATCATAAAATAGACCCACCTAAAAATATCAGTATCAGTTGAAGTGTAGAATGTTTTACATTGCCCTCAGACAGACCTTTTTGGCAGGAAACTGAAGCTTTATATTGCTCACCAGACTCCCTTCACATAACACTAATATTACCTTGCAAAACACAGAAGTTACTGGCCTACCACTGCTTCAATCCAAATAACTTGCACAATTACAAAGAAACTAACCAATCAGTGCAGTGGATCAGCAAATGAAGTGCTTTGACAGCAGAGATTGACATAAATGCCTCAGCTGACCAATGCAAAGGACAGATGTTTTCTTAGTAGCTTAAAAGAGCAGTCTATCATTCGATTGTGCCAACATATACCTTTCTCGTTTATAAAGAAAGTTTTAGCTAATAGCTGGTTAGCTTAGGTAGCATGAAGACAGAGGGAGATATCGCCTAGCCTGACACCATATCGTAAAAAGCGTGGAATATGGTAAGGTGGCTGCACATGGCCAAGACTTAACACGTCCCTCCTCTTGTTTGAGCTAAGCTAACCTGCTGTAGGGCGCACAGCTCTATACTCTGTGCTGTCAATGTTCCATTTATGATATTTTGAAATATTTTATTTCTTTGAAAAGTCTCTTGAAAAGTGACTCATGTATGCAAATGTATGCTTTGTGTTGCACTATGAAACTTGTGAAATGTGTAAGTGTAATTGATCCATTATCCATGCGGAACATTTTCAGACTGCCACACAGCTGACTGTATGAGATGAGACAAGATTGTGTCTAATATGATAAACACAGGCCTTATGTACAGTTAGCTGTTTACTCCATACCACTGACAGCAGTTGATGGGTGACACTTCCTGTCTGGCTGAACAGGAAAACTTTTTATGGAACAAATATATTTTGGGGGGATTTTGCTGTTGTCAGTTAAAAGAGAAGATTCAAATGAATCCAAATGTGAATTACTGTATAATGTCACTGGCTCATAGTGTTGCAGCAGTGTGTCCAACACTGTTATGCTGCTGCACTGTCATCTGCCCTCTACCGCTCTCTTTCTTCCTGCCTCTTCATTAGTTGCCTCCAGGCTGACTGGATTTATTTAATTAGACTGTCGAATGATTGTGTTAGTGTGGATGAGAACACAGTGTGAGGATATATGAAGAGAAATACACTCAGTTATTGAGTGTGTGCGTGTGCCAGAGCATATTTGGAACAACATTTAATATTTGATTGTTTCTGTTTGTGTTTTGTTAATGAAACATTTTTAATCATCATAAATATGATGATGAGTCAAATTTCCTGTAATTCCCCATGTTTTTCTACTGGAAGCACATCTAACAGTCTTTGAAATAACTCCCGGCAGGTGTTGGACCTGCTTCAAATGAATTGCAGCAAGACCGAGAAGAGCATTTCTCCTCATGTACTGCTGCACATGAGGAACAAGTGGCAGAATGAGCTTGCGCTGCTGACAGATGTATTGACTTTGGCTGCGAGCCTACTGCTTCCTACTATGTTCCTGTTGGGTAGTAATCACTCACAATAGTTGAATGTCGTCCAATAGAAATAGCTGAAGGACTATCTCTCTTCCCTTCTCTTCACATCAGTTCCAAGGACAGTGACCCAAATGAATTTGGGAAAATAAAGCAGTGTCTGTTATTTTCATTATTTTAATCTGTGTACAGAGGACCAGAAAAAGATTACTTTCCATAACTGGGCCTTTAGGATTATACAGCAGTAAATAAAGTACATCAGGAATAGCAACAAAAATGTGAAATGTGAACATGACAAGTTCAAATTAAATAAAGAAATAATGCACTATAATTGGAGAAAGGTCGCAGAAACTCATCACCTTTTCAATTAGTTTATGTTTGCCTCCATCGTAAAGGTCGAAGGCTGTCGTGTTCACATGATGAGGAACGATGATGGTGTCATTTAGTGTAAGCTGATGTAACTGAGCCGCATGAAAACAAATGACTGTTTAGAGCACGGTGCCTCAGCTTGAGCACTCCCAACTGCTTCCATGGGAAAAAATACACTGGCACAGGATAAGATTCATGTGTCAACAGACATGTTTCTGATGTCTTTGTCAGCCTCGTATTCACAGTCAGTGTGAGCCAGAGCATTGTGAGCAGTTTCACCAAAATTGAATCATTGCTCGGGGCCTCTCGACAACATGGGGCCGCTAATCTTATGTCTTAGTCTTATGTGGGCATGTTTTCATAAAAGGAGCAGAATGATTGTGTTTAAATAGAAAAGCATGTCTACTCAAAGGAGACAATGTGTTGTTTTGTCAAGACATCAAAATTCATTTAAAATTAATTAAATCATTTAAAATTAAATTAATTTTTTTTAGCTGTTTTTGTTACATCTCAATGACCTGCAGTGACTTGGACTGGATTTTTTTTTATTTTTTTTATAGTCACTTAGAAATTCCCCTTCAACAAAGGCAGTCTTTCTTTGGCTGTCTCCCAAAGGCTACCATTGTAATATTTACTACACCTAAAAACTGTTTGGCACTGCAATAAATAAATGAGACTTGTTTATCAGCCGGTTTAACCGCAAAGCCTCAATAGACGTTTCAAAGAACACTTTATTATCAATTGTAACCTTTGTTATGTAACTCTGTACTGTGTGAAAACCTCTGCACGTCTTGCAGCCTGTGTGAACTACAGTATAACCATTTAAAGCCATATTTACCATTTAATAACCATTTAAAGCAACATTACATAGAATTGTATTTTTGCATTTTAAACCCCAGAGTTTCAACTTGACTGTCGTGAATATAGGCAGCTGTACATATGTATTTTGATTATATAATGATTATATTACTTACTATGAAAAACTAGCGAATCGACAACTTTGCCAACAGTCAAACACCAAGCAGGTACAACAACACGGGCTGCTATGCAGCCAGCTGTCACTTTACAGCAAGAGGTTGAGCTCAACGCCTGTCTTTAAGCATTTTATTTCATGAAGCTCGCACCAACCACTGAGAGTCAATGGCAGATTTACTTGAGTCAGCCTATGTTGCATTACATTCCATAAGTGAAACACTCAGTGACTTAGGGTTAGGGATGTGTTTCTCATGGGCTATCGTACCCAGGGCACCAAGTTACACAGTACAAGAACAGGAGAACGACAGCTGATTACAAGTCAGTGCTGCATCAAAATGATTTCAAATGTGTAATTTTATGGTACAAAAGTTACATAACATTGCTTTAATCACTACCAACAACATGTGGCTCAACATAACGTATAGTGTGATGTGCATTACTACATGTATGATTACAAACAGCAGGCCGTATGGTCCAGTCCTTTTGACGTCACGTTAAGGAGGCTTCCACTGGGACAAACGCTAGAGGATATTGCTGTGACGTGCAAAGCACTTTATGAATGGACGTCTGTTGTTCAGCGGATGAAAGGCCTCATAAGCCTTATGTCCGATTTTAAACAGATCTCTGATACTAAACCCGCCCACGTCCACTTGATCTTCCTCCGTCCTCTTCACACTCAGTTCCTCTCACCGCGTTCCCCTTTCACAGCCCAGTTTTTTCCACTTCGTCAGGGGCAGTGAGAGTCAGCGCAAAGCCCGAGCGGATGTGTTCACTCAGGCGGGGACAAAGAGGAGGGGAGCGCTGATGGCGGGGGCTTCCCTGATGATGTTGTAGGAAGATTAACGGCCTCGCTCTGCCACCTCTCTGTTAGATTATGACTTTGGGATTATGTCTGCATTTACCCACAGGAAAAGACTTTGGGGCACAGCTGTGACTTGTGGGCTTTTGCTGGTCAGACAGCTGTGGGGAAGTCAAAATCTCTCTAGGAGAGAGACAGTGCCTATTTTTACACAGTGCTCATACGTCGATGGGAAAATGTGTATTTCATGTCTGCATGGAACTTTTTCATATTCATTTGGATAAAGTGCAGTTTTTTCCCAATTTATAATTAATGAGTTAACATCTACATACATACATTATGTACATTCATACAGAAGATTGTACGAATATGATGAGAAACACGTGTGTGTGTGTGTCTGTATTTGGTTTGTGTACGTGCAGTCAGAGGAGCAGTGATTAATGCTCATCTCTGCTTCCTGCTGGATTAGTGTGTGAACATCGTGTGTATCATCACGACAACGGTCCCAGCAGTCGTCCTCTGTCTGGACTGTTTCATTCAGTGACAAAAGCATCATCTGCAAAAACATGAAATATTAGACTCATTGTATTTTTGAGGATCTGTGTTACGCGAATTTGTTAAAATGGTATAGCGACTAAAAAGCAGGTCAGCATTATATCGCTGGAGAAGGATTACAACGTAGACTTTCTTTCCCCTTTAATAGCATGACTGTCCATGAAATTTTAATTTCATGGCTCAAAGATATTGGCAAAGATACTAAAATGTAAGCCTTGTGGGGAAAACGTGAGATTTGACAGGTGATAAAAGACAGTAAGATATTCTCTCATCATCATTCTTTCTTCTTGTCACTGGTTATTTTTCTGCTGATGTAAATGATGTAGATCATTATATCTTAGACGTCTCTGTCACCACCATGACTTAAACATTATTCAGCTGATGAACTTGTGATGCGTTTCAGGGGCGTGGGGACTTCATCCTGCAGGCCTGTTTAGCGTCTCTTCCAACAGTTCATCTGCACTCGCTGATAAATGAAGAGTTGTGCGTGTGTCTGAGACACAAGGAAATTATTAAGCTATTATTAAGCAAGCACCAGTTTGCTGCCAAGCCCAGTTACGGTTAGAGGATGGACCTAGCGTCCAATAGAAATGCACACAGAGTAAATTAATATCAGTCATGTGGGGAAAGAGGTCACACAAGCACATCTCACAAAATGCCAGACTGCTCCTATAACACCAGATTTCTCATGTGGACAGTCTGGGAAGAAACCCTTTGAGTTTAAAGTGGAAGATTTACATAAAATTATCTGCATGTTATTTTACATTGCAAAATGAATACATATATCAACAGAGTACATTTTCTGGAAAATCAATTGAATAACTGTTTATGGATAAAACAACCAGAGAGTAATATCAGCTTATATTTGAACCATAATTCTGTTTCACTAATGCCACACTCCTTTAGGGGCCTATAATGAAGGGCCCTCTTTAAAGATGAATGTCCTGAGTCTATAGACTCCAATAGGAGAAGTGAATGTGAGGACAGATTTTGAGTGATAATTTTGCCCATAGTCACCTAAGACGATATTGGACTTATTTTCTACAAGCCACATAGCTTCACAATATTCCGACAGACAAACCAGGAGAAAACTAACTTTGTTTGAGACCTCTGCCTCTGTCTAGTGGTTCAGTTCCACCAGGCATGGGTGCAAGGCATTCCAGCTGCGCCGTGGCTGATCGCTGCAGTTCTAGACAATGTTTGTGATAGAAAATGACCAAATCTAAGCTAGTTAAAGTCCGGCAGGCAAAACATGGTAGGATATGAAAACCAAAACTGCAACGTCAGTTTTACAGAATAAATAATATAATCATCACAAATACACATGTTCTATATTTATGATCAGAGAGTTCTTCCTCTAGAGAGCAGAGTTTTTTCAAGTGAAAACTTGCAGCTGAAAACAAAAAGAAAAAAAAAATCTCAACATCAGTTAAATACCCACGGGATGATGATGAGGAGGCATTTTATTCTACAATCAAAACGTCAGCGGATCATAAAAACCAATGTGGGTCATTTCCAAAGAAGTGTCAGCAGTCAGTAAATACGATCATAAATTTTGCACTATTAGCATGTTTCTGTTCAGCTATTACAAACCTATAACTGTGTCCTATGACTTCCTTTCAGATAATTTTAATATGTCAATCCCAATTCCATGACCCTGTCCTGAACCAGATAGCCGAAACAATGGACTCGCATTTCAAGGTGAGGTGGCTAACCAAGCCATGAAACTGATGGTTAGAGGAGTGGCTTCAACGTCAGTGTTCAGTAATTCACATTGTAGACGATGCAAATGTGGCACAAGAATTTGATGCGCCTCATCTTGTCCAGTCTCTTTGTAACAACCTTTCATTATCAAATAAAATATCTCTATCAGGTTTGTTCCAACCCGATTCCAGACTTGTTCATCACTCATTAGTAAGAATACAAGTTGGATTTGGTCCGGCTTGGCTGACACATCACTACAGCTACGTCTCCATTGGGTGTGAACACAAACAGAAATCAACAAATAGATTGCAGGTGAAAACTATGATTAATCAAGTACTCTCAACTCAACTCTTCAAAAACATGAACGTGAACATAAAGTGTGCACAGATGGACTTGTGGCTCCATGTTACTGCACGGAGCTCTACAGAGAAACTGAGAAATAGTCTGTTTTCCTCCTTAACACAATAGATTGCAGTGCCAGGAATTCATAATGAGACGGGAGGTAAGACAGCCGACAGCCATTTTCACTGAGAGGCCGTGCTGTGTTTCTGGACATCTGGTCCAGTCTTGCTGCTAACCACAAGAACGGACTCAAACCACATGTATCGCATCACCTTCTACTGTCCTGCTGTACAGACTGGAGCAAAGCCCAGTGGAAACATTTGGAGATGTTTTATAATACTGATAGACATAACTGTGTCTGTATGGCTCCAGAAAGAACTATGAAGCCTGTAGGACTGCTACCTTTCACAGACACGAGTTCGACTTCCTGAGATTTCCTGAAATTCTAGAGGGGTGAGTATTTGTGCTGAACCTAACCGATGTAAAACAACCAGAAAGTAACATTTAATCTTTCTGATTCACCGCTTTTCTGACTACTGGCACTTCCTCACCTTGGTCCTCCTCTATTTCTCTCTCAGATAATCAGATGCAAACCAAATGAAACCTTTATTTTGCAGCCAGGACTGCAATCCAGAGAAGCTGGATGAAATAAAGCTGAAATAAACCATCTTACCAACTGGTTGTGCTGTATTGTGCTCATGAAGAGTCAGTGTCTTCAGTCTGGCAACCTACATGAGCTTTGCGTCAAATTCAAAATACAGAATTTGGACTGCTGTACCATTTTTAACCACTAGCTGTCAGTGTTACATATTGCTGCTTTAACATAACTAGCAAAAGTCCAGGCTAACTAACCTTTGAGTAACTTGGAATGCTAAACACGGCTGTTAGCTGTGCAAACATACTGTATGTTACCAAGGAAAATGCACATTATGCAAATATCAGATAGATGCATATTCTATTCTAATATTTACTTACCTCTACAGATGAGATCATGCAACGCGCAACTCATCTGCTTTTATCTGTCCATGCGTACGGTGAAATCTCTGACAGCTGACACACATTCACAATTATATTGTCTTGTCTTATCAATTAAAATGTATAAATACTCAAATTCATATATTCAGGCCACGTTCATACACCCTGTGGTCTGAATGTCACATACCTGCAGTGTTCATTAGATACCAGCAGTTTGATTCTGTCTCTCTCTACACAGTGTAATGAAGGCAAAATGTTATCTTACATAAAAATAAAATCGTAATAAAATCCTAGCTTCAGGAGCATCAGAAACGACAAGATCCAGACAGTCAGACAGACAGAACAATCTGTCGCCAGATTATTTTTGGTGTGTCTACTCCTGTTTGTTTGTGTAGATAATTGGAATCAGATGCTATCTGACGATGACTTAGGGAATAATTGTGATTCCATGAAACTTACTGTCACCAAACCACAGGCACCAAAATGATTTCTGTCCTCTCATGTGGTGTGAAGACAGCATTAAAAACAATGTTGTGTTTATGTGTTATGTGACATCTTAGACGGCTGCTCAGCCTTGGAGCAGTAGGGAGTTTTTTTTTAGGGTATGAGAACCTGTAGCAGTCAGCAGAAAGAGACAGAAGGAGGCTGGAACACAGAAAATACAATAAAGCAGATAACACTGAGATTTAAAGGCTCCCTGTGACATCCATAAACACTCTGCTTCTGGGAATACACTTTTACTGCAGCTGTTATGTAAGTCCGAGTCTGTTTTGGCACCTACGGTCAAACCGGGATGCTCGTCACAAGATTCAGTAATGGTTGAAAACAGAGTCTTATTGTAACAGCTCAAACGTACACTTGGCTACTGTTTCCATATGACTCCATGCAGCTTCTATGTATGATACTGCTGTTAATTTCATTAACAAAATATAACCCTGAGTTTCTTAAATATAAAACCCTGAGTTTCTTAAATATAGGTTTATCATAACTTCATTGCAAGCATTTTCACTACTTGGACAGGTAATACACCAACTATGTAATAAAAGGGGCCTTAATGCTACTATGTAATAAAAAACACAAAAACAAATGTTTCATTGAAAAAAGTGTACATAATAATAATCAGCAGCTAATTAAATTGAATCAAAATGGAGATGCAGAGTGCTATTTTGGGCTGAATACAACCTCTGAAACCAGTGATGGTCAGTTTGAGATTACAGCATCATACCTGTTGTGGAGAAATCACTGAAGCCAAAGGTCAGTGGTGAGGTCAGGAAGAAAGAAAGTGTTCAGGAGCCTCTGATGTCTTATGCTGTATTATTTATTAGCACTTGATCAAGGAGAATTAGAGACATTCTCATAAAGCATCACAAGTGCCTGAGTCGGTCTCACAGTCTGCCTAACTCATGTTGGTGGACAGACTTTAAACCCCAAGATAACATCACAAACACTATACGCCCTGAATTAGGTAGAAGAGAATGCTTTCACCAAGGATGGTGTCTTTGTCAACATGATTAAGTCTGGAGACACAGATGTCTGTTTACGCAGATTGGAATGTCAGTGGCAAGCTGTCTATTATGTCTAAGCTATGCTATGCTGAGGACCTCAAGGCCCACATGTGACTTCATGTAACCTTGTATAATGTCTGTATGTTTGTGCTTTTATTATATTCCATTTAAAAGTATGTATGTGTCACTCAGAACACTACAATAGAAAATTCCAATACCGAGGTGAGTTTCTGGCTAGGTCTGGCTCCTGGCATCTCTGGCAGAATTAGGTTGGTTAGCTACACAGGTGACTTAGCTAATAACAGTTAGTGGCTCGCTACTAGCAGTCTTTTCATCAGTGTAGTCTGTGAATGACTTTGGTACTGTTCCATTATTCCATGTTGACCTTGGAAGATGTAGTCAGTCTGGTTACTGAGCAGCGGCTTTGTCGCAGTTAGCAGTTAAATGACGGTTGGCTACCTTAAAAAGTAGTTAGGATAAGGGTGTGCTCACACAGAAAATAAATGAAATGCTTTGCGATAATTGATGCAAGTGTACATCCATTGCACCAGCTGACATGACTGAAGCAGAATATGCAAATTTCACATTCCAGAGATGCTGCTTGTCACCATCACCATCATGATGTAGTTATTTAAGCATGCTTTTGATCCAATTATTGCAATCAAAAGACGGCAGTTCATTTTGGACTTACGCAACTATAGTAAACCAAATTAAGTCACTCGTACGAGAAAGCAAGTGATCACACAAGCAAACTGGACACAATGCAGAAATTTGCTTCTCATTTGGTGGGAAGACGCGATGAAGACATCAGAGGGAAACAGCAAATATTGTTATATTGTCTATAAAATATGGTCTGTTTTCATTAAATAAATACTAAATAAATTACTGTTAAAATACTGTTTGGCAGTGTCACAAGCAAAAAACGTTTCATTACACGCTCCACCTAATATATCTTTTATAAAACACATGAATTTTGAGGTCATGGGGACTTTAAATTCTGTTTAGCTGAATTATAGCTGAATTTAAAGACTGAATTATAAAGAGGACAACATTCAGCAATTTTAATGAACCTTAGGTCACCTCTGTCAGCAGACATGTTTGATCCTGATTTAGTTATGCACAGAGCTTTTCTCTATATATGTGCATGAAAGAGGTTCACTATTAAAAACCTGATTACATAACAGGAAATGGACAGACTAGAGGCTCCAGAAAACTAAATCTTAGGCCTCTTTCATTGCCAAGATGTCACAGAACAATGAAACATTTGGTATCAGCAATTGAAAGCCAAACTATCTCTGACACCGCACAACAGCTTCACAAGAACTCCTGAGAGGTGCTTTGATGCGGTTAGCATGCAGTTTGAGGATCCTTGACGTCACCATTTTGTATCTCGACAAGACCCGTATTTCTATTAATACGGTATGTGTTGGATTTAGAGGACTTTATAGAGCTCAGAGTGGAGTGTTAAAGCGGTCTGTTTGTATAACGATACTCTTGTCATCCTTCCTGGGAAGTTATCTGTTCCAAAAGGTCAGAGACTGTTCAGGAGACACTTCAAAGACTTAAGAAGCACGGGGGCTTCCTGAAACAGGGGATCTTGGTTTTGAGACTGCCATCTTTGATCAGAAAGTATCTGTTCTGTCTTTAGTCTAAACCATGGTTTAGATTTAAACCTGGTTCTTGCATGCATTTGTTCTCAGACATACAGCAGTGGCTCAGGCTACATGCTCTCCTCCTGGCCTGAGACTGAATTCCATGTTGTGATTTCTCTGCTGTGACTGCAGTAGTTTGCCCCTCTCTACTTTCCCACTAGTTAACTAAACAAAGAAGACTAAATTTAAAGAATTCTAAATCTGGCTGCATTTTTCCCAGTTAAGAGTCCTAACTCAAAGGGAAATTTTGCAAAATACACTTGAGAAGATTGATAGCATTCTCACATTTGTCTGGTAAATATGAAGCTATGCTATGCTAAGGCTGGCTGCTAAGGCTGGAAAACAGCAGATCTGTCCAAAGAGAACAACATGTGCCCACCAGCACTAAAGCTCACTTATTAACACATTATATCTCATTTATTTAACCTGTACTAAAACACTCAAGTCATTTGGCAAGAAATAGTCAAGCACATGACCACTGTAACAGCAGAACATGCGTCTTTACATATATGTTTTTTGTATGGATGAAACAAACAAGACATAATATGCAGGCCTACTTATTATTAAGCTAAGCTAACTGTGTCCCTATGTCTTCATTCTTTTGTGTTAAGCTAAGCTTAGCTAATTGTGAATAAATGCCAAAAATATTGAACTGTCATCCACATTCTTTTCCCAGCTTCCTTTGCTCTCCCTTGTCTACTTCTGCTTCCAACTCTGATTTCCTATGTTTCCCAGAATGCTATTTGACAGCCCTCTGAGAACTCCATAAATACCTCATAGCTCTATATTTGTCCCTTCGTGGTTGTTTTATTTTACTACAGCATTATGGTGCTAGAAAACAGCAGTTCTAAAGGACTAATGGTCACATATTAATTTTTAGCAAAACTCATAATGGCTGCTGGAAGTGATGTCTTTCTTTTACACATCCACTCCATGCTTAAAATCTCTGGCACTTGTGTACACATGCTGTAGTGGCATTAGCATGGTAAGCTAGGAAACAGCAGAATGGCTCCATGCTGGTCATCTACATGGGAAAGAATTTTGCAGCCATTCCCAGAAGCCACATTAATCATTTTCCCGCATGTCAAATTTTTGATTCACTTACCATTGGCAGGGGTGATGCAGGGTGGCCACATCAAAATAAAACTGAGGAAACCTCCAGATTTGACTGTTTCTGTTTAATATATTTGAAGTGGTGTGATCATTGACTGAATTGGTCATAAAGCACTCTAAAAATGTGGCAGCAGTTTTGCGTCACGCTAATATTTTGATGCGGATTCCAGATGACTTTGTCAACAGTAGGAAGACTAACTTTAGCTCTCAGTCCCATAGCTTCTGCTTAAAGTACACGCTAAACCAATATTTTTCTCCTGGGAAATGGTAGCTTGTCATTTTCTCTTGTAAACAGGTCCAGAGCAAGCTACTGTATTTGAGTCTTATGAAAGCAGATGCATATGGTTTTCTGCATTTTTTGTGTAGGCTGTGTGTGATTTAAACATTTTAAAGCTAGGTTCAAATGAGTCACAGTTTTCCCCAGAACATTTTCATTGGAAATATTGATGTTAGACACTGGCGGGTTGTCAGCAGTGCGAGCACTTGGGTTACACAAACACAGATCTATCTAATCTATTTAAAATCTATTTTACAAAGTGATCTATGTCGTGAAGGATACTAACTGAAGGGATAGTGGAAACCTCCTGTCCTTCACATGACACATTAAAGTTCCTCATTTTCCAGCCAACTGTCCATATTGTATAATTACGTCAAAGGACAAGATACATGGTGTGGAGGTCAAGGTGGTGGATGGTCATGTAGATGTCAGGAGACTGAAGTTCATGTCCCATCAAAGACCTGGAATAAAATACTGCCTTTTAATGGTTTTTCCAGTAGTACTAACTGTTTTAGTTGCCTAACCCCAACCATACAGCAATCATAGTTTATTTGCCTATAAATATGACCTTTCCCAACCTTTCCGCAACTAACCAAACAAGCAAAAATAAGGGACCAGAATCGAACATGAACATTGCCTCATCATTGGGTTAAATGAAATCAGATCTTCTATCGTCTCGTCACACGGCCTGCAGAGGCACTTGGCTTAGCAAGAGAAAACAAACAGATTTATTCCATTAAAAAACAACAAAAAGGAGGCACCCACTGCGAGGAATCAAAGAAAGATTTGGAGTGAAACCAAAAACTCATGAGACTTGAAACAGAGAAATGTAACTACTTTCTCACACGCATATGTTCACAACTGACAAAGGAAGAGGAGAGAGGGCAAACAAACTTCCATCATCCTAGGTGGATGCCATAATCACTCTCTCTTTTTCTCTCTCTATCCATCATTTCCCCACCAGACAAAGTTTTGACATTGCTGTCTACCCGCCGCCCCAACACTTCCTCTCCATTATCTCCTTCTTCCTTCATCACCTCCCCACACACAGATGCGGACTCATCAACTTCTGCCTCCAAAATCGTTCATGCTCTCCGCTCTTGAGAGGGACCTTTTAAAATCCAAAATGTTGTGGCAGCTTGGGGCGTTGGCTGTACCGGTAACCATCAGGGGCTGAGCTCAGATTCTTCTCAATCAGACAATTTGCATGTGAGCGTTACACATTACTTTAAAAATGTGGAAATTGGAGAAGCAAGGAATGGGTTTGGATTTGATATAATGGAGATCTGTCAATGAACATTCCGGCCACTCACATCCAGGTCATGAATCTTTATGGTGAGTGCTGTGGGCTCTGCAGCCGTGTCCACTGTTTTCTCCACCTTTCAGCAGATATTGGTCCAGAACCACACAGTTTGCATGGCCTCAGTCCTGTTACTCAGACAGGCCTGAAACATGTTTGATTAACACTCGACTCTTACAGTGATGTTGTTCTCATGTCCTGCTTGCTGTCCACTACTGGCGGTGTCTTTAAATTGAGTTATGTCTACGTTCATGCACGTGGCAGAGCAGGTAGCTTCATTAACATACCGACTGGAGGATGTCAGAAAATTTGAGTAAAATACAGACTTTACTAACCCTGTGTGGATGAGATGCATGGAACACAGATGTGTGTGTCTGTGTGTGTGTGTGTGTGTCATGATAACTTCTAAATCATGAGGTCCTCTTTTACGGCTAGTTCCTGTTGCTCAGAGGCACTTCCACACAAAAAACAGAATTGGCCATATAGTGTATTTCCCTCAGGAGGTGGTAGAACAAAACAACTAGAGATCACATCACACTAATTTGTATATTTGAGATCACAGAAATGTTACTAACCCAAATCTTAATCATTGGTTATAATTACCATTAAAGTCGGTATCACTCTCATCAATATGCTTTTAAATCAACTTCATATATAAATTCTGTTGTATAGGCATGGAACTGAAGTGTCTCTTCTATAGACTGGATATAGGATGGATGTTAAAGTCCTCCTCCTCTCTCCTAATCCAAAACTGGACAAAGACATTGAGCTCATGGAGTCTGACTCCGGCACTTCGACTTCGAAAAAAAAAAAGTGGAGGGGAAAATTTGCCAAAATCTAGCAAGCAAGTTTATGAGGTAACATTGAATGCAATGTTACTCAGTCAGTGTTCTGTTGTTGGTTGTTTCTGGTGCCCTCAGACGGTCAAAAATCAGTTATTGTAGGTATAAGGTTCAGAAAACTTCTTTAACCGTGACAATGTTGTTTCACAGTGTTCCACTTGTTTGTAGGAAAAGTATATGTGATATAAAAAGTGATATATACAGACAGAAGTTTGAACCCAGCCTTCTTTCACAACTCCCCACACCTGGAAAACACTGCAGAAAGTGGGCGTGCTTGTTGGATTGCCAGTTCATATTTAATTGCCAGGTCAAAAAGCAAGCATCTCAGTGAAAGCATACCGATGCATTAAGGGTGTGTCAACAACCATCTATGGCTAACTGTGTTGAATACCAGAATCTGATGTGATATAGTGGAAGAAAGGTGATGGAAAATGGATTTGTTCTTTAATTCCTCAAGCTCCTAAAAAAAGGAAACTGCCTCTGCTGTCCTGAATCTTTTCATCTGCCTCTTCATACAGGACAGGACTGTGGAAATAATTCATGTTGTGTGTCTGTCCTCCCAGGGAAAAAAAATGCTGCCGACATGTCTGGGACGAGAGGAGATAGGAGGAGAGCGACTTCTGAAAGTAGAGGAGGGGATGACAGAGGGAGAGAAGGATGGGATGAGTGAAAGAGTGAGGCAGAAAAGAGCGTGTGGGACGGAAAGAGACTTGTCAAAACTTGGCATCTTTGCTGCCTCACCAACTGCTTTTAGCATACCACTTTTACTCAGGACAGTGTGTGTGTGTGTGTCTGTGTGTGTGTGTGTGTGTCTGTGTGCTTGAAGGCTGAATCCACAAATCATACACCCAATCCCTGACAACAGATTTAAGTCAAGAAAATGTAACTCAAATGCAAAATTCAATGCAAATAAACATTGTTTTACTTTACAAGAGAGATCAAAAGTATATTGTTCATATTCATATTCATCAAATTGTCGCAATACTCAAATCTGGATGGCCGGAATAGAGGTTTAGAGATTTGTCAATGAGTGTGTGCACTCCACGAGTATATACAGACGGGGGTGCAAATTAAAGGAAAAATGAACAAAGTGTGATCAATCATTTTCTTCCACTCATCCGAGGTCAGATTGTAGTGGTTTAGGTTGTTCCAGCAAAGCATTCCAGCTCCTCCTGGGGGATCCTGAGGTGTTCTCAAGCCTCCAAAGGTGTCCACAAGGCATCCTAATCAGATGCCTGAACCACCTCACCTGGCTCCTTTCGAAGCAAAGGAGCAGTGGCTCTTCTCCAAGCTCCCTGCCCTATCTCTACGGCTGAACGCAGCCCCCATGCATTTCCCATCACTTGTGAACAACACCCAGAGATACTTGAACTCCTTCATTGAGGCAGCAACCCACTCCTAACCCAGAGGGAGCATTCCACCATTTTCCAGCAGGGAACCATGGCCTCAGACTTCGAGGTGCTGACTCTCATCCTGACTGCATCGCAAAAGTGCCTTAGTATGTAGGACCATCACTGCCAGAACAGCTTCATTGCACCTTGGCATTGACTCTATAATTCTCTGAACCATACCCGAGGAATGAACACCACTCCTTCAAAAGATACTCCCTCACTTGGTGTTTTGATCATGGTGGTAGAGACAATTCGGCCAAAAGGTGTTCAAATGAGATCTGGTGAATCTCCACCATTTTATAAGTTTGCAATTTTTCCTTTAGACTTCTTGGTTGCATATACTTTGGGCGTTTTAGCCATACTAGCAGCTGGACTTTTTGTCCAAATGTAATCTTCTCCAATACCTTGTTTCATTCTGCAAACTACCTATTTTCCCATCATCCTCAGCTGTACCTTGTGTGTTTTGTTCTAATTATCAAATGTTAGCATGCAGACACATTAAACTAAGGTGGTATACACATTAAACAGCAGCAGTAAAACTGTCATTGCATGCATGTTAGCATTCAGATTTTAGCATTTAGCTCATAGCAGCATGGCTTCATAGAGCTGCTAACATGGCTGTAGTCTCTTAGTCTTGTTTGATATCACATAATAACCGATCTGCCCAAGAAGCATGACGTAGCCAAATGTACATGAGCTAATACAGATACCTCAAACATTGGAGCCCCTGGTGGTAGAGCACGGGCTTAGCTTTTCTAGGCCCCCTGGGCTTCTCATCAATTTCCTGGATCCCATTTTGAGAACCACTGTGCTGTGATTATCAGGTTGTCAGTAATCTCATTGTAACCCATTCTAACTCAGAGATAAGTGTGGTGCTTGACGTATACAATAATATGGAGCATTTACAGTAGCAATAAAACCTGTCTGTCCACCTCATTTCCCATTCTCTACACACACAGTGAAAATAACCAGAGGGTAGCTTCTATAGGGGCATGATACTATACATTAGATTAAAAAGGAATAGGATCATGTTACTGTCAAAAAATCACATGGCTCTTGTTACAGGCCAGACAGTGTGTGTGAGTGTGTGTGTGTGTGTGTGTGTATTTGTGTGTGAATCTAATCAGTGCTGAATAGGGAAGGACTTTTGTCTATTTATGGTGTGGTATTTCCTGGATTTTACTACAAGTACAGTTCAGGGCAGAAACGCAGCAGAAGATGATTGAACGTGAATTTGGATCCTCTGAAATTGTGAATTCTGTCATGATTTTGCTGCGAGACAACACAAGTGAGGGCAGGCTGTAGTGTCAGAGAGATGACGGAGAGGGAAATCACGAGGGAAACAATAATGGAAGGGAAGGAGAGAATGATAAAAAAAATAACTCTCTGTTGTTCTCTCTCCCATTCTGTTCCTGGCACTCCAGTCTGGGATGCTAATTCAGTAATTGATCCCGAGACGCTGAGGTTACTTTGTGTGTGTGTGTGTGTGTATGTGTGTGTGTGTCTGGGGTTACAGCCCTTCTTGTTCTGAATCAGGGATGTGGAAGAGGAGGAAGGGCCACCCCCTGGGAAAACAAAGAGAAAGAGGAGGAAATTACAGAAAGAGAAAGAGAGGAAAACAGGAGTTTCTGCGACAGAGAGCTGAGCTGATTTAATGGGAAACTACAGAATCAGAGGAAGGAATGAAAGAGGACGAGACGAAAATGGGAATGGGAAATGTTCTTGTATAAAGGGCTGCCCCGGTGTTGTAGGAATTCAAAGATGCCACATGAACCAAAATGTCCCTGGTTCAAATCTGCTGTGTTACATGACGTACCCGATGCCTCTCCTCTTGTTTTTCTGTCATCAGTTTTTACCATCAAGCATCAATAAAGGCATTAAACCCCCACAGAAATGAAGAAGATGGGATTGTCTATGGATGCACAGCTGGCGGAACAGCTAGAGCAGTAGATGTCTGAGTTCACTGAGATTTAACTCAAATTGCAGTTGTATTGCGTAAAAATATTTAAAGTTGCAATCATTTCACTGCATTTCAACGGAACAAGATGTAACAGCCACACTAAGCTAAAGAGCTGCAGATTAGAGAATGCACAACTCCTGCAAGTTCACCAGCTCTTTGCAGAAAAGTCAGATCTGCTGGGTATCATCAGCACAAGAAAACTCACCGACTAAAGCTTTTACTCAAACAATGTAAAAGAAAAAAATACACTGAAACGCCACATTTAATTAAAAATACAACTTAGGATAACTTATTTGATGCCAGCAACATGTTTGAAAAGAGACATGGGTCATGTTTAAGGGTCAATGTGGTTTGATATCGTCTTGCTGAAGAAAAAAACAAGGCTGTCCCTGAAAGAGAGGCCACCTAGTTGGCAGCATACGCTATGTTGCTCTAAAAGCTGTGTATATGTCATCATCATGTCACATACACTAATACTACCCCCCATACCATCATGGATGCTGGCTTTTGAACTGTGTGTTGATAACAAGGCGGATGGTCCCTCTCCTCTTTACCCTGGAGGACGCAGCGTTCATGATTTCCAAACAGAATTTTGATGCAGTGCAGTCTGAGGGCCTCGAGACTTCCTCTGATTCTCTGAATCTTTTAAAGACATTATGAACTGTAGACAACGAAATGGTGAGGCCCTCTCCATCTTTACTTCCTGTGACCCTGGTTATTTGTGGGACGTTCCACCATGTGCTGATGGCATCGAATTCAAAAGGAGCATATTACAACAGTAACATTTCTCTGCACCTGTCTTTGTTCAGTGCTTTGCACATATTCATGTTTTGTTTGTATTAACAATAGTTCTTTAGAGACGGGCTTGTAAATTAAATCCATCTTGCATTCTTTTCAGGCAAATTTGGCAAACTTGGACACATCAACATGAAAAGTCCATGCCAAGTATTGAAATATATCAAGTGGGGATGTTTCATGGAACATTAACTCCCTTGAGCTGTTATAATACTGTATGAACAAGACAAAAGAAAAAAACATTTTCCATCCACACAAATCTGGATATCAGCTCTCAACTGTGCAAAATGGTTTCTAGATAAACAAGATGTAACGCGTGACTCAGGGGAACTTCTGTTTGACATGCACATACTGTATACTATATTTTGAAACCATTTTGCTTCAGACGTCAGTAAACCTGAGTAATGGATATGTGTGAAGAAAGACAAACAGGACAAAATAGTAAAAGTCTTCAGAGGACGCACACGTTGTACATCATGTGACTCCTCACCCACTGTCCTGTGAAAATATCACATGCTGTACATACAGATTTGAAGGAGCTCACAATGGTGTCAGTATTTCACACTGATCTGTCCACACACGTCTGCTTTGAACAGAGGGCAGCTGAAGGATAACACACCCAATGAATCGCCGTTTGTGACATTTCTGACATGAAAAGGCCCGAGGCATAGACGAGATTACAGCTTATTATATGTATCTAATGACTTATTACACACTAATTCACACGGATGTTACATGTCACTGAGGTTGCCTGTTCATAATTAGATCCCCGCTGCACTCATTTGTTAGCTATTGTTCCACATGAGCCAGTGAATGATGTTCTGTTCCACCACGCACCTCGCCAACTGACGGCACGAACACACATTTTTGTTAAGAGTTGCAGAATTTTCGATTACAGACGTTGTGTAAAATGCTCATGTCTCTGAATATGATTATTTTCTTTTATGAATATAAATGATCCTAAGTTAAGTAAAAGCAGACACACAGATGGACACCGCAGCCACGCACATTGCACTCCATCCTCGCCGGGATTCTTCAGGTTTCTGCAAACATCTGTAGTTTGGCTGCAGCAACATAAATGTGAAATTAGTTTAAACTGACCTGAACTCAGCATTCCTTCTGTTAAAACACCATCCATGCATATTTACTGTATACTGCTGTAGCAGCACATTTCTGTGAGTCAGAACATTTCTAAAGATCTCTGGTTGGTCAGATATTCATAAAAATGATTTACAGCAAAGTTGTTTTTTCCATATGACACCACGTTGGTCTTTAATCTGAGTATTTAGCTGAACATGACAGAGGTGGCCAACACGAAACAATGCCCCAAAACATTTCCATCAGGAATAAAACACGCCACAGCTTCAGAAACAACGCCAACTTAAAAACACAAACGAAAATCTAAAACAATTCCAATGACTCATGCTACCAATAATAATAAATTTTTTTTTTAAAAATGTCTTGAGTATGTCTTGAAATTCTCTGTCTCATCTTGGATTCGACTGCATCTTTACTCTAGTTTGACCTGCTACAGTTTCATAATTAACTAAAAATAAAAAGTCGTTCTACAGTCTAGTTTTAGAGCAAACACTTCTGTAGCACAAAAAAAAAGAGGTCAATCCAAGGTTTAACCACGCGCCAACAGCTGCAGTCAAATTTAACTAACAGTATTTTATTTTTTAAAAAAGAAATGTTTATGGCAACACCACTAACTTGACTCCTTTCTAATTTTACATTTTTGTCACTGTGTGCCTCTAGACGTTGCCTCCCTCCTTCACACGCACCTCTAGAAAGTGACTGTCAGCCGAAACCTAAAATTTGACAAAACAGCGTCCAAAAGAAATCACACAGCTGTCTGTAAATCCTACAATACACTTACTGAGAAGGCTGCGAGGCGTGTGTCTCACCCAAAGAGATGGTAAATATTAGCCACATGTTAGCTACCTAAGCATGCTATATACTGTACTGTCTGGTCTTGGTCTTGACTCTGTCTCGACCCTTCAAAGTTTTGGTCTTTTCTCAGCCTTGATACACTCTGGTCTTGACTTGGTCTCGGTTTAGCTGGTCTGGACCGCCATTTACCAAAGAAAGTGCTCTGCAGAACATTTGAAGCAATGCACCATTTCTAGTTTCACCACGACAAACCTGAAAACATGTAGAAATAACCTGCAGAGAACCTATTTCAAGCTTGTGACATGTTCCAAAGCTTAAAAATGTTAATAATCATGATTTCTTCTTCACACCTATTCTTGACCACATGATGTTTTTCATTGAGGGCAAGGAAAAGTGTTTAGGAAAGGACGTAGGCTGATGGTTTCTATATGTGTTAACATCACATTACATACATAACCCTAACTCTGCAATGTAGAGAAGTAAAAGTAGAAGTAAGTACCTTAACCTTAACTTAAGTAAATATATATAGTTACATTCCACTACTTAACATGACTTGCTGTTGTAATACACACCCATGACATACAACACCCAGAAACATGATCCAGAGTGAGTGAGCATGCCTAGAGGCCCTGCAGAGGTCGGGTTCAGGGTCAGGGTCAGGATCAGGGTCAGGATTTGTACGATCACCTGCAGGGTAAATGACACCAATACTTTCTCTCCCTCGAGAACACACACTGAAATCCTCACTCAGACTTTGGATTGTTGCTCTAACCGAGTTTTCTTATCAGTACTATCACCTGAGCGTTTTATCTCATCTCAGCACTGAACCTGAACCTCAGTGTTAACATATCTATGTGATAACCAGCTTCATGATGCTGGTTATCATCCAGTGTTAGTGTTGGTGTATCGAGTCATCCAAAGAAAGACAGTTAATGCTGAGCACTTTCCTCTGACTGTCCTGAATGACCCGCTCGCTCTCTGTGTGGCTTGCAGTGAGCACAAGCAAAGAGGAGCGCTGTCAACACAGATTAAAGTTATAGAGATTAGATGAGTCAATGTTTCTGCTTTCAATTTACTGACCCTGAAAAGTCTGTTTCTGGTATTAGCCAACATCTGCGTGTGACAAACAGAAGAGAGAAACTCGAATCTTGATCGACAGCAGGAGTAATCATGGAGGTCAGAGTTGAAAAGCATCGCTTGGCTTTCATATTCATGTGTTCACATATACGCTGTGGGTCAAGCAAGCTGTGCCACACACACACACACACACACACACACACACACACCCACACACACACACACACACACACACACACACACATTTTTCTCGCAGTTCACTACCTCAGCTTGGTGATATCATGGTAATTTCCTTGTGTGTGTGTGTGTGTCTAATGTCTTGGGGGATATTTTAAAGTGAGCTTGATAACGCTGTAATTTTCCTTTTCCTGCTGCTTCTAAATTATATTATTACTATTATTACTATTCAGAATCTTCATCTGAATCTACGCTGTGATTTTATCAACCAGTGTCTGAACTTGTGTTGATGTTTTTTTTTCTGTTAATGCCTTGCCATGAATCAGCTTTTTTCTTAAATGTTGAAGGTTTTTCCTCGGATAAAAACAGTCCAAGCATTGATTCATGTCCTTGTATGGCTGTATGAACATGATTTCTGAAAACAGGATTTAAGATAAGAGCAGAAAGGCTGACACACGGTGGAAAATGTTTGAGATGCCAGTGTGTCTGCTTTTAACAGATGAACCCTCGAGCTGAAAAATGTCTGTTTTTCATCATTTTGGTCTCCAGTGTCAGCCCGAGCTAAGATTCATCAGCAACACACCCCGCTGAGCTGAGCTGATATGAGGAACTGCAGGAAACTGGGCCTGAAGTATGTACAGAAATGTAGACAGTCGCCTATTGCAACATATTTATCCTGATCTGTCCTTGTTCTTTGTAAAGGGTTAAAGGTCCAGTGTGCAGGATTTAATAGCATGTAGCGATGAAGCTGAAACACGATGCTGTACCTGAATCCACTGAAGCTGCCGCACTCTTTGTCATTATGTTAAAGATCTTATGAGCTAAAACTGTTGCCAAAAGTTGCTAAATGCTAGGAAAGTAAAGGCCCCTCCAAACTGTACTGCACATAATGAAACAGAGCGAGGTGACCATGCGTTTACATGCTATAGATTAATAAATGCTACACACACACATTCACATCGGTCCCCATTTTCCAAAACATACCACAAGCCCTTGTGGTGTGAACTCATTTCCTGCTTTCCGGGCAGATGTGGGTTTCCACTGATTTCATGCAATAGATAATCGATCACAGCGAAGGGTTACTTGGCAGTTTTCCCTCACTGCATGATGAGTTGGTGACAAGCCAAGGCCATTTTAGAAATGTGTTAACTAAGGAGCCTGAGGTTGCAGAGTTGTTCTGTGAAGCACAAAGTTTTGGTTTTTAACGTTAATTTGAAATGACTGCATATACACGAACTTTCCCACAGCATGCGTTTTATTTTCTGGGTTAGAGTTGCTCATGAATGTAATGTTCTTCTGCACTCAACAATGAAATCTTGGGTATTCCAGTGGCGTGACTCGGGGCATTGATTTTTGTTGACTTCCACATGTTGAACAGTAAAACATGCAGCCACCATAAGAGGAAAACAGATTGATACAAGTTATACTGAGACAAAGATAACAGATTTTCAAACTGAAGGAATGAATGTTTAACCTACACATGACCCGTGTCTGATCTGTTTCAGTCCAGACAAAACCCATCAGCAGCGAATCAGAACAAGCTTCCCTGTGTGTGAATCCCAACATGGATTATCAACTATAAACTCATTTCTACGTCACAAAAATAGTCCCAGAAAGCAGACACATCCTGAGGCCGACTCACCTCAGACTGACCTCTCATTATTGGTTTTGTCTCAGCAGAGCTGATCTCACCCTGACTGAGTGTGTTGCGCTGAGATTACTGGCTATTGTAGATCGTTGGGACAGCTGTGCAGTAATGTGTTTATTAATACTTAGTATGTCAGTCTGGTATTGTTAAAGTCAAGTGTAATGAGATGATGGATCACCGTGGCCCGTTTAGTCGGAGCACCACTCCCTCGTCTTTATTCAGCACCCATGTCAGAGGAAGTTGAAGGGCTGCTGCAGAGGGGAGCGGTCCTGCCTTCCGGACTCAATTACAATAATGTCTTTATTTTCATAGCACTGCTCAATGTTTTCAAACGTTTATAAAGCATCATCGCATAACCCAGCCAGACAAAAGACTCAGAGACTGAGTGACTCCTGTATGAGGTAAATATGCTGCGGTGGAAAATTAAATACACAAATGTTCCCCTGACAAAGGGAAATGCCATGTAATTGGAATCTTAGGCTGCCAGGTAATGTTTGAATTACTGAGTACTGTGTTTGAATACAACAATACAATTTTTTTTCTCCCACACATAGATACGTATGTCTCTTAATGACACAATCATAATGTGAATATTTAGATGAAGATCAACGCTTCATCTAAATATCTGCGTTATTTTAGTTATATTGCGCAGATATTCATGAACCCTAACAAGAAACAAAAAAACAAAACTTAAAGGTCCATTCCAGAAATGGAATATAATATACATAACTATGTTTTCATTAGTGCATATTAACCTGAAAATAAGAATCGTTATGTTTTTGTTAACTTACAATGAGACTTTATATCTCAGTTCTCCATGTTGAACCACATTTCTACAATAGCCCAGAAGGAATGAACCAAACACTGGCTCTGGACTTTAACGTGGGTGAAACAGGAAGGTGAGGTGAGTGGTCTTCAGTTGTTTGCAATCTGCAATTCATCACTGCCGAGCTTTTTCTTTTTAGCGCAACTGTTAACAGCTAAATTGGCCTCACAGCCAGTTGAAAGTGTAACTTGAGCAAAAAAATCTGTGCATTTATGAATCTAGAATATGAATCAAGAACTGAGATGAAATAAAACAAAGAAAAAAACCCCACTGGAGATAAATGAGACGGACACAGGCTGATAGCTATATTACAGCTAATAATAAGCACGAACTGATCAATGTACACTGTTAAAAAAGATTTTATGGTGAAAACAGTCAATCATGACAGTAAACGATAGTAGAATATAAAATATGCCTTGAATTGTGTTTTATTGTATACAGTTAAACCCAGTCATACTTCAAAACCTTTATTTCTATGTCATTTAACATTTGTTTTTAATTCCATGGCAAAACATTATATAAACAGCATTTTTATGCTATTTTTATGTCAGTTATATGGCAAATCAGTGTTGGCATAAAATGGCAACTTAAAATGTGAAATCAACAGTACTAATATCCTCTTAGAGACTGGCCACCATTTTTGTGCAGTAGGCTGGAACAGACAAACTTTAAAACTGATTCAACAGTAGTTTATTAAGAAAATTGTTGAAGATCAGGTTGTATCTGCACAGGTAATACCTGTAAGTGGGGTTCATCTGTTGCTGGATTTGGAATCTGTAGGAAAAGATAAAACTGCAGATTCATTCTTTAAAATCAGTGACTGAAAAAACAAAAGACAAACCCAGACCTCTCCACTGTTACATTTTGAAAATCACGTCATGCTGCTGTTTTGTGCTGACACCGTGTCTCCACTTACTGCCAGACATGCAGCTTTAAAAAGGCTGTAAATACAGTGGTAATTGTTGCTCAGAAAAAGTGACTAATATAAAACAGCCCCTTCTTTCATAATCTCCACCTCACCTTCATTCTTCCTTCATATGCTTATCAACCTCTCTGTCAGACTTTTACATTCTCACTGTCTCTGCCAACTGTAATGAAACATAATAAAACGTTCACTGTAGGTGGGAACTCCCCGCATGCATTAATTTGCCATTAATCTCACTTTATGACTATGGGTAGGCCAAAGCATTTTATTACAATACAAAACGGCCCTGAAATAACCAGTGATCAAACAGCTCCATGTGATGTCTGACTCTTGGAAGAGGTTTGATGTCTTTAAACCATTCATTTTTGAGGGATAGAGCTAAAACACAGTGAGCTGCGCCTGTAAACTTCATGACTGCGGCATGAAAATAGCTGAGAAATACCATGCAGCCGCCAGCAAGAGATGAATATTCCACGTGGCAGATATGCTGGCCTGCTGCACTGTTTAACACTGTGTAAATCAAAGCAAAGTATTTTCTTTTCAGATGCTGGAAGTAAAGTTTCCCAAAAGATTGGCACGCTTTCGAAAATGTAAATACAAACCAAAAAATATGATCATTTGCAAAACATTAAAACTCCATATTTAATTAAAAATAGACACAGACCATGAAGAAATTTCATTGTTTTTGGAAAATGATATGCTGAGTTTGAATATGATACCAGAAACACGTTTGAAACAAGTTTGACTGTGGCAACAAAGTTGTGAAATGCTAAAAGAAAACATCTAGTGAAAATGAACAATGAAACTGGCAACAGGTTGGTAACATGATTATATATAAAGAGTGTCCCAGAGAGGCTGAGTGTTCCTGAAGTAAAGATGGAGAGTTTTTCAGTAGAAAATAGTGCAACAAGAATCTTCTTTCTCAACATAAAACTGCAAAGAATCTGTGAATTTCATAGTCTACAATTCGTAATATCATTACAGATTCAGAGAATCAGAAGAAATCTCTGTACACAAGAAACAAGGCCGAAAACCAGTATCGGATGGCTGTGATCTTCAGACAGCACTGCATCAAAAACAGGCATGATCCTGTCGTGGACATCACTGCATGGGCTGAGGAACACTTCACGTCATATGCTGCCAAATGGATGACACGCCTTTCTTAGCAAAACAATGTCAAACCAGATTCTGCACGCATCCCAACAGCACATAGCTCTGTAGTAAAGAGTTCAGGTGTTAAACTGGCCGGCCTGCAGTCCAGACTTTCACCTATTGAAAATATTTGGTGCTTTATGAAATATTGTGAAAATAATACAACAAAGGAGACCCTGAACAGTTTTTTTCCTCTCCACAAACTTGTTGGCCATCTACATGCACTGCCTTTCACTGAATGCTAACCATCTGATATTTACTTTGTGTTATTGTAGTATGTCACAGTACTCTGGCTTTGCCGTCAGTGATGCCTGCGTGTGGAGCATAGAATGCACACACCCTTCTCAGCTTTATATGGTCAGTGTGACATGGGCACATTTCAGCACCTTTGTGTTGAACAGCTCCGCTCGCTCTTTTCTGGAGGGGGTCACCTGATGCTTGGTTTTTCCCTTCTTGACCTGGAAGGCAATGGCCAAGTAAATAAATAATCACTGGTAATATTTCTGCCAGTCTCAGCGCCATACTCTCTCCCAGGAGCTGACCTCAGCTCTGCGTCTCGTCCTTTCCCAGAAATGGATCCCTGTTTAGCACGTACTTGGTTTACATGTCCCTAGCCAGACATATTTTTTGAAATAAGCTGAATCCTGCTTATTCCACACGCACTGGACAAATCTGCACCACACCTTGGTGGCGCTCATGTACAGTTATGCTGACACCCTGCTGAAGCTCACAAGAACAGGTGCTGGCCTGTTGGCCATCAGCCAGCTTCACCTGGTATCTCAGCTCTGTAGAAGTCTTACATACTTCTTGCAGGTGTAAAGACCCAAGAAGGCAAATAGAGGTTTCCTTTTGTCAATATTTCACTGTGTTTGTCCTTGTGCACTGGCTCAAATCCTAAAATAATACTACAGGTTGTGATTGTGGCACAGCTGACAGCCAAAAAACAGACCAAACCAAAGGGGCACACCAGTCCCTCCCGCTCCATTAAAAATTATCCAGTTTGTAGAATAACCACCTCAGGGTTTGTTAGCATAGTGAACACCAGTAATAAAGTGTTGACTGTGTTACATATGTGCTCTGTTCTAATTTACCATGTCTTAAAATGATAAAAAAATAGTCCTGAAGTTGAACTGAAACAGTGTTCTCCATGAATAAATTAACTAATCGCTGTGACTCCATTAAAATAACCTGATCTCACAGTAATATTTGTTATTTTAAAGGCTGGTGTTTCAGTATGCTGAAAGGTAGACAAAACTTTCTGTCTCATTCTGTCTCTCAGCCACACCAAAGACGGGCTCTGCTTGTTCTGCTTCCAGATGAAAAGGACGAGCTAACACTCAACTTAAATGGACTGAGCAGTATGCGTGTCGATGAATATGCAAGGAGGGGTTGTGTTTGACTGGGGAAGGAGGAGGGAGGTTACTGGGAGGAATGTGGAAGTATTGTAAGACTGTCAGAGTTTGTCTGTACATGTGGACATGTGTGACAGCCCGTGTTTCTTTTGCCTGAATGTGTCTGTGAATGTTTTCCATTTGTCATGTATAGCCCCTGTCTCATGGCTTTTTGAAAACCAGCCAAGTGAGAAGCATTTGAAATGTATTCCCTGTACTACAAAGGAAAAACTAATGATCTGCAAAGATAAAATTGTAAGACAATAACAACAAAAAACTGTACCCTTAAATGCTACCAGAAGAAACATTAAATGTGCAAAGCTGATTTTAACCCCATATTGACATATTTTCACCGAACACCATCCAGCAGACACAGAGCAACACTGATATTTATTTAGAGTCATGGTTCTTGTTCAACTGGCAAAAGTTCAGTCCAATATTCAGCTTCCTTTCAGCTCTGGTTTGCCTCCACCAACTCCTGAGGGAAATATTAAGCTCATTCTAAGAGTGAGATATTAGAGATTTTGCTAAAAACGGAGGCCAAAGCATAGAAGCCATTAGCGCAGTGACAGTGATCCAAAACAGCTAGAGTTGTACAATCAAAATTGAATGCTAAAAGATGCTAAAATGCCCCATAAAGCAGAGTTGAATGATAATTCTGGTTAGGTTCATCTATATGAAACACCTTTCACACATGATCCATTGTTCATATAAGAATATTGATTATAACTGCTTATGAAGCCAGTAACATTTACTTTTTGGTGGTGGCTATATAATATTTCAGAACAATAATTACATCTGATGCATGTTTTTACAAACCTTTGAAGTTCACTCTCTAAGAGGAGGCTGAAGTCTTTACAGGATCTCCTTCAGTAAATGGACAGACTCATTGCAGAGCAGTATTTGAATAACAAAAGTGTTTCCTCCGTCATGACTACACAAATCCAGTGTGTGTTCTTTGGCTTGTCAGGGCACACACACAAACAGTGTACATTATTGCCGGTAAGTGTGTCAGGGTCGTTCAGGAAGTGACTGTGTGGGAAGTCTGTCAGCAGACTTCCCCTGATTAAAAGTGTGTGTGTGTGACAGAAGGGGAGAACAATGATGAGTGCCTCATCTCCCCTAATCACTGATAAGGACCAGCAATACAGCTGTTTGTATGTGTGTGTGTGTGCGGGGGTGTTGAGGGGCTGCTCAAGGTCAATCACTCCCACTGTTTGTTCACCTTCTTGGCTCCATATCTCAACCACTGCATTCCTCCCATCACGTCGAGCTCTGCTCTCTTTACTTCACGGTTAATAACTGACATTCACATGTGAATCAATTCATGAAATCTTCCCACTAATCTATTGGTAATTTAAAAGAGTGACACCCCCTCAGGGTTCAGCTGTTGTAAGAGTTAAGGTCATCTGTATCTTATTGTCATGTGACAGTCAGACATTAGAATCACGTTGTTGTCTCAAGACAATAAATAGACATTGGTGCAGTGACAGTGGCCTTGTTTCCATGCAAGCGATCACCATATTTGATAATTATTCACTTTTTTGATGCTAACACCCAGCTTTGGAGTGGTTTGGACAACCCAGTTGCTATAAAAACACTGAGCTGCAGTTAACCACCGGGCAGTCTCCCATCCTACTACTTGAATAGCCTCTAGTTCCACTAACCAAACTTTGATCCTAGCAAAATAAAGCATCTATAGCCATGCTAATGGCTCTGTGAGGCTACAGACACAGTTAGCTGGTATAATCTTTGCCACGCTCACCATCTTTAGTATTAGCATGCTAATGTTTGCTGAAAACAAAGTCTGCATGTCAAAGTGTTCTTGGGCAAGATACTGAACCCCAAATTGATCCCGAAGGCTGCACCATCGGTGTGAATGTGTATGAATGGTTAGCTCCTTGCATGGCCATGCATATTAGTGTGTGAGATAGATATGTAGTGTAAAAGCGCTTTGAGTGGTTGGAATACTAGAAAGGGGTTCTATAAGCACAGTCCATTTACCAGCCAAAAGACTGATCCCAAGAGCCATGCTGCCAGCCTGGTTACTGCTGTAACTATGGTTTCTGTTAGTTTAGAAGCGGAATTTCGCTCAGCATTACAATTTATTAATCATGCTAATTCTTTCCTGCAAGTCCTTCATCTTACAACACTAACTTTATGGTATTTTCCAACTTAATTTTTGTAAAATTTAATATAATAAAGCTATTTAATTTCTATGATTGAAATGATTTGGGAAATTAAATTGAATGTTCTCCATGACTAAGTGAACTGGGGCTCACTTAAACATACAGTGTGAAGGATTTAGTAGCATCTAGTGGTGAAGTTTCAGATTGTGAAACTAGAGTTTGTACACGGTTGAACAGGTCAGACTCCCTCTCCGCTGTAGATATAAAGTCTCATTCTAAAGTAATAAACGCAGTGATTCTTATTTTCAGGTTAACATACACAAATCAAAACATAGTTATGGTTATCATGTTCCATTTCTGCCATTAGACCCACTTAAATGTTACACACTGGACGGATATATGACCTTACTGTACAAGTTCATGGTCCATTGGCACGTCAACTCATCACTAATCATAGAAATGAAAGACAATCAAGCTGATTCTGTATCAGTCTTGACAGCATAGTTTGAATGCATAGCTTAAATGGAACCAGTATGGACAGTTGTGGAGGATTTACATAAGACAGCTACGTATGTGCCGCTCACGCCCAGGTTAGACCATGAAGAAACTCTGTGTGAGAAGCAGGGCGGTGCTGGAAAAAGCTCACTGAGTAAATAATGCTTGAAAAGATATCTGATGATGTGACATAAAACCTCTCCATTGAGCAAAACACGGCCGGGATGTCAGCACTGAATATGGAGGTCCAACCGGCTCCTTTCAGTAGCAATGGAAAGAAAAAAAAAGAGTGGGTGTTCCTTGGGCTTTAAAAACCGACCGCCAGCGGAGGGTAAAAGAACAGTGCAAAGAAAATAAACTCTGTCAAAGTACTTCTAAAAAAGCACTACAGATTGTCTCTATTCAAAACACACAGAGAACACAAAGTGACACATAATGAACCACAGAGAAAACATTCTGGTTTGATGAAAGCATAGTGAAAATACTTGTCGACTTAGTCACCAGGCGTATTATGTGTCAAAGCAATTCCTCACACACTCACCCACACACACACACACATATATACAGAGTTGGCAATGTAGAAGGTATGGCAATGGTATGTACACATAAATAACCAGCAAAACTTTAATTCACAAATTATTATGTCAATCCAAAATGTTGTCATGCTCCAGTTCTAGAAAAATATTTTCCGTACTGAGGCTTGTTTTCATGTTGTCATTTTGTGATGCGAGAAATTTAAAGAAACTCCACTTAGGAGGTGACGTGTCCGTAACATGAACCCAACACTATCGGAGCATGTTTCCCTCAAAGGGTTAATGTTGCAGTTAACCAGCCTGAATCCAAAGAACAGGATGTACACTTTTATTAAGATGTCAACTGTCTAATTTGTCTAATTTATGTGTTCTGCCAGGAATCTTCAAACATGCACAGGCACACACACACGCATTGTAATTATGTATACAACATTCTTCATTCTTCATTATTTCTTTGAGGTAGCGCTGCCCCGAAAATTCCTGCACAGCTGTACTGTGCTCTTTTTTTATTTTATTTTAAAGCATATTTGTGTGTGTATATATATGTATATTTTTAGAGAATGTTTGTTGTGCACCAGTGACAGCGACACAAATTCCTTGTATGTGAAAATCATACTTGGCAATAAACCCTTTCTGATTCTGATGAGGAGTTATAGCTTGACACAGTGACACTGAAGCTAGATTTCTTAAATGAGAAAAAAATATATCGCACATATTAACAGATTAATGAAAATAACTTAATAACTCCATCAATCTGCCCATTCAAGCAAGTTGATTGATTCTCTGGTCTGGCATCTTGACATGACACAGCGGTTTCTTGATTAAAAACATGATCAGTCCAATGAGTACCACAGTGTGGGAATAACACCAACAACTTTTGCCAAGCATTGCCAACCAAGGAGGAATAATAACAAGAGTGACTACTGATGAAAAGAGATTGGACATCGGAGATAATTATAAGAGAGATGTACAACTAGCATTTTGTTATACAGCTCCATGTCTCCAAAAAGTAACAAGAAATTGAACCTTTTCTGCAATCTCTCCACTGGATTTGGAAGGTTTGATCAGTCCTGCAGAGATTCACTTTTTGAAACCTTCCCAGACTCCAAAGATCTGGACCTGTACTGGATCCAACCTGTAACCTGCAATTAAGCTGAATCTGGACCCGCCCAACCTGCTAAAAGAAGACTGTTGCAGGTGATGCCTGAAGCACTCCAATAGCACAGTGGTCAGGTGAATGATCAGGGTTTTGGATGCCTTGGGTGTGTCCTTAAACCATGACAGAAATGCAACAGTGTTATTGAGAGTCTTTGTGCTCAGGTTGCCATTCCTGCACGTCTGATTCTAGAGGTTCATGTGCTCAAAGTGACTTAGCAGAGTCGATAAAAGCAAATGAATCTTTGGCAAAAACATCACCTAGAGCAGGTTTTTCCATGTGTGGTGTGCAGCACTGGACAACGTGTCCTGCGCAAATAAGCCTGGTGTCGAGGACACAACCACAACTGCAAGTGTTTGCACATATCAGTCACGCACAGTAGTTTGAAGAAGAACCAAGATTGTATCAACGTAGTGCTTGAATGATGGCTGGTCAGAAGTTATCTGGCATCAGGCAGAAGCTGCTGACACAGTCAAGTGTCAGTCAAACCCCATGCCACACACACTTTCAAATGATCGGTTTTCCTGGCGCAAAATTATCCAGCTCCTATTTTGGCAGTTTGAGAGTTGCATTCTTGGAAAAGTATCTGTTGACTGGCACAGCACCTGCACTCCTGTATGTGTTTCCTCTGCAATAACGTGACAAATTTGCCCATGGCTGACAGCTGAAAGCCAGCATTGCCAGAGATGTTTCTGAATAACTCCATATAGTATTAGTCATCTGTTTATAAAAAATAGTAAATTAGTCATTTCACTGGGCAACTGGAAGCCAACAAGCTAGGCTAACTACAGTACTTGCAGCTGGACAACTGGAACTAGGCTAGCATGCTAACATACTGTATGTACAGATGACCAATGGATGTTACTTTATGTTTGTGTTCTAGCTGCACAGTGAGCACTGTGTTTGTTAAACATCATTCAAAGGATGGAGTTTAGCTAGCATTAGATGTCACTTTGCCATAAATCAAGAGTTACTTGGTAGTACTATACTTACGATACTTCAGTGGGGCACAGACCACATTGCAAACTTTATGCAAATAAGTCCACAAGTCAAAACAGACATCAGGAGAATGAATTCTGATTATTTACTTTTGATTCTTCCTCCTCAGCGTATGAGTGGCATCGTCTATCAACACATTCCCGAGGTCAGATGTTGGAGCATTAACAACTCACACATTTAAATTGCACTTCCAGTGAACTGGATTTTGTTGGCACAGATCAGGACGCCATCGCTCAGTAATGAATCACAAATATTCCGGTTCAGGCACGCAACTTTGCCAACTATAACCAGCAACAACCAAAGCAATACGAAAAAACATAAAGATGCGAGTTACGACTTTGTCAAGACACGCTTTTGTTCTTTCGTGTCAGTTACAGATGATTCTGCCGCACAGTTCAAAGAGATTATTGGATATTTCATCCTGGTGCATTCATTTTGAACTAATCTATCCTTAATAAATAAAATATATCAAATCATTTTAATTCTGGAGAGCAATGTTCTTCTCTCACATAAATAAAACATTACAGTCCCATACTGTTTTAATAATAGTTGATCGCTCAGTCCAGCAAGCACTTTGTGACAAAGAGCAAATGAACATGTGGATTAATAATTCATCTGTTTGCAATACTCGACTCAAAGCAGATAAATGCATGAACAAGGTCTCAGCAATAATACAATCCGGGCGTTGGCTTCAACCCGATGACCCCTCCTATACCCTGAGAGGAAACTTCCTGTTCCTTCTGACCCTCCAGCAGGTGAAAACACCGCGCTGCCGTGAGAACAAGAGACGGAAAGTCAAGTTGACAATGAAAGCCTGTTCATTTCTCTCTTCCTTTCTCCTCAAGGTCGATGTTCAGGGTAGAAGCCTCTCTCTTTCTCTGCTGTATCACTTTACGCTGTTATCTACAAACATGTTGTTGCCAGTTTTAGCTCCACCTACACTGCAGCAACTTTGTCTAAACTTCACCTTGATTTGATGCCTCGTCCTATGTGGTTCTTCTGTGGTTCTCCAGGTATTAAAATAAGCAATAACATATCAGAGGCACGTTGAGGAAATATTTTTATTGTGGTTAATGAGCTGACAGGATGCCATCCCATTACTAATCATTAAAGTTCATTATCTTGTTTTCTCTCTTAAAATAGCTTCTGTCAGCCTCTCTGTTTAGGCAGGCTGCGGCACTGTCAGAACTATTAAAATGTGTCAGGTTTATCAATCAATCAAACGATGCAAAAAAATGTAATCTGTTTTATACATTATATTATATTTGTTGTTATTTAACATAGAGGGGAAAATAGCAGATAAGTCATGACAGTAACAATTAACCTCATTCCAAACTGCTGGGATTGCTAGAATACTTGTTGCTGGGTTCAGCTTGCTAACTATTTACAGTCACCACAAATGGCCTGTAAAGTTAAAGCTAAAGTTAAAGCTCCTTTGTGTAATGTAGGAGAAACACAACAGACCCTTTTCACAGCAGCCATTTTGACACTTGACAAGATACTAATTAAGGCTCCATTCCATTTAATGCAGCAGAGCCTTTCAAGTGAGCCAACATGAACCACAGCAGGACCCTGACTCTGTGTGACCTGAATGGAACTGGCCCTTAATTTGTATCACTGGAAACAGCTGTGTTCATACTGCTTCATATCAAAATGGCCGCTTATAAACGCACCATCCGTGTACTCAAAATAACAAGTGTAAGTACGCAAATTAAGACAGGGCAAATTATATGTGTGGGAGCTGAAATGTGATATATAAAAAATATATGAAGAAATACGCCACCAAGTGCTAATATTAGCAAGCTAGTCCATTTAGCTTCCACATTCTGAGTGGAAAGCTAGCTTTCATTTTTCTAATGGAGAACACATAAATAGTGGAGACTTGCTGAACAAGTGATGTCTAGGGACAACCTTACTACAACCCCTACTGGTTTGGTCCCTCGATCAACAAATTGATCAGTAAAGACTCGCTAATCAAGTGATGTCTAGAAACAGCTTCCAGCCCATGACTGTTGACATGCCAAATATGTGTCCTTCCTGCCTCCTATCCTTTTGTTTGCTGGACTTGACCTTCACGTCTTAATGCAAATGCCCACTCAGCCACCTACCCTTTGTTACCTACTTTACGCTACCTTAAAAGTTTGTACAATACAAACTTAATCAGTAATTATTAACACAGGATTTATTCTTATATAACCAACATAAATATTACATGAGTAACGTTATTAAATGGACTTATTTAACACAATAGCAGCACATCACACTGTCACTCCCCTCAGGGTGATGCCCCACCTGGCCACACCCTATACAACAGACCCCAGATGGCCAGCATCACTCACCCTAAGGTGACACGCATTTCAATGGGACAAAACAACAGGTGCTTTATGTACAAGTGTAGGTTAAGCAGAGTTGTTTTGCCGTTACTACACGAGACTTTGAAAGCTTTGAAAACTTTTGGTTCGACCAACCAGCTTCACTGTATCCTACTTGCTGATTCCCAGATTCCTATGGAAAGCATTTCAGGTTATTATTTTTGAAGGTCAGAGGTAGAGGCAAAGTCCCACCCAGCAGGCAGTGAAGCTTTCCATCCTGCACGATACAGTTTATGTATGTCTCTTTTCCTACACCACAGTTTAGCGTAGGAAAAGAAACGCAACAGGTTGGTGGGTGAATAGATCAATAGATCCCTCCCTGTCTTTAAGGGCTGAGGCTACGCAACATACTTTGTCCTCATGCATTACACCCTTCCTGTCTGCATTTACCTCTCCTCTTGATTGCCTGCTGTTTTGTCACTCAATTCCCACATAATTCTCCGCAGGCAACACCCTTTTCCTCTCCATTGTATGTTTCTCCCGTTCTCAGCATCCACTTTATGTCCTGCTGCTTAATCGGTCCCAGCATGTCTGTATGAAAGCATGTTGCTGTACGGTGGTTATGGTGATTGTAAACACTCATGCAGTCGATGCCGGTAGGAGCAGCAGGACGGTTTTATAGTTGTATGCTTCCTTAAGTTTACAAGCTGGACTCTAATGGAGGTTGGACTTGACTGAGGATAAAGCTCAGGCTAAGATGCGGGAACATTATCACCACAGCACAACTTCACTTCTTAATAGCTGCAATGTGGAATTTTTATTTTTTTTAAAAATGCAAATTTAACCATCAGATTGCATTTTACAATAACAAATAGAAGTACAGTATATTTTAAGATTGTACTTTATGTTATTTTCTTTGTTATATGCTACATTTAACAATCCAAATGTGCAAATACAAGAGACCAAATTTATATATATATACTTATACACCAGCTTTTGCTACTTGATAATGTATTTCACTACTGACACTACTAATCCAGAATGCAGTAATGTGAATTTTGAACCCTTAGCATCCTGATTTCTGTTGTATACTCTGAACCATACTATACCTGGATTATTTACAATAGGAATGTCATGTGTGTGAGTTTTAGAGGTAAACCACATTATTAGACAAACTGGATGGACAGTATTGAGCTTGTGACAGCAACAGCATCCACGTCACTGAAATTAAATTCCCTCTGTGTTCTCAGAGTTGATCACAGAGTAACAAGTCATATTTTTCTCTCAATCTTGGCTTCAAGTTAGAAAAGATTAACTCCGTTGTGCTGTCATGAAATATTTGCAACCTGTTCCGTATATGCTGGTGATTATTCACAATGTGTCACAATACAAAATTTTTCATTGCTGCATATTCCCAGGGTGAACATATGTCAGTGTTGGCAGTGACGTGAAAGGACTGAAGAGTATAAACTTTGCCTCAGCTCACAAGATAAACTAGAAGCATCTGGAACACTTGTTGTGACTTGGTTCAATTTGTCAGGCATGAGAAAAAAATAAATCATAGCGCTAACTGACAGTAAGAGGGAATACTTTCCTCTGACATGGCGTTAACCAGTGAATTTCAAACATAACCTTAATCAAGGTTGTGTTTTTTTTTCTTTTCGTCCTTGAATCTGTCAAACACTAAAATCAGTCAAGCAGTGAAATTCACTTCAACAAACCTGATGTATCAGATGTATCAGTTGAGATAACTGAAGCTCAGTGACATGAGTACAGCTGCAGCACAAATGCTTTCTAATATCCACACAATTAATATGTCAGTAAGCGCGACACAAACATCTGCTGTATTTTTACTATGTGATTGTAATCTTAAAACAACATTATGTAACTTTGCAACCTTAGAATAACAGCTTCCCTGTCATTTTGATGCCTCGCTGGTAAACAGGGCCTCTGTCATTCCCATGCCATGCTCTGTACACCTGTGTGTGTTATGTGGATCATAAGGAGAAAATGTTTTCTATTTTTTGCTCTGATGTCTGCGACTCAGAGGCTCAGGTCCAGGACAGGTGTGTGTGTGTGTGGGTGTTAGTCACGGACTGAACTTCTGGAATAAATGGCTGCAAGACAGACGCCAACTGCACACCTGTCTCTGACATCGCTTTTAATCATTCCACCTACTAAATTATATTCAAAGCTGTCCTACCCAAATTCATAATCACTCTTGGTGTGTATGTTACATCAAGTGTTGCCCCATTTGTATGGATGATTTACTGAAATCTTATGCAACCGCCTTCTTGGGAGCCAGATAATGTCATTTCTGGGGGGGATTTTAAGATGCTGCCATAATATGTATTAAAAAAAAACGTGTGGGATGATTCACATCTGCATCATATTAATTGGTCACCTGATTCCACTTACTGTCTTGTTTTGGGGGAACAAACAGTGCACTGTCCTCAAACAAGTCAAACAATGGTCCTTGTTTTATTTTAGAGATCAGAGATACAGAAATGACTTGGACAGCAGCTATAGGCAGGCTGTCTTAATCAGGCCTCCAGCTACAACACAGGGGTGTTAGGTGGGTTTGGCATAATGGCCGCATAGGGTATTGCAACTTCCTCTAGCGTCAATGGACGCAAAAAGTTCCAAATCATTGGTGCCAGAAATCCCTCACAGTGACTCATTCAGTCCAGGAAAGTCTAGAAGAGACGTGCGTGGAAGCAGAATTTCACCATGAGTCATGTGACTTTAACTGCTACGCTGTTCATTCCAAATGCACTCTGTGGATGTCAGCTGTACGCTAGCTGGCAAAAGACGCACTGACCGTGTCTGTTGGAGCGTCTGTGTTCACTTCAGTTCTGTCTTTAACGTGTCTCTTTCCTCTCTTACTGATGACAGTATCTTGACCTGTGTGGCGGCTGTTGCAGTGCATTGTGGGATTAGTTTCTTTAACTTAAAATGTATCTTTGGAGAAGAATGACGATAACTTCTCTGATGAGAGTTTGCACATAATCTTCCAGTAATAATGACATTTTTTATTTATTTAAGTGATTGAATTGGAATACACTGCCTTAATCCTTTGTTACTTCAAACCCTTAAAACTAGAGGCTCACTCAACAGCTCACCTCAGCTCCACAAACGTTTCAATTGCCTTCCCAATTCCCCTTCCCTTTTCATTGAAGAGAAGCCTTTATTTATTCCAGGAGGACCACTTATTCTAGTGTTACCTGTTACCTTCCTACTCCCATATGGGAACTGCAGACTTATCGGACTGGGCAATCTAACCCGACAACTCTCTTGTGCTCTTGTACACTCTCTTACACACACACACACACACATACACACATGCATAAAAACCCCTCTCTCTCTTTCCCTTTCCCTCTCTCCTATCTGGCAGAGTGATCTAATGCAGCAGCTCTCCTGCCGTCTGGCTGCCACGACAGGTAAACTATACCTGCGGCCTTGAATTACCCTCCTCTTTCCCTTCTCCTGTCTTCTCCTTCCTTTCCCTCCTTTTCTCCCATCCTCACCCCCTTCCCTCCCTTGCCCCTCTTTCTGTCCTCTCCCGTTTCTGTGTGTTCTTGCTACATGGTCTCACGCTTTAGGTTAGCGATGCGTGGTATTGCCCTTACAACAGATGGCCTGTATGTGTGTGTGTGTGTGTGTGTGTGTGTGTGAGTGAATGTCTATGCAAATGGGTGCGAGGGAGAGAGAGAGTGGGAGGGAGAAAAAGACAAAACACATCCTCATTCTTCTTAAGCTGAAACACTCGACCCTTCTAGGAAGGAAGCCCCGCCCTCCTGTCGTTTGCCTCCTGCAGCTGTCACTCATTCATTTACATGAGCTGTCATTTGAACTGAGCCCCGACTGAACATCTGTAACGTCTCCAAATCAATATCTTTATTTAAAGCTTTCAGACACGAAAGCATTCCCATTGTTGCTGGGTCATGGCGAACAATGCTTTTTGTCCTCAGAGGAGCGTTTGGTGATGTTACTGAATTACTGTTCTCCAGCTGCCAGCTTTCAAACAAAGAATCACTCAGGAACAATCAATGAAATGATTTCAGACAAGAGGCAGAATGAAATACTGTATGTTTGCACTTTGCAGGAATTCTTTTAGAAATAAAACACTGTAGTGTGAGTCCATTGGTTAGCACTCGTGCCTCACAGAACCTCGGCTGGGATCTTTCTGTGTGGAGTTTGCAGGTTCTCCCCATCTCTGCGTGGGTTCTCTCCAGGTACTCCTGCTTCCTGTCCAAAGACACTTAACAGGTTAACTGGTGACTCTAAACTGCCTGTATGTGTGAATGTGGGTGTGGATGCTTGTCTGTCTCTATGTGAAACCAGAATTTCAATTAATGCAGTGTTCTGTTTTTAGATAGACAGAACCGCTGTTTTTTGTTGGTAGGTGTAACCACTACAAGTTGCGTGATTTGCAAACAAACTTTTGAGACATGAGTGCATTCAAGCAACAAATCTGTGTTTGTGGATCACTTTGCATTTTTCTGCCAATCATTTTCACTCTGTTTTACCACGCAGAGTGTGATGACGATACATAAATGTACTGGGGCTATTGCTAAGTGATGGCACGCCTCTTCTATAAGCCTTCCAAAACATGTGCTTCATCTACATGAGCTCTGGTATGGATGTGAGGTAATATTAATTATTGATATGGAAGCAGTGTGTTCATATTGTGCATTCATTGGGAATCAATTGTTGTTTCCTGGCGTGGGATTGTTCTTCTGTTCTGCTGGCTGTAGACTGAATTCAATTAAGGGAGGTAAACTGTCTGATGAAGTCAGTGATAGTTCACTTTAATATTTTGAGTAGATTGAGCTGGGTGTGTATTGAGAAAGATGTTGAGACCGTGCTCAGGAGTCTCTGATCGTCTGACAGGAGTGATTATTCATGTTAATCTTTAGAATTTGCAGAACACTCTTCTGCTTACCCTGGTAATGTTATCTTCCTAGTCCATCCAGTATTTAGTGTATTCATGCCATGGAACCCTGAGATGTCATGAACAGAAACATTGGATTAAAACATGGTACAATCAGGGGGGATACTTAGAAAGAGAAGATACTCTGTGCAGGAACATGCAGACCTGGAGGCAGAAGGCCCTGCAGAGGTGGAAGACCCTTTGATCATATGAGTGGGAGCCCCTGGGTGCATTTTTATGTGTATTTTTCTCCAAAGCCCATAAACATAATGTATGTGTATGGACGTCAGCGTGTGTCGCAACGCGGCGTTTTTGTTTTTTGAGAATTTGTTTCTGTGTTTCACGTCGAGCATGTGAAGAGCAGGAGGCTGATATATTCCCAGCCTGAGATGTGGTGTGTAAGCAAGAGTGTGTTTTTCCTCGCAAATGAAATGTTGCTCATGTAAGCGGGGGCATGTGTGTGTAAGCAAAAGATAGAGAGATGAAGGCGGTGTGTGTGTGTGTGAGAGTGTGTGTGTTGGAAGAGTGTAAATATGAGACTGAGCCAACAACTGAGCCGAGGAACTGAGAGGCCCAGAGGGAAAAGTCACAAACTCTTCATTGGGAAAACTTGAAGTGGAAAGCCCTGCGATATCATGTGTGTTTTAAGTCATGATTGTTTTCTTTTGTTAATCCCTTTTTCCCATTAAGAAAATCTTCAAAAAGATTCCTAAACTTTTGCTTTAGTCTTCATCAGAAATTCTTTTTTCGTCATCTTGTTTTTTCTGCTAATTTGTGTTCTTCACTTAAATGAATCACCTCACTTTCCACTGAACAATGTACGCTTCTCATATGTGTATGCATGTGAAAGCGGGATAAAAAGCAGATCAAACCCTCCCCCCTCTCTCTGTCCTTGCCTCACCTGTTTTCCCTGTTTCCCTTCTCTTACCCCGTGCTACATCGTTTCTTTTTCCACCTTCATCCTGGTTCTTCTTCCTCCATTCTTTTCTTTTTTCCCCTCTGCCACATCTTCTTCTCCTGTGCTCTTACTGTCTTATTCAGCTCCAGGCCACAGATCACTGTCACACACACCCACCCACACACATAGACAAGAATGCAGTAAGGGGAGAAGAGGGTTGGGGGTAAGTAACTTGTAAAAGAAGAAAAAAGAAAAAAAGAAATAGAGATGTTAAGTTGCCTGAGTTGTGTCAAGTCATGTGGAGGAACGATGGCCATGTGGCTTGCTTTTATGTCCGAATCACACAGAATATGTACTCTGTGGCAGACTCAGGCTGCCTGTGATAAAAATAAAAAAATATATCTAAATGAAAGAAAAAGATCACCAGCTGGGGTCATGTTGGGAACAAGGTGCTGCCAAAAGCGAAGCGCTTACAGGCGATGGAAAAACAGCGCAAGATGGAGCAGCAGATTGGAGCAGTATCAGTAACCTTGCAGACATTGAACTGGACCATTGTGGGAAAGAGGGAGCAGAGCCAGACAGGTGTGTGGCTTTCAGCCCCAGACATAGGGTCAGGAGCTCAGGCATCTGGAGGGAAGTTGGAGTAGAGTCTGATTAGGATGCTTCCTGCCTCCTTCCTTTGGAGGTGTTTGGGAGATCTTGGGGCAAACCCAGAACTCGCTGGAGGGACCATGTAGCCCATCTAGTCTCGGAACGCTGGGAGGAACTGGAATGCGCTGCTGGGGAGAGGGATGCCTGGAACCCCTTGCTGAACCCCTTGGCACAATGGAAAAATGGAATAAAATGGATGGATGGATGGATGAATGATGGATGGATAATACAGCGCATGTACTCAGTGAGGGACTCTTTGAGGGGCAGGGCTGAAAAAACTAAAAGGTACACCAGCTGCACGTTGCAGGGTACCAATGGACAAAAAGTCATGATGCACTCCTCCCCCTGGTTAAAATTTGAATTTTTGACTGGAATGCAGCAGGATGTGAACGTCTGTTCCTACACAGTGACAAAGTGACACAGTTGGTCGGTTCTTTCAAGGGCCTAGTTGCGTGACGGTCGCCTCTAACTTGACACACATTCAGTCTGTCTGTTGACTGTTTACAAGCATTTAAAAGGCCCCAAAATAGTCTTACTAGGAACACAATCTTTTTCCTGTAGTTCTCGTCTGCCAACCACACTCAGATTCCACACCACTCCTACAGATGGATATCCATTAGCAATTGTTTTGCTTTAATCAGCTGCAGATGCTGAATGACACGGAACATCTACCATATCTCAGCAAGAACAAGACATTTTCCAAAACACCTACACAAATACTAAAATCAGGCGGGGCAGAGCACAAAAGCCTGTTTATAACAAACACTGACTGAAACCTAGTTGGGTACATCGAAGCCAAACATCCAGGCCGTTAACAAAATCAAAAGAGGTGTTTTGACAAGGTTTAAATCTGGATGAGATTTCCAGCCACTTCATTACAAACTTATCTGCGTTTATTATTTTGTCATTGACTCTCACACCATCTCTGTTATTGCAGCTCTCACTGAGTATTTATTGAAAAAATAAAGCTTCTTGGATGAGTTAATGTTCACGCACAACCTCAAAAGACACCGTGGGCTGTGAGAAAGGTTTAGGATCCAGCCATACAGATAATGGCTGTCAAGTAATCTGGTGGGTCAGAATACTGCCAAAGAACACGTCCACATTAATAACAAGAAAGTGCTTGAACCTATTGTCCCGTGTGCAACCGAGCTAACAGGACAGTTTATTCTGAGGCCTCAACGCCTGAGTTTATTATTTTATTCTTGTTACATAAGTGCAAGGTATTCTGTGTTTGTGTAGCAGCTTGTACTCAGTGTTTAATATATGAGAGGGTACATAACAACTAAGCAACCATAAGTTCTTCTATTTTGTTAACAGATTTATGTCTCCCCTGAAGAATATGAGGAATTAGTGGGTCAAGCTGTTGCGATCACTTTCGACCTCCAAGTCACACCAACTTGAATCATGGCCTCATTAATTCCTGCATTGAAGTGTCCTGATCCCTGAGCCTTAACAGATCTGTTACATGTGGATTTTAATCCTCTCAGACTGCACAAGCACAGGTGGTTCACAGAGTAAACACTTGCTTATCATACAAGAGACCTTGATTCAAATCCCTATGTCCCAGTTTTAATTAGTTGCTTTGTTCATGCAATTAAGTAACCGGGTTATTGTTGGCTTGATGCAAAAACTTGTTTTCAATGTCACATAAATGAGAAACCTGGTTTCTGTAAGTGGGGTAAGGGATTTTTGTCAGGGGTCAGGTTTCTGCTGGGGAAACCTGATTTCTTGGCAATATGCACACCTAACCAGGTTTAGTACTTCAGTCGAGTGTCCTAAAATAATAAGGTATAAAGTGCCACTAAAACACAAGAACAGAAACCTACAAAATCACTCTGACTACTCTTATTTTGTAAAGTCTTTGTAAAGTGTTTCTAATCTGCACGTAGGAGTTTATGATATGACTCACCTTTCCGAGAGAATGAAGGCTCTTGTCGGGAAACCACGACAAAGGCCAATATTTACACCTGTGTGCATATTACGATAGACACGCATGAACAATTTTGTATTTTGTTTGTTAAAAATATAGGTGTTACCAAGGTGACAGGTATCTCAGCTGTGCTTCTTTTTTTTTTACAGTTCTTCTCATTGACAGGTCTAATGAGTGGCGGGGCGGACACAAGTATCGACATGCAAACAGCTCAGACACCCTCCTTGATCATTACGATGCATGGATCATGGATAACAAACCAATCCTGTGTCAACATTTGAGAGCGCACGTGGATCCAACAGGACACAACCACGTCTGGATGTCAGGTTCTTTCAAAGTCAAAGTCAAAGTCAAAGTCAGCTTTTGAAGAAATTACTCCACTGTATATCATTCATGTAATTGGCATCTGAACTGTAGTCTGGTGATCCAAGTGAGCACCTTACCATCAGCCACTTTATTCATACAAGCATGTCAGATTTGCATCACACAACCTGCTGAATGTGTATTTGTCAAAGGTATTGACCTTCGGTACAATCACTGCTGTGCAGCGTATGCACAGCCATGATTGACACTGTCACAGACTGCTCCTCGGAGTGATTGGTTGCTGTTGCTGTTTGGAGCAGAGGAGCCAGAGGATTTCCTCATGGATTATGTGTCTCCTGCAAACAAGGATATACTGACAACATCTGCAAACAAGCCATGACGTTATTTTTATAAAGAAACTGCAGCTTTAATAGATTTTATTTCTCCGCTCTGCAGAGGTGGACACCAAACATAACTGCAGTTTTGCAAAACAGAGCACTATTATTTCCCTCTGCTGTTCTGCTGTGGGTGTTGACACGCTGGCAACACATAGCAATGCATGCACATGAATGCACACACTAACATGCATACCTCCTGCTCACACACATTCATTTGTATGTCAACAGATTCCACCACAGCACAAAGCAAACGGGAGTCCCGTCTGCTCTCTAAAGCAAAGGTTTTTTCTCCTCAGGCAGCTGCTTGTTGTCTTAATCCGACTTGTCCGGCTGGACAAATAGAGAGGTGGAGCAGGAGGAAAAGCCTTTTTCACCCTCTGTTCATCTTTTGTTGCCTCTGACATGCAGAGCTACAGATGTTGTAACAAATGAGCCCTGACTGATGGTCTGACGCTGCTTATTTGTTTTCTGTGTGCTTCATTCAAACCAACGTTAGAAGCCAAGAGAATAAATGACAGCTCTGCTGGACCATAGTGACATTATATATACATTTTTTTTGCGTGTGTAATCATGTTTACAGCTTTGCCTTTTGAGAATTGGAAAAGTTGTCCATCTGGCTTGCTTGCTTGAGTTCAGTGGTTCTGACCTTTGTCCTTGTTTGTACTGGTTGGTTGTTATGATGAAATGCTGCAGAGGTTTATCATGTTCTCAAGAACTTTTCAAAAACTTTCAAGGTTTTGTTAGTTGGAATAGGCATGTTCAAAGTTTAGCCAAATATTTAGTTTTAGAGGTGAGTTAGTAGGTGAGAAATGTATATTTTTAAATGAGGAATTCCTGATTCAGATCATGATGATGGACTGCAGGTATCATTCTGGATATGAATAATAATGAGATGTACAACATGGATGAAAATACACATGTATATGAATAAAAATAAACTTTACTTACTTACTTACTTAAAGTATTATATCTGTTGGCACTGCTTTACCATCCCAACACTGTGGACATCAGCTGACTTATTGTCCTAACATACAAACGCAGTTTAAATAAATGATACTTGTTTTTTTCATTCATCCACGTCCTGTATTCCTGTTACAGCCTCTCCCAGTATGATTTGGGTGAAAGTCAGGGAAACACCTTTGGCAGTACGCATTATTAGTGTAAGTTTTTTGTTTTTTGACTGGAGCAGACCTCGGCTCTGCCTGAAGATTAGAGCTTTGTTGTGGATGGTGAGACTGTGTGCTGGGTTAGGAATATCCGTAAACACATGTAAAGTAAAATGGACTCAATCTATTTATATTTGTTTTCTCTAGAACCTTCTAAACATATCCTGATCATTGGGCCAAGGTCCTGATCTGCGTAGGAGATGAGATCTACCATCCAATCAGACACCGGTGTACTCTGCAATTTATATTCTAATATGTCATTGAGACAAAATACATGGTGCATGCGGGTCTATCGTAATATGCACACAGGTGTAAATATTGGCCTTCGTCGTGGTTTTCCGTGAACACAGTGGCATTGTGTTTTTACAAGCAACATCTTTCATTTGCTCATTTTGTCCCTCTTTGTGTGCGTGTTTGCATGTCTACATTCAATTAAATTAACCTCTATTTACTCAGGGAAGGTTTGCTTAGCACCAGTGCTCCTTTATCAACGCCGTTTCACACTCGTACAGGTCGCAGCCCAGTATGCCCACACTGAAGTGGAGCTGCTGCTTTGCTGCTGAGTTGTAGTGCCTTACTCATGGGCATGTCCTATTGTTTATTCTCTTCTGCATTTGTATCAAGTGTTAAAAAGACAAACGTCCCCTCACAAGAGAGTTCTCAGAGGATTTCTGATGTCTAAAGGCCTGGCCATAGCAGAAGGTGACACAGTGAAGTTTGTCTGTGAATATTTGGTTTTTAAATACAGTATTCACAGGGATAATTGTTGAACTGCAACAGGTTAACTGCTAACCACAAGGTCAGCCACATTTAGCTCATTTAGCTCATTAAGTGTGTGGTGAAGTTTCCATTATTGCCCATGAAGCATTTTTCCCATAGCACACAACTGAAACGTCTGTAAAACGTCAAGATCAAGTATGTTTTTTTTTCTATCCTGATTTTTTGATCCATTAAAGTTAAAAAAAACTTTCCTTGAGGAGAGAAAACTTTGTGCCGTCACCACAATGTAAAGTCTTTGGCTCATGAAGGAAACCCAGAATTGGCATATGTGCCACATGAGCAAGTCTCATTGGACTGAATAGGCGCAATATTGGGTCCTGTATCCAGTTCAAATAATACATGGATGGATAAATTACAGCTAATAAGCAACAGCTTCCCCAATCAGGATGGCCTGCTATTGGACTAGTCAAGAAAAGTCCATTGTATTTATATAGCCTTTATAGACTCACCAGTTGCCATTTTCCACTGCCAGTTTATTAGGTGTAGTGAGCTAATAATAGAATAGTTCTGCAATGAATCCTGATTGACTGCATTATTTTATATTTTAACTTTCAATGACATTGTGTAGATTTGTAGATTGCAAGTAAATATGAAATATCGTCTAGGAACTTTTTTTCCCTGAGAGAACAGACTACATATACACACATGAGGCAAAACTCAAGGACGCCATTTACAAAGACAGAGGAGAGAGAAGACGCGACTGACACCTGAAACACCTAAAATGAGGGAACAGCGGCAAAAATTCATGGGTCAGTGTTCACCCTGTTGAGAAAGCAAGTGCAATAAAAAAAGTGTGCAATAAAAAGGGAGCCCTCATGTCTACAGCTGTATGTTCTCAGTGCAGTGAATGCAGTTTAGTGAAGCCACGTCCACTGGCAGACTAAATAATGCTTCTGGGAGATCTCATGAGAAAATGGACTGCTCGACTCAGCAGCTCATTCATCCAAAAAAAGGTTAAGGGAATGGTTTCCAATGGATTGAAGACTCCTGAAAAATTCAGAAGACTTTATTAACCTTGGCTTATTCATAATGCACCATTGCATTTTTGCACACATACTGAGTTGAGCATTTACTTGGAGTTTTGCCTGTACCGTGACTTAAAACAAAAAGATTAAAACATGAAAAAGTGTCTTTTTAGGCCCGTGAATACGTGGTGTTTTTTTTTTTTTTTTTTTTTTTGAATCCTGGATGGAGCACAACTTAGAAAATGAAAAGAGAAACAACAAACATGTTTACGTGCTCAGATAAAAAGGAAGATTCCCATTCTTCGTTGTCCTTGCATGCACTTTTGCATCAGGTTTCACTTACGAGAACTCGATGTGCTGTTAAACATCAGCGCTGTCAAACCGTTACTCATGTCCCCTCTAGTCACTGTACATTCCTGCTCTGTGACGTTCTCTGCCTTCCATGAAAACTGTCATTAGAGTCATCAAACGTTGACGAACAGCTTGAAGTGACTCACTCAGAGCAAACCTTTTATGCAAATGTGCTGGAGTGGCTGCAGAAACAATGAGCTCATTTCAGTGATTTCACAATATCCTGTAATTTAAAGATGTTGCCAGCTGAAGCCTAGAATGCAATATAAAGTGTAAATGTCTTTGTTTGTATGAATATTACTTACATTTACCTAAATGTTGATTCAATACATATCTGACACACTGATAATAAAATAATAGATGTAAAAACTGCAGCTTTAAAACTGCAGACAATATGACAAGACTCTTAAGATGACACTACATTTTGAATCAATCAATTAATTATTGAAATATATAATTAGGAAGGTTTGAGTGGATTTAAAATTTCAACATTACCTTTCTTGTTTCTGTCACTTTTGAGTTGCCTGAGGTTGAGATTGGATAGATTTTGTGTGTGATCCTATTTTATTTTAATTTATTTTGATCAGATAATTAACTATATATTAACTGTCTCTGTCTCTGGATACTAGAATCTGTTCACATAAGGACACATCCTATGGAGCAGACTTAACTCAATGAACTTTATGAAATGAAAAATTAAACATGTCCAAATAAAATGCAGTTCTGGAAATAGTTGGATTAACAGTTATTTAGATTTTTAAATAATACTGCATGCTATCACTGCATGAACTGCCACTTACTTATTTACTGGGAATCACAATGAAATCAATCATTCATGCATTTGTGCAAAGTAAAAAACAAAAAAATACAAAAAGAAAAAGTTATCTCCAGGATGCCTACAGTGGTCTAAAACAATCATGCCTGAACCGTGCTGCACTGTAACATTCAATCAATCGTTACCCTACCTCTCCCTTCATCACTTCAGCACATTCCTGCACCAACTTGTACAGTAAAGTACAGACTTTTCCAAACGTTTCAAAAGAACCTCTGGGATGACTCCGATGATCTGGCTAATTCGCTGGATAACTGGCACTTATTTAGACAGTGTTTTCCACCAGGAAAAGGTCAGAATGTGAACAGCTGTGGCGCAGTCCAATGTTTGTAAGATTAGAAATGTAGGCGATATAATTAGGACGGTTGTTGCCTGTAGTCACCTGATCATCATAAATTAAAGTTTAAAAGAAGCTAGCAGATTCAAAAAGCTTATATCAGCATTTAAAACTGGGAAATTTTGTGGTTATCAAATCAATTAATTGCATTCATAACATTTATTTGCAAAACTTGCCATTCAACTTTAACGAGCATAAATTTGCACCAGTGACCCACAGCAAATAATCTCCACGGTGATGACCTTTGAAAGAATGGAGAGCTGGAACGTCCAAACTGGAGGACACAGCTGTAGATTATGAGCTGCGTTGCACCATTCACTTTTATGTAACCCTCCTGTCACGGTAGAACCTCCTTACAAAGGAGGAATGGTTTGCAGACAGTTATGCAAAAGACATCACAAGTATATGTCCTCCGACTAAACTTTGTGAATTTTATGCCCCATTGGTGATGGCTAGAGCTAGATTAACTAACAAGCTAGCTAATTGAGCGTTTATTAACTAGCTTTATTTTCTCTTGACGCTCACATTTAAATAGAATTTAACAATCTTGGAACAATGTCTTAGATAGAAAAGAGAGATAGTCATCATTCAACTTGAATGAATGGTGCCTGTCCACTGTAAGAAGAACTCTCTTCACCTCAGTCCTTTGTGTTTCTGCCCGCTGACATAAAAACGAACAGGACGAGAAGTTTCAGGTGTGCTACGTGCAAACGGTGCAGGCATTTTCATCATAAACCTTTCAAGATGACAATTTCATATTCAGCTGCTTTAACCTGCATGGTCTCTTAACATGAACGTCTTTCAGCGTATATCACCGTCTTTCATTTCATCTTCCTCCAAACATTTGTCATTAAACCTTCATCTTCCCATCTTTGGCTCAAACCAAGATCCAAATCAGTCCAAACAAGATTACAACCATGACTGACAATAACGAAAAGATAAATTGTCTATCAATGTCTGTTGCTAGCAAATGTAATGTTGGAATGTACTAATATACTAAGTAAATCAAACAAATGCTCACTTTTGGACGAATTATGGTAGACTAGTGTACATGACAGTTTTCTCACCAGCCTTAACCTCAAATTTGATAGATATCTACATGCAAATGTACAGTAAGACTTTTAAGACAGCTTAAAGGAACCATGGGAACTCTGTAAACAACATAGTAGAGAGATACGGAGTTACTGGCTTGTATGTTAGCGGTTAGCTTGTTATCAAGCTACAGCAATCAACTAGCCCTGTGAGTAGCAACTGCATTGCCAAGCTAGAACCAAATAGACACAGATCAACTTCAACATGCATTTTTTTGGTGTGACCAGGTGCTCACAAATGGTCAAAAATCATTCATACCACTTTCTACTGATCTGCCACTGCTTTGGTTCAGGTCTGATGGTGCTTAGGCAATTACAACTACTTGATTAAGACTGGAGAAACACTGTGGTGAAAAGAAACCAGCACTGACTGCTGGTGAGAGTGAGAGAGCACTTTCTCCCTCTATCTTTGCCTCCTCGTTTACATCCTCAACTTTGGTTTGTCCTTCCTCGCCTGTCCTCTAGTACCCTTCTTTCCTCCTGTCACACTTATACTCTTTCCACTTGTCCACTTCCTCCTCCTCATCTCTCTTCCTTTTTCCTCTCCGTGCTCTTTGCTCATTTATCCTTCTTTCCTCTCTCACCTAGTTCTTTTTTTTTTTTTTTTACCTTCCTTCACTCCATCACTCCTCCTGTTCCTGTCTCTCTCCCCAGAGAGCAGGATGAATAATGCAATGTTCTGCTCTGATTATCACCATCATCACTGGTCTTTCCTCTGATTTCTCTTTTTTTCCGTCTCTTAGTCAGTAAAACATCTTTCTTCTTTTCCTTTCTTTCTCTCTCTTTGTCCCTGCTTGTCATTCTGATAAGCACCATTGTGCTGAAGTCAAAGCAATAATTAAGTACTGTAATAAATCTGTTTGCTTTTGGAGTCTTTTTCCTATTTGAATTGAAGGTCAAAGAGGGTGTCATATGTTTTACAGATTGTGAGGCCCTTGGAGAAACTTATGGCTACATAAATAAATGTGAAACTATTTCAGGGGTGAGGCTAAAGTTGGAAAAGGAGAGAGATTGCTGCAGTTGTTGCTGAGTTTGTTTGAGATTATTCCTTCTCAGTTCACATTCCTTGAATTTAGAAATTTTGTGTTTCATGTACAGGTGTTAGGGCACAAAGCTGGTGTGTGTGTGTCTGGGTCAGAATTAGGCTGTTACATTATTTAAAAGTCATCTTTCTGCTGTGAGCAACACAAACTAAATTACAGCCCAAAGGAAGCCTCCAGTGAGCTGCAGTGGGAGGAAAACCAGAGGAGGGAGGTCAATGTGGCCTGGCTGAGTGCCTGTTCTCAGCTGTCCTCCGGCGTCCACACATCCCTGGGTGCTGGGACGCTGGAAGCCACAGCGGAGGGTGTGCCTGGATGCATGACCCACACTGACATGTTGATAGTAGAGCTGCTGGACAATCACAGTAGGGAATGTGGACTGCTAGCTGGAGGGGTTCACCCTCTGGGGACTACAGAGGTGAAACAAGGCACTGAACCCCTAACTACACCAACTCTGTGGCAGCTCCATCACCCTAAAATCTCTCCAAGTGATGCCTGTCTGCAGGTCCTGTGTGTGTGATGAATGATAACAACACAAAAAAAAGAAGTAATTTTCCCAGTGCGGGTTAATAAAGTACTTCTCACTGTATATAACATCAAATACTGACAGATCGTGAAATCTGTATTTCTCATTCTTGACCGACTCAGTTCTTCATCGGTGTTAAAGGTACAGTGTGTAAGATTTACTGGCATCTAGTGGTGGGATTGTAGATTGCTTAAGCTACGGTGGCCTTCATGTGCCAAAACAGGTCATTGTTACAACCGTTAAAACTACAGGTTGTACCAAATGTCATTGTTACCTGTTCTGCATTGTGTTGGTGTACTGTATTTGTTGACTTTAGCTAGCTGTTCTGCATGCTAATTAAAGGTATGATCAAAGACATAAAGGTAAGAAGCTTTCACTTCTTTAGTGCCAAGATCGCTGAACTTCAGCACTTTCCTTGTACTAAATAATATGTACGATCCTCCATTTGCCTAGATTTAACTTTTCAAACTTCTAACAAAACACAAAACAGTTAGCTGTTAGCAACTACCAAACACTTCTTCTCTGTACAGCCGTTTAACCATTCTGGGCAACTTTAACAAAGATGGCGGCACAAGATGGTGGACTCCATATAAGAGGACCTGCTCCATATGTAGTTATGAAAGGCTGACTGTAATAAAAACATAATGATTGACTGATTGATTATGACATACAATTTTAAGGTGTTGATACAGTATATCACTGAAAACATAGTTATACATGTTGTATTCCATTTCTGCTAATAGATCGTCCTAAAAATTATACTAACTAAATACACAATGTTGTGTTTTACTTTTACAACTTTACAGTACTTGTACATTCCCTGAGTATTTCTAATTGATGCTAATTGGAGAAACACACACATATATGAAAGATGTCAACAGTAAAAAATATTAGACATATAAATACAATATATTATATAATAATAGTAGTATAGTAATATTTACATATCAGAGTTTTAAAGAAGAACATTACATACACACTGTACAAACACGCACACTTCCATCTACACATTCATCAGCTCAAATACAATACTCACCAGGACAGAGACTTGTTTTAATTCCTCAAACCTCTGCTCAAACAGCTCAGTCCTCAACACACACACACACTGACAAAACATACCCACATTTGCACACTCACCCCACACACATTAAACACACACTCCCTCCACACCAGTTCCTTAAAACCAGTAGTGTATAATCAGTACGGACCTGGTGCCTGTTTCAACACAAACACACTCTCTCCCTGTGAGGTCTGTGTGTTCTGAGATGTTCGACAGCATGTAGGGAGGCTTCCACTGTCAGAGCCACGGGAGGTTTCATGATTATTAAACACACACACACACACGCACGCACTCAAAAGTCCTGTGTGTGTAACCCATAGCCATCACTCTCTTCTTCCTCTGTTTATTTGTCTAAATGTCTGGGAGGCAGTAGAGCACAGCGTCAAAGCCCTCTTCACCTCCTCCCCCTTTCTCCCTCTCTCCCTTCCCTGCTCAGATCTACTCTTTCCTTCACATCTTCCATCTTCCCTCCTTTATATCCTGTTTTATTATGTTTGTGTTTGTCGTCCTATTGTTACAAGTTAAGTTTAAAGAATCATGCATGCTCTGCTCTTTCATAGGTGTGTGTTCGTCAACGCAGCTGTTGAATTTTCCACGGAACACAAAGCTGCACGTTCTGCCGAATGCCGTGACAGAAAACATTGTCCCATCAATTATTCCATGTTGATATTTTCAACAGGAACAGTGTTTGCTGTTGGTGGTTGGGATTGTTCACTGATGCCTATCGCAGTGCAAACAAAGAAAGAGTCGCGCTGTGAACTTTTGAACAGGCAAGTTTGGATCTCAGAATAAATCACATGGAATTTACTGTGAAAACAAATCTAATCCATTCATGTAAGTTAGGAAGTTGCTCGAGATCTCGACAGGATTTAGTCTGTCAGAAAAGACTATGTCTCCTTATTTAAGGTTGTTTGGGGTATGCCGACATGCCATCAGCTTGGACCAACATTTGAAATCAGAAATCTGGTCAGGTTAATACAAGTCATATTTATTTATGAGGAGGTTTGAGCAAACAGGAGGTCAGACAAAACAAAAACAAAGGACACAGGACCAAAGAGAGGCATGAGGAGCAGAGCAGGCGTGTAATTCTCACAGGAAGATAATTTGTCATCTTTAGTGATTTCTCTGGGATGTGCACCTGGATGGGTGTGTGCATCTCTGCTTTGTGGATGGGGATTCAACTCAGATCTGACTGGATGGAGGGGGGCGCTTTTCAAGGATTACCTCTGGCGATGGTATGATCTTACAGGTGACTCTTGTCATTTTTGCCTTGAAATGCACAATTAACATTTCCTGAGGAAGGAAATATATGAGTATATGCGTTTATGTAAATACACAGCAGATAGCTTGAGAGCTCCAACTTTTCATATTGCTCAGGACAAAAAACATAGCCAGATTAGCTGAGAGCTCCCTCGTTGCAACAGGTAAATGTTATGTGAGTCAAGAGGAGCTGGTGCTGTACATGTCTCGTGTTTGGCCATGTTGCCAAACAAGAAGTTCTTTTGGAGCCAGACGTGAACATGAAATTTGGATAGAGCGTGGCGATGATGGGCGCTGTTGGGTTTAAAACGGAAAAATGGGGGCCTGCGACATTAAACACAATCGTATTACAGCTAAACTGTACACTAAATTTGTTCCAAAAAACAACAGGAGCAGAGTCTTCGTTTATATTCTAAATGGGATTGTAATTTACAAAATGAACGTCATGCTGTACCGAAGGAGACTTGAAACTAATCGAACTGACCAGAAACTTGTAAGGAAACTGTTTACTGTGTACTGAGGTAAATCAAGTGAGAGGGTGATTTTCTCATGAATTGACAAAAAATCTGACATTTTCATTGGAGCCGATGGCGTTGCCCCCTGCTGACAGTTAAAAAGAATGCAGGTTCCCTAACGGCTTCACTCTCATTTTCTCTTCATAGCTTCATCCATCAACATCCTCTCCGGCCATCACACTCCCCACCAACAAACGGTAGCTAACAGTAGCTGAAGTGTTTATCATATTTTCATCACTACGTCACTCTTGCTCACCCAAAATATGACGAGGTCAGTCAATGGGTCAGTCCCTGCTAGTTACACAAAGCCACTTTATGTTGAAGCTAAATTATTATTCATTTTTATTAATTGCAAACCTCAACATTATTTGGAAATGTAAGTCTCTGATGTGTGACACTGGCACAGCAGAACAAACAAACTGTGAACGCAGCACTGACCTGTCATCACCTTATAAAATTGATACAGTGAGTGTGCGAGCAAACAGAGAGAACACGGCATTCATCTAAAGTCATCACCTGGCGGATATGCGTCCAACATTTCCCCTCGCTGGTGCTAAAAAGTCCTCACCAGCAGGTCTCTGTGCCAGTCTGTTGTTGGTCAGGTAGCGTGCAGAGGATTTCAGAAGGACATTTCTAAAGTTATCTCAAGTTTCCTTTTCACTCTGCTCCACTTGAATCTGTCTCCTCTCTTTTCACATATTCTGCCTCTTCTCTCGGCCTCCTCTCCGTCTTCCTCCTCACCCTCTCTCCCTTTACTCTCTCAGCTAACTCCTTTTCTTTTCCTGTCCTCTGCCTCCCCCCTTTTCCTCTAAAACTTCCCCCCTCTCCCTCTCTCATTCCTTTCATATTTGATGATTTCACTGCGGTCCGGGGTAATAATTACACACTTGTCATGTCACGTGGGGAGCCCGAGGGACCTGCTGGAGATGTGCGTTGCCATTGTGCTCGTTAAAAATTTAATACATCCTTTATGGTGATGATGCTGAACGAAAAGCTGGTATTAAGGGACCTCTTATGATGTATGACTAATGCTTAGTCATTGAGGTTAGGAAAAAAAAACTACATGCGCTGTGTTCCTCACAACACATGTAGTGCAGATGGGATCTGTTTGCTTTCTGTTCAGGAGATCGGAGGAAACATCTTGCAGGTAGCAGTTTTATATTTGCATAATAATGTCAGTTACTCTATTCAAGTCCACGTGTTGTGATCATGGTTTGGTCATGGCTTGGTGCCGGGCAGATTACATGCATGAAATGAAACCATTTAACTATTCAAGAGAGGAGCCAGCTCAAACTACAGCCGTGCTAGATGTCTTTGGTTTCAATTATTCGAGCTGTGCCAGTGATTGGACATTCATCGTACAGCCTGCTGGTGCCAAACTGCCTTGAAGCATCACTCTGAACACAGTTTAATCTAGGAAGCATCAACAAAGGACCAGTGGCTGTGTCCCTGTTTTCCTTCATTTTATTTGAGCTAAACATGCAAACAACAAAACTTTAATGCAAAAAGTGCTACCAGACAGTGCCTGAGCATTACCTGTCCTCACACACATACACACTCCCTTTTCTGTGGTGCAACACAATTGTTCCATGCAAAGCGACCTGGGACCACTCTGTTTGAGACGATGCTCTTGCTCAGTATAATCCCTCTGGAGTGAAGTGGTGCCTGTAGGTGCTTCCCTTTCGGACCTTAAAACTCAGCCCTTTGTCTTATTGCCTGTACCCAGATACGATTGTTTTTGAGTGGAACATGAGAACTTCTGTAAGCATGGTACAAAAGGGGAAGAAGTTCCCACGCGCAAACAGTGAGGGTCACTGATTGGTCATCAGTGCATTCAGTGCTTATTCATGCTTCTGTCTTGCTAATGATTGGTCAGATGATTGAACACAGCCGGTCCAGAGAGCAGCAGCAACATGAGGGAAGAGTTAAAGCATGCACAGAGGTTGTTAGATTTCTTGCTAGGTGCTTATTTTGACAACAGTCACTAAGTGAGTCTTAAAAGTCACCAAATGTAGTATGGAAGTTGCAAAGTTGGCACCACTGAGCGCCGTCTTTACAACCACTTGACTGAGACTTCAAATGTAAATGAGTCCAGCTGAATTTGGAGTACGTTTGGAACAACAAGCATGCATTCATCAAGGGTACTAAATAACCAGGAGGCAGAAAGGTGAAGCCATTGTCTTCTACCACATTTTGCTCCTTTGAACCTAAAATAAATTCTGCATGATTCCAAACATGCAATTTTCAGTGGTAACACTTTTCTTCCAATTCACAGGTGCAAAACCACTGAGTGAGCCTTTAGTAAATAAGCTCGGATGCAATGTGACCGTTTACCGGATGGTAAAAACGTCCGCAAATGCTGTGTAAAAATTTGCCTTTGTTAAGAATTAAAAGCACAAAAGGCATTTCCAGTTTAAAGTGAAGATTTCTGTATGATTCTTTACATAATCATCTGTTGGTCAGTGGAAGAACCATGTGATCAAATGTGCTCTGCCCTGGGTTGGGTTAGCTTTTCAGGCTGTTTACAGACGTGCCTTTATGGCTGCGGTTTGGAAGGCCCAAACCCCATAATGGCACTGAACGTTCCATAAACATAGTCTAAACCCCCCCACAACTATTTGATTGGCAGCCCTTTCACATCCACACACCCTGACGTGAGGCTGTGCCGGCCAGTCACTTAACCTTCCACTATGGTGACAGTTCCACGAACACCCACCTGTCCAATTATCAGTCAGGTCAGGTCTTGCCTGTGTGCACTGGCCAATGACAAAGCATTTATGGATTTAACAGATGTGCTGTTGAGACATGTTGACATGAGATGGAGGACAAAGACCAGATGTGCAGCTAACAGAGCGATGCTGCTTCTGTTTGGATGTGGTGGGAATCGGCTCAGAAGCAGACACAGAAGGATACATAGAAGAATGCACGCTCTTTAGATGATGTGAGACAAGTAGAGCTACTTGGTTAAGGTGAAAGAAAGTTCATGGCGTTGTTTGTCGGTGTAAGACAGGATACAAACCGCAATCTTCAGTTTCAAAGTGAGACGCTTTGTAGGATTTTGCAAGATTGGTCAGAAACACTAGAGATTTGTTTGTTCATAAAGCCTCTGGTAAGAGTTCAGGACGCTGATGTGGGTGCCAGAGGATGTGTTACATTCCCTGGAAGTCCCCAAGACATGAACAAGTGTGAGGAGGAACAGAATTTGAGCCTTCAGCTATAACAAAGCCAGCTGATGGACGAGCCTTACCTCGTTCAAAAAATGTAAATGTTTTGCACAATCACAACTTCAACAATATTTTCAGTTCACCAGAGAGAGAGAGCCAACAATTCCAACCATGAGTAAGCACTTGGCGACGGTGGTGAGGAAAAACTTACAAATGAAATCAAAGAGTGAGTGGGAAAACAGCATTTAGTTGATTTATTTTCATGCTGTCACTGTCAGATTTGTTACACATGTAAGTCTGTCATGTAAGCTGCTGTGACTGTTCACTTCAACTCAGTGATTTATCACCGCACTCTGTGTGTGACCGTGGTTTCTGCTTCAGAATCTGTCCTGTTAAATACACTCAAACATGTTTAGGCCAAAATGCAGGACTTAGGTGTTTCAGTCGTACAGAAAATGTCCATGCATTGGAATTACATAGTTTTAATATAAATATAAATTAAATACTAAACATATTGCTTCACATCAAGTGGCCTAAATATTTTTCGGAGTGTAATTGGAGTGTAATTTGTGTTCGAGTTCAGAAAACAACATTTGCATAAATGGTTAATAAATGGTTGTGTGATATTTAGTTGCAAATTATAAATTGGCTGGTGAATCTGTGCTTTATCTACAACTTGTGTAACATTAAATGGATGAAGTTAATCTTCCTTTTTGCATAGGATACTCTGACTTCTGCTGTGTTTGAAGATTCTATCTAATATAACATAATGTTATTAATATAGAAGTGTCTAACAGTAGTGGTGTAAACTAATCTATGCCCATGTTCCTGTAGAACTATTTATGTTTCATTTTAGTTTATGTTACCATTTGTCTTTAACGGTTTATTCATTGGGAACCTGTCACATGTCAATCAGCACTACATAAAGACCTAAAGGTTGCATTAGTCAAGCACACACATGCGCGTTCTCTCTCTCTCTCTCTCTCTCTCTCTCTCTCTCTCTCACGCACGGTCCTAATTCGGTGCCCTAATTCATGTCAGCAGCCTTGCTCCGCTGACAGACAGTGGCAGCATGCATGCAGGTCTTTGCAGCAACATGCGCCAAGAGCCATCTGTCCTGTAACAGAAAGAGCGGCGTAGATTATGTTGTCGAGAGAGAGAGAGAGAGAGAGAGAGAGAGAGAGAGAGAGGGAAAGAGAGAGAGACAGAGAGAGAGAGAGAGCGCATTACGCACGCCCTGATCCTCTCCACACAGAACCAGTGTGGCGCACAGACCGGCGGCAGCCCTCAGAAAGTGGGAAGTTTTCGCCAAAGGATTCTATCTAAAAATTAATCACCTTCATGTCGACTCTGTTGGATACTAACCTGCCGATGCTATGGTTACCTTTATTACGGTAGGAACTGCTTCATTAAGTTTGATTTGGTGCTTCTATCTCGCTGAAAGAACTCTTTGGTTCTTGCGGGAATCTGGCATTAAACAAGTGACCCAAAGTGTTCAATATGTTCAACAGTTTTTAAAACGTGCCAAAGAATCACAAAGTTGCACTTTGAGTGCATCAAAATGTGTGATGAACAGCTCTGGAGCTGCTTGAAAGCTTTGGAAACTTTTGGAAACTGAATTTGGCACCACATACTCATCTAAACTGGTTTTGAGCGCTCCAGATTAAATATTTACTTTTTATGGAGAACAGGAGTTGCATGATATGTTCAGGGACTTGTTTCCTCCCTTGAGTTTGTGCTCTGGCAGGTAAAACAAAGTAGACACTTCGCGCCGTGCGCTGCCTGATGGGAACGCAGTGCGGATAAACTCGCTTCTTGTTCCCGTCTCTTTCTCTCTCTCTCTCTGTCGGTGTGTGCACAGGTACACAAAAGGGCTGGGTCTCTCCAAAGCTCACTAAACGCACACAAACATGAGAGACTCCTGCTGTTTTCATTCGGGAACTTTACTCTGTACAAAGGCGTGTTGGAAGGAGCGGAACAGGCTGAGGGCGCACGGGAACGGTTCAGATGTGGTTCTTCTTGTATCTTTGGATTACCGACGCGTTAATTGTGCCTCTACTCGCTGTTAGTGCGAGTGAAAGCTGATATGTCACAGTTGACTCCAGGCACAAAGGCGGACTATGCGTTGAATCCCTTCTTTTCCCCTCCCTGCGCGTCCGTTTGCATGCGTGCATATTAGTTTGTGTATGCATACAAACTATAGCCTGTGTGCGCATGAGGTGGAGAGTGAGCTGCCTCTGTGCGCGCAGAGGCCTCTCCAACGTCTTCTGCAAATTTGCCTTTTTGGATGAATGCAACAAAAAACAAAACAAAACAAAAAAACAGTTTTGGAACAAAAACTGTGTGCCAGCAACATCCAGACTCCAGATTTCTCCACTTGTTTGAGGAAGAAATCATTTAAAGTCTGATTGGGCCAGATAAGACGGAGCTGAAGTTTTCTGTGCAGAGTTGTTGTCCATGTGTGTTTTGCATTAATGTGTGTGCATGTGTGGATATGTTGTATACTTCCTCATTTTCCAAGTATGATGGGTCATTTTCCTCCTCAGAAACTGGATTTGAATGTGTGCTGTTGATGGGACTGGAGCCATGTAGCCTAGTAACCCAAAAATACTCATGCACACACACACACACACACACACACACACACACTGCCTTGTGTGTGTGTGTGTCCAGTCTGATAACATAACACAACAACCTAACACAACATGGAGGCAATTCTGCGTAATGGCCTTCTAAGTGCTGCAGTACAGTGGTCTATGTCTGATATGACATGTGGTCTGGGCAGCTTTGTGTAATGGGGTGGGCGTCTTGAGCCTTTGGTGGCTGCTTTCCTGCTGCTGTGGGAGTCCACGTATGTGTGTGTGTGTGTGTGTGTGTGAACGTGGACACTGGAGCAGCTGTTGCAGCGGCGGATTTGACACAGAGTCGCTCCCGACGTGTAGGCATGAGGAAATTAGGATGCAACCAAGGCGGTGAGATAGATAGAGAGAGGGGCCGGTTCCATTCTGAAACTCCCTCTATGTGCACTTGAGTTAAAAATAAATAAATAAAAAAAAAGGCCTCCCAGGCACTTTCTACTACAGCTGTGGGTTGTTGCGTGCATGTTGCTCTGGGTGCAGTGCAGCTGCACCGCCTCTGTTTTAACAACGTTCATTTTGTGTTTTACTGCAGGAGAAAGGAGAAAAATTAGGAGTGAGGGGTGTGAACAGATTAGGGGCTGGGCTCAAAGGAAGAACATAAAGTAGATAAGGGTCGAAAGGGGCCAAAATGTCTCCCAGGTGGCTGATAATGTTACTATGGAGAGTTCCCGTTGTACCTTTGGGCTCTGCATTCCAACCTTTTTGTGCTTTTGTGTATCCACCCCCCCCCCCCCTTCTCTATCTGCCTTACTCTTCCCTTCCTGTAAGAGTTTCATTTGTTGCCCCAATTTCTTTTATTTATGTTGCAGCACTCGTCTGGCAACATCACACATAAACAGAGCAGTAATAAACGAAATCAAACTCAGCCTCCAGGTGCATGCTGCAGTTTTGAATCCGGAGTTGCTGGTTTAAATTCCAGACAGATGTATCTGCGTGAAAGGACAACTGTCAAAGATCACGACTGAAATGTGGATTTAATGATTCACACTGCGCCTGGGAAGACATTTTCACTTTCTCTTGTAGTTAACCACCGCAGTGTTGAAGCCTGGTACTGAAATGTCTGTGGTTAGAAGCTTGTGGTTGTGAAATGTGTACCTGTCAAGTGGGGATTAACTTCACCGTGTTAATTACAGGTTTAAATAAACAATCAGATGGAATGATAACTTCCCTTTGTACCAATTCACTTGTAATGTTGGTCAGTGATGACTTTTCCCTGGTTTAGAGCAGCCGCCAGACAGTTCAAGAGGAAAAGGCAGCCTGTGTGGATCGTTGGTGTCATCCCATCACAGATGTTTCATTCATTTGGGTTCATAACACCTCCAGAGGGACTGACTAGAAGTTCTGGTGTCCTTGAACCTCCCTGTTCTGGAAGTCTGTTCACTCAACATGTGATGTTTCTGCGTTTCTTCACCTCTCCTCATGCTGCATCATTATACGTAATTCAGTCTGTACTTACACTTGCAGAAACAAACGGCAAATTCAGTTTGATTATATCGCTGAACACAAGGCAACATGGCAGTTCAGTGAGATAAAGAGCACCCGGTGGACAAAATGTAAGAAAACTGGCTGCGTGCCGGAGAATCAACCTAAATATGTTGAAACATCTTACCTCAGTAAAACAAAAAACATCGCATGGAAACATCACAGAAACAATCAAGCCTGGAAGATTTCTCCCTACGTTGAAAGGTTAGTCAGTGGGCTTAAGTATGTTTCCAACCCTCATGGGTTAATCTGGCCTTGCCAGAAGGTGAATGACCCTGTCAATCAGACTGCAGACTGAGATATCTCGAAAAGGTTCAGACATTCACATGTTTCATGAACACGAAGAGATGGGAGACAAGATCAACTGTCCTTCAGGGCAAAAATATAACTTCATATGAGACTTAAGCAATCGGATCAAGTGGATATCTTCCAGAGTCTTTTTACTACACAAGTCTTTTTCCCTGGACAGTGTTTGTGTGCAAAGAGGGAATTTTATACTGAAATGACTTGGAAGATAATAATAACTTCAGATACTTTAGAGGTGCTAAACGAAAACCTTGCCCCGCATCATTTACACTAGAAGTACATCATACCTTAAAGGTGGGGAATCTGAAATACTGACCCACGTCACCTGATGAGCGGCTCCTCTCAAACATTACGTTTGTTTCCCCATTTATCATAACCCAACGTGTCGACATTTGATGACCTGGAGTGAGATTCAACAGTCAACTATGTTTCCCAAGAATGACTGACCGCACTCTAATGGCCACTATGAAGAAGAGGGATGATGACAGCGAGTAAAACCTGTTTCAGTGTATTTATGGGCAGCTGGCCATTGCTTTAAGACTGACTTGAAAGAATGTGAACCCTCCACTAAAACCAGACTGCCCTTTGCACAAAGATCATCTGATTTAGAACAGATCCAGACCCAAATTCATATCTGGTACTTTCATTTTCTAGCCACAGTTACGCTCCAGTCTTACACATCCAGCTTCGCGTTGAGTGCTCTTTTCAATGAAAATTCAGAAAACAAATGCACATCGTGTTTTAAAATGTTCATGAATATGAAAAGACATTTCCCACGGAGAAAGTTGGTGGGTGAGAGTGAATCAGATCCTTCAAATCGTACCTAAACACAGACAGTAACTTTCGCCACCCCTGAGGTTCACCCATCACTCACTGCGACTCTAAAAGCACACACCAGATGTTTCTTACGGGTTGTTTTTTGCTTTTCAAGACTTTGAAGGGTTTCGTAATCAAAGTCGAGTGGAGCTCAAGTACTTTTTTAACAGATTTGTGACAAATGTGGCAGTTTCGAGACCACTGGGGTCAAGCACCTAAAGAGTTTGTTGGGGCCTTTTTTTCTTTCTAGCAGATTAGTCAACCTCACATAAGAATTCTGGGTACTGAAATTCTTTAAAATCTGCACCAAGAGACAAGAGATGTGAGTAAAGTGCAGATCCGTGATGCTTCATTCCAAATCTATGAGGCAAAAGGAGCTGGTGAGTTCAGCTTGTGTTTAGGACAAAGGATATTTTCCATACTTCCTCTGCCCTTGTGTGCGATCAAGCTGTTCCACTCATTCTATATGGTTGCAGTTTCACGGCCCTGTCTGCTCCAAGATGGTTTACACATTTAGCGGGCTGTTTATACTCTGCACATTCTTATGGCTAGTTAGAGGAAAACATACTGTGAGGACTTGGATCCGACAGCTTTCTCTGCTCTGCGGAACAGAAACACACACATATACATGTCAGGACATTCATTTAGGGAATTCATTCCTTTAACCTGTAACCTAAAGTGCCTACCGTGATGTAAACAATCCTAAATCTTAGCTGAAATTGTAGCGCAGCTCCAACGAAAGAAAAGTTTCGCCGTCTTTCCCGCAATTCCCTGAGACGGAAAAGATAGAGATCATGTGGTGAGATTCAAGGTGAGGCCTGGCCTTCCCAGCAGTTCAGTCACGTGACAGCGCAGCCCTCCTCTTTCTGTCCGTTTTGACCCGGTAATCTGCCTCTCTGTCTCAACGATTTTCTTTATCTCCCTCACATTCACTGTCTGGATCTGCTTGTCCCCCCATTTGTTCCTCTCTCTCTCTCTCTTTGTGTCCCCCTCTCCATCTCGGACCCTCCCTCCCTCCGTCCCTCCCTCCCAGCCTGTTTTTCTTTCCACTCTCTCCGTTTCCACATTAAAAGGCACACTCAGTGACCTCCTGATAGCGTCCTGATCCTGAAACAGTTGATCACTGATAGTGTCGACTGGGATGAATTCCCGTACAGGCCCGTCTTTCATTTACTTATGCGCCTCTGTGGATCTGTTTTTTACACCCACATCTCAAGACAAGACATCACATGGAGATTTTATGTAGCAGAAGAGTATTTAAATGCAAATAAAACAAGACTTCTTGTTTAAATTCTATACGTATATGTATACTGAGTCTCATCCCCTGCAGCTTCCTCTTTGTCCACCAAATATGCAACATTTCATTTCTGGGAAGCAGGTCACTAATTAAATAGACCGCTTCCTGACTGATTTGCCTTTTCCTGGTTTGACTCATACAAATATTTTTTCTCATGTCTCTTCATGCAGATCTCATAGATGAAGTGGACAGACAATGTGGTTCAGTTTTGTAGTCAATAAAACCAATTTGTTCAAATGCGTCTCATGAGAGGAAGTGGTCTGCATCTTCAGCATTGAAGGTTTTTGTCTTTTATTTATCTAATTAAAATCCAGTTACTCAGGCACACTCATACAAGCTGGACAGTTGTTTACTGTATTAATACCAGAAGTGGTATTCTCAAGTAAAATCGCACTGCAAGTAAACATCCTGCATTCAAAATCCTACCCGTGAAAGTATGATCAGAAAAATCTAAAAGTACTGTAACAGACTGTACTGACATATGAGGATGTAAGCAGCATGTACAGTAACTGGTCCAGGTGGAGCAAGTTTTAACAACTCTATTCAGGGTGAGGTATTTTATTTCAGTGGTTATCGTGACGTCACTCATGAGTTAGAAAAGCAGAAAAAACAAAGTTCTACCAACGAAATCTGGAATAACTGTTTTGACTTTTCCCTAATCTTTGCTTTTTTTGTGGAATTTGACCTTTTATGGCCTAAACATTTACTTAAATTCAACGGAAAAGTCAAAAATAAAATTTTTCCGTGAGCAACTCACAGATCTGGGTCAAAGGGCTTTGATCAGACAAGCCAAAAAATATTGTTAAATGTTCCTCTTTGCATTATTTTCTATAAGCTGACAGCATGACTGTTTTTTAATGTAAATTCTTAATCTGAAAAGCCACTAAAAGTTGCTTCAGTTGTGAGATGCGTGCAATACAATAAAAAGTCAAGAATAAAAGTAATAAATAAATAAAAATGGAAACACACAAAAAGAATAAGTAACAACATGACATTTAAGTACAATAATAGAGTGAATGCTGGTTTCCATTGTTGAACAATACAGAAGAGAATTCAGCTACTGAACTATCACAGCTACCAAAAAAGTTCCACAGTTGCTCCTTAGTTAATCAGATCAGCACATATTTTCACTAAATTTGGTCGACAAGTCAGCCTTACCCAATGTCCTGGATTATATTTAGGTAATTATATCACATTAAGATCTGGGACCTTTTGCCATCAAGATGATTCTAAGCATGAAACTACAACCAGTCGAATCAAATCGACTTACAAACATGTCAGTTTCAGCAGACATTTAAACCATCGCAGTGGCTTCGTGTTAATCTGCAAACTAAAATGTAAATTGATGAAACATGGCATGGAGGTTTTCTCTTTCACTCCTCTTAGGTCACCACCAGGGAGAAGCTGCTTTTCATTAAGGGACTCCTCTGTTTCCTGCTTGGTTTAGAGACTGTATTTAATATACGTCACAGCTCCAGCGTGTCTCAGATAGTTTGGCTGCTCAGCTCAAATACTCTGCCATCATTATTTTCTTCTTATGGAACGAGATGCCTATAGGTGACATCTCTGTGGCCACCTTTGATATTTGAGCTGACAGATGTTCAGAAGGCCTCGGGGTGAAACCTGCTGCTTAGAGCCTAAACCACACACACACACAAACTGAATCCCTACTTGTCCCTTCAATTGGTTAAACTCTAACCCTAACATGAGACTAATCCTAAACTTTAATCTTTATCCTAAAGACAAAATACTAGAGGAGGGCCTGGAGCCTGGAGTTGGCCCTTGAGGAAGTGAGGGTTTGCATTGAAAACGGTCTCAAATGACATATTGTGACTTTGCTATGAAAAACATGCATCTCCATCTTCAGGAGAGAAGAAAAACGGGTCTGTTTTCACCTTTTTGTCAACACATTTTTTAGATAATCTGATTGGTGCAATGGTTTGTTTTTCTCAAACCATAAAGGAACGGCCTCAATTTATCTCAAAACCTGTGGTTTTCACTGGACAGTGAGTTTCTCCCTCCTCGGCCGTTATGTTTGCACCGCGAGACGTTTCCTTGAGATAGGCAATCAGATTCAAATGGCTTTATTGTCTTGACCGTAATCAGATAGAGGACTGCCAAGGCACTTTAAAAATGCTGATATTATTAATATGTAATCTGTCACAGATAATGCACTTCAAAGCCTGGATTGATTTTAAACATGTGCTGGTGTGGTGTGTTCATGTGGCTCTGACATCTGCGAGTTCAGAGTTGTGTGTGACGGTCTGTGGATGTTGGACGGGTGGCAGATGTATTCACCCTGAAATACAAAAGAGCAAATCTTACTGTGTCTTGTTGTTAGGGTAACACGGGGTAGCTGTTTTCCAAAAAAACTGATTTCATAATCCTTGTTCCTCTTCAGTGCCAGCCCAGAGATTTTCATGTACTGTACAAGAGGTTATCTCCCTGCAATTGTGCTTTATTGTAGAAAAGGAGATTTTTCTAAATGATAAACAGAGCTTACAAAAGTCTTTTTTTGCAGAATTGCAGTATCTGTGTTCTCAATGGGAATCCTGATTGCCTGCTTAGAGCTGATGATGTCACTGATGATGACTGGATGCTCAATCTGCAGACTTGTCTTCTTCACAAAGCATAAGCCAAATTAATTATGAAGAAACCCAAAACACTCAGAGAACTATTAGGCATTTTTATGACTTCCACTGTGTTTGACATCTCCATTGCACCAACAGGATTTTGTGATTTTAGTCTTGCATGTCTCTAATAAATCTTAATATGGCTCTTTGATGGTTTGATAAGCTCCTCTATTAAAGGAAGAAATGTTCTATAGAAATGATCTAAAGCACACTATAAATCAAATTTTATTTTGTTCCAAATGTTTAGCATTAAAGCATGGTGAAAGGCACACGTCTCAGTTTTAGAACTAGTTGGGTCTCATTGTCCTGTCTCTGAGCTCAGCACTGAGCTGGTAGTAGCCTTGTGGTTGGTTAGAAAATTAGTAGAGACAGAGGGGAAAAAACCCAACTGCATAATATTGTTTTGGTACTGAAGAGCACGATTTCTTGCCACAGTGTGCCTGAAAGGGCATTAGCGGTGGTTTTATTTTTATTTATTTATTTATTTACATGTAATAAGCATTGCAAAACACTCTTTGACATTGCATGAGTTCCAGAAAGCTGGAACGGTCAACAGAGCTGTCACCATCGCACGATGGATGGTAAGTTCTAGATGGTGTACAACGCGGAAGCCTTTTTCAAAGTATGTCAGTTCATCCCCAATCACAGGCATTTACAGCGTTATCCAAAATTACAGAGAAAGCATTTTTTGACAGTGTACAAGTGTTTACATGTCAAGGCGACTTCTCAGCAGGGAAATAAGTGAGGTATATTTGTGCCTATTTGCATAGATGCCTTTGGCCCACATGCACACGTCTGTAGATTATGAGAGATCAAACTTGTTAGCAAGCAAAATGTACATGAAATGATGGAGAGTGGAGAGGGAGTGGAATTGATATTTTAACATTGTTTGTGTGTGAATGCAAATAATACACTAATTTAGATTGTTTCATTGTGCGTGTACACTTAGATATTCAGCGTATGGCATTAATTCCTAAACATGGCTGTTACAGGTTTTCTCTTGTCTGCATTTGTGTTTCCCACTCCAAGTTTAACTTCCTCACCCGTGTTCAGGCTGCTCAAGCTAGCTGTTGTTTTGAGCTAAATATGTTCAGAATGCTAATACTAACATGTTGCTGTGTTCTTCACACAAGCACCCAGGCATCACCATCAAGGCTTTGCATGTTAGCATGGTAATATTTGCTGATTAGCACTAAAGACAAAGGTGATGCTGATGGGAAGGTCATCAGCTTTTCCAGTATTGGACAAATTGAAAATTTGACCTGATCATGGTGATAAACTGTCATGGGGACAGCCAAAGTAGGATTTTTCTGAGGGGTGCATGAATGTCTGTATCAGATTTAATAGTTATCTGTCCTATAGTTGTGTAGACTTTTCAATCTGAACCAAAAAATGTCAACCTGATGGTCCTGCTGGGAGGAAAAGGGTCACAAAAGACATTAGGACACACATCTGAGAAACACAAATCTCTGTTCAAAGTTTGGTGCCAATCCTTCAAGTAGATGTTGAGATATTTCACCATATAAAAATTTGGGTATCACCAAAAAACGTCACAAATTTCTCTGCGGTCCATTGCCAAGATAATTCACCACAAATAAGATCATGGTGCCGCTACATAAAAACATCACCAAAGTAGGATTCATCCCTGAATATTACGTTTCATGGTAATCCATCCAATAATTGTCAAGATATATCAGTCTGGGCCAAAGTGGTGCACTGAATTTGTGCACTCAGAACAATAATAAAACTGCACTGAAACTTCATTCTCTATTCCAGTTAGGACTTCATGGTTATATGAAGCGTTGTGACACAGACAGTCCGACAGTTAAATCTTAATCGGTGAATAAAGTGAATCTAAATTCAGCTTATCATAGTTTGGGCAGCTTGGATGACCAATGAGGACAGAGTAAAAAAAAAGATATGTAGCAACTTGAATGGTTTTTGGACAGACTCACTTTAGTCTGATTGCATGTGTTGTGAACTAAATCGTTAGAGACAAAAATGAATGTGGCCTCTTTTGTCACAATTACTCTTATTTTCTTTCTGCTTAAGACTGCTATTATTCATCCGGGTTTGACTGGAGGCACGTGTCCTGGCATGACCGGATGATAAAAGTCTGTGTCTGTGTTGTTATTGTGAAAGTGCTTAAAGCTGGTTTGGATGGAGGCCGCTGCAGTGTATGACATGAGGAAAGAAACATTCCAACACGAGTTTAGTCTTGGAAAATGGAAAAAAACGGATATCCCATTTTATAATTTGATCACTCAAAATCAAGGAAAGTTGGCACCAAATCATAGAGCTGAACAAAGTTATTTGATATTGTGACTTTGACTAGTGCTTTTACTGCGATGCCATTATTTATACTACACTTCTAACATTCTAACATCTGTCTTGATATATTGTACATACATTATATGGACATTATATATACATATATATGTTATATGTACTTCTCACCAGATCTAGAAGTTGACAAACCAAACAAAGATCACATCTCCCTCCAAACAGTTGACAGTTGTCATTATTTATGCTCTCTCTACTGCCAAAAAGCTACCTGGAGTTTTCTTCATAAATCATAAACTACTGTTGTTTGGCAAAAGCAATGACACGTTTGGCATAGCTGAACTATATTGCCAGCCTTTCAATTTGTATTCTCAGAAATAAAAAGAAAAAAAACAGATGAAGATTGCTCTCCTCTTTTCAGACTGATGAGGTTTCTGATGACAGTCTTCACTTGCCGCTGCTTGAAGAGTTCCTCACACCAAAGTCTAGTACCGGCAAACTGGACTGAATCTAACATGTCTGACAGAGGAATAAAGACAGGAGGTGTGTGTGCTGTGCTGCAGCCCAACACGTGAGCGTGTATCGTTCAAGAACGTGAAGCAATGTAGCTTCCACCGTTGAAGTGATGACTTTTCTCATCATAAGACCTTTGCCATAAAATAGTTGTTTGTGGAGTCTGAACATCTTACAATATTGATGGTTTTCAGGCAGTAAATGTTTTACACTGTGAACATAAAGAACACGTGCACAGACATGTCACATATAAATTGGTTCAGGGATGCTTTTATCCAAAGTGCCCAACAGCGCAGCTGGTGCAGGTGTTTTTCAGCCACGGTGGAACAAATATGTGTTTGAGTCATGACCTACAATAACAGCATTCATCCTCAAACATTTACTATCAGCTAAATGTAACTCTGTGACCTCAAAATGAAAGCCCAGTGAAAGGTCCTCACTTTGCTGTGATGTCCTCACAAGTCACAGTGGGAACATTCTGGTGATCTCAAATCATGACTTTGTAACTTTTGCTACACGGAAGTCATGTGACCACAAGGCTAATGATAGAAAGAGGCTGCAGAAGCAGACTGATTCTGTGCAATGGCCCAGTGTTATCCATCTAAAGTTTGCCAACATTAGCTAACGTTAGCCACCATAAGCTACTGGTGATACCAAACGAAGTAAGCAAACTGTGCTGAGCTCAGCAAAGATGTGTTTCACTGTTTAAGAATTCAGCATTTGTCAAGTGGGCAAATGCTGTTTATATTTATATATTTCCTCTTTTTAAAAGTTACAGTAAGAAATATCTTCAAGTATGAAATCAATAAACAGACATATTTCCGCACACAGCGCGTTCAAGGCATTAATTTGACCAAAAACGAATAAACTTGGAATGTAGTTATTGGTGTATATTAAGATCAACTTTATTTTAATGGGACAGGCCAAGACTGGAAAAAAGACTCATTTTAGGATTTCAGTCAGATGACAAATAATGCCGGAGAGAACGACACGGCACTGCAGCTTCTGTCGTGAAGAGATTCATCGTGACTTTTGTTCCGGATGCTCAGTAATCGTCTGTTGTCGATGCTGGCGAAGGCTGATCATGTGTGCTGCATGTGGCACATTATGTTAAGGACTCGTTTGATCTTATCTAATCTACCATGGTTTGAAAGCTAATTAATGATAATTACAAGAAATGGATGTGCGGATTTAATTTGAGGCTCCGTTTTCTCCCACTTGGCATCTGGAACGTCATGTGCTGCAGCCAAACAAACACTGATCTCAAAATTTTCAAAGGAGAAAAAAAAAAACACATTTCAAAAACTTGAAAATAGCTAACATGTCAGTGTAAATATGACATATAATTACCTTCTATGTCTTTGAAACATAAATATGGAGTTCTCTGAGGCCAAATGAATCTGCTCAAGGGCCTTGAGGGGAAAATAAATAAGCTGCTGTGTCCCCATTAACACCTCAGTCATCCAAATGTGATTGAACACAATCATCCTGAAATATAAACCTAAAAAGAAAAAGATCAGGTATTGAAGCAGAACTCAATTTGAAATTTAGAATCAAATTAGACCTTTAAGCAGGGAGAACAAAGTCCAAGCGACTCATGGGAATCAAAACCAATGGTGTCCTGGGTCTGGGCAATGAGGAGGAAGGACGTCTTTTGTAGTTCATTCACATTCATAGTTGAAATATCTCCTAGTTGAAAATACATAATAAAATAAAAAAAACAAGAAAAACCTCACGGCCAGTCTGGAGCATTTTTGGCTCTCTGACTTCTGAGGCTCTGGGGGCAGTTGCCCACTTTGTAATCCAGCCCTGCCCCCTGGACCATTAATTGAGGAAATACTAACCATCATACACACACACACCGAAGCAAGGTCAAAGCCACTGTTGAGCTCCACAGTCTATTCCTGTGTCTGTGATTCTATTAGACTTGACACCGGATTAGCTTCCCTGATCTCTGTGGCTGATTTGGGTTGGTTATTATAACCTATTACTTCTCCGTCTCTCTCTCTCTCTCTCTCTCTCTCTCTCTCTCTCTCTCTCTCTCTCTCTCTCTCTCTCTCTCTCTCACACACACACACAGCCAGCGCCGACACTCCATCTACCACATCTCTTACAGAGAGTTCAGATCACACAGTTCTCATTTGTCGACGCTGTGTTTGGCCTTTGTTTGCTCTCCTCCTGAGGCTCCATGTCGAGCCTGTGGAGAAGCTGCGGATCTAAGTGTCAGTGTGATATGAAGTGAACTTAAATGTAACTCTAGAATGCTTTCAGCAAACAAATGTGTCCCGGCGCGCTCGAGAGGAAACAAATGATGCGGAAAATTGTTAAAAAACCAGGGCAACTGGTAGAAAGAGCACAAGCCTCCGCTCAGCGCTTGTAATCCCAGTCAGTGGACCTTGTCAAACGTAGACCATGACGAAGAACCACATCAAAGTAATAACGCATTCTTTTCCTTCACCCTTTGAGAAAACCACAGAAATCTAACACTGCGGCCAGTCCTGTTGTGTCTGCCTGGCCTGTTGTGTAAGAATAAGATGGATAGAGGCTTTCTTCTTCCCCTGTCTTTCACACAAAGGCTAAACAGAAGAGTGTCAACACTGCTGCGCTCGTTTATCCGTTAGACCCGGTGGGGACAAACACTGTGCCGCTGAGGGTCAGGAGTCGGCAAGTTCGCCTCGCCACCCCAAACACTTTCAGCAGCTGGTTTCACTCAGTCCATCATCTTCTCTGTGTTTGAAGTACGAACGCTCCGGTGTCTCAGTATGATGTTACCTGCATGCTGTGGCCTCTCAGCGGTACACGGTGACCTACTCCTGCATCGGCACTGTGTATTTTTAAGACATTTATCTGATTCAGAGGTGGTGCACGGGAAGACACTAATGGTAACAGTTTCACTAAATGAATGTAATTTGTTTTAGCCTATGTCTGTGTCAGCAGACACGCTAATCTGAGGAGTGATGGTAGAAATAGTCATTCCAGAACGCAGTCCTGATTTCTACGAAATATGAATCTACTTATCAACTTTAATATGAAGCTGCAGCACTACTAAATGTTCAATTTTCATGAGCAGTGGCCTAATACATCATTATTTGCCACAGATCATAATACTGTTAATATAGAAATATTCAAAGTCTTTCATCAGTGGCCTTTCTGTGGGCTGAATGAAGCTGGAGCTGGAGCTCCCTGCCTTAAAGACATACTTAGACTGATTACAGGTCAGGATATCTGTGCTGCTGCCTCTGCTTGGTCTGAGACAGTTATTTTGAAACCTTTGTCTCTCATAAGTCTCCCAACATTAAGAAAATGCAATGTTCTTCTTGTATGTATATGGTGAACCTAAAACACACTTTAAGTAGATCACTACATTCTAAGTTGTACTAATTTCTTGGGTGTGTAGTCTCTACTTCTCTTTCCACCAGACCTGCCAAATGGTTTCATAAGAGCAAATTCCAACGTCTTCTAAACAGCACTAAAGGTGCCCTGTGGAGTTTTCTGATTACATTCAGCGTAACTCACCAAAACACAATGTGTGTGTCCTTGAGGCTCTGCAAATGCGTTGCATCCATTCCCGTCTTCATAAAACATTTGCAAAGCCAACTCTCTTTTAGATAAATATAACACACGACGGTTTTTGGTTTACAGAGGAGGATTCAACATTCCTTAGAGCAGACTGAACTGTTGTAAACATTCATTTGCCTATTAAGATTCTCAACACAAACAGGTGTAGTGTACTCATACAATGTACGCATTGCCTCATTTCTTGGCACGTTGTAGATCAGGTGATCAGGTAGTGTGAAAACATCAGTTGGAATGTGTTCTGCTTTGCGCATGTGCTTCCAAACGACAACAGAACAAACAAGATGGAGACCTGCTGGTAAAAGCATCGCAAAAACTCTGCAGGGTACCTTTAAGTCAACCTCACTGACCAGCAAGGTTCACGTTCTGAGGTTAAAGTTCAAGTGTTAAAGCTCAAGTTTCTCAGTTGCAAATCATTACCACTAGCTGCTTTGATTTGTTTTGTTTTACTTCTTCCAAAATGTTACTTTTATGCTCTACCACTGATAAGACCAGGGTGACTTTGAGACCTGCAGAAGCAGAGTAAGGACTTCTGACATACAGTGTTATACCTACATCCAAGGCGCACTGGGAAGGGAAAAAGTCTGTTGAGGTCAAAACTGCAGCAATACTTGCAGTATATAGAACAACAGTTATTGTCAGACCTACGTGTTCATCAGGCTGACACATTCATTTCATTTGTAAGTGAAAATATGAATGAAAGGGGTCAGTCTTGCAGAAAGAATCAACCTGTGTCCTTGTCTGGAGTGCTTACGGGAACAATGTGTGAGACTTGTAACCCTCTATAAAATTCACTGCCCAGCCTCTGTTTGGCACACCAGGACAAGCAGGAACTATAATTTTACTATTGCTCCATCTAAAGTTAGGAAATAACAGAAAGTCATACCAAGTTTGCATCATTCCATATCCTGCCTGTACAGGGTCCACTTATGAGCCAACTTGTCAACATTAGTTGCACTCACAAACCCGATCTGTTTGGTTCTGACTGCTTGCCTTTAGAATATAAATGATTCGCAGTTTGAGTAATTAGATATGGGCACTTGGAATCTGTATTTAGACAGCTAACAGGAATACTTAATCCTCTTCCTCTCAATGGTTTATGCAGTTAGACTCACTGCAAGGTGCGTGTTCTTGTTTGTTTTACTCTGTCAGGTGAAGGTATGTGTACATCTAAGTGTGTACATGTTAGAACTCTGCCCTAAGAAAAAAAAAAAAAACTCAACACACACTTACTAAGCTTCAAACCTCTCCTCACAGTCTTTTATCACACACCTCACCCTAACACCACTTTCACTCTCTTTAACGCACATGCCAGCAAACACCACACCAAAGAGGCTTGCTTTTGCAACCACACTCAGGCACAAATGAATTTCTTAAAGGGATAATTGCAGTGGCTGCAGATGACTCACCTGACAGCAAAACATCCAGAGGATAATTTACTGTTATGATTGGAATTCTGCCCTTCCCTTCACTTACCTTAACACCCCGGAGGTGAAAAGAGAGCAAGGTGGGAGGCGGGGGAGGACAAGGAGGATAAGCCGCCCGGTCTTAACAGCCTAAATAACAAAGTAGGTTTCAAATGCACTCTATTAGCTCAAATAAAACGTGGTTACCTTTCTGCCCACAGGAAGATGAGTGAAATAAAAACGGTAGAATTAATAGTTTGATATTTTGGTAAATACACATTTTGTTTTCTTGCCTAGAGCCAGATGAGAAAATTGGTACTGTTCCCATGCCTGTACACTAGATAAATATATAGCATGAAGCATACAGTTAGCAGCTTAGCATGAGTACTGTAAGCAGAGGGAAAGATGGAATCAATCCAACTTTCTGAAAGACCCAAGCAAAACAATGTAAAACCAAGTTATTACATTATTAAGTTATTATTATTATAGTAAGTTGTTACCTTACCTAAGCAAAAGAGAACCTTGATATTTGAGTGACACTGATGAAAGCAGGTGTGTATTTTAAAAGTGTAAGAATTCCACACCAGAGTTCCCACCGTAACCATGTTCTGTACCGAACACTTCCAAGCATTCAGATTTGGACCTACTTTCTGAATATTGTTTTTCATTCAGGTTTCTAATGTAACAGATGTGAGAACTGTGTGGTTAGTGTGTTGTCATTTTTAAACTGTTTGGTAATCATTGACTTGTAAATTTCCCTTGGGTGGGATCCAGCGCTTGTAAATTCCAGGATAATTAATCAGAACTTCCTAGATCAGTGGAGAACCTCTCTGGATTTTCCTGATTTTTCTGACTCCCCCTCCAGAAATAGGCGCGATGGTGAAGAGTTTGACAGTTTCCTATCCCTGTCCGTCTTCTACACCAGTACATATACTGAACACTGGCAACAAGTTAATTGTCGAGGGCTAAGCCTCAGCCTACCCCAGAGGGTTTTACATGAAAAGAAGTTAGACTTCCTTCGGTCAGTTTTCTTTCCTGTGCTGCATAAAAACACTTTGGCCTTCCTCCATTTTGAAGTTCAGCACCACAGAAGCCACTTGTAAATAGTTTTGTGACTAAATGCAGCCATTCATCATACCATTGATTCCAAGCATATCCGTATGTATAAAACATGTGACTTCCATCCTAACGACATTATTTCTGTTTATGTTGACACCTCCAACAGCTCAAGTCAACTTTTGATATTTCACTTCAGTTTTTCTGTGTTGATGAATTGTTATTTACAGAACAAATATTTGGCCGGGAACTGAGCTGCAGACTGGATCTCTCATTTTCCCCCTTTCTCTCTTGTAACATCTGGAGTCAATTGGACAGCATTAAGGCTCAGACATTGCTGGGTGAAAATCCCTCTGGAGGATTTGCTAGTTTGGCACGCTGCTCTCTAAGCCCCATCACTAAGCACCCTGGCTGCATCATCACTGGGGTCTCCACAGTAACTACGCACACCATCCATCGGCACAGTCTCAAACTAGTACTGTTGTGGTTTCCCGAGCCAGCAGGTTCATGCTCAGGAAAAAGAGCTCTGACTGATAATCACAGGATTATCTTTAGCATAAAATTGATAATGTTTCCTGGCATTGATTACGAATGCAGCCTGTAGATTATATACTTATATGACCTGATGCAGTACTGGTGTGAAAGACTAATACTTTTTATACCATCGGTTTATCCTTAACGCCAAATTGAATTTCTGTGCCAAACTAACCCTGGACGACACTGTTGGTCGTTCTGATCTGGACAACAGTTGTGTGTTTCAGCCCAGTGTGTGTTCAGGGAACCTTGGGCAGAGGGGCCAGAATCTAGATTTAGAGAGGTGACGTGTTGGCTTTATTCTGTGACGTATCCTCAAACTTACAGTTAAAACATGAGGCTTGGTTTGTTGCCTAAATTCCTTTTTTAATTTAAATGCTGATCATTTATATTGTTTGTGTGGTTTGTGACACTTTTATTGATGTTTGATTTCATCACACTTCACACATGTACAGTAATACACCAGTTTATCTAACTGTTAAGCAGCCGTCAACGGTTGTAACTGTGATACTTTTTAGCATCCATTACTTATTTCTCGCAAACCTGAACAGTGAATGTTAAAACCTTTTATTATTGTTCAATGTTAATTACACTAATAATTTATGCTCAGTATTTAAGTGTTGTTGTTGTTCTTATTGTCCTATGTTTGTTGCAAGCAACTGTCTAATGAGCAACAGATGTAAGGTGTAATACATGGATATACAGATTTAGGTTGTGTATGGTCTGTCCCAGAACAGCATGCATGAGAATGAAACACCCACAGGACTTGAACGTTTGCTAGCGGTTACCACAGGAGTTGGCAGAGCTACCCTGAAACGCATATAGCCGTGCTTCAATTAGAGCACAGTGGGAACCTGTTTGACTAATCAGATTGCTTTGCTGAAAGCGTCTGTTGTGTAACTGAGTCAGTGGAGCAGCTGAAGACTTACAGCAGACTGCGTCCACCTCAAAACATTCAGTAAAAAAACAAGCTTTCGGTCCGCTGTGTCAAAGTATGACGAGCTGTGTAAAGGGGAACTTTAAATAGCAGTCAGAAAAAGTGTTTGTTTTCACTGCTGGGATTTGGGAGATCTCAGCGTGGTTAGCTGCAGCATTTACAGTCCCCTGGTCCTCTCTTGTGTACTGTGAGTTTACGATGACTCGACTAAAAGATGTTGGGACGCCGGCGGTTGGGCACGTCTGTGCTGCTCTCCTCCTGTGCCACATGCTACGCTGAATCTCTAATTAGTTTAGAGCAGGTGTCCTGACATTTTTAGCCTGCTAGCCAAAACAGAAGTTTAATCACTTTCTGACCCAGGGTCAGTACAACAGAGACCTTATGTGTTCCTTTCCAAGTCAGGAGCCATTTGTTGTTCAAAGTAAAGCTGCTAATGGAAGGTAAGGTGCAGTAAATAATCACATTACTTCTCTTCTTTTACATTCACAAGGTGCAGCTATCGATGAAAAAAATGTGCAGCATTCCTTTCCTGGCTGGCATCCCAGTTTACAATCAGTTCAGAGGTTAGACAGTGATTTGCTGGTCACTGTTTTCATCCAGATCTTAAAATAACTTCATCTTCTCCCACATTTATTTCACCCTTAGCCTCTTTTGGCCTCCTTGTCATTTACAACATGTCAACATGTCAACATGAACATGTTTCAGAGACTGAAGGTTCTCTCTCTCTGGAGGAAGAGTTTCAGTGGAATGCCTGACATGACTGATCTCTGGTTCTGTCTGTCAGTGAGGTAAATAAAGATCACTGCTGGAGAATTTACGATATGAGATAAAGAGTGTAAGGTAAAAGCATCTTTTCTTTTTTTTAGTTTTTGTGAATCTTCACGTGGCGTTGCATTTGAACAGCATTGCTCTAAACCTCTGACCTCATGTTAAATTTATATATGAATCTTTAGAAAACAAAAAAAGCTTGTGTACTCCTGGGCTAAATGTTCCTCTAAGTTACTGTCTCTAATTGTGTGCGTGCTGTCTGGTGTTGAGCAGTTAGTGTACAGTGAGATTTCAGATCTTTTATACTGCAAAGCTCAAAAAAAAAAAAAAAAAGGTTAAATGCAGCTGGAATATTTCCTTCTTTCCTTTCCTCTTCTTTCCTTCTTCTTATTATCCTATTCACCATCTTGGCCAGACATCAACCAGACCAGTTGTATCATTACCTCATGCTAATCAGACAGATGGGCTGCTGCACTACAGCTGGTAGACTACACTTTTTCTCTTCATGCCCTTTACAATCCAGAGTTCACCAAGGTGGAGCAGAGGGACATGTGTTCAATGAGCTGAGCCAGTCAGTGGCATGTTATCACCACCATGTAAATGGTTCATTGATTTCTTCACAGCTGAAGCTAGCTGTCATTCATGTATATGTAGAAGAGATGAGGTGGATTCATCACCACCTTACTAGAGTGGCTGTTGGAGCCCCCGAGTGAGCCATGTTGTTCCATGTAAAACTCTAATTACATGAGAGGCAGGCGTCTCTTATCTTGAAGTGACGAGGCTGCCGTTGCTTCGTGTTTGTTTGAATTGGCCTGTACTCTCTGTTTCCTTCACACCACACATGCATAAACAACCACAGACGTGCACACACAGGCAGGAGGGTTGTTTTAGAGGCGTGCACACGCTGAGCCTGCTGACAAAACGGCTGACTTCAATTTGGAGAGGAGGTGCACCTGCTCGTAAAAACACACAAGTCAAATACACTGTGTTCCTCCGCGTGTTTCCCCTCCGCGACAAAAAGCAGCGCATCTGACGTCGCTCTGTCAAGTGTGTTCGGTTCACATTCCACGAGGTGAGCCACATCGCTGAGTTCCGATGCACACAAAAACAGAACAAACCCCGACATGATCCAACTCATATTGCCACAGGCTCCATGACATTTGCTTCACACACACACACACACTCTCTCTGTCTCTCTTTCTACATGTACTGGTATGTAGGAGATATTTGCTGTGTGTTTCTGATGTACAGAAATGTAGTACTACTACCGCACCAGCACATTCAACGTTATAAACAAGACGAGGCAGCATGCAACCTTATTTTTACTTTTAATTTTTTTTTTTCTCAGTTTTATCCTCGTCTGCAATGAAGGACTAGAGCAGAAAAACTACTCCAAAACATAGCAATGACGGGGCCATAAAATAAGGAAGGAAAGGTACAGCTGTTTTTAATAGGAACATATGAAGGTGGTGTGAAAAGAGCAGATCTGCATGCTGTTTTTCCCACACCTCCAAAATAATGTGCACCCTTGCTCATATTTCATAATTTTGCACGCACATCATCCGTATGCAAAACCTCATATTTATGAAACAGCCTATCAGCCATCCATCACATCACAGTCACGTCACTGCTGAGGAAACCCGTCTGCGCTCCTGCTAAGACGCCTCCGCACCGAGGCTGATTATCTGCATCAATCCCTCAGGAGTTAAAAGCTCAAAGGGGCATGAGTCTGCATCAGCTCCTACCTGCAGGCTCCCACAGACTGCATGCAAGAGACACATTTGTGTTTGAAATGTAACCGCAGGGCACCTCTTCCATCTCACAGATCTGTTCTTTCACATCTGTGAGCCTACCTGCTGTGAATTTATGTGCGTCTCTGTGCACGACAGCACTCCACTTCAGCACAAGCGTGTTCCAGATTAACACCTCCAGTGAGCGTGAAGAGCAGGTGAGACGAGGATCCTGGTGATTTACACCGGCTCTATTTTCTAGGAAATGATTAGCACAGGTATTTTGGAAATGGCAAGAGAAACGGGCAAAAAGACGGGCACATATGTACCTCTATATGCTCAGTTTACACTGTGGACATCTGATGATTTGTATAAAAAGCAGAGATTGTGCTTTTTTTTTTTTAATGCTAGACAATCTTTAGTTAGAAAAGTGAAAACGTGCTTCAATAGTTTGGAAAAGACAAAAAAAAAAAGTTATTGTTGATTCTGAGAAACTTAAGAGTTGAGAGTTTTTAATGAATTACAGAATACTACTTCCTGTGCGTGAGAAGGGCTTTAGAGAAGCGGATAGAGAAAGGAGAGAAGTGAGGATGAATATGAGCAGATCAGAGTGTGAGATGATGAGAGGATGAGAAAGGGATAATGTCAGAGGGAGGGGGCGGCGGCCTGGACACTGACCTAATGGATCTTGAGCCTCCTAATCTGAAGATATGAAGAGAGCAAAGAGAGGGAGGGAAACACTGCGAGCTCATCTGCAAAAACGCGTCCTCTTAAAATAAACCTATCACGAGGCCGTGCTTTCATGCTGCCATCTGTAATCATTTTGATTTGTTCTGACGAGCTTCCGGAGTATCTGTTGAATATAACAAGGTCTTGTGACGGTGGGTCGGGCGCAGTTTGTTTTTCTTTCCATGTGTAGCAGGTCAATGCATTCAACAGCTGGATAAAAGTTGAAGGCGAAAAATGGGACATAAAGAACTGACTTGTATTCTCTTTACTGTTATTATATTGTACAAGTTCCAATTATTTGTAAAGGCGAAAAATTGCCTGGCTTGCTCCATGTGTGTACACTGACAAGAAATGTGGAAAAATGTCCGACTCCACCTCAACTTCTGTCATGTTAAACATAAGTATGTGTGCACTCAGTCCAGACTGTGTTTTTTTTTTTTACATCAGCCTAAAGTTTTTGTTAGCTTCAGGGGGTTAGCTATCATCCTCTGTCCGTGGCAGGTTTCTGGGAAGTGCTCATCCTGATGTGGTATATTTGGAATTACATCCTACAGCTATTGGAATGGGCCAGGGCAAGTCCTTCTTTTATTAAAACCACTCATTGTTGATGTCTATCTCTTCATTCATTACAGTTCTGCACAGCGGTTTAAGCCTTTGAGATGTATAGCACTCACGCTAGTTTAAAGTGTGTGTCTTTGGATGCTGCGGGGTCAGAAATGTGCAGTGTTATGCTGCATGTCCAGAAACACACAACGTTAATCCACTAATGATGAAAGACATTATGCTGCGTTACGTTTTGTCCTCCTTTCATCCTTTCCTTCACAACTTCCCTCCTTTTTGTCCCAGCGACCGACAACTTTTCTTCTCTGTCCCTCGTCAGTGCCTGAGGAGAAAGATTATCCAAATCATTCTGACATTTCAATAAAAGGAAACTGGTTCTTTTTTTTTTTTTTGTATAATCTTAAGATGTTGGCACTGAGACTTTAATACCTGCCCCGTCAGGCCCCTGCCTGTCCTCTATCAATCAAGGTGGGTAAAAAAACGTCATCTTTAGTCATGTGGTGGCTAATGTGCTGTCATAACATGAGTGAAAACAAAAAAATGCTTTCTGTTGATGATATAGTTCTGAAGGTCAGCGGCTCAGCTGAAGGTGTCTGCGTTAGTGTGCGGTGGACTGCTGCAGCGACCGCAGGGACACGGCGTGTATGCTGAAGATTGAGACTAATCTTAGAACTTAACAGTTAATTTACGTTCAAACACCCATCTATGGACGTGAACTCTGGATAGTGACTCAGATCATGAGTGTCACGCACAATACGTCTGTTTATAGTACGTCTCTATGGTAACGCAGTGAGCAGGAACTGTTTCGAAACCATCCCTGTTTAAGGAAGATGAGACATTTAAGGTGCAGCTGCCTGAGAGAAACATTGTGGGCATCGCCGACGTCAGTAGGCGTCATTGTCTGACCAGAGTGCATGTGTACCAATGCTCATCAACACATCTGACACTTTTTCAGATATCTCAGTGTGGCTATGCTGCTAGGTGTGCTCTGTTAGATGCAGTATATCAGCTTTGATACACACAGGCGTCTTTGTGTTTTAAGGCTGCCACAGGATGATTTATATACTTCAGAAAGGGGAGCCCTCCAAAGTCAGCTGTGACCATGGTCCAGTCTGCCTGCATCAAACTGAATTTGTTGTCATCATTATGTATTACATTAAGAAACAGCAGGCCTCTAATTCAAAAGCTCAAGTATCAACATCAAAAACCAGATCCTGTTTGTTATCGTGTTAGTGTCTGAAGCTGGCTTTGTTAATAGGCCGATTGTTCTTGATTTATAGTTGCATTTATCATTTAGACAGATTTTATGGCTGAAGAACTGGCAACAGATAATGCCAATACTCAAAGTCTAAATTAAATTTGGGAGTCACATGGGGTGATGCGGTGGTGCAGGAAGACAAAGGCCCTGCATTCCAGTTTTACCCAGTTTTGTGCCTATTTTCAGGCCACAGTACCATCTGAATGTCACATGAAAAATAGATTTTCCTTGGGCAATTATCCATTTAAGTGTGAAGCACATCGCTCAGAGGCACACGGTGAATTTCTTGTAAACATGCCTACTGCCGGGTCAAATCCCATTTCGAGCAAAAAAGTCAATTCAAGGAAAATTGTCTGCTTACGAGGTGGATGCTGATAGTAACCTCGCCCTAAAAATAATAGGCTGGTAATGAGCAGCAGTTATGAATATCCTGCCCTGAACACAACTTCACAGGATCTCTGATGGCCTATAGATGAATGTGAGGAATCCTCTGACAGTTCCCTGAGGCATCAGATGTTTCTTCTTGCCCAAACCTGTTCCTTTAGTATTACAGTATGCACGGTGCATTAACTAACACACTCACAACAACACACAGTTTTTAGGATTACTGCAGCAAATGGGACACTTTGAATCCACCAGAAAACCAGGAGCTTGCTCAGAACTCAAGCTCGATGCAATGTTGTTTTTAACACTTCCAGAAAATTATTGATGAGAAACAGCTATTTTTGAGAAACAAAGTTGTCAGTTAGGTTGTAACCTCATCTCAGCACCGGGGTCAACAATTACACAGAAAATGAAAGTTGGGATATGTTTTTTAAAAAAAGTAGTTTATGCAAAGGTCTGCTCAAACATGTTTAAGACCAAAAGATGAAATTCGAAGCTGTGAGGAAAATATCAGCCCTTCTAAGTGTGTCACATTGGTCTGGGTCTGTAATTTTCAATGCGTTGAGAGTTGTCTGAACAAGTAAACCTTCGACTGAAGCCTGTCTTCTGGCAGCAGCACACAGAAGCAGGATCTTGGATTGTATTCCGCTCGCAAATCAAGTTTGAGTCTTCATTTGTAAATCTAACATTGCTAATTCAAAGGCAAAGCAAAAAGCCATCGCAGGGAGCTGGGAGATGTGTCGAATCATACAAATGGGAATAACTTTCATCGTTCATGGCGTCGCACTTGCTTATACACATGAAATTTGATGGATGACGTTTACACTTTCTGCGCCTTTTATCCAGATGAAATCCAGATGGGATTTGATACACTTTTATTCACATTCAGCCACAAACTGTATATTCACCACTGGTAGACAGATCACAGATATGATTGCTTTCCCAGGAGTACTTGAGAATCACGATCGGGACTGCTCCTGTCCAGTGAAAGTGGTGGTACTGTAATAAATGCAAGTGGATGAGTTACATTATTTTTCCAGTGAGAACTCATAAAGAACACAACACTCCAGTAGTGCAGTACACCTTAAGCATTAATTATATGTACTGCTGGTCCCGCCTTTCTTCCTGTCTCAAGATGGATAGTATTTCAGTGTAATTTCAGAGTAACTTTAGTCACTGCTATCAGAGGCTATTTCCAGTAAGTGATTAGAATGCATCTTTTTCCGCTGAATGCTTCTCAGATTCTTCAGAATTACACTTTCCTTGAAACGCTAGGTTCGAGGACATCTTGAGAAAGTTAAAATCCTGCATCCACTCACACCTGGCCAATCACTGCATGAAGTGGGCATGAAGGTAAATGGATGATTCCAGCCTCCACCTCTGAGTCTACTGTGGAGGAAAGAAAAAAAGAGATCCGGACATTTTCAGATGCCGTGTGAAGCGAGGCAGCCAAGGAAGGAACAAACAGATGGAGTTTGTTTTTCATTATCAGCTCTGTGGTCACACATTCAAACAGGTTATAACACAGAGTGTGTCTGTAAACAGATTCACCTGGATGCCTTTGAAACAGGTGGACTCATAACGTCCTGTGGCTGCACACCAATATATTTTATTAGGTTTTATCTTTCAGCATTAACATCTGTCAGCCTTGTTCTCTCTCTCTCTCACACATACACTTTGACTTTCACTGACTACATTTGTTGCCTAAACCATAAACCTTGTGTAGTGTAACCAACACCTAATTATAAGCCCAACCCTAAATTCAAGTCCTTGTCCTAAAATAACTTCTTGTGGAGGTGAGAACGGGCAAAGTGTCCTCAGCGGGGAGGTGTTTCCTCATTCTCCTGTCCTTGTGCAGACGTTTGCTCCTACCATGAGTATAGAAACACTGCACAGCATATAGTGCACACACGCAGTCTCATTGTTACCCTGCCCACTGAGAAAGTTATCGCTCACCCACTGTGCTTCGTTGGCCTCCATGAGCCAGGATGTCAACATCATAAACTACACTGAGGGCTTTTATGGCTGCGATTATGGCAGCAGGAGGGAAGATGAATTTGTTTTCACGGACCAGGCGCTGATTTACAAAGATATACTTCATTTTACATTTGGGTCTAGTAGAGGCAGAGAAGTTGAGTGAAAACTCAAAGTGTCACAACTTTGATTTGCCACATTGGTGACTTACATCAAGTGGAACCCAGGAATGGCGTTGAAAAGAGGCCGGAGCAGAATGTATGTAGATATGCAGCTTGAATCGGGGGTGGGCTTCAATCACATCTGCTTTTGTTAGGGTTATTTCAGACTGAGGGGCAGAGTCACAAGGTATGACCTACGATAAAGCAGCCCAAATATGAATAGAGTTTACAGCTTCCAGATGTGCTTCTAAAAGCAGATGCTGTATTTTCTTTGTTCACTTTGTATCTTGTAGAATATTAAAAGTCCTGTCCATTCACCATGCTGTAGTTGGAATATATCAGTTATCACGTACTATCATGATGGATGTTATATGGCACATCTCTGGGAGGAGGTGTGTTAATATGGTTAGAATGATTCCTCTGATATAAATACATGACTTTGAGCAGAGTTTCTAATATTTCATTGACATTTCAGTCAGAAAATGATCTGCTGTGACTTTTGGCAAAACAAAGCCTGGTGTGTGTGTGTATGTGAGAGAGAGAGTGTGTGTGTGTGTTTTCCGAGCCATTGATTGTAAGGTGACATTGGTGCTGAACAGATGCCCTTCTCTCTCCCTCCATCCAGCTGTAACATCGCTGATGGGAACAAGTCCCCTCTTTCTGTTCGCAGCTGCCTGCCTGTCCATTATCTCTCACCCTTTTTTCTCCTCTTCTCTGAAAGGCATTTATCTGTCACAGGAGCATGTAGAAACACACGTGTGTACGCTGGATTGCAACATAAATAACAACTTCCCTGAAACATAAACTCCACATCACCACCTGCATCTGTGGGAAGACTATAATTAAACTGCGTGGCACAGACGAAAAGTATGCTCATAGCTAATTTTGTTTGTCATACTTTTAAAAAGACAGATCGGTGATGTTGACCAGCCACACCATCAGGTAACATCATGCAAAGACTGGCAGCTGTTTTGAGCACAAAGCTCTGTAAACTGCTCGCTCAGCATCAAACAGCAATCAGACTGGTAACGTAGCTGCTAGCTACATAGTGGAGCATTTAGCAGCTAAACAGCACACTGCAAAAGTGTTTCCATGTATTACTCTCAGATTAATGGGAGTTCTAGGGACACATGGTATGTTAAACATGCAGCACTCCCATAACTGGGTGTTCATACTACAACACACACACACACACACAGAATGTAACTATTTCCCTCAGGCAGGTTCACATGGAGCTAAATATGCTTTCTAAGTGTATTCATGCACGTTTGTTTGTGAGGGACATACTGATGATGAGAAGTCTTAATCTAGAAACTTGGTTTAATACCATTCAGTACAACTGTGTGCCAAATACCGTAATCTCCTCAAACCATAGGGGAAAAGCTGGGACATTGGGCTCAGGGACACACCATGTCCTCTCCTCAGTGAGCTATGTGTTGCAGACAGTGCTGTAGCTCCAAATGTCGGCCATGTTGATAAGCAGCCAAATTGCAGTAATTAGCTTCTCATTGTTTTTAGAACACTGGCACACACCTGCCTCTTTCACCTCACGCAGTGTCTTTTCCTCACCTCTCACTTTTGGCCCTTCAGCTCTCTCGTGTCCCTCTGGGGAGGTACACCTCGGTTGGAAAACCTCTGGTACACAGACTAATGTTTGTGCTCATTGTTAATTAAGTTCTAACTTTGGGAGCTAGAAGATCTGAAGTAGTGCATATCTGTTAAAAGTTACTTTCTCTGTCTTTGCAGATCTTACAGGTGAATCTAGTGATGTCCATCCTGCTGTATGTGATGGTCCTTGTGTACCTCTATGGTATCCAGGCAACCAACATGGACAGCAGTCACCAGGGGCAACAGCAGCAGCAGCAGCCAAGTCCCGACCCCTTAAATTCCCTTATCATTGAGCTGCTTCAGGCTGACCTGACAAGGGGGAAGACCAGAGTGAACCAGAGCCAACAGGGGAAGAGCCGGGACACTGAGCCCAGGGACACGCTGCCTCCTCTCCTCAGTGCAAACTTTCCTTTAGAGGAGCAGGGCGATGCGGAGCAGTGGGGGATGGGAGGCCGCAGCGGAGGGAGCAGTGACAGCGCGGTCGACCAACAGGTGATGCTGTTGAACACAGACCTTCTCAGGCAGCACAAGCGGTACAACTCACCTCGGGTGCTGCTGAGCGACCGGCTACCGCTACAGCCGCCGCCGCTTTACCTCGCTGACGATTTTGTGAGTGGTGGATTGGACGGCGGGGCAGCGGGAAACAAGACACGAAAGAAGCGTTACGCTGAGCACAAGAGCTATCGTGGGGAATACTCTGTGTGCGACAGCGAGAGCCAGTGGGTGACGGATAAAACCCAAGCAGTGGACACCAGGGGGGACCCTGTTGTTGTTCTGGCCAAAATTAAAACTAGTGCCACGCAGGACATCAAACAGTACTTTTATGAGACGCGCTGTCGGACCCCCAGGCCGTTTAAAAGTGGCTGCAGGGGCATTGATGACAAGAACTGGAACTCGCAGTGCAAGACGACGCAGACGTACGTTCGAGCGCTGACGCAGGTTCGCAATACAGTGGGCTGGAGGTGGATACGCATAGACACCTCCTGCGTCTGCGCACTGTCAAGGAAACGCCACAGGACGTAAACGAAACAAGACGAGCCCTGCTGGGGACTACCTGTTTGGAATTCTACTTCATGTATAGGATTTTATTTCCTGTTCAAAGTGCTCCCTGCCACAGGATTATGTGTCATGGTGGTGAACAGCAACATTCTGCTATAAAGTGATACTTCTACAGAAGAACTCTTGGGTCCATTTAAATGATATTTCACATTGGTGTGCTGCAGGTCCACAAGCTGGTGCAGCACTGCTGTTATGGAAGAACTCATTTTAGAGGGGTCGGGGAGGGAGGGAGTGAGTGTGTGAGAGGGAACTGTACATATAAATTATTTAAATTATATGAAATGCATGTAGTTTATACATGTTTATCTATCTATATATGACGTATGAATATATTTGTGTTATTTATTGAAAGAAGTCTTCTTCAAAAGGAAAAACATGTCTACAAAAAAGGAATGAAAAAAGCTATGAACTCATTTTGAGACTATAATACAGAGCTGGGCTGCAAAGGTGCTTCACAGTAAGACTTTACATGTGCCTTGACCAGTGTGGCTGCAGAGCAGAGATGTAGGACATGGTAACAGACAGCAGTTGCCGCAAAGGAAACAGAGTTACAGGGACCTGTCCTGTCCGGACTGGAGCAATATGGGGCCCTAATTCTGAGCGTTACTCCTTAATGAGACAAATAAAACAGTATATCAGAGAGTTAAATGACCAAAACAAATTTCGGATTTGTGACCAAACATATAGTACTATATTTACACGTTCACAATTCACTGTACTGTTATGTTGTAATACTCCGACAAAATAAAAATTCCTCTTTTGGAATCTGCTGGCAGTGACTGACAGAGAGTTAAGACCAACTGTTTGGTTTTCCTCTGACCATCTTGACTCTGTTCAACACATTTTACTCTCAACTGTTATCATGAGCTGTTTTTTGTTTCTTCCAATTAATAAAGCTATATTTGTTAAATCTGGAAACATTTCATTAACAAACACCCATTTCAAATAGAAACAAATGACGTCACATTGGTAATCGCATGTTATATTACCTTAAGAAATAATACAATCCTCCTAATATATTTTTAACATCTCTAGCATGCATTGCTGGCAAAGCTGGACTACACGGAGTAAAAGCAGATTTTTTTCAAGGATGTTAGCTAAACATGAGTTTTGTACGCCAGCAGCCATTGCAGAAGCCCCTCACTGTGCTGTTGTGTGTGAAACTTCAATCTCTCACAGATGACTTTGAGAAAAGGCTTTATGAGAATGGAATTTTATTTTAGTTTCTGAAAATAGACCCTGACGAATGCAATGATAACTCCTGTTTGGGTCTTGAAAACTATAGTGACCGGCTGTTTTAGGAACACATTTTTTAAGAACTTCACTATGAACAAATGGTCTTCGGGCTAAGTGCCACTGTCATTAGGGAAGCCAGACTAATACAGGGTTATTTTGGATATCTTTATGGTATTTATAAATCATCACAAGCTTCATCCTTTAAAAGCTTTAAATGTCTTGTGTTCAGGGAGTCCACAGTTCAGCCAGTGAGAGGAACACTGATGGTCGATGAGAGGCCTGGTCAATAGTCATTTATTCTGCTATCTGATCAGATGTTTTACACTTCAGTTATCTCGCCAGTTACAGCACAGAGAGAGAACAAAGATATCAGATGGAGCTAAATCTTTATCAAATGGGGTCAGCAGTCAAAGGACACACAGTTGATAATGTAAAAGAATATTAATTATCTGCAGAACTAATGCAGAACGGATGCAGGAAGCATCTAGAGGGACTTTTACAATGGCTTCCTCTGTGTGCAGCACTAATGCAGGATAAATGCAGGATGAACTGAAAGTTCAGTGATGGCTATCGCCATGGCACTCTAATTATCTGATATTAGCTGCAGTATTTAGAGTTTGGAAAACCCAAAAGGCTGAACCGAGGTAAAATTCAAGAGCAAATTAGTCATAAAGTCCTTAATCTGTGAATTCATAGAAATGGGTCCCAATCAAGCCTGAAACATGGAAAAAAGAAGACATCCTGTATCAAAAAAAAGAGGTTTCAGAAACATCTTAAGCAAAGAAATATAAACTGTAAAAGGACTATTAATATGACATTTTGCAAAACTGAGAAACAAATCTAATTTCATTATTGCTAACCTGTAGGCTCCATAAAAAGTCATCATATCTGTAACGAAATGGTACAACCATCTGAGAGCATAGCAAGAGATCAACAAAGAAAGAATGATGGAAATGTTCGAAGACAGTTCAGACAGAGTGGCAGAGTAAAAAAACGCAAGAAAGTAAAAGATCAAATTAAGCAAATCCCCAAATGTGCAGTGAGACAGAAAGAGACCAGAGGCAGAGTGATATGAGAGGCATGAATCACTCATTATCAAATACCATTAAAGGTCACTGCAGGGCACTGTGTGTGTGAAGACTAAAGGTGTGTTGTGTACTGTGGTATGTGATGAGACAGGAAGACTTAGCCAATCAGAAGATATGTGATAAATAAGACATGACTGTTAGCATGACAGCAATGCACGGCCCAGGTTACTAAGAGGTCTGAGTCATCTTGAGTCAAAGCAATAAGTAAGAGCTTTAATGGCAGATTCCACTGTGTTGGTTGGAAATGGACTGATTTTCAGGAATAAAGTTCGTTTTAAATGGATGTACAGTGTTTGTGGAATAAAACCCTCAAAGGATCATGGGACTGCCGCTGGATCAAAGAGAGCATACTGCACACATGTCTTTTGTCAAACTATTGTTATGTGAGGGTTGGCTTGGCATGCATCTGATTTTTGTCAACAAATCTTGGGGTTTTAAAGGAAAAATCCACCTTTAAACATATTGAAACTTTGTAAGAGAGAAAAGAGAGTGATGTGGTGATTAGTAATGAACCATTTGTGCACTTCAGAGTCTCTTGTGTCTCTTGTTTTTTGTTTTTTTTCTACTCATGGACCATTGGCCAAATATGTGATGTCATGTCCAGATGGTTTTTAAGAGTTGTCCAGAGAAATCTGGTAGCAGAACATATTTTAGTCAACTAAAAGGTTGATGTCAGACTTTAATGTCAAGCAAACATTCAAAAAGGCTTCTTGATAAAGCTGCTAAAGTAATACGTGACTCCTCACAATAAAAACTAGGCTCAGGTTCAGGTATGTTCTCTTGGAGCACTCTGGGAAATGTATTATGTCAGTAACTGAAGCAGAAGTAGTTGAAGCAGATACTACTACTACATACTGATAAATGTTTGCTGGCAGGTGCAATTGAGCTAGCATTGCTGCTAACCATACTGCTGACCCAAAGCTTCACTGACAGGCTACTATATATACTTTAATTTAGGGGTAATGCTAATGGAAAATAAATCAATAACAGAGCAGATAACATTAAATAATTCAGAAAACGTATTGATGGATTTTGAAAGCAATAGAGGAAGTGACAAAGAAGCCCTCAATGCTGAGTGAGTTAATACACACTGTTCATCTGAAGGTGGATTTTCCCTTTAAGTGCCTTACTGCAGGGTACATACTGTAGATGGTGGTTACTTTACCTTCCTGGGCCAGATTTTTCCCTCATGGGAACAGGATTTGGTCACAAACCTTATAATACCTAGCCACCCACAACAGCATCTGTAATTTGCAGGAGAGTTGCATCTCTCAGCTGGGCTGTAAATGGCTGTGCCATAACATACAGCTACTGCACAGTCTATATACAGCTCTTATGAAACTTTTATTGAGTTCTAAGTGTCTGGTCCGCGCCTTTGTTTAGTATGAAACTGAACTTTGTAAACTCAAAGCAGACAAACTTTTTCAAATATTCACAAATATTTTCAGCAACCGCATGTGAACCAAATTCAAACCCAAGATGGTTTCAGTCATTCAGAAGCACTGGTTTTCCATCATTTACTGATTAAAACATGCTGGGAGCACTGAATGGGAGTGTGATGGTCTTCTTTTGATTGTTAGTGTCGCTACACATGAGCGTGTCTGTTTTCATCATACAGTACTATTTCTATGATGCAATCTGTACTGCATAGTGTCAGTTCCTATTAGCCCAGTATCTTTAGGAAATAGGTTCATATTGGATGATTTACATGCAGTGCCAATGCAAAAAAGTAGTGTGCCGTATACATAGTGAGGTGGAAAGCAAAGAAACCGAGATTGAAGTGTGGACCACAGTAAGTCACAACCGTGAAGTAAGTATGGAGGTTGGATCATTGATTTCAGATAAGTTACAGTAGTGGTATTTATATTATATTCCCACCCCCCACTCCACCCGTTTCTAAATATTGGAAAGGTGCGGGGTGAGGAGGGTTACTGAAGCTATTTGATCATGCAGCAAGCAGTTCTGATTAAGTGGACTAGCACCATAACCATAGCTTATTTGCCATAACCACAATCTTTCATGAAACGTTCAATACTTGATATCATAGAAAGTGAGAATTTTAAAAACATTGGCACTGGATATAAAAAGATGTCATTGAATGAGTTTTGCAGAATCATCCAGTATGGACGCTCTTCTGATAGGAAGTGCTGACGTTTCTTCTAACTTCTGAAGTGAATGACTTCTCGACATCTAACATCTAACATCTTTTTTTTTTTTTTTTGATACTACAGGAGTTAATAGCTCCATATTGAGGTCTCATAAAATGCTAGGGCTATCCCGTCTCTCAGCCTGTATGCTGAATTTGAGCAGATGTATACCTTTGTATACCTTTATGTAGCTACCTTTATGTGTCAAGGGAATGAGGCGGCCCTATCCTTTGACCACGGTTACCGTATCTGGTGTCCCCAAAACGATCAGAAATGTAACACTCTCCCTAAAGTGACCTCAGGTACGTTAGAGTAGAAAATTCCATCAGCCTTTTGAAGCTTTTCTTAAGCACATTTTGTTGCCAAAAGACTTCAAAGGAAGTAACAGGCACAAAGCTTGGCAGTGATGTTAGCCAAGTTGGGACACCCTGCCAGTCATGAGGTCATCCAATGCTAATTATCTCTTACTAAAGCTTGTCCATAATTTGACAACATTAACTAGACCCCCTATTACATACTAGTAACCCCCACCTATTGTTTTCTCCCACCTAGAGGCATGCACCCTTTTTGAAGCCTGTTATGTAGCCCATAAAGGGCTGTTTTATTTGTTATTAATTTGAGGCAGGTGAGAGGAAGTGATAGGAGGGACATCACATTGTGGCATCTCTAATGACACCGGGGGTTTACAGAGGGGTAAAGCTGACTTAAGGAGATGTACATACATGCAGAGCTGGGATTTGAAGTAGTAATCTCCTATTCTAAGACGAGCTTACCACTTGTCAGGCTGCAGAGGAGAGCACATCAGCAGCGCCTTCAATGTGCTGACTGAAAAAGTGCTTACATTTAAAAGTGCTTCAGGTGCTTGATTGTAAAGGGCAAATTTCAGTGAATGAAAGGAACCTAACCCTCGGACAGACAGGTGTTCTCTAAGTAGGACTACGAAACAGTAACACGCTCTGTGATTACTGAAAGACAACACTCAGAGAGTTTAGATGGCATTATTCATTTTGCCTTGTTCGTGAATTAAAATAATCCACATGGCTCAGTGTTTTCTGAAGGTGTAGTAGCTGTATAGAGTTCAGTTTGCCAGATTTTAGTGTTTAAATTAACATTGGGCCAGAGCTAAAAGTGCAGACATGACTAACTCATCTAATCTGTGGTGTCCCGACAAACGTACAGGTCCAGACAGAATTAGTAGGGGAACATGGCAAAGGTGATTGTAAGAATAGCCAGGATGATTACGTATCTGCGAAGAGAGGTGTTGCTGAAAGAATATCTCCTGTAGCCAGTGAGAACCACCCAAACCTTTCTGTTACATATTGTGAGTGATAGTATTACAATGACACAGGGATTATTTGAGGGATTAATCTAAAATACAAGGCCTGGCCTAGCTTCCTTAATGGTTTTCCACCCCTAAATGAATAATATCTCTAATAACTCTACCAGATATGTTCTCAGATCAAATATGCCGCAGCATAACCGCTTGGTTTGGGTGTTAAGAAGTTATATCCCTGTTGCATACTTGACAACCAAGAAAAAAGAGTGGATTATATCAGGAAATAATTCTTTCAGCATTGAACACTGATTTGACAGACATAGGCGTAAAGAGGACTTGCTGAACTTGTTTTCACCCACACATTGGTTTTATCTCAGGATATCTCAAATATTTCTGAAGCAATTTACTTGGAAATTGGCATATCTGTGGGCTGAGATTGAGGCAACAAGATGTTTGTGGTTATTTCCAGACTAAAAACACTTCTTGTCCTTAAGTATGAGATGACTACCACACTACACAGCTATAAGCATTGGACATTTCTCTTTTTTGTTGTTATCAGGTCCCACTGTGAACTTTAACTTTAAGTCCTAAAAATGTAATAAAATGCAGCATTAATACAAAACTCTGACATGTACAGTACATAGATATATCTTTTCTGATATGTCAACTTTTAGAAAATAACATCACTTTTTAGTATTATCCAAAACTTTTACAAGTCAAGGTCAAAGACAAAGCCGTTTTTTAAAATCTTAGTTAGACACAAACCAACTTAGTTAAGGTTCAGGAAGAAGAACACAAGAATTATAATTCTTTAGGTACTTTGGGTCTCTTTGCTAAAATGTTTGACACCATGTTTTTTTTATCCATTTTAGCAGAATGCCTATAGATGGCAATGCTGTTGTGACCATCAATGAATCCGTCCTGTACTTTGGTCCAGATTGAAATAGCTTAATAAATACTAAATGGATTGCCATGAAATGTTGTCTAAATATTTATGTTCCCCCGAGGATGAATCCTACTGATGCTGCTGATCCTCTGACTCCCGCAGTGCCACACATACATTTTTAACATTTTTGGTTCAGACTTAAATAGGTGGACAATAACCGCATGGATTTTCATTAAATTTGATATAGATATTTAGGTCTCCTTCAAAATATATCCTACTGATTTTGGTCATCCGCAGATATTTTTTCTATTGTGGCTTCACATTCTGGGGATTCACATTCACATTGGGATAACAGACTCAACTTTTTATATTATGTTTTTTGTGCCAAATTCACAAGTTTCTTAATGATGCTTCACTACACTAATGCAGTGCAACATAACAATAATAACAACAACAACAACAACAACAACAACAATAATAATAATAATAATAATAATAATAATAATAATAATAATAATAATAATAATAATAAATGGACCTTAAGGTGGGTCCTACATTATTGCTAGTCTTGTAGGCTCAAAATTTCCCACAGCAAAGGGTCAGTAGGTGCCCAGAGACAATCTTTCCCATGTTAAGTCATCTTATGTAATTAATGAACATCTGACAGTTCTCAAGCCTACAGTCACACAAATTTTTGTTGTGCCTTGTCAAACATATATTTCGGGCAGCTCTCAGACATTCTGAGGATTAACTGTGCTTTAGAGGACCAGCTCGTACTGTACCCAGAGCAAGTGCTTCATTCAACACCAGACATTCCACAAAATGGCTTTGAGGGATCGAGTAATACCATGTATTTAAACTCCCAGTATTGCAAGAAATGAGCCCTAATATGGTCCTCAGAGAAGCCAACTCACAGTACTGCCCAAAATAGGTATGTTCTGTAATAAATTTATGTATGCCGAGCCCTTCTTCAAATGCGTATGAATGGTGAAGATAACTCACGTATTGTTCTGCTACATTAAAACAAGGTTCAGTTTGGTTGAAGGTTTGTTCAAAGCTGCAGACATGAACACATTTAAAGTCAGGTATACAACCGCATTTACAAATAAAGCTTACAAAGCTGTACAGTAAAAGATTTACAGTGACATTTTGTTTCCTTTTCCGTATTTGGAAATGTTCATTTCGACATACTGATGCAAGAAGTACTCGTTGTTTAATATCTTATGCCATCCCTGAATCGGAAACTGAAACTATCACACACACAAGCCTTTACAGTGTCAAACAAAACTTGAACAAAGTTTTTAAAAGTAATCCTATAATATGTTTCCCTCTCTATTACCATGTCACAGTGTTAGTGCTGGCAGGGGTCTTTGACACTGGAAGGCAAAAGAAAAACAGAAGCATTGCCAAATACTAAAGTGAAAAGGGAAAAAAGGAAAATTCTAAAGGATTTTGAAGCTACACTGCATTCTATATTGACACTGGCAGCAGTTGAGAGAAAACCACATGGAGACATTTAATTGGGTGACAATAAGAGGTCTGTGTACACAGCATAGGCTAAGCCCCTACTGTGCACACACACACACACACACACACACACACATCAGGGGATAAGAAAAGAGGAAATGGAGGAAATTAGGTGCTTTTTACTGAGATGATTGGCAGGTGAAATTTTCTTAGAAGTGCGGCTGTCTCTGAGCAGTGTGAACATCTGGAGTTAAACACAGCATTGGCCACCCACTGGGTTTATGTATGTATGTATAAGTCTGTGTGTGTGTGACCACGGGGGCGACTCTGCATAGGGAGTGTTGTTTCCTCCAGAATGTTTTCCTACTGGAGGAGAAGTGGACACAGACAAGCAGCCCCGGAGGTCTGCCTTTCAAAATCTGCCTTTATGTTGCAACTTCTAACTGTCAAGTCTAATTTCAATGGACAGACCAGCAATCAACAGCTTGACACTAAATCAACATTAGTGATGGGCTCTAAAAGCCCAATACATACACGCCATTTAAAATCACATGGCCCAAAACAATGTGGACAATACAAAGTACATTTAGTTTCATAGTAATAAAACAACAAGTCCCGGGACTGATCATATGACTAACTGTGGTAATACATTGCAATTCCATTTGCTTTGTTACCGGAAGAGTTATTGTGCGTCACTTAATGTCTATGACCCCTCTGTGAATGAAATCCTTGGTCCAAGCTACAATCTACATCGTTTCCTCTTTTATGAAATTATGAAGACGTTTGGTAGACAGTTTATTTCACCTCTTCAGTTTGTTTGTTCTGATGAAACACCTGAAATTGTGAGTCTTAGCCCTTCAAGGGAAGAGCTGACAACCACAAAACACAAAATGCAGAGTCTATGTGAATAGTGTGTTTGAACTTTGCCTTTTTTGTGTGTCTTCTGCTGTGTTTCCAGGTCGCTACAGCGGAGAGCTGGTCATGTGACTCAAGTCTGTTTGGTGGCACCTGGACGTTGCATGACAATCATCCCAGATCCATATATATATTCATATACAGTATGTTCAGAATCAATAAATAATTTTATTGTCCTGAAATTGTTAGGGTAGTTATCTATATTGTATTTTACTATGGTTTGTCTATTCTATACAGCATATTCTTAGAGAGAAGAACTTAAATTCACAGCGCTGATATTCTCACCAAATGAAAGGCTCTCAAAACACTGTCGAGTTACTCAAGAGTTACCTCTGTTTGCTAACTATTTGTCTCAGTGAAGGATATTAACAATTCAATTCAATTATTGATGTACAGAAGAAAAGTCAGCATTACAAGTTAATTTATGACTCTGTGTGATGATTTACCAAGTATTACCTTAAAATTTGATGACTGGCTAGGCTATGCTGACATTAAGCTGTAGCTAGCTAACCACGTATCCAACGATCATGTGTGGAGAGTGTGAGGTTTTGTTGATATGCTGCTCATCTCCAACAACTTCAGAGAATGCCTCCAGTGGACTTCAATAAACCAGCTACGACTGCTTACAGTCAAATGTCAGGTCACCAAGGTCATCACTATTGGATATTCCCTTGTTTTCCCCATTGTGATGGCGCACCCGTCTGGCTTCCTGTGCTGCTCTGCTTCCATCTTGCAGGTGCCTGGGTGGGAGTGCCTGTGCACTAAAGGGCTCCTCTCCCAGGTCGTGGCTGTAAGTTTTTGACCTGATGTCCTGCTTTGCTGATCATAGTTTGAATTGTACAAATATTTGATGTGGATATGTAGCTGAGCTTTTGCAGAATCCTTGTGAGAAGTTATGAAGACCCTCAGCGAGGACTGACTGTTAAAAATGGCAGAACTATTTGAAATTAAGAGCCCAAAGCCATCATAAAAACCACTGGCACACCTGACTGAGCAGGAAATGCTGAAAGGAGAAAAAAAAGTGCCAAAGATTTTGGCTCCATGTGGAATTCTCTTTTATTCAGAAGTTATAGCGACCACACACTAACAACACATCTGATGGTGGTTAGATAATCGTGTTCCACCATTAGTGTGAGACAAACAACAATCAAGAGGCCTTGATAGGAACTACAGGAAATCAAATTACTTTAAACAAAATGAACCCCTATGTCTCAAAACACATGTAGAGACAGCATGATCTAAAAATCATCCGAGTTTTGTATGCTCAATACCAATATATTTTAGAGGTAGGGTAATTGAATTCAGCAAAATGTGCTCTGACTGGATATTTCATGTTTTCACTTCTCTAGTTGTCTTTCCAACAGACCTAGACTTACCACAAGGGAAGTAATTAAATAAATGACCAACTTAGTGTGACATGAAGTTTTTCCCTTTTCTAGAGATCTCTATACTTGTGTGAAAATGTTTCTGTCACAGCAGTAAGTATAGATACACTGGTTCTAAATGAGGAGAAGGCAATTATAAGGGTACCAGTAGTCTCTCTTTTACACATCATGGGGTTGGACGAGTTGAATATATGTTCTGCGCCTTTAGAATACTATGTTGTAAATAGTATATATCTTTACATTCAGGAACACCTCCTGAAGAGTACAACATAAAAAAAACAGTTCTCCATCTAAAATATCTCTTCCTTCTTTTAGTTGCTTTGGAGCCATTTGAGCAGCAGAAATAACTGTTGTTACAGCATCAGCAGGCATGACAGCGTGAGGAATGTACCACTTTTGAACTTGCAAGGCTTGCAAGACTAAATGTTCTGTTATGTGAAGGTGACCTAAAACAGTAAACTTGGAGTGCAACCCTTCAGACCTGATCAAAGATAAGTTTTCTGATCCCTCACAAAGTAACATTGGACCCACTCTAAACAAACATTACATTACAATGTGGCCTGACTGGGAGAGCACAGAAAGCTTATTTCTGTTTTAATTATGACTGACAGTGAAATCTGCAGTTTTAAATATCCAAGAGTAACTTTCGCCAGGGTACCCATCTTGTGAACCTGAAAAAACCCAGCCTATAGCTGCCAAGCAGTTGTAAGCCTGCTGTTGCCCCTTGTACTCCTTTAGTTTTTTGGTTCACAAGCCTGACTTACAATCACTTATCCCAGGCTACCAGCCCTATGTCTCCAGAGGTTTGGTGTCCTTGTTGGGGAATTCAAAGGTGCTTGTTAACATTCTCAGGTATTTAGGTACCTTGTACCCTTTACTCCGGAGTCTGTGGTGTTATTCTCCTCGTACAGTGGCACTGGAGGTTGTGCCAAAATTCAGGGAATAGGCCTGACTGTTCTGACTGTCCCTTACAAAACCTGCTCCCATCTTCAGACAGTGCCCCTGCTAGATCCTCATCTGCCAGTGGGGAGTTGCAGGTACAAGTCTTGGGCAGTGATTTGGCTGCGGCTTGTGTGCAGCGTGACTCATCTCTATCCCCTCTAGTTGTTTTCATGCCTTCTACTAATGCTGTCTACACCGGGAGGCAGAGCAAGTCACAAGTTTATCCATGTGTGGTCACACATGCTCAAAGACGTGCAGATTCTCATTCAAGAAAATGGGTCCATGGGCTCAGAAGACGATGGTATGAAGCGGGTAAACTGGTGAAAACAAACCAGGCAAAATCTCAGAGGAAGATGAAAAAGTGTGTTCTTATTCTTACTGGTCCATTTTATTCCAGTAAAATTGGTAGCAGAGCACAGGTGTGGTTCTTCTTTGGGGGTTAATGGCCAGGCACTAAAGGGCTGCTCTTCCAGGCTGTACTCTCTTGCTGGGCAGCCTCACACCAACCCTCATGGCCCCAATACCTTTGTGCTGTAGTTAGGCTTGGATTTACATCTGCTATAGCATTCACATGCATACTCTCATTTATGCATACATGCCTCACACTACTGACTACATCCATATCCGCACACTGCCTTGTTTTCTTATTAATGAAATAAAGTCATTTGGACTTGGACTTGTGTGTGTGTGTGTGTGTGTGTGTGTGTGTGAACTCCCTGTGTTGTTAATCTTACATTTTAAACATTTTGTTACACCCTGCAGCTAAACAGTTGGTGATCAGTCACGCCACTGAATCTGACTCCAGTGCAATGAATGGATGTCTACTGCTTCATCCAGCCAAACGTGTTTATAACGCCGTCAAAATGAAAGGAATGGGCCCAAAGTAAAAAAAACGAATCAAAAGGTTCTTTGTGCATCCCCTTCTTTGCCCCTTTCTTATCTCCCCTGAGCCATTTACATCTTCCTTAGAATGAAATTAATGTGACAGGTTTCTATTTTCGTAAAGGATGTTTGTCTGTGTGGTGTAAAGCTGACCCTTGTCTCTGTATGTAGTCTGCTGGCTCGTGATTCACACCCATCTGAATCCTTGCATGTGTTAAATGTCCGGGGTCATATTGTGGTTTGAAATCCTTTGAGCATAAAGATTGTATACTTTTGTTTTCTTCTGGGAAGGAGTTCAAGGTGGGCTCAGTTTATACAGCTGGGCCTGCCCGGGATAAGAAGGGGGTTGAATGTACATTTCAAAATCTTCAGTGCGTGAACTCATATCTGTTTGAATAAGTGTATGCATGACATGACATGAGTTTTTGAAAATTAATTATTATATCTAATATTCTAAACTACATCAGAAGGGATCATAGAAAGGATGAGAATAACACAGAAGTAATGCCAGTATGTTTAAATATGTGACTACAATGGCTTCTTCCTGTCGAGTCAAGAAACTTAAAAGAGCTGACATTTTATAAATACACCCTACAGTATAATTTCTACAATTCCACTCCAAAACATTTGAAATTTTATTGTACGCAACAAGCTCAATTTCTCTTTTGGTCTATTTTAATTGTGATTTTTTACGATGCTGTAACTGTATTGCTTGCATTGTTTCTTTTTTGGTCATACATATTTTCATTGACCTACAAAAAGTTCAGGCATGAGTCAGGCCACCCTTAAAAAGTAATGAAAACCAGTTCAAAAAGCAAAAGAAATTCTAAGCAGAAAAATGAGTTACAGTCAGTAAAAACGAGTTACAGATATAGTCCACACGACACATGCACTAGTCGTTACAGCTGACATGACACTAGACAATGCAGGCAGAAGAAAACAACACAGAGATTCTATGCTACAGTACAGTGCAGAATAGAAGTCATTTTAAATGCAGAGGAAACAATACAGAAACAAACAATATACACATAACATGAAGGGATGTTGTTGATGTAATGATTGCTAAAAGATTTTGTATCTTATTTTACAAATTCATGTCCATGCAGGAAAAAAATGCAACAAGTGTGATGATAACTTAATTTTTCACCTGTAGTGTCATCATCATGTCAAAACTTTAAATTGCCCAAAACCACAAATTATGACATTCCCAGCAGCCACAGTCACATGCTTTGTTGTAGTGTTAATTGCCAAATATTAGCATGCTAATGTGCTGAATTAAAATGTTGAACATGGTAAACATCGGCACGTTAGCTTTGTGAGTATGTTCAATTGCTGATGTTTGCATGACAGCCTGAGGGATACTGAAAGCTAAATGCTAAGTAACTAATATTTTGTTGACAATATTTAGTTTTGTTGACATTAATACATCCTAGCAGAAGATGCAGAATATCATGATGCTTTCTAGATTAGGTTTGTAAAAGGACTCAGATCAAATGAAGCCAGCTTTTGTACAAAAGAAAACAAAACCGTGTTTTTGAATAGTGATGCAACCATTTATTAAGAGGGGGAAAAAGACTGATCTACATAGTCAGGGACTATGGATCTTTGATGAAAACATTTTGTTCTGTTCAAAGTGATCCATGATTTTCAACTTTACTGTACCTGTAGGCTGTGCTGGTGATTTTTATTTTTTTTTAAAATTCGGTTTCTGAAATCAATATGCGTTTCTTTAGTTTGTTTAGCCTTAAAGATAAAGTGAGAGTAAAGGGGAAACATGATCCTACATGAAGAGTGGTGCAAAGTTTATCAAAAATAATTTTTAAAAAGTTGGACGATGTTGTACAAAACAATGTTGATATCCACAAGAGTGGAAGTGGAGTGGATGAGACCACTGGCAAGGTGTATTTAGGCAAAAATGATATGAACCTTTAGCCAACTGGGGCACTTTTTCTGACCACAGAGAACTAAAACTTTATGAAAAATGTGCAAAAAGCCTGTGTGAAACACTGAAGAGGGGACACTCTCTGGCAACACTAATGCAGGATAATACATCAAGGTGGACTTCCGTAATAGCTGCTACTTCATAGTGCATAGGGAGTTCAGAGGCTAACAGTCTCATTTTCATAATATCTCGAAAAGCCAAGTACTAAGTCCTCAAACGTCTCAGATTGCCTTGAGAAATAACATTACATACTGTAAATTGTTTTTCCAGGGGTCTGTCCTCCATTTTCATAAGCTTGTTATGATACTTTGTACCCTCTATGGGAGCAGTCCCTTACTGTGCTTGTTATTCTAAAATCTTTACAGCTCATAAAACAGATTTGACAAAGAAAAACCTCGATTTGTTTTTAAAGTGTGTCATGATGAATGGTATAGTTCCCAAGTCTATCAGAGGACAAGGGTGTGAAATGGGACGGTGAGTTCTGAGCTTCAAAACGAGAGACACGAGATCCTCTCCACAGCACTCCTTTTCTCATAACTCTCTGACATAATGTTATTTTAGTCCTTGTTGAAATGGAGTCATAACCCGGCCATTCTAAATACTACCTTGTCTGTTTCTCTCACAGCTTGAGTGTCCTAGTTTTGGTCATAAAACTTCATGTTTATCTTTCTAAGTAACAGAAAATGTCAACTCTGGCCTTTAAGGCAGATGAATCGCCACAAAAATATCATTAATTTAACTGCAGTTCACACAGCAATGGTGTCATTAATCACTAGTCTGCATGGCTACTAGACAAATTTGATTAAAATGTATATTCTCTTTCTTTCTTACATGCACCAAGTGGAAGAATTAACTAACTAATTAAAAATGTGTTAAAAGTTAGTCAATTTCTCTGTAAAATATTTTCAGAGAGTATCTCTAGAGGTATATAGTAGGAGGAAGTAGTTGCATTGAAAATCATTTCTTAGTACACTGCTGTTGAACTGGTAGCCATCCTAGCAGCATGGCTCTAGGAATGGAAATAGGGGTTTGTTGGTCTGTCTGTCTGTGACTTATCCCAACATCTCTCCCCTGATTACTGGTCCTCTTTCTACTGGCAGCTCTGTAGCTAGGTCATACACATGCAAAGAAAACCTTTAAAATGCTGCTCATCTACTACTATACCTGCCAAACACCAGCATATTTGCATTGTTATTGTTAGCATGTTAGCATGATTACGTAAGAATTCAGGTCTAAGCTCTGCTACATGTGTCACAGAGGAGCCAGCACGGCTCAAGACTCTTAGTTGTGATGAAATGAATGAAACACATTTCCTTTCATCTAAATAGTACAGGATTGTTGACAGACATATTCCTCCTCAACCTTTTGGCCCAAAGTGCCAAAATTATTTAACTGGCAGACACATTAGACATGTTCAGGTGACTTTAGTTTTGTGTTCCACCTCATAGTTTTTAGATGAATGTGAATAAGAAACTCTTTGGGCCAAAACCATCCTCTCTGAATGTAATGAACATACTGAATAAGAAATAAGCCAACACACACAGACACATGTTTGATGCTGGGATTTGGACAATGTTCAATACAGCTTTGAGTATCCATCATACAAGCAATCGCATCCAAACACTAATACACCCTCCTGACATAAGGGAGATTGAGGTCAGTTCGTCCAAACACTGTCACTGCCAGCAAAGGTCTCCTACAGTCACTGTTCTGTCTCATATAACATAACAGGATCTCCACCCACAGACACATGCTGTAAAAAGACAGAGAACACCGGCCCCCACCCCCACCAAACATATGTACACTTGTACTACGATGAGTGTCCCACGGGTGGAGCAGAGTCCCTTGAGGCCTAGAACTGTGCTGGACAATGGGTACTGAGGAGGAGTTAAGCCTCTTGCTGCACACGACTTAGTGGCTGAGGGATCAAGCATTAAGATTCAAGGCGTGTTAGGAATCCTTCATGACAAGAGCTTTCTCAGAGTCACGTCAGGTCACCACCCAGCAGCCCCCACACATCTGATTTCAGCCATTGAACTGGATCTGAGGACTGAAGGATACAAAGTTACACAGGCTTCCTGTCACAACAGTGATGTCCTTTGCTCTTATGTCACTTCAGTCGACCTCTACACTTAGTGAGGCTTTACAGCGTTCTTTGTCTGAGCTATAGCATAGCTGTCAAAGTTTGTCTACCGCTGTCTACATGAGTAGATGTCTTGCACTGTGTAAAGCCATCCACACACAGTAAACAAAACTGTCAAACTGGATTAAGCAGTTTAAAACTAGACTTGTTACCACAATTAGGAGAGGTTCAAGCATCTCAGGATCTTGTTTACAAGTGAGGGAAAGACTGAAAGTGAAATTAAATGATCAGAAGTAATGCACTCATCATACTAGACTGTTATACAAAGAGCTAGCTGAGCCTTAAGGCTAAGCTCTTGATTTATCAGTCAATCTATTTTCCAACAACTCCACAGCTTTGGGTATTGCTCAAAAGAATGAGACTGGGGATACAGGCAACCTTTCATGCTGAAAGAAGTCAGTTGAGGTGGTTCAGACGTGCCTTAGATGAGGTTTTTAAGGCATTTGAACTGGCAAATTGGACCTAGAAATGTCTCAACAAGTCCTCTAAATTAACGATGAAACATAGTTTATAACTAGCCTTTAAACAACAGAAGCATTTCCTGATTGGAAACCCATACTGGCAGGATGAAATCTGTTGTCTGTGTGATCACAAATTATGAATAATTTGTGGTTTCGGGAAATAGTCTTTCCATCCGAGCATTACCACTTATCCTTATAAGGTTTGTGTGGGACTGAATACCCCATTGGGCGACACTGGGAGAGAGGCAGGTCATGCACTTCATCACGGGGCTGACGCATAAAGACAAATAACCAATTTCATTCATAGCTACAGGCACCTAACACAACTTAGATTAAAATAAGTAGTTCAGGTTAAGATAAGGTAACAAACCATCCAACCAATCTTCCAAGGCTAAATGTTGACTGTCAGCTGGAAAGGGGAAGTGAGCTGTGGCATCTAGTGTTATAGTTTCATTACATGTTCAGATTTCTTCTTGCTGGGCTTCTTCCTTTGCACAACATACAAAATTTAAAATGAACACAATCACTAGTGGGTCGATTTGTTGATTCAACATAACATGCCTTATTAAATTTGCTGAAACACTGAAAATGGTGTAAGTTTTCTTGGGATGACAGTCTTAAATTTCATGATTGTTTAATGATGATTGATGTTCACAAAAAAGTCTTGGGATGTGACCCAATGACCTAAGCTACCTTGCTTAGGGTTAGGTTAGTGCTCTGTTCTGTTCACTGTTGTCCCACTTGCCCAGATAAGACCATGTGAAGAGTGATGTTATTAAAAATGGATTACAGTGGCATGATTGAGTCCAAGGGGGTAGTGATGACAGGGACTGAATACGAAGGCTATTAATAGTTTGACACTGTATTTTGTGCCATGTGAAGTATTGGTGATAAGATGTGTCTGGAATACAATGCAACACAAACAGATGCTCATGAATTATCGCACTCCTTATAAATCACACATGTATTTAAAATACACATTTCATGTATGTCCATTATTGGCCATAAATTTCATTGCAGGAAGCATTTGCTTCCGGTTCTGAGCAGGCTGATGGGTGACGTCAGAGCTTCGTTGTTCAGGTCAAGGACCACAGTGTGCATGTGTTCCTCTGTTTTTAAGAACATGTGGACACCATAAGTGCTCTTTGTGGTCAAACTTAATGCAGTTAGAATGTTTGGATATTTCTGTATACTGATCAGTTCAGTCTAATTCAGTTAGATTGACTGTTGTTTGACTGTTACTACAACATTATTACATCTTTGATTTACTAACCAAATGTTTTGACCCCCCTTTGAATGCCACAGCATGGGTTTCATTTAGACATCTTGTGTGTAGGGCTCACATGTACACACATACACGCTAGCATACAGAGTTATTTATAGGGTTTCCAGACCTGCCAGCATTCTGTGATTTCTCATTATGAGTTTGTTCTGGGGTTAACAACCTATAAAAACAATTTATAGCTACAGTCAGGTTAATGTACAATATTTGACAGTGGGAGGATGCAAATATTGCACCTCATAAAGAATAAAATACTGTAGATAAAATGTTCCTTTAATCCTTTGCCCCACACACATGCACACACACGCGCATAATAAATGTTTTATTTCTTAATAGAATTATTATTTTTAATTGCAGGACATTACTGCTTTTGGTCATACATGATCATTGTTTTTTCCACCTTTAATGTCCATTTTAACACTGTATATATGTAAATATTGTATAAATACTCTATAGTAAGTACCTGTACTGTACCAAAATCATTAAACAGTTTTATTACTACTGTTCTACTTATGGGAATAAGTTAATGTTGAGTTTTAATCTTGTATCATGATTCTTTTCATTCATTTACATTTCAAGAGTAGTACATGAAGAGTTTGATGTTCAAATGTATATGTACAGTATATTTGTATTGTGACAGAATCCAGTGAAATCAACTGGGTCTGCTTGCTATCATGAATGTGCTGTGATACTATACAGGCAGTATTACTACACATGTCGACACAGTGAGGAGGTTCATTCTGCTTTGACTTCAAGCAGTAACAACACGCAGACATGTTTTTCATAATGTGTCAATGCTATGACAGAGTGAGTTCACCCTGAATATTTACTGTACATCCATCACACCAGCAGCTGGTGTGGCTGCCAGGCTTCTTATTAGCAGCCTGCTGAAAGAGCTGTTAATTAAGATAAGAGGGCACCAACGTTATTGATTCCAGTGGGGAAATGCAGCAGCAGGAAACTGCTGTAAATACAACTGAAGATGTATCTTTACATTGCAAACAAGGACTGATGCCACTTTGCGCATATTTACACTAAATATGAAGCTAGGAGCTGGTTAGCTTAAGTTAGGCTACCATACAGGCTAGAAACAGAGAAACACCTTTTGTTTAAGATAGGTTAGCGAGGGGCGGTGTTTATCTCAGTTGGTAGAGCAGCTGTCCCGTGAACAAAGGCCCCGTCCTTGCTGCTGAAGCCCAGGGTTTGAATCCAAACTGTGGCTCTTTCCTGCATGTCATTCCCCATCTCTCTGTCCTCACATTTCCTGTCACTCTTCAGCTGTCTCTGTCAAAATAAAGCTTAAAAAGACCAAATAAATAAAGATTAGCTAATAAAACCTGATAACAGCACCTTTTGTATCTTGTTCAATCCACACAAAAGGAAATGTGTTAAAATGGGGAGCAGTAACTTTTGGGAGTTTTGTTGTTGCGCCACAGGATCTCCCAAATAACCTCAGCTCACCATTGCTTTGTATTTCAGTTTTTATACAAAAACACAACATTGTGTATTATGAGCAAATTTTCACCTTTGGATAAAAGGCAGGCTAGCAGTCTCCCACAATTTCAGTCTTTATGCTAAGCTAAGTTAACTGGCTTCTAGCTGTAGCAGTATTTAGCTCAGTCAGAATAAGGGTATATCCCAAATGAATTACTTTTAATAAAAAAAATGTATTTACTCATTAGAGTTTTGTTTTTCTAGCTGGAAAAGTGTTTAGAATTTATCATTACACCACAATACTAAGTTCCAAACGCAGACCACTAAAATTATTTTAGGTTTAGCTGCTCAGTAGTCCAATAACACACAACATCTATCTGGCCTTTTGTGTGAACACTGAGGTAAAGTATCCCAAGGGCTCAGACTGATCTCACCCAATTTAAAAAAGCCTCAGAACAATCCATTATGCTCTTCTGGCTTCTTGACTCTTTATTAGTGAGACAGTGACACTTCTGTCACCGTACTGAGGAAATAACTAGCGTGTAGGCTGCGTGTTGTCATTGTATAAGAACCAGTATAGTTCTGATCTGAAACTATCTGTTGGGAATCCCAGTCGGAGAAGGAGGCAGGACGTATATGGGGTTATGAAAAATTAAGGAAACTATTGGAGTTAAGCAGCAGGTTGATCATCACAACGCAGACACTGAGGAGTGTGTGACAGTCAGTGGTGAGCTACAGGTGAGTAACTGACTAACTTTTAACACCTTTTTAATTAGTTTGACCTACAGTAAGAAGGTCTTTCCCCCATATACTGCATATCTGAGGGTATTTCTCAGTGAAATGGTTGTGGAACATTTAAATCAGTGAGACTTTCTTGAATTAAACTGTGAATATCTGTGTGTCACGAGCAGCAGACCTTTCCTGGATTAAGATGACTCATGTGAAAAGATTTCACGGGATTCCTATGTCAAAGGTACATTGAACTGCTGGAATCAAGATAGAAACTTGACGGTAAAGACAAGAGAAATATCTTTATGTGTCAATTATTTAAACCACTCAAGCATAGAGTTGCAGAAATTTTGCAAGTTCCTTCATGTATTCATTCCTTATCACTTCCACATCAGCCTGGCTCCCTCAGATACAGTGAAACCAAACAATTTTCCAAGAATAGAGCAGCAGTAGATTTCCACAGTGTATTTGTTCCACATCTGTAGTTTGCAGTTTGGGTTGAGATCTGGTGACTGCAAAAGCTCAAGATTCAAATAAAACTATTCACTGACCCCCTGTAGACCTGTAGATGAGGACAGTGACACCTTAACACAGACCCTGTTTAGTAGCATCATATTTTCACCTCTTTTCCAATGTTTCTGAAAATAATTTCCTCTCTTGGACATTTTCATCTTTTCAGATGTCTATAAACTGATTTCAGTTAATTAAAAATATGAATGTGTATGAATAGGTCTCAGTCGTCTACATACATCTGGACACTACTTTTGTTCTCCTTTCATTATTGCTCAAGCTCTGTCAGGTTACAGGGAGATTATGGCCACACAGCTTTAGTCAGATTCCAACTCTGACTCAGGCCAACAATACAGAGTCACCACACGTTTGAGCTTTCAAATACAGGGATATTTACACTGCAATCATCTGAAACTCTATACAACTGATCATTTAAAGCAATTGTGTAGAAATTGATTTTTGTTGTGATTTAGCTCCCTCAGTTTAAGAGTGCAACACCACTGTGGAAAATATGGACAGCTGTATTTGTTATGATTACATAACTTTACTAAATTTTCTAATTTAATAATTACTAAACAACAATTAAGTTGACAGCTTTTCTAACACAGTCATCAAGCAAGTGCAACAACACGATATAGCAGCTAATATTACTTGCTATTCAGACAGCTGGAAGCCCAGCTCGGTGTCTGTCTGTCAGCTTTTTATTTCACCAAGCTCTCGCCATCGACTAAAAGTCAGTCCCAGATTTACTCTCGTCCAGCGGCTTCTTGCATAGTCACGCCCTACTTTTCTTTTCCTAGCTTCCTCCTTTGTCCTCTACAGACTCTTCGCCTCTGCCATTATGTCCATAGAGGCTGCTGAACCCGGTTCACTGGCTCCACTCCCTCTCAGCATTCCCCCACGCCCTCTGCTTCCTAGTGGTCCAAAATGCCTTTGGTACAAACACTAACACTTCCCCAGTGCTCTTATCTTACAGTCCAAGTTGCCCAACTAACAAACAGAGCTAATATTATCAAACGTTTGCTAACAGCAGCTAGAGTTCACAGCAGTTACCTTACTGTCAGGAAAATATATTTAATAAGCTACAATTAGCTAACAGCAGCTATAGCAACTGTCTCTGGCTATAATTTGCAGCACTTTTCTGGCCATCAGTGAAACAGTTGGTTTACATTTTGCTGTAAAGTGTTATGTACCACAAGAGAGATTGCAAAGAGCACCAAGTTATAAATGACACATAGTGCAGAAACGAAACTGGCTGCAGCTGTTATGATTTAGGTGTGTCCAATTAAAAGGGTAAATACTTATGCAAACATATTTTGTATTTTACCTTTTTACCTTTTGTTGTTGATCAGTGTCAAAAAAGACAGGTTAAAATCTACTTAAGACAAAGATAAGAACCTCTTGACGTGTGAATACTTTGTATTAGACACTTTTATCAGAACAATCAATGTGGGTGACATATGCAGTAGAGATTTGGAGCAAGAGGTAAACAAGCTTAACGTTGGCTGTTTTTTTCTGGTTGTAGTCAATGAGAGGTTTGTGTAAAGAGGAGGACTATGCTTTTCTGGGAACGTCAGAGGACACAACAAAAGGACCGGCTGAAGGAGCTGGGGCTTTGGAGGATGACTGGAGAGACAAAAAGGAGGAGAGGGTAAGAGATAAGGAGGAGCCAAAACTCACGATAGTTATAATCCAACTAACATTTATATGTGTCTTTGTGTGTTACAGGCCCGCTGGAGACTGGAGAGGGAGCAGCAGGAAAAAGAGAGACTGCGACTAATAGAAGAGGGCAGAAAGGTGAACACAAGCATCTGGATGATGCACACTCTACAAGTCTGTACATCTGTAAAACCAAACATCCTCTTTACTCTCTCCTAGTCTTTGGCACAGCATGCAAGACTAACACTAAATGACACCATCTGAGCCTCAGCGGCTCGATTGATTCTCCTGAGGACACACTCTTGCCAATGCATGCAATTTCTGCTCTCACCCAAACACAAGCACAGACACAGGTTGCACCAAGCAACTGCAGCTGATGTGTGTCAAAACAGATCAGAACACACATCTATTGGATGCCAATATCTGAACGCAAGAAAACACTAGAGATCTTGGATTTCAGCCCTGAATTTCTTGTCATATATTTGTTTTTCAGTCTCCTGAGCCAGATTTAATTTACACTCTGCCAGCAGAATCCCAAATGACTTCTCTTATAAAACTACTTACAATGCGCAAACATCAAACTAAGTTTTCTTTGCATTTTGGTTAATCCTTTCTGTGAATGGACCTCGCTATTCACATTTTAAGACGCTGTGCTTAACATTTCATGAGAGTGGGCTGTTATAATCAGCCTAATGGAAACAGCGGGCTGCACAATCAGGCAGACGGGCAGTAGTTTGACACTGGATCGATGAGTGTTAATTTACCGGTGAGGTTCGCTTCATCGCTCACAGCAAAATCAGATTAACTTCCATGGAAATGACAGACTGGGAAACTATGGCTCTCTGTCAAGGCTGCCGGGCTTATCAGTGGTTTTCAACATCATTCACACTTGTGTTGAACATAGACACACAGACACACATTTCGAAGCACACTTCATAGCAGCAGAAAGCTGTTTGGCATTTTAAAAAAGTAATGTGTAAAGATTCATTTAAACAAACACACGCACACACACACACACACACTCAGAGTTGTTAAAACAGTTGATCCTCATGGACCTGGAATGCACGCACATAGACACACACGCAAACAAAAACAGCTGTGGGTGTGTTATGCAGCCGCCCCGTTTCTGACAAGAGTGTGTGAGGTCAACAGGGGGCGTGGGCTGTTGTTGTTGTCAGTATTTCCGCTGCGCGCGCACACACACACACACACACAGAAATAGCCAGGAAGCTGATGACAACATTTGCCCTGATAAAGAGGGCAGTCACTCTCACCTCAGTATGGAATGTACTTTCCACTGAACCCTAACTTAACCTCAGACACACACACAAACACTATAAGCAAACACACACAACCTCCACAACTTATAAATCTGACAGTTTGACATATGCACTCACACACCCACACAAACATACACATACATACACTGTACACACTAGCAGCCTAAACCTTACATAGGTCACAACTCGGCACAAGCACAAGCTTTTTGGGAACATGGCATTTGTCCCCACTTGGAGAGGCTGTCCCCAGTTAACTGCTTTTTAATTAGAAATGTGTCCCTAAAAGTCTCTTAAGTCAGAAACACACACACAGTGTAATTTTTGGAGGTTCTGTGGATACAATCTCTCTGTGACACACAAACACGCACACGCGCGCACACACACACACACACACACACACACACACACACACACACACATACACACACACACATACCGCTGGAACGCTACAGTTGAGCCAGAGGAATTCCAGAAACACACTGTAATGTTTCTAACTCACCATTAAGGACTGACCAACAAACTGCTTCTCCCAAATTACTGCAAATTAAATCAGAATGACCAAATGAGTGCATTATGATGCAATTTTATGTATGCAGTTTCTAATTTAGTACTCTAGAAGAAGGCACTATATAGACCTTCAAACCCATATTGGTTAGCTTTATTTCACATAATGTGGAAAAAAAGAAGAAAAGAAACAGCAGGCAGGAGAAGCATTTTTGTGTAATGATCTATGAAGTCTTAAATAAACATTTGGCATCAAATCCAAAAGTACACATATCCCTTATCTCTAAAGTCCAAGCAGAGTTTTTTCTTTGTAAACCTGGCAACTAAAAACAGAGTGATAACAGTTCCAGTAATAGTAATTACACGCAATTCCATTATTAGACCAGTAGGGAAACTGTTGTGTATGTACAGTTGTTATTATGCACTAACAGAATCCAGATACTGTACTGGGCTGGACCAGCCTAGTCAAAAGATTTATCCCAGTTTAAAGCAGTGGAGTGAAACCAATTCAAACACTTTGGAATTTTACAAAAACTCTAGCAACAGATCTGTTTTGTTTATCCCAGTAAACCTCAAACTGCCCTGATGTCAAACTGAAACGCTTCCTTCATGCCTCAGCGTTCAAGTTGGAGACAAAGTTTTAGTTTGACAGGACTCGTTCTGTGTAAACACAAAGGGCGGATATTGAGGTTGAAGGTTCTGTAGTGGTAAAACAAAAGAAATGCGATGCCACTAAAACTACCATGATGAGTTCATTCTGGATGTACTGCTCAGTCTTTCTGCTTTGCACTGCATCTGATTCAGTTTCTCAAGCCTCCTGCTTAAGAACGTATTTTTCCTCACTTTGAATGGCTCACTGCAGGTCAAGTGTAGTGCAATGTGATTAAATTAGCCAATTAAATACTTACAGTAAGTAGAGCTTTAAGAGTTTTAGCAAAGCAAACAGCGTGTCTCTCGGGATGGTAATGTTGTCTTTTGATCAGTCGATAGGTTAGGTCCAGACTGAAAGAGCCATGGTGGCCAGATAATGAATCTCTCTTTAGCTCCATCAGCAAGACACAAACAATGAATCTTAATTACTTTTTTTATTTTTATTTGATTTGATTCATCTCAAAACTTTTCATTACCACATTTCAATGTCGTCAGAAACTTTAGCTCTGTTGAAATAAATCCTTCTTCACAAATTACACATGCAAATATCAGCTAACTGGGAGGAAGGTTGGATATTTATTTTTATTTTAGAAACACCTCAGCTGTGGAAATCTTTTTTGATTGCCACAGCCACCGGTGGATATCAGGGCATTAGGGAAAACAGTGTGAGAAGAAGAATATTTTCAGAATTTACACGTCTAACTTGGTGAATTAAGGTTTTATTTCAACCAAAGCAGAATTAGGTGATTGGTGGAAGAGTAAAAAGTGAGTGAGTGAGTGAGTTTTATTTCTTTCTTTTAGGTTTGAATTGTTACAATGTAAAATTACTGTTTTTATCAAAAAAGAAAAAAAAGAAGAAGAAAAAAGAAAACTGTTTTATTTAAGTGTGGTGGCTCCTCACAAAAAGGTCTATGTTTTTCCATTCTTAACAATCTGAGCCTTCAAAGACTTTTGCCCCCATTTCTTAGACACAAAGGAAAACAGAAGTCACCCTTTAAATCTTATTCATCTGCACTTCAGGTGTCCTGCAGCTGATTGATTTATGTAGTGAATATTAGCATGTGTGTGTGGCTCTAGTGGGACCTTTTCACACCTCTGCAGACACTTCATGTGTGTCGACCAGAAGACTATTTGACTGCACGCACTCAATCCCACAAGCAACACCACTAACCAGATGGAAAATTGCTGTCAGAAAACAGGTATCAACGCAATTTTTCAATTTGTCAGTGATTGGCAATTTAAGACAATTTGTTCAACATGTGCTGCTCCCTGTGCTGATAGGAACAAGTGTGTATAGAACAGGAATGAAGTAATCCTTCAAAGCCCAACTCAAGGCTTATTTGTAAAGAATGTCCTGATTCTTCACCTAAAAATGTGTGTGTGCGTGTGTGTGTGTGTGTGTGTGTTGAGCATGTAATTGGGGAGGTAACGGTTTAACTGCTTTCACCTTCACGCCACATGTGTCAGCAAGTCTTCCTCTTTAAACTGATGGGACCCCCTTGCTCACATCAACTTCCTCCCCACATTACTGCTCCCCTGACACACACACACACACACACACACACCATGACAGAAATGTTAATTGATGACAGGACTGTCTAGCAAGAGCAACTGGCCTTGGTCATCCCATCTGAACTTTCTTTCCTTCATACACAAGGATAAAACACACACACACACACACACACACACACAAAGGTGGAAATTGAAACATACACAAACACACAGCAGGAAACTATATCCGAGAGGGTAGTACTGCTGAGTCCAATTTGAGGTCAGGGATACACATCCTTTTCATCACTCTTGCGCACACCTCTATACACACACATGAACGCCTACTCGAGGCTCAGAGGTGCAGCCCCAGCAGAATGTATATATTGTTATATCATTGTATCAGGGGAACCCTGTGACCTTCAGAGTGATCCTGCAGAGCTTTAAGACGTTAGACAGGATTTAGTGTGAGGGATTGTGGGACTGTTTTTCTGTCCGAAGCTGGTCTGCAGCTGCGAGTCCTTAGATTTGTTATTTTTTAATATGGAGCAGAATATAGGATTGTCAAAGTTTTATATGAAGAGTTTGTTTAGGATTAAAATACAAACTCATTTATTTAATGGGATTTGTGGAATGCTGTACGGACTTTTTGGACTGAATTATCCAGGCAGTGTATCCAGACACTGATCACATATTAATACCAGGTCATGTTATGATGTTCCTCTATATACTACGACAGACCCTTGACCAGGGTCGAAGGAACTGAATGTTGACTCCAGACTAGAATCTGCTGACAGTAACACTAACATGGCTCTTTGACTATTTCTGGAGCTATAGTATTTGTCATGTTATCTGTAGGAGTTTAAAGTCTATCCACCAGCATGAGTTGGGCAGAATGTGAGACCGACTCAGGCACTTCTGATGATGTACTTTGAGAGTGTCTCTAAATAATACAGCATAAGACATCAGAGGCTCCTGAACACTTTCTTCCTTCCCGACCTCGCAAATTCACAACAATTAGCTGAAAGATGCTAAAACGCTCCTTTGACGTCACGCAGTGATTTTTATCAGTTTCTATTGTGAAAATATTGATTGGTGCAGCTTTAAAACTGCCTTTAACTCTGCATTTCCTCTACGTATCAGGAGAAAGAGCAGCAGTGGCAGACTCATGTAGCAGAGCTGACCTCCAGCCAGGAGAAGACTCTGCAAGACAGACTGGCAAGACTCAGGAAATTCAGGGTGAGTATGACACACGCACACACTGCACACACACATCATAATGTGAAACTGAAGCTGCAGACCAACTGCCAATATACAAATCCACAGCTGACAAATCAGCCAGCTGCTGTTGTTTGACATGCATACGTTTACTGTAACAGTCTGAGATTTAACACCGCAGCGTGGCAGCTTCAGCAGCTTCAGCAGCCACAAGGCTTCTAATGTTTCAAAGCTCCTGTAGAATACAAAAGCTTTTTAAAGATCAGAGACGAGCGATTTATCAGAAACGAGTGTTCCTGGATGTCATCTTCAATTTACAGTGGCCACAGTTCAAGGTCAGTGATCAGGCGCTGTTCAAGAGGCTTAATCAGGATAAATGGATCATTGATAAAGTGAAGAGTTCAAAGCTGTCACCACAGATGTAGTTTTATATCAAGTCATTGCTTTGTGTTTTGTTTGGCACTCAACTTCACTGAGATCACCTGCCAGTGAAAATGACTTTTCTCCTCTGTTGATTAAGGCTCTCTATCACCATTCCTGTTTGCTAACCGTCTCAACATATCACATGTTTCTCCTCTTGCAGGAGTTCCAGAGGAAGGTGCTGGTAGAGGAGTCAGGGATGGAGGGCACCGTCAACCAACTACTCACCAGGATGTAGATGCACCATATGAGAGACTGACTTATGATAAATCTGCCTTTTGTTGCATTTCAGCATCAATAAATGAGGTGACACTGTGTCAAATGAGACATTAGTGTGATCGATGTAAATGAATGAGATGAATACGGGATATGTGAGGTTCCAGCAGCTACAAGAACTGCAGCATAGACTCAAATCTGGGAAATTTAATTGGCTCCAAAGCCCCAGATGTTTTCTGAAAATGCACAAATTCCTCAAAAGTAGTTCAACATTTTGGGAAATTTAGCATTCCTCTTGGCAAGAGTTGCATATAAAGATTGGTACCACTGTATCTGTATGTTAATGTCGATCAGCTTACCATGAGGTCACTGCACCCATGATACAACCTAGGTTTACAACCTCCTCATCACATTACCCAGGTGATCCAAACCTTTGTGAAAGCACTGCAGAGAAATCCCCAAACATTTTTTTTTCTTTAAGGTTCAACGTGACTTTATCAGACAGCAGTTAAAGTTCTTCAAAAAAATGGTCATATTATGAAGCTGCACTCAAAATCTAATATAACTCATGTAAAACAAAATCAAGCTATAATATCTCCTCCACAATTTTATGATCATCTCAGCCTGGTGGATGAAAATCATCTATGAGTCAGAATTGAAAATGATCCTGTAATTGTTTTTTATGTGTTATAAAGTTTCTGTTTTTCTGTCGTTTTGTTTTCATGCGTGGTCCACTGAGAAAAGGATGACACCTGCAAACCGTTTATAGACCATAAAACATAATTACGGCATTTTCTGTGAGATTTTGCTTGAAATGTTTGTAGCTAAAAGCATCCTGGTAACTGTTTGCGCTAGTGTGAATGCGCGTACATCTGTTGCTATGTTGCTCGTGTATCTATGTAACTGGATGTGTGCGCTATGACAGGGAGGGCCATCTATCTACACAAGATTTAAGGAGGTCCTGGACTTCGCCTTACTGTGCCCTTCTATGGTCAATGTGGGTGAAAAAAAAAAAAAAATGGCTCACACACCCAGAGATTGTCCAGCAGTGAAGACATCTTTGGACCAGCATTAATCCTTGATGATGTTACTACTACTTTGGCAAAAGTTACTACTTAAAGTGCTTTCCTACAACATTGGCAGATATTTTGGAAGTAATGTAATTGCTGCTTTCAGGACATACCACAGCTAAGTCGTACATAGATCAGGCTTGGCATACAAAACAAAAAACAGAAACAGGAACCAGACTTGTGTTCCATGTTTCAGGTGTGGGTTAAGCTCCTAAAACGTTGGTTAATAGTTCAACAGTTTGGAAATAGGCTTATTTGCTTTCTTGCTGAGACTAAAAAGATTAATGCCACTCTCGTGTCTTTACGGTAAATGAGAAGCTACAGCCAGCAACAGCAACCGATTAGCTGAACCACAGCGTTTCATCTTACTTCTGCTGTGTTGTCCACACTGGATGTGGTCAAGAAAAGGGGAAAAGAGGTTTCACAGATACACTGAACATGGACAGAACGAGAAAACTTAATCTATGGTCGCGTCACGTTTCCAGTGATAGCCAAAGTGATAGCAAATGAGTGACACTGATCTCACACTTCAAAGTTAATGTATTTACACAGATGGACAGAGAATGGGGCGCGTCCTGGCTGCAGTCACAATGTATGTGTGTGGGTGTTAAAGTTCCTGCATGGCTCTGTGTATGTGTGTGTGTGTGTGTGTGTTCGTGTAAATATGTAAAAGAGCTGAATCGTGCAAAACAATGTACATACATGTTTTTTTTCTTAGGTTGTGTGGGTGTGTGCAGACATACACATGAGCGTGTGTGTAGGTTCGTTCAGTGTGTGAATGCACGGTACACATGTGTGTGTGTGTGCTTGTGTGCACATAAGGTGCGGCCTGGGGCAGTTGTCGGAGTGAAAGAATGACATGAAAGAATTCACATTGGACTTCTATAGAAGTCTTTCATCCGTATATTAAAGGGGGCAGCAAGACAAAAGCTGTTGACAGAGACAGAGAGGGAGAGAGGAGAGGAAGGTGAGATGATGAGGAACAGGAGTTTCCAGTGTGTCAGATGCAGGAAAAAGGAGGAGTATATGACTTACAATGCAAAGTATAGTATAGTGCCCGAGGACACAGACATACAGGAACATGAACTCTGTCTTAGCTCGTCATCCTCGCTCCCTCCCACCGTCGCTCTTTGATACTTTCCTACTGCCTTCTCAGAGTTTACATCCATGAAAGCCACAATCTGTTCAACGGAGCATGCAGACTGTTATTTTACAAATACTCATTTTCCACTTTTTCGTCTTTTAATCTGAATTTACTGGCAGTTATTTTGATTGAGAAAAAACAGGTGAAATGTGTGCCACCTGCAGAGTAAATAACTCTGGAGCAGAATCAGCGTTCATTTGTGGTTTATTTTTTTTCCCCTCTGCCCTTTCTCTCAAGAATCATCTGAGCTGTGCTATGCACGTGAAAAATAATCATTTGTTTTGGTATGCTACTGTGGAGGGGGCATGGTGCATCAGCTGCAGGGGAGAGGTGTGAGGATGGCTCAGGAGAGCGGGCCCAGGGGAGGTGATTAGCACCCAGCTAACTAATCACTCTCCCCTTTAACAGTAGCGTGCTGGGTCGGGCAAGGAGAGGAGACTGGAAAACACACACCCAGGCGGCAGCAAGAAGGGAGACATGGAGAAATGGTTATTGGTCTGAAGTTGTGTAGCTTCAAAGTATAACTTTGTATATTTATGTTGTGCTGATAGGTTACATGTCTTGTCAACAAGATTCTATCAAATTCACTGAATTTGATAGAATCCTTCAGACCAGCTGAAAAATAGTTCATTCTGATCAGGTCAGATGTCTTTGGACTTGTTTTGAAAAGCAAAGATTGCAGTGCTGTCACACCAGACCAATTAAAAAAGTAATTATTAGACATTTGCTAATTATTTCCTCCACTAAATATTCTTTTGTTTCTTTGTGTGAATGCGGTATGAGCTGTTTAATCATTATGCCTCTCAGTCATCAGTTATGGAGACATCTGCACAGGTGTTTTCACTTTAACGGATCAGACCTCCCTCAGAATGTGTGTCTAAATGGCTCTAAAATATTATGATCATCAATCCATCAGTGTAAGTGCACAACGGCTGTACTTGAACTGACACAACACTATCCTGCTGAAGACTTGATACTATGCCAGGAAGTAGTATTAGTACACAGTGTACTACTTCTTAGCCATTATTCGTAACATGAAGCTGATGAACTCAAATGTTCAGAGAACATAATTACATATAAGAAGCAGAACAGTGCAGACTAACTCGGATCTTGCATTGCGCTGATGATGCAGGATGAGTTGCCAAACTGTCCAGACGGGGAGTTACCTGTCAGGATGTATGTATGTAACATCAAGCCACACTATACTTTAATTAGCATACAACTGCACTGTGTGGAGGTTGTTTCCTGTGACATTAATATTCATGCATATACAAGCTGCATTGATTTCATTACATTTACTGAGACAGCTTGGAGCTCGTGTTTGCTTAATGTCTGTGTACTTTCTTGGAAGCGTAGAATGAACAAAAGCAGGTACGTGAATGAAGACAGTCCAGGAATTAGCCAGGGGCAGGAAACACACACACACACACACACACACACACACACACACACACACGTAAATGATAGAAATGCTCCACAGGTTTAGTTGCAACCAACTACACAAACATCAGACCTCGAGAAAACGTGTACCATTCACGGAGGCTCCAGCGTATTAAATTTAAAATATAATACTTTGTTTCAGTGTTTTGCTATCCATTCCTTCTTTTCATGTTGGTTTCATTTTGAAGCAAACTGATTGGACTAAAGATGCTTCAGGATAACATGTTGCTCGTACAGCCCACATCATGTATGGCGTTCATATTTAATAATTCAGCAGTACCTGATGGATTACATCATTGCATGAGGAAAATGTATATGAATACTATGCGTGTGCTGCTGTAAATGCACATTAGAAAAGAAAGCTGGACAAAGGACATTAAAGTGAGGTCATGCTGCTCAAAGGTTTTTTTTTTTTTTTCCCAGGGTTTATAAACAGGCTAAAAATGAAGGAAATCATGCTCTCTGCAGAACCCTGTGGACAGACATCAGCTGTAACAACTGTCAGAGTGAAAATCTTAAGTATGAATCAGCTCCTTGTGTGTGTGCATAAACAAGTACAGCAGTTGGCAATGACCTCAGCTCAGAAGCCTGTTCCATAAATGAAACATCCATCAGCTGATGTGAGTTGAGGTCTGGCATCATCTGTGAGGTGAGTCTGCTGTTGGATGATTCAGTCTTCTCTACAGGCATCAAAGCACCGGACAGGACTCACCACTTCGTGACCACCACCACTTTGTTTCTATACGTATGTACATGAAGTTAACTTTGTCATGCCATCACTGCTCTCTGTTTAATTTACTTTTACTTTACTAATTTACTTGGTGTTTCGGTCCCTGGTGCTTCCAGTCTACATGTTGAAGAGTTGGTGAGATACTGAACCCCAGATCACTGTGTGTGAACTGTGTCTTTCTGTTCAGAACAGGGCTGCATTAACACTTGCTAAAGTTGTCAGACAACTGTAAAAGACTTTAGCCAAGCTGATTTTGCATTGTGAGATCTAAAACAACCCAAAGGTCTATTATTATTTCTAAATGCAGAAAAAGTGAACCAAGCGTAAAATACCTTAAAGACTGACCGGCAAAAAATAGTCCAATGGTAGTCTCAATCACTAGTTTCAGGTCGTCTTGAATATAGCCTGATGTTCATTTTGTGAAGTATGATCCAACTTAACCCCAATGCACACATCTGGTACATCACGTACGCGCCCTGTTTTTTGGTCTGTTCTGCACGCGACTTCAAACCCCACCAGGAACGTTTCAGAAGCAAGCATTTAGCTCACCAGACTGTTTACTTCTTTAGATTTGGCCATTTTTCTGGTGTTTGTGCTTCGAAATGTTTCTACAAGTGCAAATACGCTGCATCGTTAATTGGTTTGACTTTTGAGTTTGGAGGTTAGAGTAAAACACACAACAAAGCAGAGAATGCTTTTTGGACATGGCTACCTTGTGATTGACAGGTGTTACCATCACTCTCAGTTGGATTCAGTCAAGACAGAGGCAGATCCATGCTCCTCCAAATATGGTCACTTCTGACTGCAAAAAAAAAGAAAACAAAAAACTTGCGTCTTCTAAACAGTAGTCCACAAACCAGTGGTTGACCTCACAGTGGGGGTACACTGGGTTCAACAGGTCACTTCTTGGCACAGGTCAAAGCTGTGCAGTGAACAATGTAAAATGAAAAAGCATGCAAGGACATTTTAGTGCATTTAGGACATTTTCTCCCCATGTCCTCTCTCTATAAATACATCTTAATACTGTTCTTTTTCTGCCCTCTCCATGCTTTTCTCCCCATTTTCCCAGCTTTTGCTCAGGTCTACCCTAGTTAGGGGAAAACCAGTGGGACTCCCCAAAACAGGCTTCACCTCATCCTCCTCGGTTGTCCCATCCTTAAAATACCCACTCTATGCCCTCTGTGTCTCTCCTCTACTTTTAGACAACATTTTTCTATGTGTAGTCTGTACTTTTTAATTTTTTACATAGCCTACTTTTTACTTCAGAGGAAAAAGAGAATGTATCAGGTTTCCCCACGTACTACAGCATAACCGGTGACCAGTCATCAGCTTATGTTCTGGCTGTAGGAACCCAAATATTTGCATGCCTCTGGTCCCCACACAGAATTGTCAAATGACCAGATAGTGACGTCTTCAGCTTACATGATCCTCTTTAGAAATGCACACAGTTATACACACTCACTTAGACAGTTGAGCTTGATGAGTATAGAATATTCTAGGTGGTGTGTGTGCTCCTTGCCTCATCTGAGCACAGAGGCTTTTTTCTTGGAGAGCAGTTAACTGAACAGAGGCCTGTTCTCAATATGCATTCACCTCAAAAGGTCCAGCAAAAGGCTGCTTTGTGGTTCCATTTTGAGACCAAAAAAAAACCAAACCCGGTTGTAATATACGGGCAGAGCAGTTAGCTCAATCCCAGTTAAATGTCAGGAATGTGGATCCCATTCAGGATGCCGATTGGCATAAATGTGTCCGCCGCCACCCACAACAGAACAGCTGGTGCTGATCATGATCTTAATGCTTACCATCATGTAGGCAGCTGCTGATTGGACACAGTTGTTGGGAGTACTAAATGAAACCATTACTGTAAAGACATACATGAAGTCCTGCTGCCATTTCAACTTGCTGACAGAGTGTGAAAGATGAAACAGGATCCTGAAGGCCTATACTGGATTCCAACAACACTGCCGACTTTAAAATCAAGTTGCATTTGCTTAGCACTATAGCTAAGTACATTTTCTGGTAAGGGGACACATACCAACCAAACCTGACCATTTACAACAAAAAGATATATTCATACATCCACACAAACACTGTAGTCTCCAATCCTGCAACAGTAATGACACTATGACATAGTCCACTATTGGTTGTATGACAGTCTGGCTTTGTACTACAAAACTACCTGATGTTCCATTACAACACACACAAACACACACATGAATGTGACTCCTACCTATTGCTTTTGGCTTAAAAACTGTCAGATATATGAGAACTTCATCTTTTTTCTACCTAAAAATATAAAACATAAAAATATTGTTTACCTACTGCGTAGTATCTGTAATATGTACTCAACATTATTCAAATTCATTCAAACATTTACTGAAAACAAGTCAGCATTCACTAAAATGAGCATAATCACTGTTGCGCTCACGTTACATACCTGTTCAAAACAATGCAAATCATGTGTTGAATTAAAGGCTCCACTGTTGTTGATGTAAAGAATCCATATCATGATTTCTTTTATATTCTTCAACAAACATTTCTATCCCAAAAACAAACAGTGAGACTGCTCCAAAATTCAAATCTACAGACAGGAAGTGATGTCAGTGTTGCATTCATGGACATTAGGAAATTTCTAAGAGCTCTTCTATGGCCACACTACAGAATGCTCTGCACCAAGCATTGTTGACATGATTTAACTTTTGGTAACTTAAAAGGAAAAAACACACACACAGTGCCATCGTATACAACATGACATACACTTGTTTACTTTAAAAGGAGGGATTTTCAACATCATGACAAAAAAGCATCTCCAGTGTGTTACATATTGCTTTTTCTATAGCTTCTACCTACTCTAAAGCACTGCTATCTCCTTAGTCACTCTAAAACAAGACATCTGGGAGACACCTGAAGGGTTTCTGTCCAAAACACCAAATATAAATGATGCTTTTCAGCATCAGGTACTCATTTCATTTCATCAGGACATAACTGCCAGTTCCCAGCTGTCTTGAATGAATGCAGTACAGCTTACCATTGTGTATCACAGTGCATAAAAATGAGCCTTCCATTGTAAGATCACTCCTTTCATGGTACTGTGTCTTAAAGATTTTAGTGTGGGCACAAAAATACTGCTTACCAATATAAAGCTTCAAATGTCACTGAGAGGTAGTTGTTTAAAAAATGTATGAATTGATGGTGAGTTTGTTCATTTCGTCTTGATCCATCACAAGGGAAAACATGAACCCACTTGAAGTCTATAATTTTAACTTAACTGGGGAGAGACTCGGTACAGTGTGACATAAGTAAGAAAGGTTTTTGAGTATCATTATGAACCAATCATCATAAGCCGCTTCAGTAGATGGGACTTAAAGCTGCATCAAGCAATTTGTGACCACTAGGTGGCAGAAAACTCTGAAACACAGCATGGCTATATCATTGTCATATTAAGATGTTTTAGGAAATACACATGTAGCAAAAACAGTGCAACCCTAGCATCAGACTGATTTGTGTTTCTGGATACTTGACAAATACACATTAACCCCTGTCGGGATTTTTGACATGAAGCTCTATAGCATCCCCGTCAGTAGTGTCGCACAGCCACACCGACTTACCCCCGACAGTGTCCCATGGGCCGAGTTCTGTCCAGGTTTGGTCAGCAACGAAAGTAGTCCGGCAGGTTTCCTGGGACAGTTAAATAAAAAGTTTTTCTTCTCAAAACAGCATGTGTTCAAAAGAGTGATTTATTTGCATCGCAAAACCGATGTCGACGAAAAAGTCCCACGTCGTAATCACTTGGCCCTACTTTCTCTCTTTTTGTATCTCTGCGCTGCTGCAAGTGGCTGCTACAGTTTAATTTTGTTTGCGGACGTGCCGCGTCGGAATGGGGCGCTTTCCGGCTCTTTCGGCCCCACCACGCTCTCTCCGCGCAGCCCAGCCCTCGTCTGTCATCTTGCAGCAGCGCAGAGATACAAAAAGAGAGAAAGTAGGGCCAAGTGATTACGACGTGGGACTTTTTCGTCGACATCGGTTTTGCGATGCAAATAAATCACTCTTTTGAACACGTGATGTTTTGAGAAGAAAAACTTTTTATTTAAGTGTCCCAGCAAACCTGCCGGACTACTTTCGTTGCTGACCAAACCTGGACAGAACTCGGCCCATGGGACACTGTCGGGGGTAAGTCGGTGTGGCTGTGCGACACTACTGACGGGGATGCTATAGAGCTTCATGTCAAAAATCCCGAACTATCCCTTTAAGGTTCAGTGTGTCGGATTTAGTGACATCTAGCGGTAAGGCTGCAGATTGCAAACAACTGAATCCTGCTTACTTTCCAAATGTGCAGGAGAACTAAAGTGCCTGCAAAGCTATGAACAACACAAAAGGCCCTATCTTGAGCCAGTGTATAGTTTGTTCCAGGCTACTGAAGAAACATGATCGTGCAACATGGTGGACTGTTGTTTGTTTAACATGGAGCTCATTTGCTTTTGTATTTCCTTCTGTACTGGGAAACCATGGAAAAAAACTACCAAAAACTTCCAGGCAAGACAACGCCTTTTACTCTCATTACCCTTATCTGGTGCCAAACGATAAAAAGGGTCTATGATTTAAGACGCTGACAAGTGGAAACAGGCACCAGAGATGATGTTCATTAACAAAAACATTTCAATGTCTGTACATGTAGGATTTTTTTTTATATATTGCTCTCTAATTGGTTGCAGTGCCAAATTATAGAAAGTGCAGAAACTGCTTCAGCCTTGTATGTTTATTGGACAGGTAATGTCACAAGGACATCCCGGGTCAAAGGAGCCCCCCCCCCCCCCAACGAGATAGAAGCTGATCACACACAATATGAGAAAATTATTTCATAATTCATCTAACAAACATGTATTAAAAACTTCTACACCAGCTTACGCACCTTAAGGATCAGGTAAGGGTTTCTTTTCTTGAATGACAGAAACCGGTATAACACCACTATCACAATTTCCTTGTCCTACAGTCTATGTAAATACATTTAAAGTTAACACTGTCACTGAATCCTAACTGAGCAGACATTGTGGTTTATGATGTATTAGAAATACAAACAGTTACAAGGCCTCTGAAACAGTACTGAAGGTTTGTAGCATGTCGGCATGTTAACACTGGATGGTATTCCAAGATGGCACCTGTTCGTTCCAATGAAAGTTACTCACCCAGTGTCTGAAAAAGGTCTGCATACTGCACGTGGCCAACAAGACACAGCAGCACACACCATCACCAGGTCGAAGAATGGTTGAAGTTATTTGAACTTATTTGGTCAAACAATGAATTACCAAAAAAAAAGTAGTATTTTAGGGTGAGAAGACGGCATGAATGTTCAAATTGTTTGTAATGTCATCTCAAATTCCAATGGACACCCAGGCAATTAACATAAGCTGGCGTTTGCCATGGCTTAGTCCTATCTGTGATTTGAGCACTCCATATGTTACTGTATCCCAGTTATTCTGTGTCATGATATGAATCATGGACTAACATACTGAGGTGCTGAGGTTTACAGAATACCCATTGCTATAAGTTTTGAGAGTCTGAACAAAAGAAGGAGGGATCAGTGCTAATTTTAGCAAACTACACTAATAAGCTTCCATTTCCAGAGTCAAAAGTCAAAAGCTAGTCTAGGTTAGCTTTATGCTAGCTTCCACTTCAGAATGAAATACACATTCAACAGCATAATTGGTCCTCCCAAATATTATTGAATATGTTGTAAAAGGACAAATTTCACTAAATCACTAATAGTGGTGAATCAACAGTAAGTGTTGACTTGTATTTATGTCCATAGGGCTCTCTGTGTAGCACATCACAGAAGTTGGTTGGTTGCCAAATATCAGTCCACCGCAGCCAAAAGAACACTTTCCACTAACATGTCAGAAAACATTTGATCCTTTTCTTGAAAGATGGTAAATTATGCACATTAGCTTCAGTATCATTATAGCTTATATTTCCTACACAGAAATTTCAGTTTGACTAACATACGTAACACTAATTCAATTAGTATGCTAACAAGTGGTTAATAACTGTATGGTGATAGACCAGATAGCATGTTAGCTAATAAGCTGAAATTATCTAAACATCTAAGATCTGATGTCAGTGATGAATTGACTGGTTCACAGTCAGAAAGAGATGACTAGTTGTACAAAATAAGATCTGTTGAGTGTTTTCAGTGGATGAAGACTTTTGATGTGGCTGTTATGTGACACAAGAAAGAAATTTACTTACCTCCAGTAATGTCATTATGAATGAACACTGATTCTGTGTTCCCTTGACAATAAAAGTGAAATCATTTCTAACACACCGGTCACAATTTGTAAAAGAGCCATCTTTCTCTTTGCATTCAGGAGATATAGTGTAGTTAGCTGTAAAAGTCCATAGGGCTAACGGAACAAATGTTTGCTTCACAGATCATCTCTTTCTAAAACTACAGCTTGAAGTGGCATATAATAGATTGCCACATTGGCATGTACATCCTTCCATGGAAGGGTGTAGAAAAAAAAACGCACAGTCAGCTGTGTATTCACAAGAGATACAATTACTGTAAGGTTTGAAAATCTTTCCTGAATTCTATGGAGAAAAATCAGCTGCAACACAGTAAATGCTATGAAGGAAACAACTTGCTCTTCTAGGAGGCTCATGTGTGCTTTCAGTACCATGTATTGAAAAGTACAGAAAATGTGTTTTGTTGTAGCTGCTACAAATTCTGGTAAAAACAAAAATACATACAGAGCATAAGCACAAAAGCAGGAAAATTCAGACAGTCCCCACCATGTCCAACAATCTGTTTTTGTTCAATCTGTCCATTTGTTAATAGTCCTTCCTTAATCTCCACTTTTTCCAGGTTCTTGTAATATTCATGTGTTCAGCCTAATACAATAATTATTGCTTGTCTACGCTATGAAGCAAGTGTGCCTCGCTAAATAATTTATTTTTACCAAAAAGTAAAAATCACATGTTATCAGGTGAACAGTCGGTGCAAGAAGGAACAACACACGGACAGCCATTCAATCAGTGTGGACACTGCACATTCAACCACACTGAGACCAATCAGTTCAAACGTGTTCCAAACGATACTGTGGTTGTTTAAATCACATCACTACTGCGTCACACACACCAGGACACAAAAGACACAGGCAGAGACATTCACGGAGCGTATCACCCGAGCAATATATTCTCCAGTCCCCGTGGCCCAGCTGAAACACCCCTACAGATGTGTGTTGTGTACATGTCACACCGCCGTGTGTCTTGAATTCTCATTTTCATTCCTGGGCGACGGGGGAATCTTCCTGGTGAACTGGCTGAAGCTGGCGGCCCTACACCTCGCCCTTGTTCCTTCTCCTCCTCTGTCCCCAGCCAACCCCTGCATTGGACCTGAGGGTAGAGTACTGTAGCGGCCCGGGATGGGGGCGCCCTGGCGGAGCACTTGGCCCCCTCCCTGTTGGAGAGTGGCGTCCTTGGAGAAGAGGCTCTGGATGAGTTGGAATTTTTCCTTCTCTTCGCGTAAGAAGACGTCGACCAGGAGCTTCTTCTCCCGTTTGAGCTGCTCCACGATCGTTTTGGGAACGTCAGGGATCACCCAGGCGACCACGAGACTGAGGAACATCACCAGATTCTGGAGGACAGAGAGAGGAGGATAAGTGTGTGGGAGAGGGAAAAAGGGATGTATATGAAGAGAAATGAAGAAAGATGGACCACAAAAGTGTGTGTAGGCGAGTTTTGAACACAAATATCTCGATATGAACCATGCTGACGGGCCGTTCTGGAAAAAAAAAAACTTGTCAATATTAATTAACTGGGGGATAATAATGCTGTATTTTTTCCACTGTGATTTCCATAATTTGGAGTCTACTGAGGATATAAACAGGATGTATAATATTGCCATAGACTCCATGAGCTATGCTGTTGGCTACTGCTATTAGCATGTGTGCCCATGGATGTATCATGACTATACTTCATACTGAAATAATATGAAGATAATGATGATTTTTCTGTGTTGGAGTTATGAGTGTCTTTTCAATTATTTTACACAACACTGGCCTGCACCTGTCCCGTTCACCTTTGTGTCTTTGCCTCGGGTTTCTCGCAACAGCCACTCACAGTTGGAAAACCTCTGATCTCGAAACTTGTTTTATTTTAAGGAACATTTGGCACACATATGCATACAAGGCATGCAGGTTACTAACTGACTGCGATATCTGGTAATACTCCCCATCATGATGAGAGGCCAGCATAATCCACCTAATTAAGAAAGACTGGCCCACACATATACACAAACACTCTATCTGTCTATCTGTATCTTTTTATGGGACAACTCTGTCAACCGCAGAACGCCACAAGAATGTTACACAAACACACATGGAAGCTATCAATGCAAAGCACAGTGTGTGTGCTTTGATACTGCAGTGTAACAAATACGTTGGAAATATTCGGACCATGTGTTTGCACCTGTTAAAGATGAATTTTAACATATGTGATAAGTTTGCTCTCTGCTTTTCTCTCTATTGTGTTTTTAAACGGGATCAAATGTCTGGACTCCAGACACATGATGCTCAATGAGCTCATACCTGGAACAGTATGACGAAAGCCAGTCTCGCAGCCAGGACGCACCAGTACTGTTTGGAGAACGTGTATGCATCTGGAGACCAGGGGGGCTCCCTGTAGTCTTTATACCTAGAACAAAACACACATGAACACAGTGTGGGTGATAAAAATCTGTTTGATTTCATGTCTGCTGGGAAAAATATCAATGAGCTTTCTTTGGAATCAAATGGGTAGCAGTTAGCACAAGTGTTAACACATACAGAAACACAAACTTAGTTGGTGTATAACCCAGGGAAGGCACCACCCTCATTAAAGCATGCTACACCTCCACTCTGCTTGCATCCTGACTCAAAGTGCAATAAACTTTATTGGGATTCCTTTCTTTTGTTTTCTTTGTAGTAAACAGTCTTTATTGTGCTGGCAATACAAACAGCGGAAAACTGGAAACACATGTTGAGCGAAGACGCCTGCAAATGAGGACAAGGAATCACAGAGAGAGACAAGAGGAGGAGGAGGAGAGGAGAGAAACAGAGGCAAAAGAATGAGAGAGAGTGACAGGAGTGTGTGAGAGAAGGTCAAGAGAGAAATGTAAGAAAAGAAAGTAATACAGAGGAGGACACAGTGCGTTTATAGCAGGTTTGTCAGATAAAAGACAAGCACCTATTGAATTTATGGAACTGGGCATATTAAGGATGTCATCTGGAATAATAATAATACAAACACACACACACCCAACACATGCACACATATGTGCGCATGTACACACACAGAGACGCACACAGATACATAAAACAGCTGTATTTCAGCTGTATTTTGTTTTCAGAGTAATATTTATGTTTAGTCCAGTTTCACTTCAAGGCTTGAGGCAGAGAGCTAATCCCTGGTTGTTTATTTATAAAATGAGCTCACTGTATAGATCCTGTCACATTTTAGTTATGCTTTGTCGTCTCCTTGAAAAAATGCATTGCTTTAAATTCACTGAACCTAAGATTTCCCTTGTGTGTCTCTGGCAGGCCGTGGTCGTGCACCACATCAGCCTGACTCATGACTGATTCTTCTGTCGGTCTTACTACTTGTTCCTAGGTGCACAGACTCAAGGTTTGGGTCCAGTGTTGCATTAGCAGACTGTAGCAGGCCATCAAAATGGAAACGTGGTGCTGTAATGTAACCTGCGGCACTCAGACAATTCAGGCGCCATCACTGCTGTTGCTGAAAATGCTGATCAGAGAGGAAGACATGATCAATAAAATAATGCCTTGTAGGAGCTGGGCTGTTAAAAATGAGGGAGTTTCTCTATATGAAGGAGAAAAACTTTGAGGATTTGTTATTTTCTGTCACTGTCCGCTCTCTAGGAAAAAGACTCGGCATTGACAAACATCTGGTTTCATGGACTTATTGTGCACATTGTGTACATGTCATTCCTGGTGCACAGCCAAGTTCATGGAGAAGGTTGAGCAGACTGTTCCCTGCTGGATGCAATCAGTCCTAAATAACATAAAGAGGGTCTCACCCTCATTATGCTCGACATCAGGCATATACTATATTTATAATGGAACTATTTGGATGTAGCCATTCAAATATACAAATGTTAAAGAACACAGCAGGATTCAGTCAAAGTCAAGTCAAAAGTTGAATGCTGGGTAAGGAAATTAAGTCTGCTGTCGTTAAAAAAACTGCTAAAGATGATGAGACTCATCAAAAGTAACGCAAAAAGCAATAAACAGAAATAGTTTGATTTTCCAACTGTCAAATTATTAACTTTCTGCTGCTGACTACAACACTTCCCTTTGATTAGAAACTGAAGAAAAAGAGACGTGTGAGTTGGGTGACATGGTTTGATCAAATTGTGTATTATCCTTAAAGGAAAATGATGTGGGTTATACCACAGACCAAGGGGACATTTCTAAAGTTTTTTTCAGAATAACACCCAAAGATCTGTGTTGTCACATTGGGCTTAATAAGGGGCATAAAGCTTTATACAGAAGAATCTGGGACATTCAATGTGCTTGTGACACTGGTGTCACCATGGGTTCTTATGGGTTAATACAGGTAAATATAAAGTAAATCACATTACGCACGTTAATGGACTGATTGAATGATCTTTTTCTCTCAACAATGATGGCAGAAAGCTGGCTAAAGCTAGCCTCAGAGACACAACTTTCAATGTCGACATGACAGCTGACTGCTACAATTATAAATGCATGGTTGTTGTTTTTTTATTTCAATATATACCTTTTTTTGTAATGAAGGTCTTCAACTGCACACATTTGAAACTGTAAAGGTCCAGAGTGCAGACAGAACATGATATTTCAGGACAATGCTCTACAGATGTTCAGGTCAGTAAAATACTTCCTTCTGGCTCCATGCCTTTGAGCTGATGGGCTAAAGGCTAGTGGTGGACAGCTTTATGTTACAGTACTCCATTTTCACAATTCTGTTTTAAAAAGACTCAGCCGTTCCCTGTGGGACGAAAAGTACAACATATAGCATTCCTTTCAAGGCAATGAGACAATCCGTCTCATTGTTAATCTACAGAACATCTATAGGCAGAAGAATGCATCCTCCCAAACCACTGAATGTACAGAGGAGATAAAAGAGATTAAGATTTATGGACAAAGATCAGTATTATGTGGAGCTATAGATAGAGCAGTCTTCCAGCTAGGCCAAATCAGTGCATTTAGGACATTAAGATAGACATCAGACGGAGTCAAAATCAAGTCAAACTAGAAGGGCATGCAGAGAGCACTATGTTTAGTGGTGGAGGCGGCTGTTACGGCACGCCATTTAAGAGTTCCATTCGGGCCAGTAATTTTTCCAGAATCCTGCTACAAACAAACAAACTGTGGTGAAAATATAATGTCCTTTGTAAAAGGAAACCACAAAAGGACAGAAAATCAACAGGATCAAGACGAAGAATTTGATGCCAAACATGGAAGAAGAAAAAGAAGAAGACGTAATTAAGGCATGACATGTTGATGAGCCACTGAATGCATGGACCATAAGAAGACTAGGAACATTAGCAAACACAACATGCATAAATCTATTTCCACTGTAACTGCCTGCGTCTCCTTTTACGGCATGGTCAACAGAAAGAAAAGCTGTGAGTCAAGGTCATGGAGGTCCAAAGTACGACTGACCTCAGCAAAGTGAGTGTCTGGGAACATGGAAGAAGGACATCAATCATCTATCAGTAGTGATTTATATCAGTATTACTTTAGTGTATACTTTAGAAACAAACTCTTGTTGATGCAGTTAAGAAACAAGAATCTCAATCATTCCCTCCGCAAAGTTACAATTAAAAAATAAGTAATACAAACATATTTTAATAAGGACTTGGGATCACAGCCAAACAAACATTTGGCATCACTAAAATTAGTTGCTTCTCCAAAATGAAGAAGACAGAACAGAACAGAGCTTATTCTTATTTTACTACCACAAGGGCAAAGATGTGGTTTTTATGGAGGGTTATATGTCGGACTATTACTTGTACTTGGCTGGAAGCAGTTACTTTTGTTGTTGCCATTCACTGTGAAAAAGTTCATCTGTGAACTAAATGCTAATAAGAAGATTTTTTATTACCTTTAGACAGAGCTTGACTAGCCGTTTTCAGTTATTATGCTAAGCTAACTGGCTTCATATTTATGGCCATAGCTTCATATATAATGCACAGACATGAGTGTAGTGTCAATCTTCTCATCTAACTCAACTAAACATATTTCCCAAAATGTCCACCTGTTATTTTAAAGTACATGTTGTTCTTGGACAGTGATCACAAGACCTTTCATTCCTGCTCAGTTCAAATCTAAATAATAACAATCTATTACTGTATGACAAAATCTATCAGACTATGAATAAATATTGTATGATTAGAAAATATATTCTGTCCAGATTTTCATGGCTAAGCCCTACATCCTGTCAACCACAATCCTGTAGGAAGAGCACCAATGTAATAATAACAATAATGGTGATGGTAAAATGTAATAATATTATTAGTAAGACATGCTTTGCCTACTGTGAAAATCAAAATGTCATAAAAAGGCAGTCAAAACAACTCCTAATCTCTTCCACCTGCTGGAGCTGATAGAATGACAATTTTATGTTAGATTTGAAGCTGTTATGCTTAAAACTGAACTGAGACTACCTTGTAGCTTGATAAAAGAAGAAGAAGAATATTAGTGCAGGAAACTCACACTGGAAACTGTCTTTCACAGTAAACACACAGCAGCTTAGTGTCAGCTTTAATGTGATGGCTTGAGACAACTCACATCCACACGAAACAAACCTTCTGAAGCCAATACAAATGAAATAGTCTGATTGAAGTACTAAGTACTTGACTAATAGTATAGAAATGATAGAGAGGGAGGGGGAAATGATGTGTGTGTGTGTGTGTGTGTGTGTGTGTGTGTGTGTGTGTGTGTGTGTGTGTGTGTTAGCAGGGTCTTATGGTGTCTGATTCCTTCTCCTTATACAGTCATGAGTGAGGAATGCTCCCTGTAAGAGTCAACTCTTCTCAAGCTCTTTTTTTCTTTCATCTTTTCATCTTTCTCTCACTGGCTGGCTGATATTTAACAGCATTTTGTTGTGGATCGACTTCCAATGTGAACTAAACTCTAAAACAAGACCAACAATCCTGCCACACTCAATTTAACTTCACTTGCCAGGCTGGAATTAAATATAAAACAACATTATCAAAACCATTTTTTCCTCCCTTTCTCTCTTTCCTGTGTACGTGTCTTCTAGACACTCCTTGTTTGGTTATAATAGAGCAGCTCAGCAGCAACTGGAGCATCTAACTCAATATTCTTTCATAAGACCTTGCAGTAAGATTATGGTTCGTATGGGAGCAGCTTGTTCCTGAGAATTCCTGCTGCCAGTGCCTCCTGGGATCCAGGAATAAATTTACAGACAAACAAAGGTCAGACCATTCCCATCCTTAAACCACACAAACGTACACTAACTCTTCATCGCAGAACATAGTTACTGGCAGGTAAAACTACTAAACAAAACTATGTCTCTATTTGCATCTCTCTATAAGCATCTGCCTTTCAGCTTTCTGTGACCTTCTCTGTTTGTTTTTTCCCACTGTCCGTCTTTTCCCAGAACGAAGACAACAGATCTGGCAACCTGCTTACTCTGACCCCAAAACACTTCCCTCCTTTTGCAGTTTACTACTTCCTCCTGGCTGCATACAGACTGGCAAGAGGAGAAAAAGTCCAAACTGCCTTGACAGGTAGGGATTCTTTAACCATGCCGCTCAATCTGTCATTTCATGGTTTCAGTTTGGGGAAAAATAAACTTTAAAAGGCCTTAAATTAGACTTCCTCGCCAGGGGGTGTCAATACAGCAACCTTAACGCTCCACATTTAGACATTTCTGGTCCTCATGTGCAGCCAAACAAAACCACAGCTGCCTCACAGATGCTCATAATTGAGACATTGTCAGCTCAATTACAGTGTTTGTGGATGAAATGTTTCTGACTTTGAGGTCCCACAGTTGACCACGAAAAACCCACAGAGTAAGTCATGAAAAATAGATTTTGCACCACTGACCACTTCAATGTTGTGCTTCAAGCAAGTGAGCGTTAACCTGTTTTTTCCTGATTTTTGGCAGCTATGTCAGTCGCTTCACTGCTGTGGTCCAGACTGACATATCGGCAAGATATTCAAAATACATGCAATATGTTGGAAAATACTTGCTGAAAACGTGAAAAGATTTTGGACGATATATTAGTGAAATGTGGAGTTAGAGGTTCAAACAGTTTTTCAGTCCTGGATTTTGTGGGCGGTCCTTAAAGAGTGGCTCGATGACACACTGAGGCCACGCTGAGCAGAGAGATAGAGATGAATTCATCTCACTCAGTGTTTCAAAGTTAGTCATGTCATTTTCTGAACTCATCTGACATGTTTCTGACACTCATTGACTGCTGCCATGAGTGGGTGTGGCTTCAGCACATTCAGTGGACACGCCCCCACAGTCCTGGAGCTGAGAATTCATTTTCACCTTATTCTTACCTTATTCAAATTTGGCTGGGTGGTTAATAGCACATTCTTCTTTGACAAACTCAGAACACATACTTATTCTTACTTTACACAGACTTTACATGGATTACCATTAAAATTTGTAAAGATATTCGTACCCCTGCTGAAGCGACCTCTAGTGCCATCATGAGGTTGAATGCTTTTCTGTGACAATCAGGATCTCCTTTAAATCTGATACAGATATGCTGCCAAGAGAATGTATCCCAATGAGGGATAGCATAACTCCTTGGCTTTGACTTCCTGGTAATAAGAGTGTAACTACAGCCAACTTTCCGTCAGCTCAGAGAGCAAGCTCTGTCTTAACATGAAGGTAGGAGCCTAAAATTCCCACTATCTTAATACTTTTCAAAGCCGCGTCCAGGAAGAGACAATCTTCTCTTTAATGTATCCATGTATTAGATTAATTTAGATTAGATAAGATTAGAAATACTTTATTAATCCCAAACTTGAATATGTTTGGGATTAATATTGCATATGTTGTATAATTTGTGTGATTTCTGTTTAAATATAATTTGATTTAAAACTAACTGACGTCAATACACATCAGGAATGCTAAGAAATTCCCTTTCCTCCTGCCCCCTCCAGATCGAGGGCTAAGGTCAGCCAAATGACAGTAAGGGCTGGCAGGAATTTGTTATTCATCCAACAGTAAGTCAGCAGGAGCTTGGACCTGAATCACCTTTCACACAAAACATTTTATGAGAACAAGTTTGTGGCCGATTTGAATTTTACACGCAACATTGCCATAATGTCTTCTTCAGTCATCTTGAAATGGAACGGCAATTTTTCTGATTTCTTAACAAGCTTCTGTTTAGCCATCCAGAAAGAAAAGGGAGCAATGAACATGAACTTACTTGTTTCCTTGCCTGTCTATCGTGCACCCACGATTAAAATGTTTGTTTTTAAAAGCAAGTGGAAGATAGCAGCTGATAACAGAGCAGATGTTGGGTGTTTTTCATGTTTAAAATGAATCTTGATGGCATTCTGACAAGCTGGGATAAAGTTGAACTAATTTATTTGTTGATTTTGGCAGACTTAACTTGGTTTCTTAACATATCAGCTGGCCTCCAATGCTCAAGGCATTTCTTAGTGTTGGTCTTATTTATTGGTAGTTATATGAATTGTAATCTGTCAGTGCTGACCATGGTCATAATTGGCTACTGTGAGATCCATAGAAAAGGTTTATCTTCAAGTGTAAAACTGATCTAGGGGCCTCTCTGGTAGAACAATTTGGTTAATGCACTTGGCCATTTTTCACATTTTGACTGATTAATTGTTCTGCCATGATCATTCTTCTCTGCAAAGTTTTTTCTGACATGGTATAGTTATTCTATTCTATCTATTTTAACCACAGGGAAGAATTCATATTTCACCCGCATTTAGCTTAGCACTGAGAATACAGTTGAGAAAACACGACATGATGCAGAGATGTACAGTGATGCTCTGCCCATTGACGCAGAAACTGTCTTCGAGTACCTAACATTGCTGTTTTTAAATGTAATTAAAGATTAAATACCTCAGTGGTTTGCTTCTATCACACCATCCATCCAACACAATACAGTGCCTCTTCCCTTCCTTCCTTTCCTGTCTTATTCTCGATTGATATTATCCTTCATCCCTCCATTCTCTGTTTGACATTGTCATGCATCCATTTATCCATTCTACACCTTATTTCATCCATGTTCATCTACAGAAATAAATTAACTGTCTGGAACATCTGACATGCTTTCATTTACATACAGAGTTGAATCATTTACTGTGAGCCCAGAGGCGTTGCCTACAACGTAAGTAGCACTACAGCACACACACTGCAAACACACACGCCCTTCTTGGAACATCTTCCAGCCCAATTCATGCCTATAAGCATTCAAGGCCTACAGTATCTCGTCAAGTTTGAGACATGACGTACCACACTACATTCATACAAAGACTGCATTCTTGCACTGTCATTCTTTGCTGTCTTATGTAACAGCAGGTTGGCCTCTGTGGGCGCCGACACATGACCTTTTCTTCTACAACGCTTTATATTGATGTTATGAAAGAGACGCTTGCCACTGGCATGCGTGAAAATGCAAAGACACAACACTGCATTGTCTATTGGGGCTAATAACATCGAGCCTCAGTGGTGTCGTGACAATATCTGTCACTTTCGTTCTTGTTGCTGCAGGACTTAAGATGACTTATTCATTTGCACAAGGGCGCATCTCCAGCCAAAAACTTACTTAGTCATTCGCTGTGCAATTCTCACATTCACTGGCTCAAATAAAGACTTCATTTGGTATCATTCGATGGCTGCAGTGGGACCAGATGGCAGTAAAAAGCTCTCTAGTTATGTCACCTGAAAACCTACATTACTTCACAGAGCTCAACAATCAAGTCAAGAGAAATCATAGAGAAATCATTCCCCTTATCGCAAGTCAAAGATGACCAGAATGGTGTTACCTGTAGGAATTAAGCACTAATTTTCACCCGCACAACCTAGCCTACCCAACAAGCTATTATTACCCACTGGTTTATCTCTAGAAGCTCTTGCTGCATCAGTTGACTGAACACTGAACAGAAAATACTGTATGAGGCTTTTTGCAGATGATATATTATTATACGTATCAGATATACTGTTATCTCAATTCCAACTACACTCATTTCAATTGACTACTTTGGATACAAAGCCCAAATTAGCAATCTTTTTATCTTGTAGACTTGGCTGGTTCATTACACTGAATCTCCTGGATTGCTCCTGAATTGGTTTTGCAAAAGAGTTTCTGGTGACAGCAAACAGTGACCAGTAAAAGTGTGTGACTCTACAGCTTCCAGTGTTAAAATATAATATGAATAAAGGTTTCAAGGGAACGAGAAAATTGAGTTGGAGATAAACATCGGCTCTGTGAACCACAGACGAGACAGAAACATCCCTCTGTCAAATTAAATGGATACAAGCCTTGAAATATGCATGTAATTGGCAGTTTTATTCCTTGTTGATACAGAGTCTGAAAGGAACGGTTCATGTGTCTGTTGAGGTCAAAGTTATAAGATATGGCAAAGTAATTCTGTTTTATCCACTTAGACAAATATCATATTAGATAACACAAATTCCTGTGGTGCAAAAATAGATAAATTGACATTAAGATTTTCTTGATGAATTTAGTAAAAGAAAAAACAAGGGGTATGAACTATAGGGATCTATTTTTATTGGCATGGTATTTGTGGATGTTTTTTTCTGAATGCTGAATGAAATTATCTCTTTATCCTTTGCATTAAATATTGCCTGTCACAAAGGTAATGAAGCAAATTAAGGCAAAATAATTAAGGCATCATCTTCCAACATTTATAACTTTTAATTCTGTGCATGTATGTTGGGCGTGTGTGTGTTTTTTACCGGCAAACAGTGATGTCTCCATGCTCAGAATTCTGCGGTGCCGTGCCGGGTTTAAAATTGGACACGTTAAAGTAGGAGAGGGTGTGGTCGATGAAACCGTGCATGGTGCCTGTCTGACTGAACAAATACAGGTAGACAAGCCGGGGGATGAAGTCTGACGTGAAGGAGATCACAAAGGCCTATAGAGAGAAAGAGACAGAGACAGTGTGAGAGAGTGAAACACTAATCATAGGTGTAAATAATACACCACGAGAAAATGCAATGAAATGTATTCATTTTGTAATATTAAATAAAGTCTGTATAACTGAAACATGCACAAAGAAGGGATTCTGCTCTCAGTTTTTCATTGCCTCGAAGCAGCTTAAGTACATGTATGTGTCCAGTGCCCCATAGCTCTAGAATAAATAAAAACTCCTGCTGCTGCTTGCTTTTTTGAATCCTCTGCAAATCTGTTTAGTATTAAAAGTAAACGGAATAGGATTTGCTTAGATGGCCAGGGACAAATCCCAAGCAAAACTTTCCTTGACCTTCACAGGGCACCATGTTACAGTGTTTATGACTCAGGGGTCTGACATGTGACATTGAGTGGGAACAGAGGTTAAATCTCTCTTCGATATTAACTGTTATCGTTCACAGATGAATTATGTCCGGACACACACACAGCAGACCTGATGAAAGCTGGATTACATGTCGAAATGTTCCAGCAGAGAATCAAGGTCAGTGGCAAAGCACTGCCGTGTTATGCAATGTTTGACATCTTCTCCTGTCCGTGATGTATTTGATGATCTGACTTTGTTTACATAAGAACTAAATATTGTGACGTCAGAAGTTAATAACTTTGTAGCTCTGTCCGAAGAGAAACCAGGCATGGACCACAGTAAGTGCCCTTGAGCATGGTACTGAATCTCTCATCACTCCACCATCTCTGCACGTCTCTGTGTGTCTGTGTGTCTCTGTTGTGTGGTTGCTTTTCAGACCAATATATGAAAAATATGAGTGAAAAAAGAATTTTCCCATTTAGAGATCAACAAAGATAATTTTCTTCTATTCTGAAGAAGCCAAATGGGAAAGGTATTCCTTTGAGACATTTTAACAAGTAACATCATAACAATACTTGATTACAATAACTCATAGGAACAGGAAGGTTGTAACCACATACAATACAGATGGACATTGCATGAATACCTACATTTATAATGACTGAGAATTTTCCCATTCCACTCAGTATGTTGTACCATATACCTACAGAAGGAACAGCAAGAGAGAGAGACAAGGAGAGAGAATGGAGACAGAAAGAGGTAAATCTGTATTACACACAGTGACAAAACTGTAAATGTTTTCCGATGGCTGGTCTGTACCGAATTACAGTTACAATAGTTGATGAGACGTTTCAGTTTGAAGCACAACCATGTCAACCATAATGGTGCCACCAGTGGAAAAGTCATAAAGTGTGAGAATGAGAATAAAAATGTTATTTCAGAGTAGACCAAAGTGGCGGACTGGCCGACAGGCTGACATTGCTATTTTTGACATCACCTTGATGAGTTTTAAAGAGATCTCTATAGGTAATAACGTCAGGTATGACCTTTGGGCCCTTTAACAGCCAAAAATGCAGAGAGGCCAAGTTGATTTTCTGCTAAAAAGATAGCACTGAGGAGATGTGAGCTTTGAGATGACAGCATCGACATGACTATACTGAACTGCTAAAGGGCGTCAATTTGTAAAGTCAGCAGTGAAAACCACCACACTGCCTGAAGGTGCTGCTAACCCTGAAAGAATTTAATTAGTCTGGTGTCAATGCAGAGTTTTGGTCTCATGGTGAGTCACACAAGAGTCTCCGCTCCAACATGAAGGAAATCGTGGAAGAAATATTCAATACTTATTATTTATTTTTCAGTGTTTGTCTTTTCCTTTTGACATGTATCACATCAGCTTACCAATGTCTTTAGCCCGAGCGGCGACTGGCCTGCGTAGCTCTGTGACAAACTTCTTGGCATCCAGTCTGATCTCAATGACATTGTTGAGCAGAGCGAAGAGAGGAGCAAGCGGGAACGAAGCCACGAACAGAGAGACGAAACCAAACTGGATGACTGGGGAAAAGAGATGAAGGATCATCAAACACACTACAGTTTCAATAAGTCTTGATTGTGGGGCGACAGGGGCGATATGGTATCAGCACTGGTGTGTCATTGCTCAATGCACCCCGTACACATACTTACACTGGCACAAGGATATGCAGCAAAACAGCAACAAATGCCCATGTGAGTTTTCATTCCCAACAATGTTTCTTATCTTAATTATGCTGATGACATTCAAATGTACCGATCTGTATCAAAATGTATTGTGGTTGCAAAGCCTCCAGCTGCTGCTGGTGTCCTCACAGAGACTAGAAACAGCGAGCACATCACTCATGAATTTTACATCATTTTACGATGTCTTAAGGACATAAACATAACCCGGGTCACACTGTTGTACCACAGGGCCCAGTTTGAAGAGCGTTCACTACATTTTGATGAAAACAAAATCACAAGCTATTGGTGTCACAGGTGTCACGTCTCAGCATGTACAATTCTGCTGCCCTGCTAGAAACATTACACAATATTTTTCTATCTGCATCACCGCCTTGCAGCTGAGTACACAGAACATGTCTTTGGCTGGTGGTGAATTCATCTTTTGTCCATCTTTACCTCAAAGCACCTCCCAGTAAAGTTATTCTCAGCCTAAGCTAACTGAAATGAGAGAGAGAAAGCTGTACTTGAGCCTCGACATGGTCCAGAAAAGTGTTAGAAAATCTGAGATCCATCTCAGAATGGTGGACACTCATTTTAAGCTAACAAACGAGAGTCGTATACTGAAAGTTGAATAATGTCGTCATTTTGTTGCGTCTAGTTGCCGTGTTCTGATAATGGTATTATAATGAGAGAAATGTACAAAGTTGTCCATGTTTAGAAAACGGTAGAAACAAAGTGATCGATGGATGATTTACACCTCGTTTACATAAAGCTAGCATCACTGCGTGAAAAGACTTTATGCGTCGGATTTTAAAATGTCTGAGTTTGATGACTGCTAATGGGAGTGGGAAGAGTTCAATGTGGCAGACTGCAATGCACAGTGCAGGGAAGCTATGGAGGATACTAACTTCCTGTGTTTCAAGCAGTGCTACTGTATGAGGAAACAAATTGTAACAAAAAACTTGTTTGAAGCTGCTGCAAAAAGAAACACTTATATAAGCCTTTTGTCATTTGACAACATGAGAGAGTTTCACATAAGAAAGGAATGAAACCTTCAGCATCAGAAGCACACATTTCAAACTGCACAAAGATGCAGAGATTGACATTCATGAATGGTCATTTGTCTGGTCCGGAGTCACACTGTCTGTCCACACTCTCTCTGTGGTTCAGATGATGCCTTTTAAGGTGAAACACTCTAGTGCAGCAACTAAATTTGGACTTTTTTTATGATTAAGCAGTGTGTGTTTGTGTCTCTATGCTTTATGTTTTCTGTGTCAGTGTGTGTTTGTTCATGTCTGTGTGATTAGATAACAGCTACCAGAGACACAACATCCATGGTTTAAAGCTAAAGTCGGTGGGAATTTATTGCGCAGCACATCACAATCACCCACATACACGAACACTGTCAAGTTAAATTGTAGTTCAATAACAAGAGCACCGGGCGCGTTATAGGTCTCGTGTTGTCTCTGGACAGCTGCCACGCCAGCTTCCCTTCAGCAACAGGAAGATCAGAAATCAACTGCAGTAAAGGCAGCTCTGGAACGAGGCGGGAACAAGCGAGCGGCAACCCACTGTGAAATGAAACCAATGTGGCTGTGCCACAAAAACTGCAGTTCCTCAAACGGCCACTTGAAGCTGGCTCAACAAGTGAGTCAGTCTCCATAAGTCCCCATGTTCAAATGTCCAACGTTCACAGCAGAAATAAACATGTTTACAGCCTGGTACAAAAAACAGTTTTGGTCTCTATAGCTAATTTCCCCGTTCGTGACAACTGTACTGAGGCTGAATTTATATACAACTCACCTGTTCACATTGTATTAGTTTATATTAAGCTTGCTTTGTTTAGTTGTGCTTTGACTAAAAATGGTTGATGATTTGACTCATGTTCAATCGCAAACTCAAACTCAAAAGATATGACACAAAAGTCACAACACAATGTCAAAGTTTAATATTAATAACATTTTCTCCTTTTTTGATCGGCCCACTAGATCAGTAGGTCAGGCAAAAGTGTTTATCAGTGCAGGTTTATCAGATTAAGGGCTATAAATAACCTCAGACTTGGTGGCATCAAGACTTAATGGCATTAAGTCTGTCAAACAAAGCTGAAACAGGACTGATCACAGGCCATAGAGCAAGATTTAAAGATATACAGTAAGAGTTGTCACATCATAGCGGCCACAAACAATTTGGGTTTCTCAATAGATGGTCCAAACAGCATCTACCTGCTTCCTAAGAATGTGGAAATGAAACATGAGATAGATAAGGTGGTTTGCCTGACTTTGGCAGCAGTGGAACTTTAGCAGTGTGGGAACGGGGATTTCCAGCGAGCCGGAGACTGGCGGCTTCACCCCGGACGCCACGCAGAGACAAAGAACGGCGAGGAAGAAAATACGACAGTGGAGCAGCAGGCGCTAGAGGGCAAGCTTAGAATAACCTCGCCATCCACCTGAGCCGAGGTTGACGGGTTCGAGGCTGGTCCAGGCACACATACACACATACACACACACAAAGAAGACACACACACCTCAGCAAGAGCACCAGGTCTCACAAACACACAGAAATATATAATAAATGTGTTAACAGGAGCCCAGGACTGCCCATTCACATACTTACAGCTATGTGCGAGTGTGTGTTTGCATGTAGAGCTCAGACATTTCAGACATTCCTTCCCGTGCCCTGCAGCGACATCAGCTCGGTCTTCATTCTGTTTTGCTCTTCCTCCTCCCACCTCCTTCTGTCCTCACTCTATCACATGAAATCTCCACATTATCATAACACAGCACGATCAAAGGTCTGAACAAAGCTTCGCGTCTTCAGAAATGTGGAAGCAGTTAGCATCGCTCTTCATTCCTCCAGAAGATACAGTTAGCAGCTGTCACACATGCAAATGCAGATGTTTGTGAGGAGTTCTTGCGTCTGTCCCCATAGTTATTGCTAAAACCCACAGCAGCGTGGACCATCTTCTTGAGGTTTCTGAGTGTGCTTTTGGCCCTACATTTACAAGAACATTTCCCACGCAGAACCCATGACGTGTTGCCAACAAAGCTTTACTTGCTTTTTACGGTTTCACCAAAATCTTCATGTTTTTTACGGCTTTAACCTTAGAGCAGAATATAGCCCGTTTTACTGGTTCGCAATCCTTCACATACAGATGTTGCCAGTTTCTAAAGACAAGCTTGTTGCTGCATGTTTGCTGAACTGCTGCTGCACTTTGACTCATCAGAATCAACCAGGAGGAAACATCACGCTGTGTGGCCTTCAGCTGCCGTCCCATATGTGCCTTTCTTCCTGGTCCTTCCTGGTGTCCTCAAATCAGAGGTGATCTATCTATCATGAAAACCGGGTGTGATTTAGGTTGTCTGAGCAGCCGTAGATACCGTATTGTGTGACGTAATCAGGAAAGACCCCGAGCCGATCTGGAAGCCGAGCTGTTCAGGTACATACACCGGTATTTTTTCTGTCTTTTGCAAATAGCTGGATGATTTTTGTCATGAACTAGTGTTGTTGTTGAAGATGTTTGACAGTACAGGGGTGTTTTATTTCTAGATTTTTTTGTGCTCCGTATTTACTGTTTGTGAAAGCTGAGGTAGAGGTGCAAAGCCTCCATTGTTCTGATACCTGATACTGTATTTTTTACATTTAATGTAGGAACTGATTGCAAACTTTCCAGACACGCAGCACTCAGTGTAGACTGTGAGTTTACTCCAAGCTGCTGTTGTTGCTTCTTTAAACATAAACTAAATGGAGGACATTTCATGGGAAAGATGGGCTCTCCCATATTTCAAGTATTTATATCAGTATAAATAAAAAATCCCTCTCTACTGAAAAACATGTTGTGCTTATTTTTCTTCTTCTTGGATGTTTAATCTGCACAGAAAGTATTATTCCAAGCAGAGTGAGGTCCAGTGTGTCAGATTTGTGGGGCTCTGTTTAATAATAATTGAATTATAATATTCATATGTTTTCATTATTTTCTGTTACCTTAGAATGAGACTTTTGTATGTACAGACACTGTAGGTCCTCCAAAGCAAACAGTGGCAATATTTACATTTAAATATTAACAGCGACATTTCATCACTGTTAATTACTGAAAATAAACATTCGTGTGTGTGTGTGTGTGTGTGTGTGTGTGTGTGTGTGTGTGTGTGTCTACCCTCAGTCATAACAACCCAACAGCAGCTCTTTACAAGCTCCATATATTAACTCTCCCCTCACGGGCAGTGAATCAGTCAGCTTTTACTGGCACATAACTGTCCCGCCTTTCAACTATTTGACCTCTGGATGACCTTCACGATATTTTACAAATTGTACAGAAAAAAATATGAAAACTAAGAATGAATTTACAATTTCATTTTTCTTTAACTTTCCCATCTTGAATCTTTCCTCACATCTCATGTTATCAGTTTTTTCTCTACCAGATTTTGTCAGGATGAAATTTAAAGTTTAGAGTCTCTGGATAATATTTCATTTACAGGTTTTGTTCCCACGACGTTATATTTGTGCTAACAAGACTGCCAGTTCTCCGCAGAGGGTCTGAACTAAAATGATGTAAAGAATTAGAGGTTTTTCCATGACTGTTAGTCCAACAATCCAATGCAATAAATGTGTGAAAACAACCTGGACATTGTGTTACATTTTATGTGCAAACCCTGCATGTACTACAATACATTCAATTCAATTCAGTGGTGAAAAACGCATGCAGGTAGTATGAAAGTAAAGTAAAGTCAATACTTTACAGTACAAGTAAAGCGAAGTCAAGGTATTAAATCAATCAAATTAAGTAAAAGGTACAGTATATCCCCCAAAAATGTAGCGGAAAGTAACAGAAAATAGAAATAATTAAGTAAAGTAAAGTAAAGTAAAGTAAAGTAAAGAAGTACAGTAAAAGCTCACACTGCTGCATGAATGGTTCTCTCTTCTGGCACTGGAAAGACAAAGGCTGCAGCCAAAATAATATGTCACTTTCTAATTACTGGCTGTCCTTTTAAGGTTCAATATCAATCATGTCTCATTCATTATGGCTCATTATGCACAAAGGAGGAAAACGCTTTAATCTGTGACTGGATCTCCACTGTTTATGTGCTGTGGTTCGTGATGGACGTGAATGTAAATGACTGCGTATACAGCGGGTGTGTACTTTTGTGGATGGGGATGAATCGTCCAGAAAAAATACACAGTGCGTTGACCATTCCAAAGATGATACTGGCCCTTTGTTGCTATGATTGAGGTTCGATAAGGTTTTGGCACAAAAACCACAAAGATTATGAAAAAAACAAAAACAAAAACAAAAAAAAAAGTTTCTGTGTCAAAGTCCAAATGTCAATAGTCTGTAGGTTGTTTAATCCAGTGTTTTTCAAAGTAGGGGGCTGGTTCCACCAGGGGGCATATTGATAATAATAATAATAATAATAATAATAATAATAATAATAATAATAATAATAATATATCTAACATATTGGGCGTGCCAGAAAACTGCTCTGCCCCTGAAATTTAGCTAGCTTGCCTGCTTGCTAGCATGTAGTTGCTCATGCTAACTCACAAAAATGGACATATTAATGACAAAGAAAAAGATCTGACTAGCAGATCTCACTCCCAGACACACACATGCACAATGTTGCTGAATGTAGTTCAACTAAACCGAAAAATATTGTTTATATATAATGGAAAACAGAAATATTCATTGTAATTGAATAAATAAAGATTTGAAATATAATTGTAATATTTACTGCATTCATAAAAGTAGCAAATATATTTTATATATATATATATATTTGTTTGTTGGTGTGTTGTTTTTAAAGATGTCATGTATAGATGGGAGCCCATCCATAAGCTAACGCAGTCTGTGAACCTCTGGTTTCAGACACTTTAAAAGCAGACAAACGTGGTTAAAAAGTTCTTGATGAAGAATGAGCACACACACATCCTACATCTATATGCTTTTCAGTCCAGGTGTACTTTAACCTGAGGAAGTCATGTTGATACAGATTACATAACACTGCTCAGCGATGTACAAGAATACTCATTTTAAACATATGTTGGTGCCTAAATGGCTGCTCTTGATCCCTGAGGCTGTTTTTCTGCATGTGTGTGTGCAGACTCACTCATCTCCATGTATTCAGGCGTGAGGCCTTCAAAGGGAGCCAGGGCGTAGTCCAGGTTCCACTGCTGTGGAGGCCTCTCCTCCTCCTTCTCCGTCTTAGCTGATCCTTTATCCTTAATCGCACGCACAAACTTCTTCAGCTTCCTGTCAGGACGGAAGATGAATATAAGCCATCTGTTGCATTGCTGCCGGCCACAATGTGGACCATTCTTTCAGGATGAGTCGAAGTGGCTTTAACACTTCACACCCTTGCTGCAGCTGGAAGAATACATTTCAAATCTCGATTCCATTAAAAAAGTTAAGTGTCGACCACACAAAGTTTGAAATCAATATTTACTTTAACGAGGCACTGGTGTACAGGATGTGCACTCGGTAAACCTTCCCTGGAACAGCAGAGATTGACACAGCCTCTGCTTGTCAAACATAACATGCAAGCATTTACCCAGGAACAGTAATGCTAAACATTTAACTGCAAACCAACTGGTCAGACAGCAAGAAGCTGACACTTCCGGAGAAAGTAAGAGCAGCAGACTGGCATTCGAGTGAAGAGTGAAGCCGTGAGATGCTAACAGACGGCTGCTGGGAAACACAGCGAGCGAGCAGAGAGAGGAAAAGCCATTGTTAAAAGTAGTCACGTGTGTGTTTGTCTAAACACGACGTGCCTGTAAATAATCCCCACTCACAGTATGTGTGTGTGTGGGAACAAGTACAGTAAATGTGTACATGCAAAGTGATGCACATGTGGACACGTTTGGTGCTTCACAATCATACACTCTCCACACACACAGTCATGTTACTGGTGTTGGTCTGAGAGGAGATTAGAGGTTTCTCGTGTAGTCAGGTCAAAATTACAAATCCCGATCTGCCTCAGGGGGCTTCACAGTCCCTACAGCATTCAGTCAAATGAGTATGTGACAAGCTGAAGATGTTTTTTCAGGAGTTTTCAAAGGATGATCAATATTGGGCGGTCAGAGACGTGACTTCACATGGAATGATAATGTGGGAGACAGCATCTGCTTTGACGTGTTTAAACCGTAAATACTATAATTTGGGAAACTGTTTTTATATTTTTGTGAGTTTGTTTTAGTGATTCTCTGCCCTCTAGTGGTCCAAATTTAAACCTACAAACGTCTAAATCTAAACTTAAACAGCTTTGAAAGATTTCAAATTCAAACAAAATAGAATTTTTGGGGAATGATGGTTCTGATTTAGTATTTCTTTAATTTAATCAGATCATTTATAAAACAAAGTGTTGTATATTCCACCTTATGTGCTGAGTTAAGCAAATGAGCTAAGCTGTGCGCAACAACATGAGCTCTGTCTTTGGCCTATATTTGTTTGTACTTGGCAGTTCTGCACCATTAATGTAAAGAAAATTAGCTATTAGACAACTATTACTATATTACCTAATTACTGAAGAAAGCATAACAATGTGATGATTCTTTTTTCTCTCATGACTAAATGGATCAGTGGACATTTATTTGTGAAGGACATCAGATAATGATATCCTCACTGTATCGTGTCTGTTCAGATTTAGAGTTTGAGTTTTAATGCAAACTGTGGCATAGTGGCAGTTTTAAAGTGGTTTAATTGCCTCCATGAGCTGTTGTACATGCTGATACTGTTGATAGATGGGTCAAATTATAAAAACTAACTTCTTATTGTTTTTGGAAAACCAGCATGCAGCTTTCAGTATTTTGGCCTCATGTGTCTCAACAAGAGCTTAAAGCCCTGCTTCACATACAGTTCCTTGTACACTCACACAAACTGTGCCCCAGTTCAGAGGGTGCATACTTTGAAGTCCACATCTCAACATGTCACAGTGAGTGACTGTCTCGTCCTGAACGCTCCTCCAAATGCAGCACAAACACACCCTTCTTTTATAATTCAACAGGCCATGAGTGTTGTGAGCCAGTCACTTGTTTGGGAGCTCAGAGCGACGCTGCTGTGAAGTCTCCCCTGGATCCTTCTTGGATGGGTGTCCACATTCAGTCCTCTGCACAGCCTCTTTATGAACACCCCTGGGAACCTGCTATGATGTGCTTTTGGGAGTTAGCCAGTCCCAGTGAAGTTTGCAAGACAAAATATCTGCAGGCTCTTTACTATGCACCACTGACAAGAATGAAAACAGCACTACTGCGCCAAAAGAAAATCCTTCATACCTTTAGATACTGAGAGAAAGAAATCCAATAGCACTTGGGTTTGTTTGACTCCATCTCTCACATATTTAGACAGGAGCATTTAGGGTCAGGTACGATTCCTGTGAACACCTCTGACGTAGAGCCATCACTCACACCTCCCAAAATCCCCCATAAAGCTGTGCGGCAGAAGACTAGTGGTTTTGCTGGTCTCTTCCCAGGTGTGAAAGCTTTTAAGTGGTTGAATGCTAAGCAGAAGAGTAGATAGTATGTAGACGGTGCGGTGGTATGCGCTGTGGCTCGCTCATCCCTCAGGACGTCGTGGAGAAAGCCCAGCGTTTGATGAAACTCAGCCAGCAGGTCGGGAGGTCAAGCCGTGCTTACAGCGAGAGTAACAGTGCTGCCTGAAGTCAAAAGGCACCTCTGTTGTGTGACAGTTGTTCTAAACAGAGTTGACCTCTGACCTTTGGGATTTGCATGTAAAAGCTGAGCTGTTACACAAGATGAAGTACCACTGTACAGACGTGGGGGGACTCTTGAAAGTGCCTCTGAGTAAGCATGTGTATGTAGGTATATGTGTCCCAACTTTGATCTTATCCTTTGACCACAGTCTGCATTCCTTCTCTTCAGAGCTAATAACAATTACAGCCTTCACACTGAGCACAGAAGAAAAGGCCGTGGACTACTTACGGGATGCCGATCTCAAAGATGTTGTTCTGGATCAGCTGCTTCCCGAGCATGATGATGCTGAGCTGGATGCACAACTCAATGAGGCAGCCCCCTGGCGCACACTGACGGAGACACACACTTTTTATTTGTACACTTGCCCATCACCACTTCGCTCATTCAGCTCAAGTGAAAAGAAACAGATGCACAGTGGGATGACAAACCTCTTCCATCCGATAATCATTAAAGACATACACATAGTTTCCAGGTCGACCAGCAAACCTGCGGAAACACACAAGCGCACGATAAAGACTGAGCGGTTTCACATGAAATTCACCCCGTAGCGATAAGACACATGTAAACAGTTCTGTTATGGCATTAAGTGTAATCCACAAGAAATGTAAGGCATGTTAATGCATATCCTCGCCGTCCAGAGAAAACCATCGGCCTCCAGATTTGGAGGCTCTGAATTTTTTTCTCATAACTGAAGGATTAAGCGTACCCACTATCTTAGCTGAGTAATGCACCGTCACCAAACTGACAAAACTCACTCCTGTACACGTGAGTGAAGGACCTACCTTCCTTTGAAGAAAGCCACGTAAAAGATGGGCGCGTACGCGTTCATGAACTTGAGCAGGAAGGCTTTCAGGATGAGACGCTCCTCAAAGTTGGTTTCTGTCTTGGGAATCTCTGAAAAACAGGCGAAGCAAAACTGTAAGGAAGACTCAGGGCACAGGAAGAGCATGTTATATGACACATGAAATGTATGTACAGTGTATTAGGTTTGGCTCATGTCAGAGTTTTTCCACACTGTGTGTCTCTTTAGACCATGGTGGTCACATGAGAGTCTGCTCTGAGAAAGGAGGTTATTCTGTCAGTCTGACTCTTAAACTGAAGTTATGACATAATCACTGTGGTGGAAGTAGGTTAAAATACTGCCACTTTTGACACAGCCCCTCTCTCTCTCTCTCACGCACACACTCCTTCTTTCTCACACTCCTTTCCATTCTATTCCTCTATTTCAGATGTTTTCAATATGCATGTGAACGTGGTTGAAGCCTCCTGGGATGACTGATGTGATGACTGGAGCATAAACACATCAAAGTTTTATTAAATGGTCCACCAAGAGGCAGAAAGACTCTTCCTGTCTCTCACATCCACAGATGCACAATGACTATGCGTAAAAACGCAGATTTTGTGCAGTGAGTTGCCGAGGCAACATCATGATGGCAACATCAAATATGCCATCATGATTATTGAAAACACAAGTTCAACTCTAGATGTTGGCCAAATATGACTACTACAAATATTCATTAATAGCTGCTACAACCCAAACCGCTGTTCACCTTAAGGAGGTGAAAGTGTAGTGTGACCACAAATGAAAAAAATATTTGATGTACTATAAAATTGTGGATTTGTTGGAGTGGAGACTGTGGAATTTTAATGCCACTCCAATACACACATTTGCAAGAAGAAATCTTTTACTATGAAAAATATGTTCTAAGGTGAGAGCTGACAGTGCACAGATAAAATGAGGGTATTTCAACAATGCACAGAGAGCTGCATAGAGATGAAAGGCTGTGTAAATATTGTGAACTGAATGAGGTGAAAAATCAAACAGATTTGATTCATTACTGTCCTTTATATCATGATCTGTTTGAAAAGCTTCATGTTCCAGATTTCTATGTAATTAGACTTGAAGATGGAGCTTTAATCGGGTGTCTTGTTGATTGTGTTTCATGTGAGCGTAGAATAGGAGGAGAAAAATAACTTGTGATTGATAAAATCCTCATTACAGTCTATTTATTTATGAAGGGATCACATATACAATGTTACACTGACATAAACATAAATTCACACACATTTGGTTTGTTTGCTTTATGTTATGTGGAGTATACTTGTGAGGCTGGGTGCATTCATGTATTTAATTTCATTGCTGGGTATTCATATAGTCCATATATGGTCCTGTGAAGCTGGTGGGTATAAATACATGAATATTTGCTTTAAATATTCATTTGTTGATTAATGGGTGTGAAAAAATATGCCATGGTGGAGGATGAACATGAAAATAAGAGTGCTGCATCATTTTTTGTCCTATCTAACAGACTGTCAGCTGGATCTGGACAAGCTTTAAACACTGTGTGACTTTTATGTGTAAAGGAATAGTGTCACATTTTGCTAAATATGTTTATTTACTTTGTTCAGAGTTAAATGATAAAACTGATAGCACTTTCATATGTTTTTATATATTTTTGGAGGGACATTCTGCTTTGTTTCACAGCTCTAAAAATCTCTAAAAATGTAGAACTATTCTTTTAATCATCCAGATCCAGGCTATGTACTACGGCTTGTTTTAACATAGTTTGTTATAGTTTGTTATAGTTTGGTATATGCCTATTGTTATATATAACATAGTTTGTTATATATCTATTGTTATATATAACACAGTTTGTTATATACCTTTATATATAACATAGTTTTGTTTTGGGTTTTTCGAATCCATTATCCAACTCTAAGAGTAAATGCCTTCATGTACAGTGTTTCTGTACCTAGTTCAGTCAGCCACAATGCCACAGCGCCGTAGATTTCATCAAGGATCAGAATAACCACCAGGTTGATGATGACCGCAGTGGCTGTAACTGTTACTCGAACATTGGACTTGGTCTCCGGGTCGGGGCTCATTGCCATCAGGGCCGACACCGTGATGCGGTAGATGATGACGCCAAACACTGCTGAAAACGTCAAGCCAAACTGAAGCAGAACGTAAAAAAAGAAAGAAAATGAATTAGTCATTACTCAACCATATTTATCCGAGGCTGGAATTAATATTTCAAATAATGCATCGATGTAGGTCACTCATACACTAATATATGTACATTAGCTGTGTTTATTTTCCCATTCAACGTGCTTCCATACATACATACTGAGAAAATGTAGTTAAGGAGAGCATTAAGCTGATTTTTATGGAACTTACTAACCATAAAGAGGATAGAGGAAACGTTGATGAAGTATCCAGGAAGGCGGTCTTTCCAGGTCAACTTCTCTATGGCAGCCTGACAGGAATTACAGGGAGGGGGCAGGAGAGGAAAAGAGAGGAAAAGTTGGCAGTCACTCATACAATGGCCCATGCTTCATCAACTTTTGTTAGGAAATCTGTGATGCAGCAGCGCAGAGCTGCCTACTGAGACATCACAAAAGGAAAGAAAGGAAGAAAAGAGCTGTTTCATATGGCTGTATTGATTAAAAAACAAATCTGTCTCAAATGTACTGATGTGAAAAGCATTGTCACACTTCCCCTTCCTCCTTTCGAATGGTTTGTAAGAGCTGAATGGAGAGTTGAAGCAACAGCAGCATCTGTATTTCAACGCCTCCGCAGGAAATGTTACTACATCTCAACAGAGAGACATAAAGGAGCACAATAGCCCGTTTTACAGTCTGCATCCTACATTTAGAGACCAGCTTGGAACAAATGTTTTCATTCAATAGACCCTAAAATACCCAGACAACCCCCTGTTAATGCGGGAAAAGAAATGAAATGATGAATGTCAACCGTCTACAAAAGAAGACATGGATTAGACATTTTTTGTTCAAATATGTACAGTACCTTACAGTAAAGGTGTGGAGCCAGGACGTGACACTGAAACTTGCACTGGGAAAAGTTGCACAGGCACTGCATTTGCATCCTAAAGTCCTTCAGATTCAGATTTCTCTGACAGTCATTGTCAGTTCACTTTAAATTTTGGCATTGAAAATGAAAAAAACACTGACACAGAGGTGTTTGAGATGAGGGAACATCCAGTTCACCTCTGATTCCCAAACTGCAAAAACTGCAATTAATTCTGCTTCTCTCTGCTTTAAACATACAGCCTAATGCCAGCTTAGCATGAACACTAGAAGCAGAGGGGAACAGATAGCAAGGATCTGCAGGTACAAACTGCAACTACTACATAAATCCACAACTTGTTATTTTTACCATCCAGTTTATGTTTATGTACAAACAAAGCAGATGTTAATTAGCTCTCAAGGCTAGCTGTTTCTCCATGCCTGCAGTCTTTGTGCTACCGTAAGCTAAGCTAACAATCTCCTGGCTGTAGCTTCATATTTAATAGACAGATAATAGAGTGGTGTCAGTGTTATTAGAAGTAAGCACATTCACAAGGTGTCAAATTATTACTTAATGGAAAGAATTGTATTAAATCAATGATGAATGAATCTCTTCCACTCCTTGCTTGTTGTTGACTGGCTGACCTCTGACCCTTAACCCTAACCCGACACCCTGAAAAAGAGGGCAAATGCATTGAAATAATCAGGGGTCACCAGTGACACAAACGGAAACCGTTGCCCACTGAAAGTATCTCCACCATGTTGCAACAAAAGCAAAGAGTTGTTATTTTGCACTCACACTGTGAAATAAAGAGGTGGGCAGGTGAGCCGAGCTGACACCAAAACAGTGCTCTGAAAGCTGGACTCATCCATGAAAGTTCAGGATGGTCTGCGGCTAAAAGGGGACTAAAAACCAGCCTGGAGGAGGATGACTTTGGTAATTCCCGCTATCCTGCTGACTCCACCTTCATATCCGCTCATATGAATGTATGGAGTGATTCCCTGTAGAACAAACGGGAGGGAGACGCTGACCTACTTGCATGAAAAAGGAAAGCCGCTTCACCGGCTATCCTCAGGTATGTGACCCCATTTACTCATACACACACAGACACATACACACAGAGCACAGAGCGGACAGCAGAAGACGTTCAATATGCTAATAAGCAAGACAACAGCACCACCTAGTGAATACACTGACACAGTGCAACGTGCAGTACACAGGATATTTAAACTGACATAACACCATGCTGCTCTTCACTTAAACTTTTTATTCAAACCTACAAGTTCATTTTAGATGACAGTACATGAAATATATAGTGTGTACCTCAGCACGTCCAGGACTGGACAGGTACTGTATTTGGAGGACTTTAGGAGGATGAGTGTGTCACATTGATTATAGGCTGGAATATAAGGAAATATTCAGTTTCATTTGTATTTATTTATTTAGCATTTTTTCTCTTTAATATGTTCATACTAAGTGAGCTGGTACCAGGTGAATAAAACATGTGTTGCATGTTGTTTATTTACAAGTTGGTTTCATCTTTCACAGGCACAAATTTACAGTTGGGTAGTAGCCATTGTAAAAGTGTAAAAGTGCAAATGGTTATTGCTCTTTTCTATCTGAAAAAACTCCTGAAAGCTTCCCTATCCTTCAGATCTGTCTGCATTAACATCTTCACTGTATCTAAACTCAGTAGTTTTTGCAATGAATAAATAAAACGTCCCTGTAAATTTATGCCCAACTAACTTCTTGGTTATCTTTGTTAACTCGGCTGCTTGACCTTAAATGAACCGAACGCAAAAATGCAAAACCAGCTATTTTCAAGCATAGTTCAGGCAAAAAGAAAGCCAACTGTGCATCCCACATCTTCTTTTATATTGCTGCCATGCTTCCCTACTGTATATCCTCCTCTTCCTACTCACACTTCCCCTGACACACACGCACGCACAATTGATGATAAAAGAAAAATAAATTTTGAACAAGTTCTTTGCTGAATTTTATAAGACCTCAGAGAATTTCTATTATTAACTGAATAAGCTGGCAGGGTTTTGCTCGGATCATTTGTAATGTTGTCTGTTGGAGGAAATTACTTTCTCAGGTTGAAAGTTAATCAGTGACAAAAGCTAATGAGCTTTCTGGCTGAAATGCAAGCCTGCATACAGCTGGCCACGCGAGTCTCCCTGCATCAAATAGCCTCCAAATAGAATAGAATAGAAATAGTCTTTTTATATTTCCAGACATGACAAAGTATGTGTGGTTTGACACAAATACTATAGTTCATGGTACCCCGTGTGTTTTAGTGCAGAGGGCCAGTCATTATGAAGTTCTAATCTTATCCAGAGTTTTAACTGTTTCACTGTAAATGCAACGTGACTCCCCGCATGCTGCTGTCCTCTTTATTTTTTCACCCCTGCTCCTCAAACAGCCAATGTACCACTCATCTGGCAATTAAAGGTCATTAGCAAATTGACCTTTGAGATTAAACTTCCTGAGAATAACTCGTCAATCACAAGGTAGCCAAGCAAAACCAACTCGCACTACGTCACCCATTAGCTCCACATTCTTCACACTCGGATACCAAACTCAGGGCTTCAGAAAATCATTCAACACTATCCAGTGCCAGCCGAATCATCAAGTGTAAAGGCGTCCATCACGCAACTTTCAAAGAGGCACGTTTTCTGTCTTTATGGAACATACTTGAACATGATTTCGTTGGATATTAAAGAAACACACACACAAATGAAGGACGAGAAGACCTTCAGAGTGACGTATGTGTGTGTGTGTGTTTGTGTGTGTGTTGGTGGGGACAGCCATCAGAGAGAAGGATAGTAGTAAATAGGTCATGTGTTATATTTGGCTTGTAACCTCCGTTGAGGAAAGCCCAACAAAGCCTGCATCGCATGACAGACTCACTCACAAGCTTTATTTCTCTGTCACTCTCTCTCTCTCTCTCTCTCTCTCTCGTCTCTTTTTCTCCTTGTGTCCGAACCTTGGTTGTCCTCCACCCACTTTCAAGGAAATTAAATTTCCTAATGTCACATTAGCTCGGCTGCTGCACTGTCAGGAGGTGAGAGGACAGGATATGTCCTTTCTTGTCACATAACACATCTAGCCAACACTGTGGTACAAAGATGTAGCCCAGAAGTTGACAATCGCTGTCCAATATGACAAAGAATCCACACTAAATAATTATGCATTGCTGCATAGAAGAATACAAAGGCACCCCACAGTGAGCCTGCCATGTCCATCAGTCATATAATATAGGCTGCAGTGCATCTAGGCCAGCATTGACTGGATCGTTACAACAACAAACCAATCATTTTGAAATAAGATGAGTTTCTTGTTCTTGTTTTTTGACTCAGTATGTTACATTAACACACAGCTTTTTGTATTACTTCTTTTTTCATTTAAAAATTTTTTGTATACTGTGAACTTCTCATCTCCAGTTGTTGGCAATGTTGGAGAGGAGGTCCTCTCTGAGGAGCTGGATCTTCAGGAGTTTTCTGAAGGTAGAGAGAGATGCCCCTGATCTGGCAAGAACTGGCAGCGCACTCCAGCAACAGGGAACAACAGTTTGGATTACCCTGAGCAACAGGGTGAGTGACAAAGTGTGGGTGCAGAACCGGAGACTACTTTGTAGGTTAGCATTTAATGCAGGCTGCTACAGGAAGCCAGAGGAGCTCAGTGAGCAGCAGGGTAACATGTGACCTTTTGGGTTTATTGAAGACCAGGCACGCCGCTGCGTTCTGGATCATCTGAAAGGGTTTCACTGTGCAGGCAGGGAGGCCCGTCAGGAGGGTGCTACGGTAATAATGACATGAAAGATCTCTTACTATAACATGAAAAGACTTACGGCAAAACAAGAAACTTCCCATGATGCATGTAGACTGCTAACAATCCCACAATGCAATGTATCAGATTGTATAGATGCAAAAAATGACGGCTGCACAACCCGTCAGTGATGATACAGAATGACGATGATCTATGCAGAGTATAGTTTCATTTATGGTTCAATATATTTGTGCGGGATTTAACATACAGGATGGACAAAAATGAAAATACAGTAAATGAGTCATCCTCCTGTTCGTGAACACGCTTAAATCACAAGGCTACTGTTTAGTACACGGTAGTCTGACCAGCCATTTTCCACTCTGTGATTTATGTGACACACAAATCACAGAGTGGAGACCTGGGACACCAAAAAGCCCATTAAGCGCAAACACAAGGTTGAGCAATGAGAATGCTAATGAGGCGTAAGCTACGTCATCTCCAGGTAGAACAACTGTAAAAAGATTCTGTGAGAGAAGCTCCATCTTCAGGTCATACCCTGTAATTAAACAAATAGGTGGAGTTACAGTAAAAAAAAAAAAATAGACACACCCAGGAGAAGGAGGGGGTCATTCCAGCAGCTGGTACTTAGCTGGCAGTTGGCTGGAAGATGGATGGAAGATGGCTGCCATTCAGCTGGCATTCGGCTTGGAGGGGAACTTTTGAGTTGCTACTACTGTAGTTGTCACAATTTACTGCTCACCACAGGTTAAACTACTAAGTTTAACCTGTTATAGTTATAGAGCGACAGTAATAATGATCAGACACGTCTGTGTAAAGTCTGAGCTCTCATGTGGTTCCTTGCTATTCTGATAGCGGAAATATCTAACACTGCTACTTCTGTAATAACCAGCAAAGAATGGTAGTAAGCTAAATGTAAGACTCTGTCAGCTCTCGTGCCGGCTTTCAGGTGGTAAATTATTTAAAATGGTCCTGTATATGAAATCCTTTTTTAGCTCCGTCACAGTGTTAGCACTGACAGCTACTAATTTAAGAAATGATTTGAAAGGTGTGGAGGAGCAGACGTGGCTACAGTTAATAAATGAAGCAGAAGGTAAGAGGAAAAGAATATGCAAAAAGGACTGTGCGTTTATTACTTTCACATGCCCAATCTGAGTAGCCATGAATAAATAAATAAATAAAGGGATGTCTATCCCACAGTGTACCACCCTCTGTCCACAGCACTGAACACAAGAGCCCCTCAAAGCTGCGTGCTCAGCCCTCTGCTCTCACTCTGCTCACCCACAATTGGACTGCAGTGAACAGCTCAAATCACATCAAGTTCGCAGATGATACAACCGTGGTGGGGCTGATCGGTGGAAACAACAAGATCTCGTACAGAGAGGAGGTGAAACAGCTCACTGACTGGTGGACCACCAACAACCTCTCCCTCAATGTGGACAAAACAAAAGAGGTTATTGTTAACTTTAGAAGAGCCCAACATGTCCACACACCACTGAACATCAACGCCCCCCCTGTGGAGTTTGTCTAGAGCTCCAAGTTCCTGGGCGTCCACATCACATTACCACCTTACATGGAACCTGAAGACCAGACACACCGCTCAGAGAGCTCAACAACGTCTCTGCTTCCTGTGGAGGCTGTGGAGAGGGACCATCGAGAGCATCCTCAGGCGCCATTACAGCATGGTTCGGCAACTGCACCGTCTCCGACTGCAAGGCCCTAAAGCGCATTGGGGGGCAGCCGAAAACATCATGGGGCTCTCTCTCCCCTCTGTCACGAACATTTACAACAAGCACTGCCTGCACAAGGCCAGGAGCATTGTAGACGATCCATCTCACCTACCCCACGGACTGTTTTCCCTGCTGCCTTCTGGAGGAAGGTTCCGCAGCTTAAGGACTAACACTGCCATGGACATGTACATACAAAACACGCACGCTTCATCCTAGTCTGTTTTTCTTGTCACGCTCTATTGTCTAAACGTATTCTGCACTTTATGTAGCCCTTTTTGTTTTTTGTAATGCATGTGCACTTTATTGTAGCACTGGCTGCACTATGTTCTATGCAGCACCACAGTCCTTGGTGAAACACTGTCTCGTTTCACTGCGTATTGTGTATATGATTAAAATGACAATAAAAAAAAACCTTGAATCCTTGAGTGTTTATTATGGAATGTTTTGTATTAACAGGTGCAACACGCACATTTAAGCACTCCAGTTTCTGAATTTATTTTTGAGATGTAATAATATATAACAATAGATAGAATAATAGATTTGATCCTACAGCACAATTCAAAATTGCAGGTAGGAAATCAAATGTTTCAAGTGTGTGTGTGTGTGTGTATGTGTGAGACAGTGAAAGAGATTTCTGTGTCGCCATAGTGACGTTCACTAATCTTACCCCTGGCTTCCTGCCCAGCATGCCTCACTCCCACTCAGCCGCCCTCCCTCTGTTTCTCTCCATCCCTCCACTTCTCTGTGTCTTTCTCTCTGTTTATTTGAGCGTCTCTCTGACTCGTTGTCTCTTTTCATGTCTTGTGCTCTTTGTCTGTTTTAATTCAGTCCCACAGATAATTGGTTTTGAAGATTGTTGCCAAAGCAGAAATATAGTAACCCCACTGAAAGCAGTGGTCAAACAGACATTTTTCACAGCGGACACACTGACGTATCATTGCAGGGAAAGCACGAGAGTAACAAATGACAAGGCTGTGTTCCATTTAGTGTTCAAGTTCAGCGTGAGGCAGTGAGGCAGCACTCGCGATCAGCTTTTATTTATTCATGACACCTGTGTCTGATGAGTTTAATCTGTCGGAGGCACTCAGACCTGAACTCACCCAGGTCATAAATATATAGTTTCACAAGACATCTTTCCTAAAACAGCTGGGAAATGTATTCTTTATCAAACATCACTCAAAGTGGAGTAAGTAGTGTATTCATCGGGGAATATTTGCAGCTGTGTAATGCACACATTTGATTACAAGTGAGAATCTATGGCTTAAAGTGTGTGTTCATGATAACAAAGGAGCAGGTCACCCAGTGCAACTCTGTAGCTCAATGACGTTTTGGAAATATATCAGGCTTTCACTACACACATACACAAAAACACACATTACTCAATAGATGGATCAAGTCATTTATGGTTTGTGTTTTCAAGGGATTTTACAACAAAGATAATGTGTGTAACTTTGGGTTGCATGTATAGTGAATGAAATCTTACACACACGCACGCACACACACTAAGACATCCAAAAAAGGCAGCCACAGAGACTGATAATCCGTCATTACCACCAGCTGTCTGTCTTCAGGTCTGTCCATCGGGTCCTTCTTAAACATGTCATTAACTAGGAGCAGAGCTTTAAGAAGCTCAGCTGCTAAATGCTCACTTGAAAGTGAGTGCATGTTCTGTTTTTTTTTTCAGATGGACTTTCACATCCTTTCTCTCTGGTTTGGAACAAAAACATTCCATCTGCTGGAGTTTCCAGACACACTGTTGACACTGATACTGACTGTATTTGTCTAAAATAACAGGTTAATCTCCTCCTCTGCTGAAGATAAGTGCATTCTATTCCCTTGCTGCTGGCAAATATCTCTACAATTATTCTTCAAATAAGTGTCTAAGATAAAGAAGTTCCATTAATGATCAATCACAAACATCAAATCTTGAACTCAGGAAACAAATACTTTTAGTTCCACAAAGAGACTTGAAAGGAAGGCTCAATTTATTGCTGTGACCATCATATATCTGGATTAGGAATTGCACTGAAATGCACACAAACAAATACCTGAGGAGCTCAGACTGCAGAAGCCAGAGGACGGGACAGGAAGAGAAGAACAGATAGAGTGCAGCCTGCAGGAAAGAAAAAAAGAGGAGAGAGAAAGGAAGGTGAGGAGGAAAAAAAACAGAAAGGAGAGAAGGAAGCGAAAGAGGAAAAGGAGAATGAGAGGAATAGGAAGAAGGATGTGAGGGGAGAGGGGAGAAGGGGTTACCGGTATTCCTGCAGCCATGGCAGACAGTAGTTTTTGTCTCCATCTGTCCTTCCCTGTCACTGTCCCATCCTCCTGCTTCTCTGGCTGCAAGACAGAGGGACAGATTACACACACACACACACACACACACACATGTGCGCGCACACACACACACGCAGACACACACACACACACACACACACACAGATCACAGGGGGGTGTCACTGATGTCACATGATCATTTTCTGTTCCTTTGTTTTTTTCTATTTTTCCTTTCATGTCATTGAAGTCCTTTTATGTCCATGGAACATGATGATGTCACTGGTCACATGATCAGCTTTTAGACTATAAACTGAACCCAGTCAGCCTCCCACTGTTTACCTTCAGAGAGAAGAACACCGGTGAGTTATTCTGTTTAGAATCATTTTACTGCAATCAAAATGTCTTTCTCAAAGTCAGCTTCACGTAATTCAAAGGAAAACAATGAGTCACCAATCAAACCATATGAAGTTCAAAAACACGACGTGCTGCTCAGCAGCACTACACGCTATCAGGTTATAGACTTCAATGGTGAGGGGTCCTTTGGGAAGGTTGCCACCTGTGTTAACTTAACAACAGGCACTAAAGTGGCAATCAAAATCCACAAAGAAAATGAAAATGTCTCAGGAATCATTCAAGACGAGATCAAAATGCTACGACTGGTTATGACTCTTAATCCGGAGAAAAACAACATTGTGAATTTCATTGAAGACTTCAGGTTTAACAACCTCTCCTGTCTGGCCTTTGAGATGCTGGACAGGAGCCTTTGGGACCTCCTGGAGGAGAGAAGCTGGATTCCATTAAATCTCAATGAAATCCGTCCCATAGCCCAACAGCTGATGGTTGCATTCGATGCTTTAAAGAGCATCGGTGTCCTCCATACCGATCTGAAGCCTGACAATATAATGCTTATTAACCACCGGGATCAGCCTTTTAAAATCAAACTGATTGATTTTGGTTTGGCCAGACAGGTGAGCAAAGTGGTCATTGGGACAATAATACAGCCTTCTTCATTTCGGGCTCCAGAGGTGACCTTAGGCCTCCCCCTGACCGAAGCAATCGACATGTGGGGAGTGGGTTGCATTTTAGCATTTTTATATTTTGGTAGGGAGCTTTTCCCGAGAGATTGTTCATACAATTTGATTAGATCTATCGTACATCTGCTGGGTCAGCCTGCAGACTACTTGTTGCATTCGGGAGTATACTGCTGGGCATATTTCTGCCTGAATGAAGACCCCGACAGTCCAGGGATTAGGCTGAGGTCACCAGCTGAGTTCACATGGGCGACAGGCATCGAAACCCAATTTATGTTCACGTTTTTCGACTTCGTTGAAAATTTGGAGGACGCCGTACTGACATACCCGGCCAAAAAGAGCGATACTGAGTATGCCGATAGGATGGAATTCCTAAGTCTCCTCAAATCAATTTTTGATCTGGATCCTGAAAAAAGACTTACCCCTAGGGAATCATTGAAGACCCCATTTCTTTCCATGGTTCACCTGGAAAAGAACAGGGAAACTAGCTCATATCTAGATGAGGCCCTTCAGCGCATGACTTTTCCGTCCTTGAGTCATCTAGACTCAGAGTCATATGATTCTCGCAGCAACACTAACATGGACACAAGTGAGAAGATGGATTCCAGCTATGAAAAGTCAGACCCTCAAGTTATGGAGGCTGACTCAAACATAGAGCCATCTTCTGCCAGTCTCAGTGAAATATTTACTGACAATTCCAGTGCTCGAGATGTGGACATTGAGAGTTTCTGTGATGATAATTCAGAACCTGAAGACTGCATCAGTGAAGATGAAGACAGATGTTCAGACATTGAGAGCTACATCTGTGAAGAATCACTCACTGACAGCCTGAATTGTTACGATGCGGACATGGAGAACTACAGCGAAAACTATTCTGATGTCGAGAGGAGCTTTGATGGAGATCCACACACCAGTGGTAACAACACAGATGTTGAGAGCTCTGTTGATGATGACCATATACCACCGACCAGAATGACATGCTTTGACAACCCCGGTTTCACTGGTGAAGAAGATATTAAGCCGGTCTCCATTTCCTCCAGTGATGGAGATAACACAGAAACAACTGAAACAAGTCTTCATATTTACGAAGCTTATTCACAAAAGAGACCGTCTACTCCTCTTTTCAGTGGAGACAATTTGCCCCAAGTGGGCCATGAGGTGCTACAAGACATCATCAATGAAGAGACGTTCACCAACGAGCTCCAGGTGGAGAAGAAAAAGAATATCCTTCTCCAAGAGGAACTTGAACGGCTCTCTGTTTCTTACCAACTGATGATTGCAATGTATGAAGACGATGCTCTAAAAAACAGAGAGCAGGCTGATGCCCTTCAGCAAGATCTTGACAATGAGATCTTGCAGAAGAATCGCCTGCAATGTGAATTTGATAAAGCCACCGCTGCCCTCCAGGAGGAGAGAGAAAAGAACTGGACACTACAAAACCAACTCAATAAAACGATTGTGGCCCTCTATGAGAACAACCTCAGTTATCAAACTCATATAACTGATGTCAGAGAGCAGGCTGATGCCCTTCAGCAAGATCTTGACAATGAGATCTTGCAGAAGAATCGCCTGCAATCTGAATTTGATAAAGCCACCGCTGCACTCCAGGAGGAGAGAGAAAAGGACCGGACACTACAAAACCAACTCAATAAGACGATTGTGTCCCTCTATGAGGACATCCTCAGTTATCAAACTCATATAACTGATGTCAGAGAGCAGGCTAACACACTTAGGTCTGCTCTTAAGAGGGAACTCAAGCAGAATAAACTCCTGCAAGCAAGTTATGATAAGCTGCAAGAGACATACAAATGGAACCACGACAAGTTCTCTTCTGAGCTGCACACAGAGAAGGAGAAGAACAAGGCCCTACAGCAAGAAATGGACAAGCTCAGCATTTCAGCCACAGAGATCAGCCACAGGTACGAAGGAGATGTCACAATGGTGACACAGCAAGTTGACACTCTTCAATGTGAGATGCACAACTTCAGGGCTGAGCAGGAAGCTTTCCGTCAAAAGATGGCGGCGGAGATCACTGTCCTGCAGCAAAATGCATTTGAGAAGGACAAGATTTATGGGAGAGAGCTGGATGAGCTGAAAACTCAGGTCAGCGTTCAGATCTCTCTCAACCTGAAGCTCTCCGCTGAGCTCAAAGCTGAGAGAGAGGCTAACCAAAAAATCACCGGCCGTGACGACGACTGCAAGGATGAGCCCAGCAAGCAGCAGGAATCCATCCCTAACGCAGAGCCCCTTGAACCAACAGAAGAGGCTGAAGTTCCACAGGAAATGCCATCCGGGCAGCAGGAGTCTATAGATCCTGCACCACCCCTCAATTCCCAGAATGAGGCTGAAAGAAATCCTCCACAGACAACAGCAGAACCACCTTCTGCGTGGAAGAGGATCCGTCACTTTCTGGGATTAAGGAAACCAAGGAGGTGGAAGAGGAGGAGGGAGGAGGAGGAGTAAAATAACATCTAGTTTTGGGGGTTTTTCTCCAGGTGCTCTGGTTTCCCCCACACGTCCAAAGACGAAAAAAAAAAAGTCACTGAGGAGAAGCAGTGCGAGCAGCAGGAGTCTATCAGTCCTGCACCGGACCTCAAATCCCAGAAAGAGGCTGGAAGAAATCTTCCACAGACAACAGAAGAACCACCTTCTGTCTGGAGAGAGCCAGTCACTTTCTGGGGTTGAGGAAACCAAAGAGGTGTAAGAGGAGGAGGGAGGAGGAGTAAAATAACATCAAGTTTTTGGGGTTTTTCTCCAGGTGCTCTGGTTTCCCCTAATCAAAAAAAAAAACAACAAAAAAAAAACAAAAAAAAAAAAACCATAAAAAAAAAACAACAAAAAAAATCAAAGTTCAGATGTCATTATATTTGTTATATTGTGTATTAGTTTTTGAATCTGGGTCATTTTTAAAGAAACTTCCTGTCTTTGTCTTGTGTCTCGATTTAGGATGACATTACAGAAACACGTCTCCTAAAATCAGGATTCGAATATAGCTGATAATATCCTAACTCTATAAAAATACAATATTCATTGAAATATTTCATTAATTCAGTGAATGGTTTATGCTAAATTCATTTATTGTCCTTCACAGTCATTGCAGAAGGTTTTTAAGCTACAATACAGCCAGTTCATTAGTAATAAAAACTGATTACAATATGAAATTATGGCGTAGAATGTCTCAGAATCTCACATATGGAATCTTCAGCGGCATAGCTGTGGTATTTTGAACTGAGATTGTATGAGCTACTTCTAGCTACAGTAGAGAAGTAGAGCTATGCACTGCTGTGGACAGGGTCAGCAGAAAAATATATTTTTTCACCCAATAAACAATATCTGTAAGTGTACACCATTAGGAATATTTTCAATGCTAAGCCAGCCTTCCAGATGAAGTGAACTCACCATGCTGCTCATAGTGTATTCCAGTCACCATGCTTCTGTGTTACTGATTAGCAGCCTTTTGATGCTCTGGCTAAACCCAGTTCATTTAGTAATATGCCTCATTACAGACTAACTACAACTAACTGACTACAGACAGCTTAATTACCCAGATGGTTTGTTCTCTTCATCTTCAATCATGTTAACAGGGATGAAATCTTGGGAAGATTCAAAAAGTAACACACAGGACAGACACACAATCCCACAGAAGTCATTGACTTCCATGTCCAATTTTGACTAAACAGAAAGAAATTTAAAAAATCGAAAGAAAAATGATGACAGGCAGAGATTTCATTCCTATGTCAGCACTGCAAAAAACACAACAACAAAGGGAATTGCCCATTTAAATAATTTATTATTTATGTCCTGCTCGGATTGTCAGATACTGTATGGCTGGAGGATTTAGCTTTTTTAAGTAATGTCTAAAGACATAACTGCTGCTGTTATATACCTGTAGATGCGACACAAAATATTATTTTTGAATGATCTTGTTAAAGAGAAGAGCAAGAGTGCTATGTTTTAAACTTAAATTACTCATAATAAGTGCAACAGTGCATTTGTATGTGAAATATGCATTTGTTTGCTTTTTTAAAAAATAGTAGTTTGGTCCCCGGACATCACAGTCTCAAATCTGACCCTTGTTAAAAGAAGTTTGGACACCCCTGTATTATGTGATATTGACTATAACTATATGTGCTCTGTGATAGGCTGGCAACTTGTCCAGGGTGTACCCCGCCTCTCACCCAAAGTCAGCTAGGACAGGCTCAGCCCCACCGTGACCCTGATGAGGATAAGAGGTTACACCTATCATCTTCACTGTCCATTCTCTATTATTGTCCATTATCTCATACATGATTTCCTGTGAAGGCCACATATACTAAATAAATTGTGTCATTCACTACTCTTCTTTTAAGATGTACAATCTCATTACAACATATATCAGACCGTCCGCCTAAGTAGCTGCCAGTAATCTCACTATTATCGTAGACAATAAGCAGTTGTTTCTGCTGACACAGTGGATCAGTGGAACTTCCTGGAGACTCAGAATCAGTATCACAGATCCGGATTCAGAGTCAGATCCACAGATAAATCCTGCACGACCAAACTCATACGGAGCTATAAACACAGGGGACCCCAGGCTGATCCAGCAGAACCAGGTGACCCAGATTCACTGATTCAACTGAGTTTAGTGGATCATTTCCTCCACACAGCACAAAACAAGGCAGATTCACACTCTGATTTCAGGGAGTCTTGACAAAAAGGCTTCACCCCGTCAAATATAAGAAGCCAAACACAGCAATAACCAAGATGATAGAAACTTCATTTCAACACAAACACTAGTTTTTGTGTAGCTGAGGCTGATATAGTTCATAGGCTAAAACTAACATAAGGGTAGCGTAATGTAAGCGTCTGTCACACACACACACACACACACACACACACACACACATACACCACATTCATAAAAAACAAATGCACAATCACAATTATGCCAGTTTCTCTACGCTGTACAGACCCTCCTTTGTCTTTATCTCATTTATTATGAATATAGTTGTTTAATTATAGAAAGTATTACACCAAAACTGATGTATTATATCTTCAGATCTCTCATTTTACGCAGCAGCCTATTCAATCGAATAGAGTTACAGTAAATGTAAAAAAAAAGTGTCTGGACATGACACATGTAGACAAAACTTCACTCTGATTTTTATAAGAATGCCTTCATCTCTGCCATAATTTGTGTCTTAGTACTGCAAAACATCTGATGGAAGTAAGACTTAATACCTGGCGAGTCATATACATTCCACCTCCGTAATCACATAGAGGAACATAGATGAACCACCCAAGGGAAAGCCAATCAGAACAGAGATTTCTCACTGGTATAATTGCATATAATCAACCGTTTCTATTTCTTGTGGGTGAACTGTGAGGTGCTTCTTCTTTTTCTTGACACACCACCAGCAGCTGGCATGTTTTGACACCCCCTCTAACAAAAGGTCCCTGAGGCTTCTTACTTCCATCCCCAGGTCAGGTGTGAAGGCATGGCCGTGCTGCTGTATCATGTGCGTTAGCCCCTGCTTCACTCGGGCTGTGGCAGGAAGCCATCTGTTGCCAAAGCAAGCGTATTTGGGCCAACAGGACTCAATGTGTTCGACCCAATTTACAGACGGAATCTAGATCGTTCCCAATCATTAGAGTAACACACAAGTGGCTGCTTTGGAAACCAAACTATCAGGATCTGTCTGGATCATCAGGAACCAAATGTGAAGCCGCATGGAAGAGTTTCATGATCAGCCGATCGCTGTTTGTTTTCCCCACCTGACGCAGATACAGCGTCTACAAGTGGAAATCTCTGTTTGATTACTGACTGTAATCAGGAGATATGATGAGAAAACTGATGTTCTTCAAATGTTTTCTGTATACAACAGTACAATACCTTTCCATTAGTAGTGTTGACGGTCAGGTCCAGCTAAGACAACAGATTTTATGTTGTTCATATTTCATTATGGCTCTTTCATTACATCAGGCTCGATGGGAAATGTGGGCGTAAGCACTTATGTCAATGACAAAGCTTTCTTATCTCCCCTACCTCGTTCTTTTTCTTATTTTTCAGCTTCCTCTGTCTCTTCTGAAGGAGGATCGTCTCGTATTTTGGCCTGGGATGCTCCTGAGAGGAAAACAGGAAGTCAGGTCATATATTCATGTTGGACAATTCTGCAGCAGTTGATTTGTTCAATGCTAATGTGGTAGTACGTGTCTTATGTGGCCAAGACAAATGGTGTGGAATGCCTGGGTTAACCTTACACAAGCAGTTACTTGAAACATACTGTACTGTTGTACTGCTGTACTGTGTGTGTGTGTGTGCGTGTGTGTGTGTGTGTGTGTGTGTGTGTGTGTGTGTGTGTACATGTATTCTGTGCATACCTCGTCCTCTTCGATGCCTGTCAGATCCCAGCTGAAGCTCAAACTGATCTGACGTCGCTTCCAGTGCTCCAGGAACAGCACCGCTACACAAACACGCAAAATAATAATAATGATAAGAATTTCAGTGAAACTCTTAATAATAATCACCAGGTCCACTGACAACCTGATGCATTTTGTAGGGTTTATGGTTTGGTAGTAATCAACAGGTTGATTTCCCACTGAACTAGAATCTCAGCATGAGAACATGTAAAGTCCTGAATCACATCCCCGAATGACACTCAAAGGAGATTGCAATGCAGCGATTAGTCCACTACATCCAACTAAATTCTACACACTGGACCTTTAACCAATGTTCACTGAAATATCCACATTTTGTCAAAGGAATGTTTATGTTGATTTCAGGCTGGTTCATTTTTGGCTGCCCAAATTCAAAAGCTCTTGGAAGGAACAGAAAAAAGCTAAATTATGCATCAGAGGATTTAAAACACTGTGTTTGTGCTGCAAATCCAATTTTATGCTCATCAGATTTCTCCTATTCAGTAATTACTTTTATGTTTTCCTTTAATGTGTAATCTCAGCCTGCTCCTCATGAGGAAACATGCACTTGAGGGGAAGGAGGTCCTAAAATATTAATGAGAAAACTTCGCACTCTGGCCATCGCGTTCACACACGCATGCAAACACGTAACCTCACCCCACAGAGACATGAAGATGGCGAAGAAGACAGTGGCGGGGTTGTCGAAGAGGTGCGAGGCCCTGGCCGTGCCGCAGGCCGTGCTGAGGTGCCAGAAGTCGCAGGCTCCGTCACACAGGGGGCACATGGTGAAATTGAGACTCTCGTCACACATCTCCTGACTGAGGGGAAGAAAAAACAAAGCTTAGGTCACAGAACGCCTAGATGTGACCGCATCTATGCAATGACCTAAAAAAGCATAAAAATCAACTGACGTTCTGCGTCGCCGTCGATGGAATAAAACAAAAGACCCAGAGATCCTTGTGTGTGTTACAGTTTACAGTAACTCCAAACTGGAAATGAATGGAACTTTTAACTCGGAACCACAATACAAGCCTCTCTGCTCTGACCGTGTTCATAGTCAGTGTAGGCTGAATTATCAACCTTTTGCTTCATGACACACTCACACACATACACACACTGCCAGCCGTACCTTCTGTGTTCCTCCCACACACCCCTGACTAAAGCCAGATACAGCAGGTATTTGGGCAATCCCTCTCTAGTATGCGTGTGCCTGAGGCCATGTGTGTATGCATGTAAATGGCGTTAGGAGGAAATCCTCCTAATCTTTGTATTTTAGCCGACATCCTGTTGTTTTTTTATCACTTAGAGTCTTTAGAGTTAAAATAAAGAGAAATGTCACACTGAGTCGTCGTTTTTGCAGCTTCATCTATCTGAAATGTTGGATTTGCTTCCACAAATGAAGCTGCAGTGCATTTCTTAGTACCTGGGTATATTGGTGTCCACTGTTGCCACCCCGTAGCCAAACACAATGATTCCCACTATGGAGGCTGGTATCAGGAGCTGAGTGTAAACGCCGAGCCATGCGAAGTACAGACCGATCTTCTCGCCAAAGTACTTCCTGTTGGGTCAGAGGTCAGGGATCAGGAGGTGGAAGTGACGGACATGATGGCAGAGCAGACTGGAGGGGAATTAAGTGTTAAAAATAAAACACCAAAATAGAATAAGAGGCGTGCTAATGGTTTTATTTGGGGAGTTCATTCATGACACTGAGCCTCCACCTCCTGTGTTACGACAGACCTAAAACCTCAAAACATGGACTTAATGAAAGGATGAAAATACAGTTCCAGATTCTAAAAGATCTCCGTGTGGGATTTAGTTGTATCTAGCGGTGTAGGTGCGGATCACAACCATCTCCACTGGGTTTGAACATTCAACACAGTGTTTCCTGCAGCGTTTGCAGATCACATATTTGCAGCATTAAAGGTCCAGTGTCTAAGATTTGGGCAGCTCTTTTCACAGAAAATGGCAGAAATATGTTTTTGTAAAACACGAAAATGAGAATGTTTTTGTTAGCTTAAAATGAACTTACAGACTCATCGTCTGGCTGCACCCAATATCAGTCTAGGGGAAAAACACTCTGCCCTGTTCATATTTCTTTAAACCAATCACAGTCGTCTTGGGCGGAGCTAAGTCAAAGATGCAGCAACGGAGCCCTCACTAAATAATGTCAGGGGGATGCAAGCCATGCTGTTAAAATGGCTAAATCCCCAAAGAAAAGGTACGTTAGTGCTGTTAGCGACCAGTTACTTGACAGCGTCGGTTGCTAGCTATATGTCCTATAATGAAGTGGTAACACAGAGATGGGGGAGAGGAGAATGTATATTTGCAGCGTCAGATAACAGATATCCATGACAGACATCTAGAACGCTGAAGAAGTCTGAGTTACTGACATGATTTTCCACACGTGGTGTGCTGCGATCACGTTACCTGACGAGATCAATGGGCTGGTACTTGTAAAAGGCTGAGTATCTGGCCCACTCCTCATGCAGAACCTGACAATAGACAGCAAAGAGAGACAGAGTCAGTGTGGGCGGATGTTGTCATGTTGTACGTTTACCAGTTGTGGAAAAGTTGAAAATCAGCAAACAATCCTCAGAGGCAGAGCTGATCTGGAGGCAGAAATCATCTGATTGGTTGAGATGAAGCCAAAGAACTGCAGTTTGAATAACATCTCGAAGCCAAGAGGGAAAACAAGTAAAGCAGGAGGAAGATAATATTATGAAGCTTTTTGATGCTGAAAGAATATGATCTGACCATAATAAATTATCTGTTTCACAGTCCAAATCATGAATATACATGATATAGAATTATCATGACTGAACTGAAAAGATTATTATTTCTATTTTTCGTCTGCATTTTGAGCAGAGTTCAGTGTTTGCTGCTGTTTTTCTGACTTTGCTAACCTTCAGTCCAAACACAGTTTTTGTTTTGCTCCTTCCTGACAGTCAGTGAATGTTGTTTTTCTGCCCTGAGCGCAGCTCTGCCTCTCAGAGATGTTTACTGAACTTAAACTCCAGTCTGTGACAGTGTGAGACAGATGGGGAGGAGGAACCATCTCGAAAAAAAAGAAAGAAGAGACAAAAAGACAGACAGGCATGAAACCATTGTTCAGGAAAGAAAAGTGGAGGTTGGTTCAAGCTGGTGGAAGTTTGAAGGTCCAGACTTTTAGATGACAGACATTTTCATCTTATGGTACACTAAATGGCCCCAGCACTGCAACACTGTGCACATTAGCAAGGTCACCTTCTGAAGTAGAGCAGGGGCGATTTTTTTTTTCCGACAGACTGGGGGGAGAGAAGCAGAGGAAGAGAGAGAGAGAGGAGCGGTACCTGTCTGTCGCTCCTCTCCTCAAGGTGTCTGATGACCTTGTAGTCACCCTGTGGAGTGAGGAGAGACGGTGAAGAACACAGTACAGTAGTAACACAATACACTGAATATAATCAAACACAAACTAACTGTCTTAGTTCTTTCATTATTTGTTATTTCCATGCAGATTTTACCAAAACATCTTTAGCTTTCTGGATTTTTAACTTTCTTTCGGTGGGCAATCAACCTGCAGAGAATTAAACTTGCTTCAGGCATCCCAAAGATGTAACTCACTTACACTCCTTTCCTTTTTTAAGTGTATCTTATCATATCATGCTAATGCAGTTACGTTTGTTCTTTTGAGAATACTAGTGTCAGCTGCTGAAAATTAGAATTTGATCTTTCTTTCTTATATTTCTAGCCACGCAGCTACAAAAACAAATGTCAGAGTACCTGCTGGCACCTGTAGGACCAAAATATAATCTATCCCTGATGAAGCTGTGATTCCTTTTGCCATTCTCTGCAAACTGAATATTGTAGTGAAATAAATTGAAGCCAGTGGGTGTCTAGTGGGAATTCCAAACCTCACACTTACATCATGAAGAGGGAAGGCAGAGTCATATACGCCTTTAGCTATCAATGTGCTGATGCCTGGAAGAGCGGGAGAGAGGGAGGGAGACATAAGACAACCCAGAGGGAGTATTCAAACGTCACTCTGAGGTGTTTTTCTGCTCCTGCGCTGTCAGTCAAATCATCACTCAGTGCTTAATGTACCTTTCATACAAATCATGTACTGCTTCCCCTGTTATTTTCCTGTATCATGAGACTATTTGTCCTCCACAGAACAGTTTGGGCTGAAGATCGAGTTTTAAATCAGAAATCCAGGCAGCTGGTGAAGTAATAGTTGAGTCACTGGCATTAAAGAGTGAGCTTACACCAAATGTCTCCAAGATGGGGCGTGAAATCAAGCGGTAGCCATTGTAAAAGAGCACCTTCTGTTATTTACGTTATATCTAGTGCTGCACACCAGTCTGTCTTTTACTGATCCCATCAGTTCCTCATTGTTTCTATCTGAAAACTGATACTGGAATTCAGCTACCTTGTGTTGGCCTTTGCACACTGTCTGACATCATGCTTCACTCTGCAGCCTGCACCGCTTTAATCTGGTTTTTCAGTGTCAGGCAGACTGGGATTTACGTAGGTACCACTTTTAGTCTTTGGACAATTTCATGTGGGAAGTGATGGCCTGACCCGTGGATGTCAGGGCAGACAGCAACACATCCGCTGACCTGGTGCACATGCTTGGCTCTTTAATTTAATCAATGAATTCCCTGTGCCTGGGGGACTGGGAACTTTGCTGTGATTAGCTGTGCTATTAATGAATCAATGACCAAAACTCACACACACGCGTGCGCACAAATGAAAGAATACAAGTGCATAGAATCAACCACATCTCCCAGAGGCCCCTGCTTCAATCTCAGCCTGACCCAGGAAGTTATGACCCACTTGTAGAGGAGATGGTGGAGGGCAGCAGAGACACAGGGAGTGGGATATGTGTATATGTGTGTGTGCATGTGTGTGACAAAATTCATGCACCAATAATAAAGAGGAAAGGGAAAATAGAGGTTAAAGAGATGCAACTCTATTTTCTCTCTCCCTTCTTCCCCTGCAGCTCCATCAGTACCCGCTGGCTGACACCTTCTGCTGCGATGGGGGAGCCAATCGGACATATGGTGCAACACTGGTGTCAGCCCATTTCTATACGGGGCCGATGCACGTCATGAACGCAAAGGCAGCTGCCATTAAAATGCACAGACATGTGAGCACTAAGACCCATGCAGGGTGTGAGAGTGTCTTCATATATTTATCTCTTACAAACAGTGGTTACATGATTCTGTGTTTTTGTCCTCTTACATCTTTGAAGCCTTTGGCAGCTGCCGTTGCCATCTCAATAGACAAGTGTTCATACAGTGTGCATACAGCAGTGATGTCTACTTAAAAGCTCGGCTTCAATTGTCCCAGTGGAGATGACTGCAATTAAAGGAAGTGCTAATGAGCGAAGACAGTCCTGCCAGCCAGGGCGGCGCCGCAAAGCACAAACAAATAATAGTTAAAAAGATGTCGAATCATTGCACTCCTTTGTCTCACCTGCACTCGGTTTCACTCCCCCCGCCTCCCCCTTTGAACTCCCAGCAGGCATATCAATATCGCCTCCCACTTCACCTGGAGTCTAGTCTACCAGTTGGATTTTTTTCAGCACAGCCGTGAAGTGCAACTGATAGCTGACTTTAGCCTGCGGCGTCACAGCCAAAGATGTGACATCTGCTTTGCAATCTCGCCCTTAAAAGGGACAATTCGAACGCTTTTTACAGTAGGAAATAACCACTGCATGTCTGCTTGGGATCTTATTCGTTCTCAGTTACAGTATAAGTATTGCCTAACTTTAGCAACAAGTTGTGTGTTCCTGGCCTTTTCAACAGCTGAACTGATGGAGGATGGTTCTAAAGTACGATCCAGTGTTCAGTCTCACAACATGTCCATTACAAAGACTTCTTATCAATCCAAAACAAGTAAATCAACCCCAGTATTGTGACCCATGATCTCTTTAGTAGATTCCTCTTGGAGCATTTCTTCAGTGAGTTACCTCCAACATGAGCTTATTTTTAATCATCATAATTCGAGGGGCTGCCAGGGGTAGATGGACAGAAAAGGGATTTCAGGTTGTGTTGCTGCAATTCCTGCTGCTTGCCAACAGAGGTGGATAAAGTCATCAATTATTTTGTGCACCATTTTTTGACTAGAAAAATAAATTGCTGATGCTTATGCCTGTAGCAGCACATTCATCCTAGAAGGGGCCATTTAAATCACAGAGTCAAAGCATACATGTCAAGGTGACAAATGGGGCTGGAAAAGGCTGCATATGTTCAGTACACTCCTCCCAGACACAGAGACACTGTTTGTGTGTTTGCTTTTAACCTCACCTATGGTTTGACAGGTTCGCACACACACCGTCCGTCTCAGGATCTCATATACCTACGAAAGATGAAGAAACATCACAGGCTAATCTTGGACAAACGTGCCACATAAAGGAGAAACATAACGTAGATGAACACTTACTATTCGGCCCCTTGTGGCGTTGTCAAAGAATGTGTCTTTAGATGTGATGTTGTACCTGAAAAACACAACTGATGAACAAAAAAAACTGTACGCATGCTAATGTGGAGGTGTGTATGTGTATGTTTACATCTATATAGTGTATCACATGTAAAAATGCATAACTGTATTGCGTATACAGCATCAACAATCAACCAGAAAATGGAATTTTGTCCTCACGACTTCGTACATATTCGGAAAATGACTCAGTTACGTAACAATATCTATCTCAGGTTTGCTAACATTAGCCACTTATGCTACTCGGGATATTGCATTAAAGTCTTTTCTTGCTTATAAGTTTTTATGAGCATTAATGTGCCAATTATTCTTTCAAAAGTTACATAGTCTTGCAATAAATTCAGCTGAGTTCTGCTTATCTGTGAACATTTTCTGGTTTCTAACAGCAAAGGAGGGCATTATAAGATGTGTGTATGTGTGTGTGTGTGTGTGTGTGTGTCTCACAGGTGGAGTTTGTCCCTGGAGAAGCAGTGTGTGAGAAACTTGGTGCGTTCGTGTTCCTGATGTGGTACTTTAGGCTGGAATGGCTGGTTCATTTTCCTCCACACCGTGCTCATGCTGGACCCGAATCCTTTTTCCTCTTTAAGTTCATAACTCTGATAAAACACACAACACAGAATTCATCATCTTATCACACAGGCGTACCACGTACATCACTCAGGCTCCTTGCTAAAGTCAGTTCTGTCTATCTTTGACCACGGAAATAAGACAGGGTGCTGTACATGCACCCAGAAGGACAGGAGTTGGCACTGAGATCTCACCGTCTTGGTGGGGACTTTAATCTTGAGAAACTCGGCCTCTCGACAAAGTACCGGCCAGGGCGCATGGAGCCGAGTGAAGCTGGGGCCGTGGGTCTTTAACTGAAAAACAAACAAAACTTCATGTAAAGATCAGACATAGTGTTTGTGTAACTGAAGGCAGTCAGGAACAGGAAGAAAACATGTCTGCCCAGTCATGTGGTCAGACTCAGTGGGTACAAGTTAATGCTAAATATGATGCTTGAGAGCTGCGAATGAGTCATCCTTGTTTCTTCAAACAAGATACTCAGCTCCATTCATTTCTGTTTCAAGTACGGATGCCAGATTTAAGAACAGAAGGATTATGGGTTTGATTCCTCATGTTTCTCTTTTCTTTGTGCACACGTACTTTAAACTGCCTGAGCCAGTTATCCACTAAAAAGTTGCTTTTTTTTAAACTTTAAACTTTTAGTTTTTGAAATATATTACCAGATTGCTTGGCTGAAACTACCTGCTTACCAGACCATCTGTCAGTGCTGCTTTGCAATCCAATATAGCCGACAGACTTCAGCAGTAGAGATCTTAGTATGTGCTGCACTTCACTCTAGTCATTTGCCTCTGAGCTACTTTTGCCTTCAGACCTTCAAAATTGGCATCTGGAGCTGCAACTCAACATTTCAGAGTGGACAGCACTCCACAGGGCAAGTTGTACTCTATATCTGAACCAGATGCGACCAATCCCCGCCATCAGCCTGACCTACTGAAACACTTGGCTAAGCGGTTTGGCCAGCAGCAGTACTGGCATTTATAAAAGATAGATGGAGCCTCGAAAGCAAAGCCTGGAGCTGTTTTTCTCCACAACTTTGCAGCCTGTAGCGCACATCTCCACCAAACAGACATAATATATTTATTGTATGTAAAATAAATTCCTGACTCATCTAGCTTGTTCTGTTAATGAATCATGATCCAGTGCCCACACTGTAATTATTATTTAGTTTTAAGATGCATTAGCAAAATGTGATAATTGGCAGCGACGGTACGTGACTGAATTCTGAATATCCGAGCACTGACAAACCCTCTAATCATCCACTGGAGTTGACTAAGAAGCAACAAATTGACAGAAGTAAAAACAAAACATGTTCAGTGTGAAGCAGCAGTGAAAACTGTTCTTCCCAAATCTATGCAGCTTCTATTGTGAAGCTGGTATGCGCGGCGAGTGAGCGTGCAACCAGAAATGAAAGACAGCAGAGCCGGCAGGGGACGACGGCCAGGTAACCTTACCCTCCTCAGACCCCCGTCAGCTTCTGTGAGAGGGGGGAGTGACAAGAGAAAGGTGGCATGGCAAATGACGGAAACCTGAAACGATTCTCTTTCTCCTCTCTCGACTCCTACTCTCCTGAGATCTTTCACTCCCCCTCACCGCCACCACCCCTCCTCACATACTGTACCTTCTGCTACCCGCTAGACACTGTTTCACTGACTGATTGACTGACTGGCTGACTCATTAACTGTCACTCTTACTCCTCTTATGTTTCATTATCTTCTGTCTCACTCACATCCACTCTGTCCTTTGTTCCACAAAGAAATAGAGTGGAGCATGAAGACACCTGACCTTTAACACACTTTTAATGAAATATATTTTATCACTAAACGTATGTATGAATACAGGACAAATATTTGCAAACCAAACCAAGCGGTTATAGCAAACGGAGAGGGTACGATTTGATATGATAAGACCAAATCACACATTGTTTTGAATAAAAGATTTTTTTGCAGGAAGATGCCATCTTTAAACTTAAACTGCCTGCTAAGCTCTAGCTGGCTCAGCTTTCACTGATCCAAGAAAGTGCCATCAACAAGCACCACCCCAGATGCTTTTAAATCACAAAAAAGCCAAGGTGTGGGTGATGATTGGTGTGAGTAAGTAAAAAGTTTCCTGCAAGTCCATTAAAAGTGAAAATATTGCAGATACATGAAGTTATTTGAAGACAGAAAAAAACATCAATTAATGTTTTGTATTTGTTTAAGAGTAACTGCACCAATTCTAATAACCCTGTGCTGTCAACAAGCAGCGCAACAGTCAAATTTGCTTTGTGTCTCTAATCCACAGCTATTTTGTGTGAGGCAATCGGTCAAAGCACATAGTGTTCTGGTGCATGACAGGAATCACTGATCTTTCCAGTCATCATTTCGTAAAGTCTGACCATGTCTCTGTTTCATCTAATTCACTGGTTGTCAAACTGTGGTACAAGTACCCCGGTGGTACTTGACATTCTTGTAGTGGCACTTGGAGGAATCTTAAATGTTTTTGTTCTAATGAAATCAAATTAAAATAAATAAAATTTAAAACTATCAAACCATCTTGAACCATCCAAAAGATTAAAAAACAAGGGGATTGCTCAAAGGTAATTTAAAAAAGTATTTCCTGAAATATCTTGTTTCAACATCAGCATGATACGTAGACACGTTCGTTCATATAGTGCACGCAAACATCCATGGTTAGTTACAATGTGACATGAGGTAGTATGCAGAGGTTAAATGAATGGTTAAAAAATCTGAAATCATGACTCTAAAGAGGAAATATTAGGAAGAGAAGTGCAGGTCAGGAGAACCTTTAACTAAACTCTGGTTCTTCAACCGGTTCTGTTCAGGATTCAACAACAGTCTGAACAGACTAAACTGTTTGTATCAGGAGTGGCCTACAATGATGGATTTTAAAGTCTGTCATAATAGTACTTGGAGAAATGAATATTTTCTTACGTGGGATAAAAAGTTTGAGAAACACTGATCTCTGCCAAATTACCCTGCATCAACATCTCAGCTGAGTTGCCAGTCTGGTTCCATTCAAACCAATGCAGGGCTTCATGTCAGTCTGAACGGCCTTCTTTAAATGTAGCATTTTAAAAAGGTAAATATCTCTTGTTTGGTCATGATGCATATTGTACTTATTGTACAGCAATGATTCAGTGATGTTATGTTCAAATGCTGCAGCTTCCCCATTCTTTTACTTTAGCGTCTATAGCTTGCTCTCCTCCCTCACTTACTTGTACCAAACTTCTACCAGCATCCATTAAATTCCACCCACTTGCTCACATTCATTTCTCAGCATCTCTCGCCCCCTTTCCCTCCTCCTCCTTCACTTCCTCTCACCCTCCTCACCCTCCCTCCCCTTCCTTTCTATCGCTCCATCAAAAGCAGAGGATATAAATACCTTTCAGCCTGGAGAAGGTTAATTAGTAGAGGGATTTCCAATTAGCTCTATATCTCTGTAGGGGGAGGTAACTAGGACGCAGCCGGGGGCGTCTTTGGATGGGGAGTGGAGGAGCCACATCGAGTATGAGAGGGTGATCGGTTGGGCGATGGGATGGCTGGGTAGAGAGTGAAGTGGTGAGTGGAGAGAAATCGAGTCAAGAGGAGCGCGGATGGTGAGAATGTGAGAAAGATAAAGACAGTGACAGAGGGTGAGCGAGAGGGAGACAAAATGAATCAGGCAGAGAAACACAAATAAAGACAAAGATGCATATGACACAAAGAGAAAAACGGCATTGTAATTTGCAGAAGTCTTTGAATTGGGGTAAAGACTGTACAGCGGGGTGGAGGGTTGACGTTACAAGAGGTCCTTCAGACCAGAAGGAGGCCAGATTTAGGGATCACCCAGGATGTTACCTGTTGCACTACGCAAACACACACATTTTTGACTTGCTGTAAATTTAGACCTCCATTTCTCACAGCCTCTCTATGTGTATGTCTTTAGGCATTCCCCTAGGGCTCAATACTGGGTCCCATTCTCTTTTGTCATATTTATTAATCACATTTCTTATGCTGTTAATAACTCCCTTATTCATTTATATGCCGATGATACAATCTTGCATGCCACTTGTCAGTCTTCCTGTAGAGCATAGTTTTCTTGAATTACAACAGGCTTTTATGAATCTTGATCTTTCATCAAACACTACCAGGACTAAAGTTACGTGGTAAAGACTGTGCAGCGGGGTGGGGGGTTGACATTATAAGAGTTCTTTCAGACCGGCAGGAGGCCAGATTTAGGGATCACCCAGGATGCTACCAGTTGCACTACGCAAACAAGCACATATCTTTGCTGACCATTTGTGTTGACTTGCTGTTCTGTAAGCAAAAGCATTTATTGCTATTTTCTATTTATTTGTGCTAAGTATTTATATTTATTCATATCAGGGGCAGCTACAGGTTTCTTCTGCAGAACTGTAACATCAGTGAAAAGATGTTTTCACTTTGGGCTCACCCCTAATGGAGTTTGGAGTTGCCACAGTAACCATTATGGCTATACTTCTTCTTGGGCTGTTATGCTCAGGATTTCTCCGTTCAGACAATCATCTATGTGAAAAAGTCTCAAACCTTTTTGTGCTACCTCTCAAAGAGATAATTGTTTGCTGGTAAAATGTGCCACTGTCTCCTTGTGAAGTCCAAAAACATGTGAGTAATTTTAGTTAGGGTTAGGGGGTTAGTTAGCTAGGTTAATGATTCTACTTTGTGTTTATTATTGAGGTCTCAGTGGATGTTGTTGTTGTACAGTACAGAGTGTGTTACATTGTAAGGTGTTAATATTGTGGCCCTCTCATGTATGTAAATAGGGTTAGGGCCAAAATATTAGAAACACCTCTCAATATAATGCAGTTCAGTTTAACAGTACTGCAAACTACAACCTTAATAACATTAAAATGAATATCTCTCTAACAGTGTCAACAAAAACTGAAATATAAGCTTTGTAAATGTAGAATTTATGGCAGAGTTAGTATATTGGATCACAATGAATATCTGTATCTGTATCTAATACATCAGACTTGTGACTTCATACCCTGTCTCTCTTCTGATCTTCTAGACTCCAGCCACCCCTAAACTTGGATGTATTAAGAGAGCTGGACATAGCACTGACAGTCTTGATTCTTGATCCCAATTTTTGCCCCATTGCTATTTGTAGTATTGCAACTATTATTCCTTTGGAGCCCAGAGAGAATTTTCCCCATAGACCACCATTTTATAAGAGACGCTGACAGGACATATCCAACTTCAAACAAGACAGTATCATGATTTTTCAATTTAGTTTTATATTTGTAAAAGCTGAAGCTATTTTCATGGTGTGACATCATAAAATTGCAAAATCTCTGGAGTGAACAGGAGCTCTCAGGAAGGACCAGCACGAAAACCACTAATCTGCAGGTCCAGCACTAATGTGTACTACTGTATAATACAACTGACAGTGATCTAAACTGATTGATAACTGAATAGGCTTCATTCATTGATTTGCTGACTAAAGTCAGCCTTCCCTACAATATTCATGATGCTGACAACATTTAGAAACTATTTTTTCTTATATGATATGATATGTTGTATATGAATGCAGATGTGGTTCAAACACCTTCATGGGTGAACATGAAGGATTCTCAGCATCCCACCTGTTGCCTTTCACTCCAGTTATCATTAGCATTGTGTTTTTGATATTTTTTATGACGTTTGAGCAGACAGGTGTAGACAGGTGACACGTGTCCCGCTGCCTGTTAAACAACAGACAGCAGGACAAACAAAACAACACTGTAAGAGAGAGAATCATTGTCTATCAAAGGGAATTCTTACCAAACACTTAATCCTCCACCAACACTCTCCCAAACCCCCACAGACTGAACTCTTCACAAGTCCAAGCTCCACTTCTTAAATTAACATCTTGCTCTGATTTAATTAAAAGTGTTCTGTAAGAGGATGTCCCTAAGAGATCGAAGGTCAGCTCAATAATCCTCAGACACAGTCAACACGTTTGACATTTAAGCCAGCGATTTTTTCCCCCAGCATCCAATTAATGTGAAGTCAAACAGGTTGGTAACGAGAGGGAGAATGTAGTTCACACGTATTACGCACTTCAGGTTTGTTTTTCATTTGGTTAAAATCCTGAAAAGAACTTCAAAGTGTCACACATTAACATAATTTGGTTAATTAATGAGAGTATTACCTTAAATCATCTACTTCAAAACACATGGTGAACTAATCTTTATATAGTGTAACTATACAATATTATGGGGGAGCTGGACGAAGTGGCTGGGGAGAGGGAAGTCTGGGTCTCCCTGCTAAAGCTGCTGCCCCCGCGACCCGCCCTCGGATAAGCGGAAGAAGACGGACGGACAGACGAACTTAATAGTGCAGGGGTACTGTCGTACTAAACACATCTTAAATAGTGAGCACTGACAATCATTTATTTATGTATTTGGCCAATAAGTCACATCCATCGGAGTGAGATGTGACCAAAATGAGTCTGGTAGAAAGCCAAAGCAGTGTAACATTATTACTGTGCCCTGTGAAACATTAAGTGTCGCTTCATTCACTGCCACATTTTCAACCTGCTGTGAGAAACAAAACCAAACAGGCGTTACAGTCAAACATGCTACAACACTGTGAATATTTTAAATTGTTAAATAGGTGAAGTAAAAAAACACCTCCTTTCTTTATTTTTGTTAGATTAACACTGAAGACATCATAATAATAAAATAACACACACGGAACTATGTGTTAAAAAAAGCAAATTGTGCTTTGTTGATGACACTGTTGATGATTTATTCAAAATTCAAGCTACACTTGACCAGGAAGGCGACCATACTATTCTACAGGGGCCATGCCATCACATCTGGTTTGAGTTTAGTGTGTTTTGGGGGATTTTGACCATAGAGGGAAGGAAAAGTGGCCAACAAGTGCTCAGTATATATGGGAACACTTTCAAGACTAGAAAATCACACCAGGTGACGACCTCATGGAGCTGACTGAGAGAATGGAATGCCAAGAGTGTGCGAAGCTGTCATCCAAGCAAAAGCTGGCTACTTTGAAGACTCTAAAATATGAAACTCATTTCTCTTTGTTTGTCACACAATTCCATATGACATTTCATGGTTTTGAGGTCTTCAGTGTTAATCTACAATGTAGAAATAATTCAAAATGAAATGTGTCCAAACTTTTGACTGGTACTGTAAATCCACTGATTGAAATTAGAGAATCTGTTTGCAGCACTCCAGCACAGATATATTAATTTTCAGTGTTTGTAGAGTGTGAACTTTACACATTATAATGCGTCAAAGTCAAACAACTTTGCTGCATTACTTTATTATCTGCACACAGACTACACTGACTGATTTTCACTTTTCTTATTGTTTCTCTATGAGTGATTAAGTGAGCGGCAAACCCGTAGTTATTATCAGACAATGTTCGTTCTCTTTGCCAGCACCTCCCACAACCACATCAAGCTACAACCTGATGGAAGGAGTGTAATTATGTCTGTCAGTCATTTTGTACCACGTTCAAATAGGAGATACTGGAATGCAAGCCTTCGTCTGTGTACTGGCCACTCTCTGCTACTCATTCGATCTCCCCTTCTATCAGTGAGATGAGATAAGGAGCTATCAGTCCTTCAGATAATCTCATCCAGGCTTAGGCTTCGTGGCCACACTATCAACAATCTCATTAATACCAGCCTGCAGACCTCACACACTGCCAGTTGGCTGCCAGCCAGCACACACACACATCCACGCAATCACATATATTAGGCAAAATAGGTATCACGCGCACACACATCAAAATACGATACTATACACTGATATGACACAGTACAATGCTGTATTTAAAGTGCAGATAATTCTTCCCTGGGCATGACACTCCATTGAAATAGTGTAAGAGTCTATTGGCAGCCTGACTGATGTGATGTAATGATTCACAAAAGTGAAAAAGACCGTTCCTAGCAGCTTCAAACAGCTGAAGCCAGCGACACTTCATTTTCCCAAATGATTTCTCTTAGCGCCGGAGCCAAAGAGCAGCAGCAGTTCATTTGGTAACAAGTGTAACTTTAACAATAACTACATTTGTACAACTCTGTGGCAACGAGCCTGCAGCCCCACTACAAGAAACACACAGACTGTGTGTTCTGCCAAGCGCCTACTACACACACACTCACACACATGTGCCGGTTGCTACGTAACACACAATCACAGTGAAACGATTTGTACATGTCAAAACAAAATTACCCGTTTCAGGCTAGATTAGTAAATCGATACAAAGAGGTCAGCGCAGCAGCTGTGTTGGCTGCGGCGACCAGAATTAAAGTCTGCCAGCTCGCATGAAACCATCAGGCCCTCGTGTGGAGTCCAAAATAAACAGAGTCCCAGTCATATATAGAGATGGTAGACGCAAAATAACAGAAATGTAATGTTTAAAAAAAGAAGATTGGAGCATGTGAATGTGTTATATTCAGTAAAGTGTCATTTAGAAGCATAGGCCAGCTATAAAAGAGGTCAGAGAATCATCGCTAAGTGTGAATTTTCAAAAGAGCATGAACAGAGCAAGACCTCACGGTGCTCCCAGTATGTGACAGGAAGATACAATAAAACGCTTCTCTGAGTTCGCTCCAAATGTTGCTCCATAACTTTGGTCTAGTCTGGTCTTGTAAAATGGCAAAATGGTTTGATATATTTCGACCGTGCAGTCTTTACAGTTTTCAGAGGATCGATACTCATCCACACTATTGGCAGTAAACAGTGATGGTTTAGGGTTTCCTTTGTCTTCCAGCAAGTGTTTCTGGGAGAAGGAACAAGGCTGAATGACTCATCAGACTTGATTTTCTTTCCCATTGCTCAGGTTTGCAGGTTTGGTGCAGCTTGCACCGAGTTATGCATTTGTGTGTTGCCCTGGATACAAGCTGTTCTGACACAGAACTTATTTAAATACTACTTTGTGAAGTATTTTCTATCGAGGCTTTTGTTACAGAGCTTTCGGACTGAACTATTCTGTGGTCTGCTTCTTAGGAAGAAAGAAAATTCCTGTCACGTGTCAGTCTATCTTTTGGTGAGCTCAAACTTGTCTTTTCCTTTAAGAAAGGAGTCATCACGTAGTGTTTAGCCTCCTTTAGACTTAGAATATGAGTTATCTCTGCTAGAAGTTTAAAAGAAAGTCTATTTTTGGCCATCTGAATAAACTGTTTTCATGTCGCACAGTGCAGCAGGATGCAAATTACTCCCCATTGTTCGTGTTTACACACTGACAACTTGATAACTGATTTGTTGACTAAACTTTGAGTGTAAAATGGAGCTTTCCATTATGTCCAATGTGAACAAACTGACCCAGAAATGATAGTTTGGTGATATTTTGGGCAGCCAGAGAAAGAATGATCTCATATTTACATGATTTTCACATTTGTGGTTTTGTAATATTCTGCCTGCAATGGGTTTGCTCTAAAGCTGACACATATTGATAATCACAATGAACTTAATGACACCTCCTCACTTTTTTATGTCGTGTCTCTGTTATTTTGTCCAACAGCAGCAGGTGATTAAGGCACAACAACACATAGAATTTAAAGAATGAAAATGGAAATGAAATCTTATGAAGCGCTTATTGCATGGGTGAAATTTGGTCTCAATTAAACATTTAAATGCAAAAAAGATGCTAGCTACAATTAAAAAATGTAAATACCTTTATTTTACATAGAAATATGTATTTAAAGGGACCAACATAGATCTTCATGAGGGTCATTGTCAGCAGTCGCTTATATGTCTCTGTCTACGTCTCTATTTTGTTTAAATAATCACTTGAGTGGGAGGATAGTTCTCTATCAGTGTGAGAGCCTATTGGTCAAAAAAAATAGGTGATAAATGAAAGGGAGGGGAGGTTAGGTGGGGTGGAGAGGAGATAAGAGCAGGGGAAACCTAAATTATTTGAAAGAAGACAGATCTAATGTGGATACCGAGGCCATTTTTAGATTATTCCTGAAGAGATATATCACAGAGGAAAGAGAAAAGTCTGCCTTATGATTAAAATCGGGGTATTTCGCCTCATGTTGGAGAAGTCTTTTTAGGCCTTCACCTCCTCTGATATCTTTTTCAACAGACTTCTAACACCACAGCATTCAGCGTGTTAAGGTCACCATGTCCTGCTAGCACACGATGCAAATCAACATCCTTTTTAGTCTTTTTGTTTGCCCTGCATAGAACACATACATCTGCCTATATGTGGTCACCACAAAGTTCCAGCAGCTGTTCTGCTCCATTGCTTTCCGCGGATAATAAAATCTATACATTTCAAAGTTTTATAGAACCCCCCTCATGACACTGAGCTCTTTCTGGTATAATAGCCACTTTATATCCTTAACAACACCTCGAGTCTCTCCCACCTCATTCCTCCACCATCTGAGCCAGGTTCTTATGTAGGCGCTCACCTTAAATAGACAGTTACATCAGATCCTGTGTAGAGGTTTATCTTAAAAAGATCCTGGAAGGTCAGTGAAAACTTGGATTTAGTCTATGAATCAAACCACAGGCTGCTGGTTCAAGTCAGAAATTATAATCCTGGTTAACCATAAATGATCAAGACAATACTTTTTTCCACAGATCAAACAATTCAACATCTTCATCTACTAACAGATCAGCAAAGGGCAAAATGACTTAATGAAATGTGAAAATTGAACTCACAGAGATTTATCACCAGACTGCAGTTCCCCTCAGCTCAACGGACCATTTTAGCATCTTTCAGCTCATTGCTTTTACTATTTTGGTTCACTCTCACTGATCTCATCAGTTTACAGCAGCAACACACAGCTGTTTATTGCAAAAAAGCTCTGTTGAAGATACTGTATGCTACCAGACACAGGCATTTATTGGCTAAAGAGACTGATATTTCCCTCAAGAGTTGGTTGAGACCAAAACAGAGCTAAAAGGAAAGAGAATGAATACTGATGTTGCTCTATGTGTGCTGGTGACAATGTGAAATAGATCAAGTGTTTCTTGTATTGAAAGGTTGCTGGTCATGGGTTATCCACAAGGCTCCAACAACAAGCAAGTGTTTTTTTGCCAAAGTCAATACTTATAACTCCATTACCACATAATATTAGAAAATTACATTGGAAAGTTAAAGCTTTGCAGCTATTTTAGGTGTCTTGGACAAGAGTGGTAGAGGAGAACATGGACATTTGTATGACCATTCATGCACACCCACCTCTCTGTCTCTCTCTATCTCCAGGCCAGCTTCCAGCAGGTTGGCTTCAAATTCCTGTCTGATTAGACACATCTCACGGTCAGCGGGCTCTGTTGGCTCGTTCCCTCCTGCACCTCCAAGTTCCATGAACACCTCGCCGACATTCGCAGCCTCTCCTCCCCCAAGTACGCCGCCTCCTCTTCCTGCTGCCGCATCTGAGCCATGAGGGGGAAAGTTGCCATTGGAAACAATGGATAACCTGTCATGTGAGGTGCCAGCAGGAGATCGTATGGAGCTGTGCCGCCGCTGATGGAAGACCAGAACGTAGTCAACTTTCCGTCGGCCATCAGAAAAGCAAAGGCCTTCTCCGCTGGCCTTCGGACTTGAAGGTGAATCCACGACCTGCAGGTAGCAAAGAGGAATGAGAAGGGAATGTAAAATATAGAGTAAAACAGTAGCACCATCACTGGAACTGCTGTGAGAATATCTCATATCATACTCTCATTAGTTTGACCTAAACATTACATGCTATCACAATCAACTGTTTAAAGACAGCATATACAGAACCTTTAAGCAGCAGTGGAGTTATGTAATAACCATTTGAATGAACTTATACATCTACTGCACTGTCAGCACACGCAAACAGAAGTGGCTTTTGGCAGGTTCTCAAAAACACTGAAGTGAGAACCTTCAGCAGCAGAGTGGGCAGTCAGCTCACCTTTGGCAGTTTTAGTCTTTATTTAGACAGAGGGAAAGTAGAGAGGGAGACTAAACATGGAGGCCACCAGAGGGAACACTCTATAGGTTCTGGCCATGATGGGATATTTATCTAACTTCCTAAGAGCTGGTTTCTTACTTATCAGCCGGACAGATTGCTGAAACACGTTGCTGTGCATTTATGCTTCTGTCTATTAAACTCTCAACATTCTCAACAATCACAGACTGAATTATTTGTTGGAATTGGACAAATAAATGGACTATAAATAACTTTAGCTTAACTGGTCTGTTTTTGTAACTGTACGCTAATGAATATGTTCTTGCTTCTTGAGGACCAGAAAAATAGGCTAACGAAATGACACCAGTTCGGGAAGAACCCCACCAAGTAGACTGTGTTATCTCAATTTTTCACATATTTTGATCTGAAACTAGAATTACTGTTGCAATTGCTAGCATGTTGCTAACACAGTATAATTGCTAGCGGAGGTGGTTTTAGATATATCTCAGAATTGTTTAGATATGTAGCAAAAATATCTTCTAGATTACTCAAGGCATTGTTTAAAACTGCAACACCTGAAGTTGATATGGTGAACTTAAAATGTTTGTGTATTCAGTTACAAAGCAAAAATTAGCATTCATCATGAGTCACGCTTGGGCCATCTGCCAAACATAAGTCCAATACATTTAGCTCTGCTTTTGTGGCATCTCCCAGGGAAAAGGACATTTCTGAATCTTTGGCTGCTAAATGTGCTGCCATGCTCAATAGCTAGTTGCTAACTGAGTCCGTCTTCTGCTTCGTGCTGATGTACAGTGAGCTTTGAGAGCTTTTTTTGGTGAAAACAGCTGACCTTATTGTGTGTCTGAAAACGACACAATGAGAACAGTCAGTGAAGCTAAACTCATTCACAGACAGCTCAGCAGACAGCTAAACAATGAGACGAAACTCACGATAAAACTCTGTAAAGTCAAGTGGAACTTCAGGTTCAGGTCATAATTCTAACTAGATTCTACATCAATATGACCCCTTTCACAATGTCACACTGATGCATTGTTAATGTAATATATTGGTTACAGCCACTTTAATGATGTGCGGTCACCTAGGTGGGGAAAAGGCCGGTGTAGCCTCACACTATGGCATGGTAGCTATGTCACTGACTACATCTGAAACAGTGAACGTACAGAAAATGTAGCTTAAAGGACTCACTGAACTACATATATTGGCTGTCAGTCAATGCGAAGCTGGAACCTTGATCCTAATTAGTAAGCTCCAAGTCATGGTCCTCGCACACAGCTTTTTTCACCTATTACAGCTGATTGGATATTTTCATTTCCACTACTAGGTGGAACAATTTACACCTTTATCATTAATACATGACCTGTGTCCAGAACCAAGCCGTATTGTATTCACAGTCTATTAGTCTGCACTGTCACCTATGAAGAGGCAGAACTGTTAATAAATGAATCTGTAAACCTTACACCGATGTTTTGAGGTGTGCAGTCTTTACATTGATAGAGTTTCATAATGGAAAGAATAAAATCATTATAAGATTTTGGATATTTTGGAGGTGAATTTATAATTCATTGGATCAAAAATTCTTTAATTTCTAATCAGTTTCATTAGATTGACTTTACACTGCTTGGAAACATATAGCAGCAGTCTGTTGTCAAGTAAAATAATAATATCCACTGGGGGATTTTTCACGCATATTACACAGTGCTAACTCCTGGAACTTTCCCCAGGGGTTTCTGTTTGCTCATTTATTTTTTTACAAAGAATAGCCGAGGATACTGGGAATAATCCCGATTGGTTCAGCAGGTTCCAAGAAGAAAACTTCTGGGGGAATGTTCCCTGAAGGTTCCCAGGATGTTGTAAAAGCATGAACTTCAGCTGTAAACAGCTGCAAACAAAACACCTGCAGCAGTAATGAAAATGAATAAATACAAGAGCATTACTTTGTTTGAGTGAAGTTATCTCACAGGTGACTATGGAAGCTGTTACAGTGTCTCGTAGAGAAGATGTTGACACTGATTGGTCACAGGTGAAGCGAACTCACCTCAATGCAAAGACGGGTAAAGCAACAGAGTGGAGGCGGGTGGATGTTGATACTGTTGTACTTACTGGGATCTTGTCTTCACTCGGAGAAATCTGCATGCTGATGCGCTTTAAAGACACAGAGAAGAAGAAGTAGAAGAGGAAGAAGAAGAGAGGGAGTGAAAGTTTGCGGTTTTCACACACAAAAAGCAGCCGGATTCAGCACATTAATCCCCGTCATGACACCTGAGGTCACTCCGGTTAGTCCACAGTCCGAGAGGAGCGACGGCTCATCTGCAGCAGATTACATTGTTTAGTTAAAGAAGGATCTGTCAGATTGAAGAGGCTGCGCGCACACAGTCCGCAGCTTGATCACAAGCTGGTGATACCCATCTATTCAACCGTGTGATGTGGAGGCTGCCTGCGCACCGCCGGCGCTTTTGGCACAGCGAGTGCCACACTGTAAAAAATACTCATCTCCAATATTATTGAGTCAAGTGCTGAGTTTACAAATGCCGTTTTAAGTCATGGAAGTCTCGAAAAATCTTGGCAGATTGTTGCAAATGTTCATTTTTTGCGTTGTCCCAGTTGTGTTCAGTCCCATAATCCATCTTAACAGTAAGAACTCCCCTTTCATAAGCTGATTTGCAACAAAACGTGGAGCTTCTTGATCTAAAGCTACTGGATCTACTTGACCTGGATCCAAGTAGATACAGTAGTTTTACTTTTTGAGTTGTATTAACACAAAATATGGCTCTTATTTTGAAAATGAGAGGGCTATATGAATATTTTTTGCAGTGTGGAGAGAGAGTGAGACCGTAGCTCACTGGTAACTTGGAGAGAGAGAGAGACCTGTCTTACACTATAATCACAGAAGAAACTATATAAATGTATAAATGTGTTTGAAGCATTGCATTTGTCCAATGAATGTACATTATAGAAGAACACACACACAAACACACACACACACACACACACACACACACACACACACACACAGGTACCACTGAGGCATCACTCACCCCAGGCTTTACCATTAACCTATTTCTAATATCAGCTTTAATCCTCAACTGAAGTCTTTTCCCTGAACTAACATTCACCTTGAACTCATCTGTTTGCACGTTTTACTCAAAGTCATGTTAAAGCTAATTTATCCAGACTCTTATTTTGAAAGACCACAAGAAACTCATCCTTAGAGCTCATCTCCCTCCATCATCATCATCACAGTTTGTAATATTTAAGTTTAATGATTTTTTTTTTATTTCATGCTAACTCATAAAATGATGCAATGCTGTGAAATACATCACACACTCAGGGAATATTACACAATTAGCTTAGTTTTACAAGTTGCTCCTAGTATGCATGAGCAGGCACCAAACAGTGTAAAGTTTTTTATACACACACTTTCTCAGATCCTTAAATTACCTTTAACAAACGGCGTGATTCCTCAGCCCATGCTTCTTGTTTATAAGATTCAGGCTCCAGGATGCTGTAGCCTATGGGGTCCGTTCCAATCCCTGACATGTCCTTGGTCAGATGGTACAGGGCATCACTGTGAATGGAGGAGGACTCACTGAGTGCTGTGGCCACTCGGATGAAGCCAGCACCATTGGTCCATGAGTCTGGAAGACATTTATTTTGGAAATTAAGAGGAATACAAATGATTAGAATTAAGGGTTAAGCAACATTTGGCCGTCTAAGACTGAACAAGGCAACTTTGGGCTTAAATTTCAAAGTCTGAAGGAATTTGGCTGCTAGAAATGATGTATTGTGATGTCAGGCACTAAACTTTTCAGACATGGAGGTGGTGAAGAGTACTTTGACAGGCAGTGGTTCCAGTTTACTCTGGGTAAACATTCCCCATCGGGGACCAAACACAAAACAGAACCAGGGAGCTTCTTGGATGATTCAGCTGTATTGATTCAGGTGTATTTTCGCATCTTGTCCTTGCAGCTTTCTTTTATTTATCCAGGCAAAGTCAGCGAGTGACATTTCAGAGCCTGCTTTACATTTATGCACCTCGAAATTGTCATGAAAAGAGCATAAAAAGATGGTTACCGCACCATGTCATTTTCATAAAGTTAATTAAAGAGATATGCTAGCTGTCACAAACAGTGGTGAAACACCCAAACCTTTGCTAAATAAGTCTTATCACTTTCTTGCTGGTAGTTAGAGGAGTATCAGTCCCGTATTTGCCCATAAGACCACCAACAGCTGATTAGCTGAGCTTAGCACAAACACCAGAAACACTGATAAACAAGGTAACAGCAATCTACCCAAAGCCCTCTAAAGCCTAAAGCTCACTAATTAACACTTTATAGCCTGTTTCATACATCTATAAAGAGCAAAACAAAAATGGCGTGAGTGTCACTGCTCCCAGCCAAGAAATAATCTACCACATAACCCCCCGTAAAACAGGGTCAAACCTTGTTTAACTCCGTTCAGATTAAGCAACCATGATATAATGTGTCAATTAGTGAGCTTTAGTGAACTGGTTGCGGCTAACTTTTGAGGCTAACTGTTTCCAGTCTTTAGGCTAAGCTAAGCTAACAGATGCTGCTATACCATAATAGGATGAAGACTGTACAGTTTAAACAGTATTTGCAGTTGCAAAGTGGAGCACTGAGAGATTAAGTCCCTTGCTCAGAAGAGTCTTGAGTTCTGTCATAAGGAAGGTGAAGAGAATTATTCATCCACTTTCCTCACATGCATTTTTCAAACAAGGGTGGAGATTTAATATGACAGTTCTTATCAAACCTACAGGACCTTCTTGCTGATGGTACAATCTCAGGATTTCTTGGTTTTGAGGATCAACATCTTCAGTCACTGCTGGTTGTTACTGCAGCCACAAATATGCAAAGTGGCCTAGTGCATCTTTGTCTCACACTGTGCAAATTGATGTGTGTGCCAGTCAATCACAAACCCTGTCTCAAAGCACTTCACAAAGGACAAGCCTACGTAAAAGCCAACTTCTCAGCAACCGGTCCCAAAACACAAAGAACACAACATAATACAAGGAAAGAAAAAGTGCAAGACAAAAAAAAAATATTGTGAATGCTGTGAAAGTCTTTCATTTTGTGCAGGGAGCACAAAAGCTCCAGCAGATGACTTGTTGCTCAGCTGCTGCACTTCCTCAGAGGCAGCAGTGACAAAACAGACATTTCTACATCTTTATCAATCTGACTGCTGTGATTTCAGGAACCATAACAGATTGCCATATTTTTTATTTATTTATTTATTTATTTCGCAATACGGTTACTATGTGTGTGTGTGGTTATTTTAGGGATACAGACAGCTGTAGCCATAGTAACGCACCAAACCACGTGCTACGCTTTCATTTCAGTACCACGGACAGCTCCCTCTCTCGCTCTCTCTCTCTCTCTCTCTCTCTCTCTCTCTCTCTCTCTCTCTCTCTCTCTCTCTCTCTCGTCCACACATAGCTGCACGACCATGTGAACTGTCAGACGGGTCAAGAGGGCAAAATGTTTTCATGAAGTCTGCCGGAGCATCTCCATGCTGTAAGGAAAGATATTTTATGGCAACAGTTGTGTTCCTATTCCTCACAGCTCACTTGACAGCAGCGGAGTAGCCTGGAGGTTAGACAGGCAGGCCTGTAACTGGAAGGTCGCCAGTTTGAATCTGGTAGGAGGGGAAATGAACAAGAAGATCCCTCTTGTATAAATATAAAGCAGGGCATCACAGGAAAAGCCAAAAATGATTACAGTATAAAATAGGTTACAAATGATTTATTTTCACTGTTTAATTCATTTTTATTCTTTAAGGATGTAAATATCATCACTCATGCACAATCTACTCATGTTCATACTATATATACTGTCATATCCTCATGTACATAAAGCAACCTGCTACAGAATCACATTTATGTTAGCATCTTTAGCACTCTGCACCATCTGCACTATTGTCTTATCCCCTCTGCAACTATTATTGTACTGTTTAAACTGTAGTCTTCCCCCTATTATAGTATAGCCGCATCTGGTTATCTTAGCTTAGCACAATGACTGGAAACAGGGGGAAACAGTTAGCCTTTGTTCTGCCCTTCTGCACCTATCAGCACCTCTAAAGCTCACTAATTAACACATCATATCCTGGTTGTTTCATTTGTGGACGATTTCTTGGCCAGAGCAGTGACAATCAAACCAATCAGTGTTTATGTTTACCTGTTGAGTATTTATGTCTATATCTGTGCATACATAGGTGGTCAATGAAGTCAGTCTAATTCTGATTTTGAGGTTATACAAATCCATTATATCAACCTCATACATTCTAAAGATTTCATTTGGTGTAATTTGTCAGAACATATGTAAAGATGAATTTTCATTTTTGCTCAGACTCGTTCTGTCCTCATATCTAGTAACAGTCAGCATTTCCTCTGACAAGGTGTTCCTGGAAACAGATTATTCCAAAGCGGTGTTTAACTCCCCCAGTCTCTTCAGATTGTTGCTTTATATCAAAACCTTTTGGAACAGCCTTTGTTCCTCAGAGTGATTGTGTAAGATAAACACTCTGTATTTTCACAGTAATTTCTGATGGCAGAGACAAAGGGCATCTTTGAGGGAACAGCTAATGGGCAGCAGCGCGGCACAAAGACTTAATACTGATGCTTTTATCACACGTTGTCTCAGCTCTGGCTCACTGATTGTAGGAAACCTCTGCCAGAACGCAGCTGAATACATATTTAACCCTGTCTTATTTGCTTTCATGTTGTTGGCATCTTGATGAAACTGGAATAGTTGTGTATTACAGCTGTGGAGATATTCAGCATTATGAGCAGACACTGGGCTGTGCAGCACCTGTTTTCGAAGCGGTAACAGTCTTTGGTCGTACTGAGATTCACAAAGACTTTGTCCTAATTATTAAAGCCGCCTTTCATAGAAAAATGTGTTTTGTTTTTTGTTACTTGAATGTTTAAGCTGAGCTCTGCAGAGCAGTGTTTGTGCAGAGTTTCAAACTAGAATCTACTGACTGGGTGAAACTTTCTCTTTGTTCACCTTAAAGGTTCCCTCTGGAGTTTTTGATCGCTAGTAGCACTGTGTGAGCTGTTCTTCCATGAGTGGGTTTTGTTTATCTTAACAACTTTGCAAATGTAGGAAGGAAATACGCTGAACATTTTTCTGTCTTCTAAAATATAGTACAGTAGATTACATTTTAAGAATTTTTAACATGTCTTCAAACATGTCTTTTTTTTCATACAACAGCACTGATGGAATTTTCCACATCAGCTATTGTTGGTAAACAAACTACATCATATCCTGGCATGGATCCCAAAGGCTGTGTTTGTGACAGCTGCTGCTTCATTATTGGCAATTAATCGGCCATTTCCCATCAAGGATGCAGCGTTATAATGATTTTACAACATAAAAGTGGCTCCTCGGTTGTAAATCCTGACATCCCAGAGCTGCTCAGTCATTCCCCTGCTGCGGTGAATATCACCTGCCTGCATCATTTCTAAATGTTTCCCCTCGAGCAGCCCAGTAAAACACACTACAACGAACAAGTTGCTCCTTCTGAAGTCAGCTCTTCAGCTCCGGGTGGTTTCTAAACAGCGGGGGTTGCTTCGTTTAGTCATCGGCTTTCTTAGAAGAATATTAACACTATCCTGCTGTTAAAACCAGGAGGATCTTTTAAACTTAATGGCTTCCTCACCTCACCTAAAGTAAAGTGCAACAGCAGTCAGACATAACCAGGATTACTGCCCTGCTTGAGGTTTGCTGCGAGGGAGCACGAGACATCTTTAAAAACTGATTAATTCTGTTCAAATGTGGCAAAATAGTTCCTCCAGGAGACAAGCTGACAACAGCAGGGTCACAATATAGCACAGAGTGTTCTGAATGAATAATCAAATTCAACTACAGCAGCCTCGCATGCAACTGTACACCCCGCCTGCCGTAAAGAGCTGCCTGCTGACGGTCGCCCCACGCGGCCTGCTGACACACATACACAATCACACACACACATACTGGGGGGAAATGGGAAGGGACAATAGAAGGGTTACTCTACGGTGGTCCTGTCTAGTGTGTCCTTTTTGTTGGGTGAGGATACAGGAGGGACAGGCAGGACAGGCCGAACAAAGGAGGGTCCTGCTGGGTTTCCTATACGTTACTCACCTGCGCAGGCAGAGGAGGGGGATCTGCGGAGAGCCATTTCACCTCAACTCTGAATGACACCAGCGGAGAGGCCGGCCTCGTTCCCTTTGAATTCCCAGGCGGTCAGTCAGTCATGCTGGTTTGCTGTCAGCAGCATGTGAGAGCAAGAACAGCAACACTCTGACTCAGGAGTGCAATCCTCAGCTCAGTAGAAGCTTAGCTCCGCGGGATAATACTCTTCCCTAAATGGCTGGCTGGGTAGCAGAAACTCTACAACTCAGCTTATTGTGTACACTCCCTTAATACACTGCACAGCGGACTTGTGAGTAACAGACCGGCTGGCTGATTGGGTGTTTTCGCAAAGGAATTACAGCCACACACAGACAAGCTGAGATTATTGGGCCCTCTAATGTGCATTAATTATTGCACCTTCTGTTTGGGTTTAACTGCAAACCTGTGGGGTCTTAAGGGTCCACTTCATAAAGCTTAAGATAGAGGAAGAGGCATCCTCGTGCTAATAAAAGTTATACAATGAGGAGATTCAGCCAAGAAAGAGAGATAATTGACTCGAGGCACATGTGACAGAAGGACATTAGGTCTCCAGTGGCAGGTTGAAGTTCAGCCTCATCGAGACGAGAGCAAAGTCAGTCCATTACCAGCTGAAAATTAGAATGATCGAAAAAATCATTCTTGTCTTTATCTCAAGCAGGTTGGACTAGCTGCAGGTCACTCAGAGTGCTCAGATAAAGTTCTCAGATTTCCACACTGGCTGCACAGTGACAAAGTGTCTACACTCAAAGGTCCACAAAGTCACAGCAAGTCAAAGCGTTTGTATGTCGAGCTCTGCTAGCACTGCACAAGGATGCATCTACGTTCAAAACCACCAACGAATGTCTGGATTGAAAAAGACTGCTACCTAGCTGGGATGAGCGAGCTCACCATTATCTGTATCTGTGGAACCAATCTGGACTAAATGGAAATTGTTCATTTCAGTCCTCGGCTCTGAAAGTGATGTGGGTTCATTAGATGTGGCTGTATTAGAAACCTGTTGATATAGCAGCCTCAAAACTGAGCTCCAGAGCAATGTTTTTGATCACAGGCGTAAATTATTTACAGAATTTCATGAAACTCATTATGTTTACAAGTGCAGATGATGACACATTTTGCTCTGATGATATTCAGCTGTAAACCAAAAAGTACTCTATCTGTAACACGTACTTGTTTCAGCGGAGTGCTCACTCAGCCCTACACGCTAGCACACAGAGCTGTGAAATGTGCGGTCACTAGTTACAGAAGGTTCTGTATTCCAATTTCAAACCCTTTAAGCAATATACTTATTACTTGACACAGAAAGTTGCACTCTCCCACTTAATATAACAATTACATACAATCATCTCTGGTTTAATTATTCCAGTGCTGTTCTGTCATTTTGACATGGCAGACAAACTTGGCAGTCATGAGTTGTAGCAAATTTAAAATATTATACTCACCGCAGTTGTAAACAAAAGGTGAAGCCATAGATGCTGAATTCACCCAAAATCACATCCACCGTGGACTGATCATCAAGGCATAATCTTCAGCTACCACCTGTTCTTAGCAGTGTACATGATTGAATTTCAAGCTCAATCTCTACATTTTGTTGTAGAAGAGCACCCTGGGAGTTGTTGGTTTTTTTTTTTAGGTTTTTTTTTTGTACACAGGCTTGTAATTTTGACATTTTATCAAAGAATCGGCTATTTTCTAATGCGATCTAAAGCAATTTTCTAAACTTTTGGAGTGATGATTCAACGAGAGTTTCATGCCAATCCAAGAGGTGGAACTGTTTCAAGTCATGTATCAGGAGTATGCAAATAGCTCCTACCCACGTCGCACTCTACATGGATGTAAACAATTCAAATATTCAAAGACTTGACATTTCAAATGTTTTTCGAGGAGGGATATGCAACAAACTGCAATGTAACATCCAGCATATGACATGAAGCAAGATTATTTTCTTTGTGTTAAAGTTTAAATAACAATACATGTGTTCACCTCTCTATCTGACTGGTATAGTACAGTATTAGTGACTGTCTTGCTTTTTACCCACTAAAAGTAAAGTAATGAATGAAATAAATGATCAAATGTGCTGCACGGCTGTGTGTTGCACATTCGACTTCCTCCCAGTCTAATTGCTTGGCCAACCTCCTCTGTGACTAATTGTCCTACCTGATGGTAACTGATGCTAAATACAGATAGAGTGTGAGAGGCAGTGTCGGGTTGCACACACACAAGCACATACACACCAACACGCACTCCCGTGCGCCCTCGTATTCTGTCAGTAAGGGTATCTGATATGGCACACTGACCAGGCAGCGCCTACACACACATGCACGCGCACCCAAACACACCTCCGTGTTCAGTCTCCAGTTACAGCCGGTACAGATATGTTCAGGGTGTTAAATATTAAAAGGCTGTAATATTAACGGCTAGGTGTTGTAATCGAGAAAACTGTTAAGAGGTCAAGTTCGAGGAACAGGCTGCTCTGGTTGACCACAGTGTTATGTAGCTTTTCTGGATAACACTTCTCAAATACTGCAGGAGTAACACAAGTTCAACCGACTCCTGTTGGACTGAATGTTTTATGTCTCAAAATCTAATCACAGTATGGATGTTTCACATTTTGACTGCTATTTAGCTTAAAGTCAGCATAAAGTATGTATTTGAATGAGTACAAATATCGACAGGATTATGAAATTAGTTGTCAGAATGTGGTAAAAATGAATTTTCAGTTCCAGGACTGGGGGCGTGTCTGCTGAAGGCGCTGCAGCCACGCCCACCCGCGGGAGCAGTCAAGCAGTTAGTCATGTCAAATGACATGACTAACTGCTTGACACTGAGTGAGGTGAATGAGGGTGGCCTCAGCGTGTCATCAAGCCACCCTTTAAGGACCGCCCACAAAATCTCTAACTCCATATTTCAGTAATATATCCATCAAAGTCTATTTGAATTAATACATTTCTATACATATTTAATGTATTTTGAAAAAAATCTCAAAATTGCCTTTACATGGACATTAGAGGTTCAGTTAATGCTAATTGTGCACCATTCCATCTGCCTCATGTAAAGCTGCGACTCACGTCGCTGTAGCGGGTAGGTGGTTAGCTTAGCTGGAAATAGGGCAAAGAGCTAGCCTCAGTCACAAGATGAGAAGTTATTGAATTTAATCAGTACATTAATTTAATCAGTACAAAAAAACAAAATATAAAAATTACAAATTGCCATTTTACGGGGCTGGCTGGGAGCAATCATTTCCTGGAGTCTTTGCCGGTTGCCTGGCAACTGTTCAGAGCACATAAACCCCGCAAAGCTGAGCAGACACTGAGCATTTATATTAATCTTCTACGTTGTGTTAACTCACATTACACGTCTCAACCCTTTCTGCTTGACCAAACTATGGTTGCTCCCACTGAACATAAGTAAGTTGTCCAGTGACAATTTTATTCAAATAAGACAACTGAAACCATGGAGAAAAATATAAAGTCGGAGCTGGTGGATGCAGACAGTGTAATCTGGGATAAATTCAATTTTATATCACAGCAATGTCAGTCAGGACTACAGTTGTAGCCACATGAACAGATTTTCTAACGTAAGCCATGAGGGAAACCAGAGCGGGGCACCGCTCAAACTGCAAGACAGCCGACTAAAACTTCGGACTTGACAGAACTACTACTTTAAGACGTGTTCGCATCAAATGCAAAGCAAAGTGGCGAGATCACAGGCAGGATTAAAGACGCGGCTGGGCAACAGCAGATGCGGATTCAAAGCATCACATGCGAAGGCAAAGTCACGTCTCAAAGCTGAAAACGTTTCAACTTGACTAAAAATTTAAACACACGACTCCACTTTCTGAACGTACAGCAACAGCATAAAAAACACTGGAGGAGAATGAGACTGGAGTTCCCAGTTTGATGGTGTTAGGCCACGCCTGAGGTACACTAGGTTGTGCTAGTAATAACTGCATGAGATAGCATCATGGAAGGCAAACTAGCATTACTAGGGCTGGTGGGGAAGCTAGCTCATACACCTTCACCATACACTGATTTCATTTCAATGCTAAAATTGAAACCCTCTGAAAAGAAGATGTAAATAGATGAATGGAAACAGCTTTAACAGCCATACAGGTCACAGCGACACCATTTCAATTCAAACAGAAAGAATTCAACCTGGATTTATATTCTTTTATGCCACGAGGCAGCTGCCATAAATAGAGGGAAATGCATCACACCCACTCATGATAATCATATACATGTCCATACAGTATGTCAGCATATACATTTGCATACACAAAAATATGCACATTTACAGCACAAATCTCACATATACGCTTTCAATACGCTACATGTGAGGCCCTCACTGACTACACGCAGAGCTCTCAACCTTTAGCTCTACATGTCGCCTGGACCCACAGGTTAAAATATGCTAATTAACTCTAATTAACCTCAACCCAGGTCCTGACCCTGTAATAACCCCTTGGAGAAGTGAGGACAGGCTACATGACCTCACCCCGAGGATCCGACACTTCAGAGAGTTCTTTGCAAACACATTAGGGTACATATGAGCACACATATGAGCATGCACACACACACACACACACACACACACAGAGGCAGAGTGATTTCCCCCGTCGTCTGATCTGGTTCATGTCTTCCTGGAGAGGAACCAGAGATAATAGAGAAAGAGAGTGAATCGATTCTCGATGCTCCAGTTTCTTCCCACACCAGCCTCACACACCTGTCAGAGCCGAGCATGTTATTCCACAAAAGTCAGTCACCGTTATAAAAGCTGTAGTGGGTCTTGTATTTGGGATTTTAGAGTGATTTTCAACTTTGGTATAAGTCCTACTGTCGTGTTTTACCAGCAAACTTTCTATAAGAAAAAAAATGATTTTCCATTTTTGTAATGTTTGTAATATTTTAGTTCTGCGAATAATCAAGATATTTGTTTTGTTCTTAATTTATTTGTTAGGAAGCAAGATATGTAGCTTTAAAACCATACAGATTAAATTGGTTGAATGAAGATAAAATGTTCTAAAAGTGATTTTACAGGCTTTCCATGGAGACAGAAGTAAAATCCTGGAAGATGTCATTAAAAATATAACGAGACGCCATCAAGCCACTCAAAGTAAAACTGCTTTTCTGCTTTTTATAACATGGGGACTTATGGAGACTGAAATGTTCTGCAGCCAGCCTCAAGTGGACGCTTGAAGATTTTTTGTAATTGTACTTCCAAAATGAAACTCTAGTCAGTGTCTCCACAGACTACATTAAACGTGTGATTTGAATATCCCGTACAGCTTGCACAACTCATAGTTCAGTGGAAGCAAAGTGAAATCTAGTCATGTATCTCAATCAGTGGAAAATAACTCCTTGAAGATGATTCCTTGAAGACACATGATTTTTTTATGTTCATTAGGCACTCAGAGGCATGATGAATAAAAGAGATACGACAAATGTGTCTACAACAATAAGGATGCTAAAGAGAAACAGGGAACAAAGAGAAGAAAGGTCCTGTGATCCATTCACATTTCACTCTATTCACTCCATCACTTGGTGGATAAGCCTCGTACAGTAGAAGCAGGCTAAAAAGCTGAGTAGAGTAACGGCATATAGACAGAAAGAGGCCTGAAGGCTGTGAGGAAGAAGGAGATTTATCTCTCTAATCCATTTAGACGCTCAACATCTCGTACATAAACACATATACAACTGTTTTACAGCCACAAAACAGTGACATGAAAGAGATCTATTCCTCATGCAGCACACTCACACCCACTCATACTTCTCTGTTCAAATGGTGATGGAGGAGAGGGATCCAGAAAGATGAGCAGGACGAAGATGAACGGGAAACTGACAGGGCGGAAGATGGAACTGTGAGAGGAAAAGGAGGAAACTTTGAAGTAAGTGAGTAAGCGAAGGAGGAAAAGATGAGAATGTTGGATGTGGTGTCAGCATTGAGACTTGTGGCGTTGCTCCATCTGCTGGTCAGAGTCAGTTATTACACTTGATATTTGAAATGAATTTCAAATCGGATCTGACTCAGGGTCAGAAGAATGTCGATATATTAGAGAAGGAAATTTGACTGAAACTGTAGTCAGTGTCAGTGATCAGTTAGAGTCAGAGAAGAGACATGGAAATATTCACACTTTTACACTCTGCCTCTGCATCATGGACCTGTCCGTTGTGTCTAGGGAATGAGACAGCCCCGTACAATCTGAGATTTAACTCTGTGCCTGCAGTGTCACAGTGTAACAGTGAGAAGACTTCCTCACAGTCTCCTCAAGTCTGATTAGTGAAAGAGAAAACACAAGAAGAATTTATGGTACATAACTTTAATTCGTCTGGTATCATTGCATAGAAAAGCTAACAGTTTCAGTTGTTTCGAATCAATGACTGAGCATTTACAGTAACAAAAGGTTTTATTACAAAATTTCATGTTTCAGAAAAATAGTTTGGTTTGAATCTTTCCAAAATATTTTTGATGACACTTTAAAAAAACAGTACGGTTTTATATTAACTGGTGATGCTTTTGTAGCTTTCATCTCCACTTCAACAATGAAATATGACAAAAATATAAAAGTCTGGATCCATTTCAACAAAAACTTGAGAGGTGTGTGATTTATCGACGTGTTGTAGCTTCCAGTCAGATGATAAGATCACGTAGAGATTTTAAAATCCAGTAAGAATTAGTTTACTTCTCACGGTCTTAATGTGATTGAAATGTTCAAAATTTTAGGCAGCAAACAAAAAGAGTTCACTTTAACGTTCCACCATCCTGAAAGAGGCGACGACCGCAGCGACCAGCATGTGCCAGTGCCACCAGCGGGCCAGCGTAGCATTCCAATGCCACATTCCTGCAGCAGGTTGTTATAAATTAGCATCATTTAAGTTACTTTTAATACATATTTTTGGCATTTAAATGTAAATTCAAAACATCTGAGAAGTGCGTCTTAACAATCAGTGCAAATAAAAAGATTGTTAATAATATAAATAATAAAAGTCTCTCCTTAAACACTTTAGTAATATTACATTGTTTTCAGTCTCTGACCAAAAGAATCCAACTAATTCATCATTTCTGCATCATTATTCAGACAAAACCAAATGTTTTAAATATTAAACACGCACTGATCCTTTCATCTATCAGTCAGTCTAACCGCTCCTCTGGGAGTGGAGGGACAGTGCAGCTACTTCAGTGAGAATTCAATAAGCAGTGTGACATGTACCACGATTTAAAATGCAAGCAACGTGAAGGAAACGTGTTTCCTCAGCAGGAAACCACTTTGAATAAGACATCAAGAAAAAGGAAGTAGTTAAGACTTTGTAAAAGGATGAGGTGCAGGGATCCATTTCCCCGCTCACGGAAACAGGGTTTCCACTTGGCTTTGGTTTCTTTGTAAAGCCGTTTAAAATAAAAGTCGGACAAAGACTTTTCATTTGTTTGACTTGGTCTAAGCTGTGTGATGGAGACAGTCAGCGTGGAGTTTTAATTCTACATCTCACATTACAGGAGAATTAATGACTTTAATTTAAGACTCATGCATCTTGGTGCCAAGTCTGCATGCCTGCAGCATCACACACTGAAATACTCCTGATTTTTATCCATTTCATTTTCTCTTCTTCTCTCTTTCTTGCATAGTTTTGGTCTGAAATGTTCCAGTGTCTTCCCATGGATGAAATAACTAGCTTTGATGGGATTTACAGTAAACTACACTCACACCCCAAGTTATTCATTTACTCTCATTATTCTTCATAAAAATGACTTGATACTGAGATGACCTGCGGTCTAAAATGCTGAATCTGTGTTTGAAGGTAAACTAGGACTTTAAAAAGCTGTACAGACTTTCCAGTCCTGGAATTTCAGACTCTTATTTACATCAAATAAAAAACGTAAACCACTTGCAAAGACAAAACTTTCAATCTTTGCTAATCTACAGAGTCCTAAGTGGACCGTTTCTCCACACCCTGCTTGATCCCCAGCACCAGATGAACAAACCAGTTAATTTGAACCATCCAGCCTTTTTCCCTGCAGATCTCTATCTGGTCCAGCAGGTGTCGCTGTGCCTCGTCCTCGCTGCGGCCGACAGTCAGCGCCTCGCGGATGTACTCAATATCCTCCTTACTAGTCAGCTGGGGCATGCCTGTGGATGGACCATCATCATCATCATCATCATCATCATCATCATCATCATCTTAATCCATTAATCCATTAATCCATTCCATTAATTCCATTAAAACATTGGAACAAATCTGTTTTGATAGAGAAGAGTCGTACCGGTCATCAGCATCATGGAGAAGAGGATGATGAGCAGGTTGGTGTGGTGCCGAAGGGCGAGGTAAGCCTTCACACACACGTCCTGAGACAGAGATAGAGGATGAAGAACACATGCATGCTGCAGACAAATACATGTAGGAGATAACAAACTGAGAGACGCCGCTGACTCCTCACATATCCCTGACATGACCTGAACTGTTTGTGCACGCAGGAGTGGGGGCGAGTGTATTCACATGAAGACATCGCCTTTACTGCACCTGGAATTTCTGGAAGTGGGGGCTACTTTTCTTTCCTGATGTTCCCATGACGTACAGGAAGTCTGGCGTGAGCACGAAGGGAACCCACTCCTTACTGATTCCCATGAAACTCTTGTAATTCCCCAGGATGTGGCCGAAGTCAATGTGGAAGAGGTTCCCTGCAGAACACAAAGGAGATCATTTAGAGTTCTGTTTCCTTTCTTTGCAAAAGTATGAAGCTGAAATTGAATCTATTTCCAGGTTTCAACAAAAAAAAGTTAATTAAACTGCAGACGTTGTTAATGATGACATTTATTAAGACTCAATATATTTCACAGATACTTTGAGGTAAGCCTTTATTAATAATGTAAGTCTTGCCTAACAAGATTTAAAAATAGTGCAGCTGCAGGCAGTGATATCTCCACAGCATGACTTAAATATGTTTCAGTTTGAATGAGATGAAAATAGATGAAAAGAGAGACGCCTTTACCAGACTCAGTGATCATGATGTTGTCGTTGTGACGGTCCCCGATGCCCAGGACGTAGGTAGCCACACAGTAGCCGCCACAGGAATACAGAAACCTCTCCACAGCCTGCTGGAACTACAGGCAGACACAGCAGAGCAACTTAGTAGCTACTTTTCCATGACATCATTGGTTCAGCAACATTCAGTTTGATGTCCATGAGCACGAGACTCAACAGATTCTTCATTAAAAAGCAGCTCTGCTGATACACTTTTGTTGTGACATAGATTCTACAAACAGAGCAGGAACAAAAACAGAAGGCACAGACTGGTGGCGCAGGTGTCACAGCTAAAAGTGTGTGTGTGTGAGTGTATGTGTGACAACAGGAAAAAAAACCCCGGGGGTTATTTCCTGTCTGTCTGTTGCACTGCTACTTCCTGCGACGTCTGATAAACAGAGCTGCTGCTGGAGACAAAACTTGACAGAAATAAGAATTTTGCTCCAGAAAATGGACGCAGACTTATTGAATTAATGACCTGTAAATGTTTATTGCCAGCAATTGCAGCAGTGTTCTGAGGCTGGATGGATGGACGCGTCAGAGAACAGGCGTTTCTGTGTCTTGATAGCATCCATATAAAAATGATTTGCATGAGCTGGCTGTGATGTACCTTATCCTCGCTGACACACTTGTCCCGCAGCCACTGATAAAGGATTTCATCTTTAAAAGCTCCGGTGCTTCCCACAACGCTCTGCTGGATGTTAGCGATGGTGGTGGCGTCCTTCACGATCTCGATCATACCTGTAACACAGCATTGAAGGCGAGGGGAGGAGGTGAGCGATCACACTGTGACTGACTCGTCTTCATATCCGTCCAGCTGAAGAACCCACCTATCCTGTTGCCCGTGGAGATGCAGCCGTACGGCAGCAGACAGAGATCCAGTGATTCCGTCTCCCAGATGGACTCCATGATCAGCAGAATCTGAGGGGACGGAACAGGAAGTTAAGAGTCTTTCCTCATTTGCTAACGTCTGTTTCAGAGGCCGTGCTGCCGCTCACCTGCAGGATGAGCATGTCCTGCCTGAGGTCGTCGCCGTCTTTGAAGATGATGCCGATGGGGTCTTTGGACAGGGTGGTGGAGTCGGCCCTTTTAAACTGCAGCCACAGAGGCTTCTTCTTAGACGCCATCACTTTACACTGCTCGATCTGAACACACAGAAACAGTGTCTGTTGTCACGTGTTCACACCTTTAATTCACCTAATAAGTGTGTATGGGTTTCTCCACAGCCTGTGCCTATGTGTGTGTGTGTGTGTGTGTGTGTGTGTGTGTGTATGTGTGTGTCTCACCAGCAGGGCTCCAGCTCTGAGTCCAGGATCATAAGGTACTCTGAAACTCTCTGGCAGACCAGATGACTGCAGACTCTCCAGCTTCTGACGCAACTGAAACACCACTGACAAGCACACAACACACACGCACCTGTGAACACACACTGCCAGGTGTTTCTTTTGCTGCATTTAAGGCAGGAACTTGTTGACAGGAGCTCGCTGTCTAAGATCAACCCAGGCTTGGTGAAGCAGCAGCAGTGAAAATGTAACTGATGATTTCGTTGTCTCACCTTGTGCCGTGACGTCGTACTTGTCAGCAGACATGGTTTTGATATCACGGGTAACTTTCTGCAGAGCCTCAGTCATCTCCACCTGCAGAGCAGCAGCTCATCAACCAGCTGATTAACACATTAACTTAAAGGTGACTAAAGCTAACATGGCTCCACTGTGGTCTAATGACAGAGGGGTGTGTGTCCTGTAAAGCCCCTGGTGGCAGATTTGTGATGTCTGATTTTGATTCAAGTGTTTAATTACTGTGAGTGTGTGGCGGAGTGTGTCACCTGTTTCCTGAAGTCCTGCAGCATGTCTTCACCACAGCCTCTCAGGTAGGCCTCCAGCAGGACAGCGTACCTCTGCTGGTAATGCATGGACTGCGCGATCTCACTGCGCAGGAACCAGAAGAGGAAATGACCGATACGCTTACTCTGCGGAGAGAGAAGAGGGACTTTATATTAGAACATCGGAGGAGACGAGGAAACTTTCAACACACACTCACTCACTCACACACTCTACACTGCAAACATAGCAGGACAGTGTGAGAGACAGATATTGGTCTTACTTACCCTCAGAGCTCTCTTCAGCAGGAATCTGACCAGGGCGCTGTCGTGATAAGGCTCAAACTTGACTGCCTGCACACACACACACACACACACACACACACACACACACACACAACAACCAAACAATACAATTTATTTCTGATGAAACAGGATCTTCAGGTTTTGGCAGACACATGAGGACACATTTTTTTCCTACTCCTGTTGTCATGTACGACTCCAAACCACATAATAGAGATCTGAAAATAACATGCTATTCTTTTTCCTTTTTTAACATACTGCGCCTGTAAATCCTAATTTAAAGGGTGCTGTGCAGGGTAGTGGTGCTGTGGGACAAGAGGTTAAACTTAGTGCAGCTTTGGTTCCCAGGTTACAGCGTGATGAGGCAGCAACTGGACTATGGCAGTCAAGGAAGTTGAGTGAACACAGAGCTCAGTGTGCTCTCTGAAGGAAGCAGGGAGTGGTTCAAGAACAAACAGCAGCTCAAAGGACAATCCACACTGTGTGATCGGACACATTTACTGTACTACAGTAACGCTACAGATCCAACCACTACATTACTTGTAGTAAGTTTTGTCATCATCAGGATGTGAAGCCCTGAAATTCAGGCAGCAGTGTGTCACTCTATATAGCATAGAAAGATACTGTGGAAAACATTTTGGATTGAAGCTTATCGTATCAAACATATCAGTTTCATTTCAGTTCACAGGATACACAGACAACAGTGTCTGTCAAGGTAAGACTCATTTCCCTATCAGACCAAAGCGCCCTTTGTTAGACTTAGCTGACATAATCCATATTGCTCATGCAAAGTTGACCACAGAGGAAACACATCAGAAGACAAAACGTGCAGTGTGTATGCTGAGCCGCCTTCCATGCCGGAGTTTGTGAGACAGAAAAGTTTTGGAAAAAATGGAACTACATGAATAGTTTGACTTTTCGGGAAATGTGTTTACTGGCGTCCCTGTGAGAGCTAGGTGAGAAGATTGACGCTACTCTTTTTACATGCTAAATATGAAGCTACCACAAGCAGTCAGTTAGCTTAGCACAAAGATTGGAAAAGAATGGACAAAGCTAGCTAGGTACTATTAAAAGGTAGAACAACAAAACAATCCGCCCACCAGCTCCTCGTGTTATAACAACGACAAACAAACAGCATTTAATCTGGTACCACTGGACAGAGCTAGGCTAACTTTGTGCTAAGCTAAGCTAACCGTCTCCTTGCGGTAGCTTTGTATCAAGTACATACTAAGGATTTTTTGTCAACCTAATTCACACTCCTTCATCCTGTTGGATAGATCATACGTTCTAAACTAATCATACTTGTTGTATGTAAAATGTACCTGTACGAGCTGCAGCAGGTATCTGAGCACATCATCATCCTCCAGAGTCTCCAGCTTCCTGACAGCCATTGAGCGAACCTGAGCGTCCGAGTAGTGACAGTCGAGCAGCTGCATGGCCAGACCAACGTCCAGACCACTGAACAGGAACAAGATGGAGACGGGTGACGCAACGCTGAACTTACTGAGGACAGAAACATGTAGTGACAGCGTGAAATCCCTTTTACCTGCTGTCCCACGCACTGCTGCGCTCCAACAGACGGTGTGTTGCCAGAACGTCTTCCTGTTTCCCCCACCTGACTGAACTCAGAAGCTTTGGGTAGGCCCTGAAGAGAGGAAGGAATTGGTGTACAAGTTAAATCACAATAATCATACAGCTTGTGGTTGACTTTCTTTGGAATAAAATAAAAATTAGTACCTTGGGTCACGCATGCACTCGTGCCTGAAATGCCACAGCAGCTCTTTGTCCTCAGGACTGAGTGGATGCAGGGGGTCGGTAGCAACGATAGCCGCAAACTGTTTCTTCAGGTGGTTGGGCATCTCCCTCTGACCTCGCTCCCCGCCCTCAGCTTCCTCGCTGCCCAAATCTCGACCCACGTCCCGGCTCTTGGGCAGCACCACTGGGTAACAGTACTTGTCCAGTAAGATGGCGATGGCCATGGAGGAGGCCTTGTCCGGGTTGGTGGCTGAGGTGAGCTTGTCGGCGTTGATGCTGCTGCTGCTCTCCTCGCTCTTCTCCGGCATTTTCCACATGTGGAGGATGAACTCGCCCTGGCGGAGCAGGGAGCGGTGGTCGATCAGCAGCAGGTTGACGTAGTACAGAAGACGACTCTTGGTCTTTCCTGAAAAGGGGACAGAGACAGATATGAGCCTCACTCTGGTGACTGTCAGCATGATACAGAAGGCAAATAGGAGTTTGTAAGTAAGTAGGAGTCACCATCATGGCTGCCTGTTCCTGCTGTATTATCCTGGTAGGACGAGCCTCCTTTGGAGTTTGGCGTCTGTGGTTGTTTCCCACAGATCACCTGGGTGGAACAGGTAGAGCCGATTGTCATCAAAGCACGTAGCAACTCATTTCCTACCACCAAAGTCTAACAAAAGTACACATTCTGAGACGATCTATTGTTTGAATCAAGAGTTCACCTGCAGGTTGAGGCGTGCTCCTTTAGGCAGGTCCTTGATCTTTATGTTAAACTCCAGCCAGCAGTTCCACAGCACTTCTTCATTGAAGGTTTTAGAGGACGTCCTCTCCTGAGAGAGTAAGTGCAGGGTAAAACAAAATAAGTGTTGAATAAGCGCCTCCTGGAATTGCTAGTTACAGAAACACGGAGCTGAGGTCGTTTTTGTTCTCAGGTCAGATTTGCTGGATCTTCTTTAAAGGCAAAATCCTCAAGACTTTCATCAAATGAAACCCTGCCTTTGATCATAAATTTGATCAGTTCTGGTTGCTATGTATCTACATGCTTCCTTTGCAGTAGTTCTCATTGTGGCGGAGTCCGCCATTCTCCCGCAGGACTCAAATTACCAAATTCCACGGTGTGGAATGTAATCCAGCAAGAAAAAGTTTTATCTCACCGATTTCCACCTCACTGACTCTCACAGTCATATCAAAAAGATTATATTAAAACACATTCAACTGGTGAAGCTTTTATTGTGAAGCAGTCAAAAGAAATGTCACTGAAGGTGACTGCAACCATTCATCAAAGATGTGTCTATAAAACAAATACACACTGTCTTCTTTCATGTGTCTGTGTGTGATTACCTGGGCCAAAAGCTGTTGGCCATGGAAGATACTGGCTTCTATGAAGACGATGAACTCTGGGATTTTGGGGAGGGACGGGATGTCAATACCCAACACCTTCACTCTGAACTTCCTGTTACAGTCCCACATAGAGATGGTGAACACTCGTTCATGGTCCTTCTCATCAATGGTCAACTGCTCATGGGTACCTGACAGAGAAGTTAGTAGTTAGGAGGTGAATTACTCCTACTTTCTCAAACACGATCAAACAGACGCAGAAATAGCACAGTACACTTCATTTAACTGGTTACCTGCCACTCCGGTGCAGTCATCCACTTGTGCCCAGTCGTCCTTCTGGACCAGATCCAAGTCAGGATCAGGCGGCGTCTCCAGAACAAGGTGGATTTCCTCCCCGTTCTTCAGACACTGACGGACCCAGTTGAAGTTCTGCAGCGGTTTATCGCTGTAGAGGTACTCCTCCCTGTGTGAGCAGACATGCAGAGGGTTACTTTCAAACTATGGCTCCATGTATAAGCAGCAATGGTGTGACTGATGTGTATTAACATCTGACATATCGTACCTTCCGCACACTCGTAGCACAAAGTCTGTCTCACACATGTTGTCAGGAATCCCCAGCAGAACTCTCTTATTTGCCGTCTTGGTGAAAAAACTCGCCAACACCTGAACAGGATGGAGCATCGTCATGAAATGTTACATTCGCAGACAGACAGGCGCAGTGATGACACCTCTCATTGTGTTCACGACTTTCTACCTGTGCCGGAGGGTCATCGATGGAGACCTTGATGGTCTGGCTGGCCGTGCCGATGTGGATCACAACCAGGATGTGACCGTTACTGACCTGAAAGGAGAAACAAATGGAGCGCCCGAGGTGAAAACAGTGCACAGAAACATGACAAACATACATCTTACTGCTATTAACGTGGTTTCAGTCAGGACTCCACAAGAGTGTCTTTGCATGATTCACTCTTCATAAACATCCTTATTTATCTCATACAGGCCTTCTCATGAAACCCCTCACTTCATCCTCTGTTTGAAACAAACGTCTCTTTAAGCCCCCTCCCCTCCCTGAAAGCCTTCTGTCTTTTGATTGGCTAACTTCATGGAAGCTTGCCAAAACTGGATCACATATTAATGGAGAAATATTTTCCGGTCTTCCCTGTGATGACCTCCAACTGCTCTGCTTCAACTTCATTGTGTTTCCTGATGGACAGATGGCTTTACTTGCTGTCAGCTGCTTTGGCCACTGACTGTAGCTGCTGATAACTAGTTAGCTGTGCAGTAACTTTGATTCACGACCAGGAAAGCTGCAAGAAATACCAAAACTTGAAGAGCAAGTCCTGAAGCAAAGAGGTAGAAAAACTAGTCTGAGGGGTTGGAGGATGGGCACGTGCCGTGCTGTGCCTGGAGCCAATGACCAATCAAAACACTTGCATCAACTCATCATGTAGAATTGGACAAAAATACTAATTCACATCTTCCAGCTTTGCTTTACTTTCAGATATCTTTACTATCAGATATCTATATACTTAGGTGCTGACAGAAAACTACATGTTTTGGACTGAAATATACTCAAGAGGTCACACAAACACACACACCTTGTTGAGAAGGTGCTCAGGCAGTGGCTTGCGGGTCACCCAGGGGTCCATGGAGTAGAGCTTTGGGTCGCGGTCGGACAGCTCGATGCGTCGCGGCGTCAGCAGCTTCCTGCGGGTGAACTCCAGCTCGTCATCGTGCACGTTGCTGACATCAGTCACGTCATAGCCAATCAGGTAGTTGAGGTAGCGCTGGTACTGCAGGGACTCCTCTGAGGGCTGTGGACGGGGGACCAGCTGGATCCGCCCCACGTCTTTCTTCAGGGCTTTAAGAGACACAGCAGACAGTGTTTGACATCCTCACTGCAGAATAACTCAGCGCGTGGCTCCACATTTGTCAGCGGCTGCTACCTCTCCAGTAACGAATGCAGTCCAGCGTCTGGAAGACCTGGTGCTTGTCGTAGATCTCACACACGTTGCCTTTCTTCTGGTAGAGCAGGATGCAGTGGTCAGGGGAAAAGCGCTGGTAGAAGTCAGGGCAGAGGTTTAAAGTCACCGCCTTCAGCCACACCTGAGCTTTCACCTGGGAGACAAGAAATGAACTGGGTCAATATAAAGCATGCTGAAAGCCACGGTGACAACCGTCTGACGATACATCAGTAAGTCAGCTGACCTGTTCCACCGTCCAGTTTCCAGCCACCTCCAGCTGCAGAGTGTCGGGGCTGTTTCCACCCCGCGCCGCCGTGGGCAGGACGAACTCCACGGTGATCTGATCCATGGAGGTGCCGGACGACGAGGTGATGGCTTTCTTTCTTCTTCTCCTCCTGGTGTCTTCTCGCGGGACTCTGGGCTCTTCGTCACTCACCGGGGTCTGCTTCCCATCCATCGCCTAGCTTAACGCATAGAGACAGATAGAACACTCTGCAGTCCTGCGCACGACTCATCTTTCTTTAGAGGCAGATCAATCAAAGAAGTGTCAGTAATGCAAACGACGCACCAACAAATGAATAAATACTTATTAATAGAGACAGAAAACTACGAAGGAACCCTGATTGATGGACTCTGAATTCATTTCTCTAAAGTGCTTTTTGAAAGTCTCGTTTCTGTAATTGGAGAAAAAAGTGAAGTGATGACGGTTCAAAACCTGCTACAGGACAGAGGATATTTATACCTACTATTTGTATAGAATAAAACAAAGTGCTGCAGTGGTTCGCACTGTCTCCTCAGAAGAAGGTTCCTGGTTCTTAACAGGTTAATTGGTGACTCTAAATCGCCCGTAGGTGTGAATGTGAGTGTGAATGCTTGTCTGTCTCAGTGTGCCCTGTGATGATCACAGTGATGATCACAGGGCACACTGGATCATCAGACAAAGAAAAGCAGCAAATCCTGAGATCCTGGAAGCAGAGAACAATCCGCATTTCTGACTCAAATAACAAATCAATTCAAAAACACTTGCCCGTTCATGTTAATGAAGTCAGTCGTCTGCACCATTTCAGTTTTTAAAGACAGTCAGCGACAGTGATAAAGACATGGACTGTGACAGGAGTCTAATAATAGACACGATTTGACTATTGGCAGGCATGAATCAACAACTACTGATACGCAGGAAGTTGACATGCAGAAGCAGCAGGATGTAGAATTTATAGACACATTTCTGTTAGAATATAAAGAGTTATCTTAAAGGTGACCTCTGCTGACACAGAACACTGCAGTCTGACTGGGTTTATGTCTAAAGGTGTCGTGACATGACAGTATAGAGCAGTAATGACATGTGACATGTCATGTTCAGGGATTTCTGAAACATGCTGATGATCTTGTTGACTGAGGTCTGAGGTCACAGGATTAAATGGCCGGAGTTTCCCTTCTGCTTCTTTCACATCAGCAGAGGAAGTTTTGAAAAGCAGGAAGCAAAAGTGAGCAGCCAGCATGGATGAATATAAGCGCTCACACGGGCTGTTTTGACGACTGTGTCATAAACATGTCTGTGTCTGTGTCACTAATTAAAACAGTGGACAGTGAAAAGCCCGCGAGGAGTCTGCAGAAAACTTTTTTTAAAGCGGCCATGGCGGAACTGGGTGAGCCTGCGGTGGAAGTAACGGTGCAGCTGCCATAATAATCGGAAGGAGAGGCGCCAATTTTGTCAAACAAGAACATAAAACCATTTTTTATGACTCACCAATGAACGAGGACGCAGACGGCAGCGAAACCCGGACTCTGGGGCGAAGGCTTCGGCATTTATGCTACATGAAGAGACCACAGAGCAGACCGAAAAACTGTTAGTGAGTTCGGACTCAGTCTGCGGGGAGGAAACGCTGCGCGTCCACCTCAGACAGCTGTCAAGTTAACCGGCACACGTCTTTTAGCTGGGGACGAGAACAACGCTTCCGGTTGTTCTCTTCAAAATAAACCACGCACGACGCGTTCTCGGGAAGGGTAGAAGCGCAAACCTTTCATTTTCAGAGTGTCAGTTTGTCTTCAGAAATTATGGAAAAGAAGGAATGACATAGCAGAAGTGAATGTGTTCTCATATTCAAACAAAAAGTAATAAATTTGTCTCATCTCGTGTTCACTGCTCTCTAATGGTGAGTCTTGTAGATATATGTAAATAAATAAATAATATTAATAACAACAACGACTTATTAGTTAATTACTTTTAACAGTTATAGGCTCCGGCCACCATAAAACTATTTACATGACTATTTGTTTATAATAATTTGGAATGTCTGTCATTTTTAGATTGCTTCAGTATGGGTTGATTATCTTTTATTCTATTACTGTATTATATTGATTTATTTCGAAAATATTGACCAGAAAAGGTATAATGTAATCATGTGTGACTTGATGTGCCCTGCCTTGATGCAGTTCCTCACTCTGACCACTTGAGGGCAGTGACATCATGATTCAGCCAACTTGTAGCTCCAGCAGGATCAACAGACATGACAAAACTGTTAGTAAATAACTCCAAAATAGTTATTTTAAAAAATCAAATCAACCAATACTGATGTTACTCTTGACATTTGTAATATCCACCCTAATAGTAATAACGTACATTTTAATTTAAAATGTCTTGGAGGGGGGAAGGAGCTCCATTTCACCCGTTCACACTTTTTGATTTCCCTTTTTGATATAATAATCATGTCTGATACAGTAGTACAGTATAGTATCAGACACTTGCAGATGTCTAACATGTATGTAACATTTCTATGGAACCCGTGAAGTTGTGAATTGACTTACCACATCGTATTTATTGATTTAAGCCCTCATAAAGTTACTCATTTAAGTACTTTTTGAGTATTTTTACTTCTCCTTTTATTTCTCGGTTACTTGTTATTGTAAAGTAACTATACTTTTCCCCTGAATAACTGCCTCTGGCTAAGTGAGGAGGAGGTTGCTCTCTGATTATGGCTGCTTGCGGCGGTGAAACATCTATAATTACACTTGAGAGTGTGCTTATGTTTATTAGGGGTTTCATCCAGCTCTTACACACATGTGTCTGACACAGGAGACGGACACTGTCTTTGGCCGTGATGGCTGAAACTACCTGTTGTACGAGTTGCTCTGGTTGTGTGACATTTACTGTCAGCTGGAGGCCTTTTGGCTGCTGCTGAAATGATCAACATATTTATACTTCATACACATACAGTATATTCTCAATGCTGTCAAACCTTCATGGCCTTTTGATTATTGTTCATGTTGACATGTTGTATCATCACACAGCAGCGCTGCGTGCTTTATCTTTGCTCAGATGTGACTTTGATGCGCCTTTTAAACTGTTAAACTGTTTTTTTACACACTGTAACATTGATGTTGTTGTCACACAGTCTTCTTCCGGTGTTATAAATACTGTCACTGCGTTGAAGAGAATATATGCTCAGTGTACAGATTACAGTTTTGTAACTGCCACTTGTGGTACTTTTGGTTCAGCCATCTTTCATCGTTGTAATCCACCCTATGTTTTATTGTTGTGGCGATGATAATGAAGAGAACTAGTCTGCACAGAACTGACCAATGAGAACGCGAGAAGCTGTAGACAGACATCGGGTCTGGCCAATAGGGTGGCAGGGGGAAATGTGTTTATACCAACCCCCTTTCGTAGAAGGCGACTGTTTTGGTGAGTTAATGAAAGTTCATTGAAATCATTTATGGCTTTTAAAGCGTTGAATTTCAGATGCGAGTACACCATTTCAATGGTTTCCCCCCGAGCTCGGCACACGGGCGATAACGTGAAGCTGACAGCGTGTGTTTTTCTGCTGTGGACGCAGTTTCGCTGCTCTCCGCAAAGCTTCATTGTTGACGTTAGTTGTTTTGTTGTGTTTGCCTTTGCGCAAGACGACAGCTCGTCCATTTTAACGTGTTTTATGGTGGTTCCACTTTAAAAAACACCCCACGAACGTCGCTCGGGTGTCCGTTAAAACGCGGCCGTTGACACCTTTTCTCGTTTTCGTCGACGCAACTTCGGTGTTCAAACGGCACTTTTTGTTTCGTGACAACAGATAACGCTGCTTCGTCTCAAGTTTTCCGAGCCGTGAACACGTTGACACCGGTGGCGCTCAGCAGCAGTCGGTAATGTCGCAATAGTTAGCGCACACTGTGCGGTTCATTTGGTGCTTTTCACTCGTTTTGGACGACTTATGTAAAAATGTATTCTCGCTGCCCTTCTCGCTATTGAATGAATGGGCCTTTTATGCGCATGCGCGCAGGGTCTGAAAAGTTTATAAACAAGAAGGGGTCACATGACGTGAATATTGCGAAACAGATAAAGTGAGGCACGCTCTTATCGTGTTTACATGTCCGAGCGGGACATTTCGACACAATGTACACAATCATAGGCACACTGACAGTAAACAGTGAGGTGGTGAATGTACTGACGCTCTGTGAATGTGTCTAAACTTAGGTTATGTCACCCTGTGTCTCCTTATGTCACCCCAACCATTTATAGCCTATACATTACAGCAGGAGGGATTGAGTTTCTGTGTGTGTGTGTGTGTGTGTGTTAGCAGGTCCTTTACCCAAAGGATCCTGGAATATGGTTAATACTGATACTGATGCCAATAATATTTAGTTTAGCATCACATCAAAGTTATGTTTTCTCTTTATCCTTCCATTTGTCTGTTCACTGATGGTCAGAGTGTACTGTTACTGAGGCGTGTGCATGTTTTAGGGCCTGTGGACATCATGGTTTGGGAGGTGGTGACCCCGGCTGTGCTGCCCAGTGACACCAAACATCAGAACGCGAGGGATTCAGAGTGTCAAAGTGAACACACAGGTAACCACAGAGTTCACCTGCCTCTCTGCTGTATGCTCAATGCAACTCTTAAAGGGGCACTGCGAGTTAGTGTGGCAATTTCAGAAAGTTAGGATGACCAGGGGAGACTAAGTCAAAGCAGCAAAAGGAGAGTTTGAAACTTTAGACTGACAGTACGAGGCTAGATTTAAAGAAACCAGAACCAGCTTTACTTTATAACATTTTCAGATGTCTCCTTGCCTGCCTGGTCCTCATCTATATCCTTCAAACTCCACCTACACTTGCGTTCTATTACAGATGTGTAGTTTTTGAGACCAGGTCAAAATAACCCTGATGACATCATCTGGGGAAACTCCTTCAGAGCTACATTAGTCATCATACAGCTGAGGAAACTGGTCTCAATGTGTAGTCGGGGTCAGTTTCTCTGTAACTACTTAAACTGAGTTTAAAAATTCATGTTTTTTCTTATTCTAGTCACAGATCTGTTTTCCTGTTACTGTTCATGGTATACTTAGAAATAACTGTAAATCCAATATGGTAAACATCTGAGGTATTGTAAGACAACACACCCTGTAAAATTCAGCACTGATCTGTCTGCTCTTACCTTCAGCAGTGATGATGGATGCAGTTGGAGACCAATCACACGAGCTGCTGTGCTGTGAACACCTCCCCTCCTCACCTGGCTTCCCCAGCAGTGACAGTTACATGGAATATGGTACATATGCCGGGTTTGTCACAGCAGATGGATGAATGTCATAAAACACGTGGACTTCTCAAATCAAACTTTCTCCATCTAGACGACCTCCCAGACCTGCAGGAGGTTCAGGAGGAGGCAGAGCCGTCAGCACCACCTGTCTACCAGGTGGATGTGGGTGTGTCACACCAGGAGCGACATGCACACGCGCAGCCTCCTGACACACACTGGCTGACGCAGCTGGCACACATCGCCACCGGACCCCAGAGCCCGCTGCTGCAGGAGTCTCCTCACAGCAGGTGGGCGCACTTTGTTCTTTTCCATGCACTAAAACATGAACATTATGGACAAGAGTATGAACATAAGCTGGTGTCATTTCCAGCTCCTCTTCGGCCTGCCTCTCCAGCACCAGCAGTAATCTACATTCCTACGCTCGGCCTCCTCCCCCTCTCCCCAGCAGCGACTTGTTGCCCTCCAGAAGTCATGACAGGGAGCGTCGGCGCAGCAGGGTAGAGCTCATGTTTACCTGTTTCCGTCTTCATCATCTTTTACTTATCCTACACACTCATCTCTGATCATAAAGCTGTGTCCGCAGGTTTGCGGCAGCTCTAAGTTTCACATCTGAAATGTCTGAAACCTACAGCTGTGTCATGTCTGACAGTGCTTCACGTTCCCACAGAAGAGCAGTGAATGTGGATCAGCAGTGTCCACCAGATCCTCTCTGTCTGACGATGAAGACATGGGCTGGAGCTTCTGCTGGCCACCCACCGCCTGGCACTGCTTCCTCAAAGGTAGACACACACATACAAGAATGCACATGCATACACTGGACTTAACTGGGTAATTAGATGGGATCATCCATGCCTTTTACTTTTCTGCCACTCAGACTGAGTCATCAGTTGTTTTTCTCTAGACATGAACATGAGATGTTATTTGAGGTTTCTGTCTCAGACGGCTGCTCTCTGTCCCCAGGCACTCAGCTACGCTTTCACAGCGGCTCTAATGTAGAGTGGCAGGATGTCGAGGACCTGGACTCTGCTGAGGAGGACTCTGGTGATGAGGAGCAATCCACATCTCTGAAGGTACATAATGCAAGAAGCATGTGGCTGCACTGACCGACAGGGGTCTGAGTTCACAGTGGTCTTTGTCAGCTTAGTTCAGCCGCCGTAAACTTTGAGTAAAAACACTGCTGGCTCTTTTGCAGAGTTATGGCTCTGAGGGTCTGCAGCTGGTGCAGCATTCAGAGATCGTGCTGTCTGGTCAGGCTGTCCTACAGCTGACCTTTGACCCCGGGGCATTCGGACATGCCCTGTTGACCGCCCGGTGCCAACTTGATCACCCCTTCTACGTCAAAAAGAAAGGTGGGAGTGATGATGAGAAAACACGGGAACTGTTCAAAACACCATCATACTGGCTTCTCTTTACTCTCTGTCTCGCTGTCTGTCAGGCTGGTCGTCATTTTATCCGAGCCTGACCGTGGTGCGTCATGGGATACCATGTTATGAAATGGAGGTGGGAGGTGTGTGTCTTCCTCCAGGACACAGAGATGCCAAACACACAGATGACTCACTGGTGTTTGACACATTCAGGAGGTAAAATATGGTATATATGGTAATATACTGTTGCTGCTGAACCTAGGCAGCAACAGGCCGATCAGCAGATTGGTGTGTTTGAAACATAATGTGTGTCTTCTTCAGTTATGATTTCACTCCTCTGGACTCCTCTGCGGTTTACGTGTTGAGCAGTATGGCCAGACGGCGGCGTGCCTCCCAGTCCAGTGGGGGAGCCGTTTCTCCAGACAGAGACACATCACAAGGTACTGTAGCAAGTATTACAACCAGGATTCATTCAGTTTGCAAAATACACTCGCAAGCCATGCCATTTGAAGATGTACTTCATAAAAGAAAAAAAAAGAAAGACATCAGTCTTGGATGTTTAAAACCTGCAGATGCCCACAGTCCCGGTAATCCCCACTCTCCACGACAAAAGCCAACCAAAAGCCAGCATGCTAGCACAGCAGGAAGTAATAATGCCACACCGACTAAGTGCAAGCGGCCAATGAATGCCTTCATGCTGTTTGCCAAGAAGTTCAGGGTGGAGTACACACAGATGTATCCAGGCAAGGACAACAGGTAGGTTGTCGCTCTGTATCTATATGTGTGAAGCCGTAAATGTTCATTGTACGCTAATGTGAATATGTGTGTGTGTGTGTGTTTCAGAGCGATAAGCGTCCTCCTTGGTGAGCGGTGGAAGAAAATGCGAAGTGAGGAACGCCGGGCGTTCACCGTACAGGCCAAAGCCCTCGCAGATGAACAGAAAAGACTCAACCCTGACTGCTGGAAACGCAAACGAACCAACTCTGTAAGGATCCACAAACACAGGCACACAGTTTTGGACATTGCATTGACTTACATTCATTCCATAACCATAACCACTACTTATCCAACCCTAACCTTAAACCAAGTCTTGATTTTACAAGTTAATGATTTACATAATTGGACCCCGCATTTTGTCCCCAAAAGGAAGACAAGTCCCCACAATGAGACTGTGCCAACTTGTCTATGTCCCCACAGAGTAGTATAGGTCTGCACACACACACACACACACACTGTATAATGTTGTCTAATTCATCTTTCTTCTGTGTTCAACAGGGTTGTCAGGGAAATTAAGGCTGCAAACAAGAGAGAACGATCAGAATGGCTTGTGCATTCACACACACACACACACAAACACACATTCAGGAGTGACAAGGAAAAGGAGCTTTGTGTATAGTAATACTATGCTTCAAGATGATATTGCCAGACTTGCCTTGATCTCCCAAAGTGAGGATTTGATTGAGTTTTTTTAAAGATTCTCAAATCTCGTCACATTACAAAGAGACACTTCTCTTGCTTTTAAAATGTGCTAAATTTAACATTTTAAATTGGTATAAATCTTCTGTTGATACAAATTATAGCAAGTCCTAAAACATTACGTAGCATCTACCTACAGACAGGCTGTGTAACAGTTATCAAAACACAATTATGAAGCTGAGGTTTTATTTGTGACTGGAGTTCATCTCCACGAGTGATTTTACAATAATGTGACAATAAAAAAAGAGATTCTGATCATTTTCAGTTTCTCACCATATGCTTGAAACAGGTGGAAGTTGTGGTGCTGTAGCATTTTAGGTAAAGTAGAGAATGTAGCTATTTTCCCAAAATTATATATTATATAAAAAGTTATATACAAAGTATTTTCTTGCCTGTACTACTTGCATTTGCACTCAGTGTATTGCACAAGACTACATCTTTTAAATTTGCGTTCATGCCATTTATCATGTAATATTTAGTTACCGCAAAAGTACAGCATAAATGTTAAAAATTGTGGCCCGGGGGTTTTCATTTAACATTAACAGGAACCAGGTCTTTATTTGAGGCAGGACATTGGGTCTAATTTTTCAGAATTCTAACAATTCTTTCAACCATCTCTATTTTCTAAACATTCAAATCATTCCCAGCAGTTCAGGGGCAGAATCTCTTCAATTCTCTTTTATTTTTTAGGCTTTTATTTTGAAAGAGAGAAAAATGTTGCATTTCCCTGACAGTTGCTCAAGAAAGTACAATGAAAAATACTTTGTACAGACGGAATTAACGTAGTGGGTTTGTTAAGCTTTTCACAACTTTTTCACAATTTCACAATAGACATTGTAGCACGTGTACTAGTGATAGCATGTTTCTTCTGCTCTTTATTTATTTATTTTATGGCGTTTATTTCAGAATTTAGAGTAATAATAATATAAAGATATAAAGCTCACATGGGTTACGTTACAGACAATTGCCATTGTAGCACAAGCTGTAGGATGACAGGACTTAATTTGAAACTGTCAAACATCTACATTGCTGAAGTGTCCTTGAGGAAGGCACTCGTTCCCCAGCAGCTATGGGGCAGAGATGCTCTTAATGCAGGAATTCATATAGTAAGTTATTGCTTTTTCTAACTCGTCTGTACGTGCCATAATAAAGTTTCTTAGCTGTGTTTTAAGTACAGTATTTTTGTGTATAATCACATATTACTACATTAATCACTCATGGCTTCCACTAGCAGGTTTTGATAGCTTTACATTTAAACATTTCTAGCTTCTGTCAGGCACGTCTGCACACTCAGAACATACAAAAGGTTTTGTGACAACCAGGCTGGGAAGAGACAGGCGAAGTAAATGGTGCAGAACAAAGCTGCTCCAACTTGATAGGACTTCACTGCTCAACATTGTCCTTAGTGGAATTCGTTGCCATAAACTACTCATTTTATATTATCAGAAATCAGAACAAGTAAAAAGTATTGTGTTGTATTTTTGATTTCTGATCAGGCTGTTGTGGACCTAAGAACTGAGGTAGAAAACTTCTCCAAACTCTCAATGTCATCCAGTAGCACCTTTGGAGAGTTAGAAAGCCTATCAAAGAGCCCTGAAAATTCACTGACAGCTTTACCAGTATGGATTTGTCAGAACCAAAGGCTTGTCATAGTCTGTGAGAAAATTGGCATTGAACTTGTGCTTAAAAAATGTTACTGCTTTATGCTTTATGTTTTATGCAACCTTTTGTGTTTAAAAAAAATAACCAGAGGTCTGGTTAAGCAAAACACCTGTCAGCTAACAGCTCTGCTCATTTGTAATTTGTTATGCCCGGAAAACAAGAACCCCAGGCAGGAAGGGCGCAAGACACTGAGTGAAAAATCTATATCCTAAATAGAAGCCCAGCTACAGCAATGTGATTTTATCTTATGTTGAACAATTCATTTGGAAAGTGACCAGCGTGTGGGAGCCCAGATGTGTGAGGCTTTAGAAATGTCACAATTGGATGAAAGTGCTTCACATAGAGCTGTGTCACTGCAGAGTGTGAAGGCATGATGTGGATCTGCTTGAGGTGCAAGTGCTTGAGAAAATGACATTTTCATAGTTATAGGAAAAAAAATATGGAAATACTTCCAGGGTGGACTTTCCTAATCTCACTGCATAATGAGGTTTATTTTTAATGCACTATATACACTTTATCTTATGTGACTGCTACAGTATAATGTAATGGCAAATATTAATATGATTATATAGAAATATATATTTTTGGTTTTGACTTAATCTTTGTTAACCCTTCATGGTTGTGCATTGATTATTTAACTTTTGTTTGTCTTTACTGTCATGTCATGTACAGGTCGATCAGGGGAGACAATGCAATACAGTGTATTATGGTATAAATAAAAGCATGATAAATCTATTTGTCCTGCGTCCTTATGTTCTGGAGACTGTTGAAGAACACATTAAGGGATACATTTCAGTCTAAACAAGAACATTTTATTTTTTTCCCCTCCCAGAAAAAGAAACAAGTTTAAATCATAAACAATGTTTGCTTCAACCTGTTTCTATATACAGTACATACTGCACCAGTTTATGGCTGGAGATAAAGGTAGAGACATTAAGCTGCTACGGTAATCATAAAGATAAAAAGAGATAACATTCCATTAAAACTATAAACATGATCAATATTTCCAGGCTAAAATTATCAAATAGAATCCACACAGTTATATATATGTGTAAATGACTACAAAATCACTTTTTATAGTAAAATAGAAAATATATAGAGGTACATTATAAACATACAGTAATTTGGCCTTTTGATGTATTCAGGGATATTTACACATAAAGTTCAGACATATTACACTTAGATCTGGTTTGAATCACTGTCTGGTTCAGTTGCAGTAGCCTCTATGATTAGTGCCATTTTGCATCCCCAGATAAGATGAACAAACAGAGTGTACACGAAACAGGAACACTGCAGCTTTTTGAGAGTGATTCAGAGGGGACTGATTCATTTATTGATCTTGTCTGACTCACTGACGACATTTGGACTCCCTCAAAATGAAAACAGTCATAGCAAGTGGCACTGGGATGCAGAGGGATTTGAGGGATCCAAAGTCACAGGATGAAAAATCTCATCAGTGAGTTCAGCATCGTCCCAGCTGAAAGATTTACTGACGTTCTTCCAGCTGAATACATTTATTGATTTTTCTCTTGCAGTAGTGGTTAGAGAGGTTTTGTTATTTTCTGTCCATTTTGAAAGCTGGTTATCAGAGGAATATCATTGTTAACTGTTTGCAGCCTTACAGGGACTGTCATGTTTGAGTCTCAGAAGATAGATCTTGTGTGGATTATCATGTTAAATTCCAGTTTATATCTTTTACAAAACTTCTGAGCCTGATGACATTTCCTCTTTCTCCTCTCTGACATTTAGATACGAAAATAACGAGCGCAACAAGACTTTAAGAAAATAGAAAAAAAAAATCACAGATCATTATTTTGGCATATTAGTCACACAGTTGTCGTATCAAAACAGGTTTGAAGTACAAGGACATGAATTACAAAAGGCACAGGGTACCAGAGACCATCAAGCCAGTGGCAACAAGACATGAACAGAGACATCAACAGCAGTGAATACCAGCAGTGGTTGTACTGGTTATTCAAAACATTACACTAAATAAGGATACGTGGTAGTTTGAGCCCCAAAATCTGCTGGTTAGTGAGCAGTGCATAAAATATCATGAAGGAAAACACGGGTTTAGGACAAGTCATTTCCTGCATCATTTCCCTTTTTTAAACAGAGAAGTCATCTTCTACTTTCATTAGAATTCTGTATGTTTTGCCAATTGCAATTTTTATTAATCTAATGTTTTTCTGTTTTTAGAACATTAATGGAATACATGAGAGTCATGAAAAAGGCAGAAAATAACAATAAATGATCAAATGAAAAACACAAATTAAAAAAAAAGTTAAAGACTAGGTAGGTCTATGATTGAAATTAAGTAGCTGACCCTTTCAAAAAATATTTCCAATCAAGTATTGAAGAATGATTTCAGGTAGAATCTTTTCATTGATGTTTTTTGTTCGTGTTGGCTCTCTGCTGCTTCAGGCTACATCACAGCGGTCTGCAGGTTCTTGTTGGAAAGGCAGTGAAGCTTTCGTGGAACCACTTTCTAATAATGAGCCTGCTATAAAAGAAGCTCTGAATAGAAACTAACTCCTTTATAAATGGTTAAGAAATTATTGACTAATGCTTAATAGATCAGTTATTACTTATTACTACCATTATGTAGTGTAGTAGGAGTCATTGTTTATTTATCTTTTAACCATTGATAAAGTCATTAGTTAACTAAACATAAAACAGGCATTATTAGACAGCGGTATCGTCAGTCATATCAGAGTTGGTTGGTCACTTGAGAAATGAGCTGTGTGTCTGGTAGATTCCGTAGCTTGGTCTGCTGTGCATGCTAACGCTGACAGGATGAGTAAAGCTCATCACTTTTAATGACCTGTCTAAACCTGCCTGATGTGTTCAGTGAGCAAGGAGCGTGTGTGTGGTCATATGTAACAGCTAACATGGCTGGAGCTGCTGTTAAAGAGCTGATTTTGAGAAGAAAACTGATTGAGATTACTTTTACTGGATAGATACATTTTATGTTTATATATTAACTAATGATGTCTGTTTGTTGAACATTAAAGTGTTAGCGTGCTCAGTGGACACAGCTTTGAATCACAGACACAGAAATGATAGTTTTGTGATGATTTTCTGTGTATATGACATGTTTGTGTGTGTATGTGTCTACATGAGGGACTCCAGGCTCTCAGCGATGTTAGTCTGTCCCAGTGGTACAGATCCGTTGGTTTCGGGACTCTGCAGGGCTCTCTGGTCCTCCTGGCTGCTCACCAGACTCAGCACAGCTCGGTACAGATACTGGTACTGCTCCTGTGGGGGCCAAACACAAAGATGTTTCTCAGTAAACACACTCCACGGCAGCTACTGTCTTTAAGTTACACTGAAAACAGAGAGATGTCAGAGCTTTAAGAGTATTTAGTGTGTGTTTATATATATGTGTGTGTGTGTGTGTGTGTGTGTGTGTGTGAGAGAGAGTGTGTATGTGTCACTACTTACTACATCATTAAAAACCCCAGGCCTCATGAGGTTGGTCATCCGTGCCACCTGGTAGACATCGACGGCTCCCTCCTCCTCCAGCTGACTTGACAGGGTGGTGAGGGCACAGAACAGCCCTGATGTAGCACCTCCCAACCTGCACGCACACACGCACACACACACACACACACACACACACACACAGACACACACACATAAATATAACCTTGAAAAAAAAGAACAAAATGTGAGTGAGCCTGTCTGTTATACTCACGGGTCATGTATGACTGTCGGCCCGTCTGAATGTCTGCTGTGCTCTCTGACTGTGTTGACCAGGTCAAAGCTGTTCCTGATTGGACTGTCTGGGTTGGGCCAGCAGGTGGCGCTGTACTGGCGAACCTCCAACACATAAGTGTTCTAGGCAGCGGAGAAAAGCAGAAAGGAGGGTTTCAGATGTATGTGCTTAAAGTGCATACATGCTGTGTGTATTTGTGTGTGTTACCTGTGGAGACTCCACTGTAAAGTCCTGCACCAAAAGTCTCTCGTCATTGGACAGACACATATGCTCCTCCCCCGAGTATGATACAGTGAAACCCTCAAAGCTCATTGGCTGGTCTTTACTGGGCCAGTAAACACATGACTGCCCCTCTTCACTCTGTCAGAGACAGGAAAACATGAAGCAGTGTGTGTGTTTATATAAAGTCATTTTATAAGTACTATGCCAAAAGTGTGTGCGAGTGTTGTGAGTGTACCTGACAGTGTGTGTCTGGCAGACGGACAACAGTGTGTGTGTTGTGTTCCCAGATCATTCTCCAAAAATCTGCCACTGTGCTGCTCAGAGGAGTCTGGCTCACGATGAACTCTTTACTGTGGTGATGCCCCTGTGGACACACGAGCATCAGACAGCAGCAATGTTTCATTCATGTAAGAACAGCGAAAGGGCCATTTAATGAAACGACATTGCCAGCTGTCTCACCATCACATATGAGGCGTTGATGTATCCTGTGGAGTTTGTTTCTGAAGTGGTCAGACACACTCTGGATCTTTCCACTGTACAAAAAGACGAATCCATGAAACAAAAAAAAACTTTCAAAGTGCAAACCACACTCGTGCTACGCATGAACTGAAGGCTTCTGGTAGCGGCCTTCCTTACCAGGCATCAGGGCTCTGGCTCTGTTCCTCTCAGCATTGCCGTCTCTCAGGGCAGTGCTGTAGTCTGCGTGCTTCGCCTGACGCTGACTGATCAACTGAAGCACGACAGAAAGAGTCCCAACATTTAGTGTGTGCTATGACAATGACATGATCAAAAAGGCCAACTCAAAGAACATAGCAGAGGCTTAGAAAGATTCTACACCTTGAACTGTTTGTCCATGCGTGTCCTGCCTGACGCCCCGGGGGTCAAGAGGTCAGACACATAAGTGTGGAGGAGGTCAGAGGTCACAGAGGTGTCACGGCTCAAGATGGCCTCCACCAGAGTATCATGGATGAACACGTACTGCTCCTACAGGTGAGCAGCAGAAGAAGAAATAAAGATGCTTTGTTCTCCAGGAGGATTGACTGGGTGGATGGATGTGTGTGTGTGTGTGTGTGTGTGTGTGTGTGTCTTTGTATGAGTCTGCTTACCTCCGTCTGTACCAGGAAGTTCCTCTGCGTCCGTACATGTTTTAGGAAACCAAGAACGTTCACTGTGCCCTGATCCTGGATCTGCTGCAGCATGCTGTCTATCACTATGTAGGTTCCCGTCCTTCCTACACCGGCACTGTGACACACACACACACACACATCACGTCAAATATATACATATATATATGTTCAGTATATGGAAATTGTAACACACATGTTGTACCTGCAGTGTACCAGCACAGGTCCCATCTCGTGTGTCCGTGCACGAGATGACGCTCTGATGAAGGAGAGGACGGGCAGAGTGTATTCTGGGACGCCCATGTCTGGCCACTGGGTGTAGTGGTAATGAAGGACTGTGTGTTCAACTCTCCTCTGAGAAGCCTGGAGGACCAAAATCTGAGTTATGATGTGTGTGACTTTATCTTAAGAGCTTTAAAGTGACAGCATATTTTCAGTTTGAACAGACCTAACCTGAGTGTGTGTGTGTGTGTGTGTGTGTTTGAAGTACCTTATTTGTGGTGTCTCTGACAGTGAATGTCCGCAGTGTGTAGTAAGCGAGGGTCTTGCTGCTTTTCAGGGTCACCTGGTATGGGCCATATTCCTCCTGGTTCTCCTCTGGCCAGTACTGGTCACATTTTGTCTGCACAGACAGAACAAGAGCAGACGACCAAGAGAGATGTGTAAGACAACAACGAGCACACCATGATATGAAGTATTTCAACAAAACACCTCCAAGATTAGAAAACTCAAGGTTGGTCTCTACATGTGATGCTGAAGACAAAGATAAATACTAAATATAAAATCAGATGAAATTTTATCGGGTCTGTTTGGATCTGGTGGCTGAAGTGGAACGACTGCCTACCCGTCCTTTCTCCTTGAGGTTGGTGATCATGACAATAACTCCAACATTCTGCTGCCAGATCATCCTCCAGAAGTCTTCCCTGCCCGCTCTCAGAGGGCCTTGAGCTGCGATGTACGCCCTCGTTCGCTCATAACCCTGCAGAAGAAATCGGCATTTAGTAAACGCTGCATGTAATGTGCAGCATGCATCAGAGACAAAAACACACTTACATCCACAAAGTTAGCGTTGATGTAGTCCCCACATTTCCCATCTCGGTCCAAACTGTTGGAGAGTTTCACTCTGCTGTGGTCATCTGGGAGAGGAAAAGGTTCATCAGTTTCATCACTTCCAGATATTACACTTAAACAGAAATGTTGAAGAGAGACGTACAGGCCAGGATGTTGATGTATCTGTTCTTGCTTTTGTTGTCGGGGTGACTGGAGCTGTCGGCAGTGATGCCCATGTCCACTGTGCACGCCTGCACCTCCTGAAAAACAACAGAAAACACAGAGGACTTGGGTTAGTCCCTCAGCGGAGACTAAACATTCTGGCCACAGGAGTGAACATGAAATGAGTCTCTTTATCGTTCATTGTTGTGCAGATGTGGGACAACAGAGTCATAAAACAAATAGTCATTACAAAGACAGCTGCAGAGCTGATTTTAATTTCAAAGATGGATTAATAAAATATGTAAATTGACACTTAGAAGTGTCCTTGGTTCCACCTCAGTTTGGAAATGTGTCCAATAAACTGAGAGCAGCAGAGAAAACCAGCTCTGCCTCAGGGAATGCTTAATAACTATGTACACATTTATATATGATTATATTTATTTGCATGCAAAGAAACAAAGTTTACATCCAGTATCACATCTGACATACAAATGTCTACAACAGAGGGTCAGACATGGGAGATTTCGTTTGAAACAAAGCTCTGGACTGGGCAGGGGTGTTACTGTAGGTGTCTTACCTCATAGGATTCTTTGACAATCTAATGGAGGGTGGTGAGGATGCAGAAAGCACGACGATGGTGGTGGAGGTGGTGAAAGGAGAGTGGGAGGGAAGGGGGGGCAAGATGAGAGACAGACAGACAGACAGACAGGCAGACAGACAGGGAGTCAGTGCAGGTACAGGAATATGGGGTTCAGATACACACAGAGAGGCAGTGCTAAGTGGGAAACACACTGATGTTCCCAGCTGAGATGTGGACTTGAACCATGTCAGCCATATCCTCTTGTTCTACACTCTGAAATATTCAGATTGTATGGATATTCCTAAAGAGCTTGTGTGTCTCTTCAGGACAAGCTGTGATCTGCCGACATGCTGCTTAAGTTTTGTTTTTGTTTTTTGTGATTGGTGTAAAATGTAGGTTGGATGCTGCAGCTACTGAGCAAAGCACTGACAAAACTGGTGAAAACACACAAATTATATGGGACAGGGATACTTGAATTCATCCTAATGGAGTTTCATGCTAAGAAATGTCCTGCAGATGTACCTGTTGTTGGAACTAGCCCACAAGCTGCTCTAAAATGTGCAAGATAAGTGAGTGCTCCTCAAGACCTTTCTAAAATGCAGATGAAAACTTTGCCAGCCTGACAGCTTGTGAGAGGAATGCTTTATGGATCAAAACCTGCCTGTCAGATAGGAAGTCCCATCTTCAGTTTTGCCTGTTTGAATGTGGAGTGTGGAATGAGAACCAAGTAACACTGCCGTGGTTAGTACCAAACACTCTTCCTGCATACTGTTACACAACATGTGTCTCGTCGCTGTGCTGAATGATAATCCTAATCCATGATGTTAATAGAGATATGGAAGAGCATTAAGCAGCTGTGACAAATGAGGTACTGCTCACGTACACACATGAAGTAAACTACAGGAAGTAATCCATTTGTCTTGATGCTGTTTCTATTATTATTTTTTATATCTTGTGGCTCTTTATGTTCCCCTTGTGAAAAATGTCCAACAAAAACAATCTTTAACACACCTCGAACTCCTTGGAGAAGGTGTTGTTGGCGTGCAGCTCCATGATGTGCTTCACAAACTGCTTCACTGTCAGCGGCTCGTGACCGTCTGTAACCAAAGAGTAAACATGTAAGTGTGTGTTTAACATTCCCAGCCCAGTAGTTTTTTAATAGGGGCCTATGAGTGTGTGTGAGCGTGTGTGTGTGTGTGTATGTGTGTGTTACCTGTAGCCAGCAGCATGGGTGTAGATGGAGCAGATATGACTTTAGGAGAAGCGCTGTCATCTGGGTAGAAATTAGCCGCCTGGAAACAGTTTCTGTGACACAAACAAATCAGAATCTCAGTCAAGTACACAGGTGAAATGGATCCAGACAGATATTGATTGTGTGTGTGTCTGTGTGTGCATGTACCTCCAGTAGATGAGTATGCCCACCAGTACCAGCAGACAGAGGATGGTGAGAGTGGAGACGACAGCCAGAGGAACGACTGTCCTCTTCTCTCTCTCAACGCCTCCGACCAGACCCACTCGAGACTCGTGGCTGCTGTTGCTGCCCTCTGAGAGGAGGAAATGGAGGGGGTGAGTGTCAGAAAGCACAGAGACAGAAGGAACAAGGAGACAGAGATAATGTCAGTGTAATCATTTGTGATTGTAGATTATAGATCCAATGACAACTCATGATCAGATTTTGTAAATGGACGCTTTCCTCAACAGCTGTTTCCAAATTCAAGATGTATTTATATTAGTGATAAACATATATCTATCAGACTAAACCCTGGACCTACACTGGACCTTTTGTGTTTTTCATAAGTTTCATAGCCACTAGTTTCTCCTTCATGCTTGAACTGAGAGGGAGCGGCGAGATGAGGTTTTCAGTTGGTTGCAATCTGAAACATCACCACTAGATGGCACTAACATCTACACACACTAGACCTTTAATCATCCACATCCATCACAATGTATTTCCAACTTGTTTTGATGACATCTAACACAACAGTGATTTCTCAGGTTTCTGGTCCCTTGGGGACAGTACAAGGTGTAAACTCAACACTGACAGTCTTCAAGTGTTCTTGTTCCTCATCAAGTTGCTACAATGAACTTGCATTCATTTACATTATTGGACTTTAGGTCACTTCAAAGAACCTGACGTCCCGGCTGCTTCATTCTGTTCTGTAGCTGTCGTTAACTTTGTGTGTCTGCCATTTGGAGCTGGGCAGGAATATCATGGGTTCATACGAGCTGAGGTTGAGTGAGCTGGAAAACCAAATCACAAAAGCTGAGGGGAAGTGCAGAGTTGGATGATGATTCTCTTCTTTCTCATTACATACATTTCATCCTCTGTCGCTGTAAAAATATTGATTATGTTGCCACCAGAAATAACAGTGTAGTCTGTAATCATAACTGTATAGTCAAAACAGCAACCTAACTCAAACTATGTAGCATTGACTTGTGTATAGAAATATGCCTGTGAGAGCGAGAAGCATTCAGTCACAGAGAAGCAGAGGTGAGGAAATGATGAGCGTTGAGAACATTTACCTTCCATCTGCTCCTCTGAGGCCTCGCTGCCATCTGTCAGTCTGTGCAGAGGGACGAGACGCCCCGGCACAGCATCAAACAACAACCTGTCCATACTTGAGGACTTATGCACGCTCTCTCTAGTTACAGCTGTTTCACTATCCTCTTTAGCGCCTCCTTCGAAGTGTTCCTCACTCCCCAGACCTCCATTTCTGTTACCATCACTGTCTCCTTCTCTGTTGTCCTCCAGTGAGTTATCCAATCCAACAATTTGACTGTCAAGACTTGCGTTTTGACCCTCTTCATCGTGTCCATCAATATCTCCATTTTCTTCACTGCTGCCAAACAGTGGGAGCTCTGCTGTTGGTTTATCTTGACTGACAGACGGCTGTAGTCCATCTCTTCCTTCAGATACAACTTTATTGCCGTCTTCACTTCCATCACCTTTGGCAACACTTTCCTTTTCACCTACAGTTTTGATACTTTCTTTTTCATCACTGTATTTCTTTCCTTTTCCCTTTCCATTGTCCCCTCCATCTCCTCCACCCTCCCCAGAACCATGGATATCCTCAGGCCAGCTAAACACTCCGAAATTGGACTCAATTTCATCCCCACTACCGGTTTCAGTGTGTGTTATCTTTCCTACTACACTTTCACTCTCCTTCTCCTTCAACATGTCACAACCTGCTGTGCTATCGAGCTGTCTGGCACTCTCATCTGTTTCACCATCCACTTTCCTTACTCTCTGAATCCCAATGTCCTGTACGCCTTCTCCTACGTCTTCCTCACCACTTAGCTCACTTTCATTTCCCTCCATATCTTTCTCTGCTGCTGTTTCACACTTTTTCTTGCCGCTTAATTTGCTTCCCGTCTCATCTGTGTCATCATCTGTTTCACCATCCACTTTAATTCCTGTTGCTCTGCTCTTTTTCCCAGTATTATCCACCTTGAAGGTAATAGTTGAATTTGGAATAGTAGAAAGGTCAGTCGGGATTGTGGTGACTCCATCAAATTCCTGATCTAGCCTGTTGCCAAGTCCAGAGCCTGATCCACTTCCCTCTGCTGAAATGTCTTGGTTGGACTCTTCTGAATTATAAGGAAGTAACAAAGTCAAATCTTTAGAGTCAAAGAAAGAGTCTTCTTTATGTCTATGTGTGCTGCCTTCCTCCTGATTGTCAGCATGTGGAAAAATGCTCAGACCATCTTGACTGTTATCATCAGTTTGAAGCTGAGAAGTATTTGGGGTATTTCCTTCAACTGTGTTTGTTTCTGATAAGTTGATTATACTCCAGTCATTACCAGGTAGCAGAGATGGGGAGGACGCAGTGATGAAGTGATCCTGAGAGCCCAGAATGCTAGAAGAATTGTCACTATGATAGATAATGCCTGTCCTCTTATCTTCAGGCAGGGTTGGAGATGGACGGAGACTGTCTGTGTATTCATTAAAAAGCTTGAGCGATTCAGGTGTGATGCTGAATAAATCTTTAGCTGAGGATCCCCCTTCTGGGACAGAGACTGTGGGGTCTGCAGGGTCGATGATCCCTCCACTAAGAGTGTTAGGTGGGTTTGTTAAGCCAGAGGACTGATCAGTGGTTGAATCCTCAACTTTGGACGTAGGCTTATTTACTGCAAGAAAAGCCAAAGTAAATGTCTGAAAGAAAACATCCATGTAAAATGTGTTTATCACACCAAGAAAGGTGGAAGAAAAGGTGAGAACTGAACTTCCTAGATACGTTGCACATGGCGGTTTGACTGAAGTTGAATAATTCAGACAGAGGTGAAGAATCTTCACTCAGCAAAGGCAGAGTTTTCAAGTCATCATCATGCCCATGCCGCAGACAAAATAGAAGAGAGGCAAGAATATGTTCATTGAGTTCCTGAATGAAGAGATGTCATAAATCAGCTTGGTGAAGAAGACGCACAGATGAGGCTTCATCATGAAGTGAACCCTACAATCCGTGAGAAGGACAGAAGAAGAAACAACCACCAGAGAGCGCTGTCGAGCCACAAAAAAAAGAAAAAAAAGCAGACCCAGAAGAGGAATCCCAAAAGTGGATGTTAATCACCAAGCTTGAGTGGAATCAAGTAGATTACACAGATATGAGCTCACGTGGAGTCAAACATGCTGCAAGAATCAGAGCATGAAGCAGCCTCTGACGCTAATCACTATCACTGCCAGCTTACTCTTTGACCATTACCACCACCAGCTTTATCTACATCACGCCACCGAGATCGCGGAGCACAGCAGTGATTAGACAAACAGCAGTGGGCGATTAGAGGAGACAGGCAATCATCCACCGCAATTAAGTCCAGCTGTCGACCCACCACACAAAATATTTCTACCACTTATGCCAAGCTGCTGTGTAAATTATAAATTCATAGCCACTTTTTATAGTAATTAGCATAAATCACACTGTATTTGATATATGCTTATAGAGCTTGTGTTTAGGTCTTTCATCTTACCGTTAAACATGGGCTGGGTTGTGTGTATCAGCACCCTGAGCAGAGAGGAGGTGGTGAATGATTTGTAGACTGACTCAGCGAGTGTGTTGCTGGCGGTCACCGTCCTCCCTGTGATCCAGAGGGAGGAGGGGCTGGAGGGAACTGAGGTGGTGGTTTCTGGTGGAGGTTTGTTCGTGGGGGTATCGCTGTCTCCAGAGGCCACTGGGGACACTTTGTCCACTTCATGACCTGTGGGACACGACGCACATTATGATGATGTGATGGGACATCTGTTGAGCCATAACATGACTCATGATGACTTCTCATGGCATAATGTCACAACATGTTGTGACATATGAGACACAAAATGATAGATGATCTGACATGCCATGACGTAATGTAATGTGGGATGTCATGTGAAGTAATGAGGCATCATCTATATATGAAGTTTTTATGATTATATCATACCACTAGCCTGCATCACCTTACAAGACAACACTAATTCAAGAAGGCAAGCTCCAGAATGCATTTTAAACTGATACAGTCCAAAAATACCAAAAAAATTTGAGTAAATACCAATTAAATTGTACATTTTGCTTAATTTTCTGGGCTTAGAGACAAAATGATGCTATACTTCATCATAAGTAAACAGCCTCTCACCAGCCATTTGTTCGTAAGGATTACATGCTAAGCAGCAGCAGCTGTTTATATCATGTATTTCAAACATTACATTTAAATTTTTAAATTGAGCTATAGAAATGAAATGTGTTGGTGTTAATCTGGGCAGAAACAGTGGCAAGCGTCCAGAATCTTCTACCTATTCAAATATTTATGAGCTGAAATTCCTCCCTGGCACTGCACAAAGAGCTGCAGCAGCACCACCAACCAGAGATGTTTTTGGCAAACGAGTGCCGAAAAAAGAAAAAAGCTCTTCCAAACAAATCTGACCTGGCAACACAGCAGCAGCAGCAGCAGCAGTAGCCGCGGCAGCAGCAGGCACTGTTGCCGCAGAGGTGGTGGTTTCTGGTGGAGAGTTGTTGACTGCGTCTTCATAGAAAACATCTGTGACTTGGATGTCCTCCACGGAAGGGGTGAAGAAGTCCGACTGGGGAGATGAGAGGCCACTCTCGACGCCTTTGTCTGGTGGACCGTGATCTCTCGACTGCAAGCAGAACAGGCATTACACAAATGACTGTTTTTCCTTGGATGAAGTACAGGTGACAAATGGCACACAAAATCGAAAACCTAAGTTGCTCAACCAAAGATTTGTCTGTTTCAAGATTTATTATATTTAATCAGGTTTAAGGATGACGTAAAGACACAGAAAAATGTGTTCAGTGGACTACCTGATGTGACAACACTGACAACGAGGCCTCCTCTGTGATTTGTCGGCGGACTGTCGGCTGGGTGGTTGTACGAGCCACTGGGAACAGGAAGCCCGGCTGCTCAGTTAGCTCAGTCACCCATATTGCACCATTGCCGTCAAAACCTGCGTTAGTGAATGGCCTGTTTGTCGGGCTCCTCCGGTCCTCATCAATCCAGTTCTGATCCATATCATCGGGTTTGGACTTTCCTCGGCTCTGTTTCTTTTTCACGTTCTGGCTGAGCCGAGTTTTCTGTAGAACGGCAGACTCAGAGGGAGTTTTTGGGGATGACCGGTTCTGATTTTCTGGGTTGGGCTGGTTCTCCTGGTGTGTTGGATGGTTTTGGTAAACCCTGGTCTGCTCCACTGGGATCTCCTCCACGGGGCTGTGGTCCTCTGGAGACAAATCTACCTGATTTTGATTCTCTGGTTTCTCCCATCTGGCTTTAGATGAGATCTACCACAAAAGGAAAAAGCACTTCTGTCACAGCATGTGTGGTTCTGTAATGTGTGTGATTATGGGGGCTCTGTTAAGAGGGAACAAGACATGAAAGGATTTTACTGCTATTGCCGCTTCCTCTTTAAAGTGCAGTCATCCTGTTTACTTCTTCAACACTGAAATGAACTGATAATAAGACACAAAGTAATTTCCATTAATGCGGTGTGGAGGAGCGCAGGCATGGCAGCATTAGGGTTTTATTTCAGGGTTTTTTTTAATCTCTCCTAAACATGCTGGAAAGTCCCTGACAACCTTTTGCACCAAACACTCAGTGACAAGCCTCTACTGACATAATTACAATCATTTGCATAATAATTAGGTTCACTGATATGACTGAACACAGGGCAAACTTCATCACTACAAAATAATTCAGCTAAATGAATGCCAACATGAGAGGTGTCAGGTCCTACCTCCCTGTAGCCTTCCAAGTCTTTTGTGACAACGTCAGGATCTGGATCACTTTCTACAGAGAGGAACAAGGAAACACTGTTGACTGCACCACTTAAAATATATGCTCTTGTTTTGTAGGAGCTTTCATGTGTGTGTGTTTGTACCAGGGTCCTCTAACGGCATGTCCACGATAATCTGGTCACTCCATCGTCCTCTGAGTCCGTTGGTGCAAACAGCCACCACCTGAACCACGTAGCTGCTGTTGGACAGCAGGCTGGGGATGATGGCACCCTGTAAAGTGGTAGTTTTAATTAAATTTTTTGTCTGATAGACACACACAACCCTGTTAAGAGGAGCTTGATGTTCACCACCCCTGATGATGCAAACGTGTTTTTTTGAGTTTTATTTGAACTGGGTGTTATTTCACACTGATGAGCCTACAATTGATGACGTGGGGGGGGCAACAACATGCAAGTCTTAAAATAATAAATATTGTCCCACCATGAGTTTGTATTTGAGTTTTTTAAAATTATCCTATAAATATATGATCTATTGTAAAACAAAAATATATTACCTTTATAACCTTTAAAAAATAAATACAAACACAAAAAAATGTAAAAACTCAGCAAACACACTGAAAAACAACACAAAACTACATGAGGAAAACACACACTCATGCAGACATACATAAATACACAAACGCGCGCGCACACGCACACACACACACACACACACACACACACACAGATAAAGCTGGTCACATTAAGGGATGCTCAGTGACCCATTAAGAGGCCAAAATTGATTGTCACTATCAATCAATCAGTCAATCTATATCCTAACAGCAATCAGAATGTGGCAGTGACAGATAGACTGTGATTTCTACCTATTTATTTTCTACCTATCTATGAGTCAAATCCTAATTTAAGTGCTATAATTTGAGTGCTGAGTTGGTGTGAAGAGATTCTTTCATACCACATCCTGGTCCCCGTCTGTCCTGTACTCCTGCTTGCTCTGGTCTCGGCCCTGCAGCCTCTGGTAGGTGACAGTGTACCAGTCGATGGTTGTGTCGTAAACCGCGCGGGGACGCTCCCACGTCACCACGATGGTCGTGTCGTTCTGGGCATCAGCCTGGACGTTCTCTGGCTCCGAGCTGCAGGCTAAAAATGACAGAGGGAAAAAGAGAGGGCAAGATGTAAAATGTGGATGAAGCAGCAATCCCAGTAGAAAACTCGAAAGAAAGAGAAGAAAAAACATGAAAGGACGAGGTACAACTGGACATCTAAAGATGAACAGAACAGTGCAAATTCTCACATTAAGTTTAGTATTGCCAAAGGTAACTTGATGTTAATCGACTGTACAGAAAATGGAAGAAAACAGGAATACATTTTAAAAAGCCGAGCTCAGGAGGTGAGCGAGGCAATGAGTGGGAGGTGTATGCGTGTGTGTGTCTGCATGGTTTCATGAATTTATTACAGTCAAAAAGACCCTTTTCTGAATTTCTGAATACTTTATTTCAATTTCAAAAAGAGCTGCAAAATAAATTGCCTGTGCTGAGACGAGCAGGGGCGCTGAACTACAAAGTCGAGCTCCCTGGCAACCCAAAAGACCCACTTTACTTGAGGGTCGACTTTAAAAGGATGGAGAGTTGTGAATTATATCTTTTGATGATCATGACTAGGCTGACCTTGGAGGAGAGTGTTACAGCTACAGAGGAAGCAGACGTTGAGCAATATTTTTCAGTCATGGCAAAAAATAAGACTAATGATGTAATATTTATATTGATCCCTGAAGAGGGATTTCAATTTTCTCCACCATGCTGCCCAAACTGTGGTATAAATTAGGCAAGTGCAAAGATTTAGAGCTTTGGAGAAGTGGAGACTCTGGGTTGAAGTCTTTAAAGCCTAATATGGAAGAATTATTTAGAGTACAAAATCATAACATGCTGTCTCTGCTGGGACTAAAGAGTGCTGTTGATCTATACCAGTGTCTCAACACTTGACTGGAGAGACCTCTGCCTGTGCAAACTCACTTCCTGTTTTCCGCTGTATATGATCTAAAACTCAATGTGAGCAGGCAGGTAATGGTACGTGTACATGTTGTTGACATATTTTGCAAATGTGAACCCAAACGCAGCAAAAATAATGAAAGAAGCAACCGAAGCTGCAGTCGTAGCACAGTTCTCAGCGCTCCGCCTGGCAAATTGTTGGATGGCCTGTGGGCGCTGAGCCCACTCCCATGTTAAAACAGGCTCAGTGCAGAGAGAGGAGAGGACTAAGACTAAAACTAAGAACTGAGAGCTGAAGTGAAAAAAGACTTAAAGGCAGCAAAAGGGGTCAAACGATGCAAATCAGTTCTTTTAACTAAACCCAAAGACTTTCAGTTTAGAAGGATTTAACAGAGAAGAAACGTCTCATCAGTCGTTTAAACCACAAAAAGATTTGCTGATTATTTTTCTGTCAAAAATGACAAAAACAATGAATCGACCAACTCAGTGGTTCTCAAACTTTGTTCTTTCTCCTATAAAAGTTCACTCCCGCTCACCCATCAGGATCATTCATTAACAATAACTGGGAAAACAAATAAAAAAAGGATCCTTTTGTGAAATAAAGGTCAGCATGGTAGAATCATGAATACATTAATCTTATTCACTCCTCCCTTTTAGATCATATTCCTTCCCTGCTCATATTTCTTTCGTTTATATATATTTTTTTACATTTACATTTTTTCATTCAGGTGCATCCTAAACCAGTCATAATCATAGAAACGGCGCTGGACCACCTTTTGGCTCATTTCCTTAAGATGCCAGGTCACGAGTACATCATAGATTTAAACTTAGTCTGTAGCGAATAAAACAGGCATCTGTCTTTGCTGTCTATATACAGTCTATATACCGTGTGTTTTCCTGTGTTTACAGAAGTTAACATGAAAGTGAAGTGACAGAATGGGAAATGAAGTGAACTACTGAATTTAAATGGACTGAAAGGACTTAAATGGAGATAAAAGTATGAAATAAACTTCTTGTCTGTGTGTTTGATGACGTACTGGGTGTGAGCACGTCTTCCACTCCGGTGTACGAGGCATACACCTGACCCATAAACTGTTGCTGCTGCTCCCTGAAGTTGTTCTGCAGGTAATCCGTCAGCATCACGTATCCCGCCTGCTCCATCGTCATCACCTCACAAAACACCTCCAACTGAGTACAGAGAGAAGGGAGAGGATGGGGAAACAGAAAGTAGCAACTGAAACAAAGAAAATAAACATGTGTCTGTTGCATCTTCCACGTTTCTGCACAGTTGCCAACACTGATGTTTGTGAGTGTGTGTTTGTTTAAGAGGTTTGTGTCGGTGCCAGGCGGAGGCAGAGACAGCGTGGCTCTATTTTTGGTTTGCCACAATGTGCCGATGTCATGCCTTGCCATCTCTGTTTCAATCATGCAAACAGATTAACACACACGCACAAATATGCACACAGAATATACACACAATCACTTCCATGATTTCATTCCCTCTCCATTATTCTGTTACATAATTGATAGTTATTACACAGATGGTTTCATCCAAAGTCGCCGCTCCTCAGATGTCCTTAAAGATCTCCAGCCTGGAGTAATGCTTCAGGAACGTTACAGTGTCAGCTTGTGTTGTTGCTGCATGATGGGAATTTTTTTACCACATTGTGCCACAACAAAAACTCCATTCTGTAAGCTCACATTTTGACTAAAGCTGTCACATTGCATCCCCTCAATGTGACATTTTGTTTTGGATTTTGTGCGCAGATGTCAAAGACAGCTGACCTGAAATCAGCCGCAAACTACAACCAGACACTACAGGCAGCAGTGAAGCTTGTCTAAACTCAAAGCCAGTGGAGGATGTTTTTATATAAGTGAAAATAACAGCATAAACTTTGTTTTTCGTTATTTGGAAAAACTTTACGACTATGACTGCATGTGTCTGATGCGTAAAGCTTGCAGGCTTTCATCAGACGTGTGTGTGTGTTAGAACCCACTGACCTGTGTTTCTGATATGGCCACGGTGTGTTTAAAGATGATCCATTCTACTGTCTCAGAGCAGGGAGGTGCAGTCAGTGAGCCGTTGTAGATGTAATATTTATCTGTGTTATTAGGCAGCAAGGACCGCAAGGTGAAGGCTTCCATCGACCCGCTCTTACCTGGTGAAAATAGAGGTCCATCAGTAACAAAATGTGACAACAAATGCACGTTTGGTCCAAGTCTGTGAGACCAGCTGGGACCAAGCATGTTTAAAATGTCAGACTGTACGTGAGCCCTTGATATGCATCATCAGGAGCCTTTTAGAATTTCATGATTTAGGAGAGAAAGGCTTTTTTTATTTTTACTTCATCGTTCTCTCACTTACTGAAAGTACACTGCTGTCACTCAAAGTTGTTGGTTAAAATGATATTAAATCATACATATGCTTAATTCTAGCTACTAGTTCTGTTGATGGGACTTTCATTTTGAACACTAATGAATTGGACAACACTGTTTCAGTTTAAGCTAATGTCTAATTTACTATCAGTTAGTAAAATGTCTTGGTAACATCTCTTTGTCAACATTATTATGTTTTAAACAAAAATATTCTCCTCAACGTGATCATGTCTTTGTCTTTTTTTGCAGAAGATCATCTGTTTGTTTTCATTCTGTCACCAACTTAACTCAAGATACATTATCTGTTGAGGACAGATGTTCTTTTTAGCCAGTGATAGCTCAGAGGTAGTACTGTGTGTAGGGACGACCTACCAAACCTGCTGACAGTGTTGACAGCGTCTATAACACGACTGAAGTCCTCGTTGTCTTCCAGGCTGATCTGTGGAAAAGAACATGAGCTTCATAGATAGGCAATAATACACATTTGTTTTAATCACTTTACTTTGAATCATTTCTCAACAGCTGGACCTACGTCAAAGAGCACAGCCAAGGCAGCGATCCTCCCTCCTTCTCTGATAGCATCGTCCAGACTTTGGAAATCATCTGGATCGTAACAGTAGATCTGCATCTGAACAAGAGTCAGGAAACAGCTCGGTTATCTGAGCTCAGGCTTCACCGGCAGACAAATGTGTGAACAATAAAAGATGGACGCAGACGCTGCGTACTTCTGTACCTCCAGAGGGTATTTCATCCCATTCAGGCTGTGTTCAGACCCATCTGACGTTGCGTTGCAGCGCCCCCAGTGGAACGTGATTCTACCAACACGGAACCTGGAGCTCAGCCCTCCTCCACTCACAAAGAAGTCCCCTTCCACACTGATGGACACTAAAATACACACACAACAGTTAGTCCAATGATCACTTGTGAGTAATTTAAGAAAATTCAGACTGTCAGGTTCAAACTTTTCCATCAACGGGCTTAATCATGTTATGTCAAAGCTTTACTTGCAACATAACAAGGCTGACAAGGCTTTCAGTCCTCAGTACTCAGCTGTGGTCAGCTTGGCCTCCAGGCTAAATTTCAATCTTTTGGCTCTGAGCAACTGGCAAGACGTAGATTTTTCACAGTGAAAGCGAAACTTTTTTGGCTGCTACATGTTGAATATGTTAATGTGTTCATGCATCAGATGTGGATTCAAGCCTAACTGATATATCTCCAGGCCTTTATTAGCCTACAGGACAATAAAAAAAACAAACTTTGGACAATTTAAAAATATTTATTATGTTCTATTTGTGTTGCATGTAGTACAGAGCAACATTAGCTTTCTTTAGTTTTCTTTCATTAGCTGCTAGTGAACAGTAAAGTCGGAGGCCAGAAAAACAATGCTGAAAGATGCTAAAACGCCTCATAGAGGTGAAGAGATCTGCAGAGTCGAGTGATTATTCTCTGCAATAATTCCACAAGTGACTCTTCACACGGCACATCCATTACTAAATGTGTTGTTTATTGTTAAATACTGATGATAGGATCTTTAAAAAGGAAACTATGTGAAGAAAAGACAATACAATCTTCTCAAATCCACTTAACCGTGTCTTATTAAAATACATTCACTCATAACAAGACATAACATTCAGTTTAGTGAGACTGTGCAGGCCATATATTCTTTTTATGATGACATCATGACAGCTATGCAATATCTACTTTAATATGCAATTTCCTCACCGACTCCACAGCGAAAAAATGATTCATTAAAGACCATTAATGCACACACACTGTAGGCTGTATTGAAAAGATGGTGATGATAGCTCAGGCAGCTTTCATTTGTTTATCAGGCCAGACATCACTGCACACGCTGCCTTTCCTCTCACTGTCTCTTCACGTCGTCCTCATTTCTCTCCCCGGCTTTCTCCCTCTAGTCTCTGTACACATTTCTATCTCTCTACATCTCTCTCTCTCTTTTGTTGCCTCTTTTCTGTTGCTCAGTTTCATCTCTGCCTCTTGACATCGATCTTCCGTCTCTCTCCACATGATCTCTTGGTAGTGCTATCCCTCTGGTCGCATCTCGGTTATTACTTGGTCTCTCCCTCCTTCCCCTCTTTCTCCTTTAAATCCTCACTGCTTCTGTCTCTCATTAACCTTTGAGTTGCGAATCATTTTCTTTCTTCATCTGGAAAGTTAAGCTTCTTTCCACATCTAGGGATTAAAATGTTGTGTTTTACAGCACCAGAATAATGTCAAAATCATTTCCATAGTTTGACTCTGCTGCAGACTGTATCTTCCTCCCCTGGTTGCTGCTTTAATATGAGCTTATGTGGGATGAAAAAGAAAAAGCCTACATGTCACTAATCAACAGAAACAGCTTGTTGTTTGATTTCCTGCAGATTGGCATTGCAAACATGACTTCTTTGGATTGAACTGGAAGAAATCTTGGGGAAAAGATTTAGATTGTGGCCACAGTATGCTTTGGGCTGATAAGATTTACCTTCCAATGAGAGGAGAGGTATATAAGAAGAATATCAACATACCAGTCTTCCCATTGTTGTGGATGGTGCTGGACTCTGCTGTCAGTTTGTCCCAGCCTTCGAGCTGCAGATTCTGGTACTGCAGCCTGACTTGGGTAAATAACTCGTCGACATCCAGAGGAGATTGCCTGGCGCTATTACAGGACGGGTATTTTTTACCCCAGTTCCGCTGGTTCAGGGTACCTGCATGAAAATGACAGAGAGTGGCAGATAAATGAAGAGACTTCAAGGACTTCTGCTCTGAAAATGTCAAGCATTTTTACAAAAACAATGTCTTTTTTCATCTGTTGTCCTCAGAAAATCTTGAAGTGATCAGTGTTTAGGGTGTAAAACTGTAAAATTCTGAAGACGACCAGTTATCTAAGCGTCTTAAAAGGTTCATCTGTACGACAGGTTTAGTAATGTGTATTTTTGTTTACAGGCAGTAGAGTGCAGTAGCTCTAACAAGGCCAGATGGTCAAACTGTAAATAAATATTACTGGTCAGCCTCAGGTCACACTGCTGTTGTTAATGCATGAGCGCATATCTTGTATTTTGTGTACTTTTATTCTGTGAATTGCGTTTTTATTTATGGGTGAGAGTGCACAGCACGAAGTCTGTCTAAACGTATTGATACAGTGTGGGTGTGTATTTGTGTGTTTTAACAAGGCTTTTCACATGAATAATGTAAAAGAATATGAGCGGCGCAAGGACAGGCAAAGTTTGCAGCCAAACATGCAACACAAAATCCCCGACCAAAACAAGATGAAAGAAAAAGCAGAGAGATAAATGATTTTTTATTTATGAGTGCATGTCTGCATGTCACACTAACTGCTTTTACGGCTACTGAGGTGACGTGTGTAAGCTTTTTTTCTTTTTTATTTCTGGGCATATATATGTACTCTACCTTCACATTTATTGGCATGCAGTGTGTGCTGCGTTTGAAATATTAATGCACATGTCTAAGTTACCTGCGAACACACTGAACTGCTGTACATATTCGTGTGCAAGCATGAGCAGCTCCGTGTCTTTGCATGAGTGAATGTGTTAATTCACAGTGAATGCATATTCATCTGCTCTTAACATTTAGTCGTTTCCTGCAGGCAAGTCTCAGAATCCAAACTGCATTTATTATACTGACTAATATTTTAGTTATGAACATAGAACGCTGACAAATAATGTAATGTATGAATGCAAAGAAAGTATATGTGATTAGGATTAGGATGCATTATTCACCATTATTATTAAAAATGTGGTTGTTAAAATGCTCTAATTTATCTGTGCAGAGCAAACACTAGATAATGAAAATATATCACTGGACACTGCTTATACTGTGTGTGTGTGTGTGTGTGTGTGTGTGTGTGTGTGTGTGTGTGTGTGTGTGTGTGTGTCTGTTTTACAGTACACAGCACAGACAAAAACACAGACAAAGGGTCTAATGAGGTCAGAGCAGATGGTTTAACTGTAACTGGTCACACATGATTTAACAGGTATTGGCTTTACATTCCTTGTTATGTCAGTTGTGTGCGTCGGTTGTGTGTGTGTGTGTGTGTGTGTGTGAGTGTGTGGAAGAGGTAAAGATCTTGTTTAACATAAGTTCCAGTAAATCAATTTCATCTGTGTTAATAAGGTCACTAGTTCAGCAACATCCAGTTGTGTTTTATTTACAGCAGTTATTAACTAGTCAAATATACAACGTCTACGAGAAATAGCTGTTTTGGCTCCTCCTGTAATATTGTGGCTTCACACAGTTGGAGTGATTGTTTTTCACTAGAACCACCTGGCAGACCAAATGAAACCTCACCTTGGACAGAAGATATAAGGAGGATTTTTGTGAGATTATTTTTACGAGCAACGCAGAAAGCCAAACAACAGACAGGTCACATAACAACCGTGAAATGACACCACACACAGTCTGGAATTAAATTCTACTGACAGAAGTCTGATATAATATCCTTCACTCAAACAACAGGCCAGAATACAGGAAAGAGTAGAACCACCATGTTTACTGCAGCATGCTGTCAACCAAAGAGAGCACACCTGCAGGATGTATGTTGCAACCATTACAGCCGTTTAAATGATGTGCTTTATTCTGATACTGAACATTTTATTTTGTTCGAACAGCAAAGACTGTGTACTTTGACATTTTGAGATTTAGTGGGCTGGAAGCAAGCTAGGAGAAAGCAGCTAGCCTTGCTCACTTAAGTGTAAAAACAAGTGGTGGTTAGAAAGAGACTTACATAGTGGAACTATTTCTGAGTTAATCAATGAATTAAATAAACATGATATGTTTATTTAGTGAGCTTTCGAGGTTCTGTTAGGAGTATTTTTGAACAACGTAGTCGGCCAGGCTAGCTGTGGTTTCAGATACATAAGAGTGGCATCAACCTTCTCTTCTCACGTTCAGAACCTGGCTGCTGAGTATGCCTCTGATTGGTTATACCCTTCCAGGCATAGCTACAATGCTAACCAGCACTACGAACTAAAGAGAGTGACTCAGCCATGGCAGAGTAGGAGCAGGTCTTCAAACACAAACTGGGTAAGAGTGTGTTTGTGCCAAACCATCAAGCCACAGCCTGGTGTCATGTGCTATGTAGATTCATGCATGTAATGTGGAACCAAAGTTCATAAGGGAAACTTTTATTCATACAGCACTAGCAACAAACTGACTGGTGTGCAAGTCAATCACAGTATGGTGAGTGCAAAGGACCAACCTGTGTCCTTTAAACCAACTGCCTGGGAACAATTTGAGTTCCCTGTCAGCAACAACAGAGAAAGAGTCGCAGATAAGACAACGATGGTGTGTTAATGTTGCTCCATTGTTGTGCAATGCATAAATGCTTTGAATGTTCAAATATAGTCAAAGTGGAACTAACCAAAAATGTAATACGCATGGTTTATTTTTTATTATTCTATTTCTTTTCAATTTTCATAGTAATAAACAGAAGCTTTTCAGTTTTTTCATGTGTGAGCTAAACAAACAAGAGGTGACTGAAGGGGAATGTTAGAATTAAAAGTCATAACAATATTATGCTCATGTTTGTTTTTACCAAAGCTGTGTGTTTGTTTGCTTCTTGGAGTGTAGCTTTAGTATGACATTTGATGTCTGTATGTTTTATTGAACATCTGTCAGCTCCACATTTTCATTATGACCTATATTCTGTATGAAAGCGCTCATGCAGTCTGTGTGCTGGGCAAATGACAGGGGGCTGTCAGTGTGTCAATGACCACATCTGGCCTCTGAAGCCACATCTGTCAGCGTTACACTCACATACAAACACAAACACACACACACCAAGTTACTCCTTTGATATAATGCTGCCATGGCAACAAGTAGCTGACAGGTTGGAGAAAGGAATAAAAAAATCCCTCAAAAGAGGAGTTTCATGTGTTCATTTGAATCCATAAACACACAGGCACGCACACCCACTCGCTTTCAGTCAAGGAGTAAAGTTTAGACGATTGAATCTGTCAATTACATTTTGTATCTCTGATGAACTGAAGTTGGAACTAAAAGACAAGTAAAGATGTCCAGAAACTTTGTCAAGAAACTTTGTCCTCTGCAGCAGCTCAAAGAGCAGTCGGCTGTTAAAGTGGTCAAGGCAGAAACCATTTACACCTGATGTGCCTGCTGCTCATCTTTTTGTCCCAACAACACCCCCTCGCATCAGATGTGACACGAGAGAGGAGCGTAGAGGACAAAGTGGAGAGGCTGCCGAGGACACAAAGGTAAGAGTGCAAAGAGGAGCAGGGAGGAGGTGAAGAAGAAAAGACCAAAGAGACGATACAAGAGCCAAATGGGAGAGACAAAAAAAGAATAGCTGTAGGGGGTGAGAGGGGGAGGACCGAGGAAGACAGAAAAGAGGAAAAAGGGGGAGAGTGAAAGTGTTTTTCTGTGTACACACACACACACACACACACACACACACACACACACACACACACAGAGGTGTGTTTCATGCAGATATACAAAGAAGTGCACATCGGCACATGTGCGTGTTCTGTCTCCCTCTTCCTGCCTACGCTTACACCAATTAAGCTCCTTTGGATGGCACAAACAAACACACACACACACACACACAGGGCTGATTTCACCCTCTGTGAGAAGGTTCTGCACTGCTGAGCGAGCTAACAGTTCAGAAAACATGCAGGATTATTAAATTGAATAATGTAGGGCTCGACTTTTCTGGGGACTGTCTGCTCCTGTTTGCATCACTGCTGGCAAAAATAGCTGAATTTCTTATGAATATGAATATTAAAAGCAGAGAGCCGGCTGCTGGTTTAGCTTAACGCACAGTGTTTTTGAATTTGCATCATTGTCTGGTCGGCAGGATAAACCACATGCAGTTGAATCATTTAACCTCTTCTCATGTATTCAATGCCACAGTCTTGTTAAAAGGTTTGAGGTTAGTGCTAGTTTAAAACTACTGATTATTTGCATGATTCATAAATTGTTGCTTATCTTTAAATTAACAATTAACACATACGATCACAGAAATGCTCAATCTACAGTCCAAACTCAAACATACTCACTTTAATGACAGAAAAAAGGGCATGGGACTGAATCAACCCACATCTGAGAAGCTGAAACCAACAAATGTCTGCTAAATAATACACAATCATCATTACAGGACTAATTACTGGGATTATTATTCACACAAATAAGAAAGCCTCTAGCAGCTTCAATAATAAACCTTTTTCAGAGCAGACATTACACATAAATGTGGAATTAATTATCTTCATAGAAGCTGCATACCATTTAGTTGTCCCAGTCACAGGGCTCTGGTATTATGCCTGCTGGCTCAGTGGTATGGTTACTGGTACACACTAACTTAATGGAGCAATCACTAATGTTATTAGTAGCCTGTAGTATTCTGTGTTTTAAAAGGGACTGCAACACCCCGCAATGCCAAAGGTGTCAGCGGGCTACTTTTATGTATCCTAGCTAGTTACGCTTGTCTATTTTTTATATTATCAAGTTTCCCCTCTGATTCTTTAATATGTGTTGCAGAGCAAAAGAAGTTTGGCCACCGAAATATTGTAAAAGAAAATGACACATAACATCTCACATATTTTAATGGTGATGGCCAACAGCAAACATGCAGTTTAGCTGCCTAGAGGTAGTGCTAGCCGTGTTGGTCCTGTGGCTCTCGCCTTGGACACTAGTTGTACCTCAAGAGTTTCTTGGTCCGATTTGGAGTGAAAACTGCGGGAACACTTCAGGGCAGAAGAACAGGAAGAAGGTGTTGCTATAGCCCCTGGGGACTCTGGTGACTGCAGATGATGGTACAGTACAAAAAATCACTTTTAAATGGAAAGGGGAGGTTAGGACGCCATGGTCATGTGTTTCAATCAGTTTCTCAGTGTGCAGAAAGACTCTTCGATTATAACACAGCAGAAGTCTGAGCAGAAAAATAAGAACTGTTCCTTTGTGAGATAGGAGTCATTTCTATTCTGCAGAATCAATGTCTATGAATGCATTCATGGGCATGTGCACACACACACACACACACACACACGCACACAGACTGACTGATATGAAAGAGTGCGCCAGAGGCTGACGAAGATCTAAGCTACTAAATGAATCTATTATGAATGGGAGAGAAAGGACTACACACACACACACACACACACACACACACACACACACACACACACACACACACACACACACGCACGCACACACACCCAGCGAGATCTACTATGTTAATTATGGACTGTCACACACATCAGCAGCCGACGTATCTGACAATCAGACCTGTCAGATTATTCAAAAAGAAGGAAAAAAAAAGACCCGGGGTATGAATCAGAGTCCCTGCATGCTCTTCATGTGATCTCTGCTCCGTCTAGACGTGTGAATATAAAAAAAGTCTCTGGAGCGAGAGACGATCGGGAGAAGACTCTCTGTGTGGAGTTAAATATTAAACAATAGCAGACTGAATCTCTGAACTGATTTACTGTTTATCTCATCGTAAACAGCGGAGGCAACTCAAAAATACAGAAGCAAAAGAAATATGCTCCTTTGGCTCCGCCCACTGATGTTTACCTGAACCAATGAGATTACTCCGCCCTATAATTAAATGTCTGTGCATCTTACAGCTCAATCTGCCCTCCTGCGATTGTCATAGAAAAGAAATAGACTGACCAGGTTGGCTAACATGACCTTGCTCTGCGGCTATAATTTTTGGATAATGAGGTCATCTCAGTTCACGGTTGCCTGTCATGGCCGTGTGAACTCATTAACCCGGCCACATACTGGCACAAGCAAGGAGCAAGAAAAGAAAATGGTGGGCCGAGGGTGTGTGTTGTGTGAATAAAGAAGCACACATATACACCTCTGCATCATTACCTCATGTCTCCCACAAGGCTCCAAGAGCAGCCACATTGGCTGAGCGACAACTGGAGCAGAAGAGATGCCAGCCTAAAGTATTTGGTGACTAAGAGAGCGGTTGAGAACATAGTGGGTGGTGAACACACACACAAGTATACAAAAAAAGACAAAACACACACATGAGATGAGAGTAGGAGAAAACAGCTTCCTGTCTGAGAGACACTCGAGGATCAAAGCTGCAGCGTTCTTCTTTTGTCACTGGGAAAGCATCTGCAACAGCTTTTAGACCCTCACGGGACTAAAACCTTCTCATTAAAATTGTGATAATAAAATCAACAAAGGCATGTTGATGTGTACTTACAAGGATTACACTCAACTCAGTCTAAGAGCCTCTAACAGATAACTAGAGATGCATTCTACAGTAATTATGTAATCATACCCACCGCAGAATAAATATAACCGAATGAAGAAGAATGAAGGCTGATATATGGCTTTCAAATGACTGCACTGATGTTGTGGGGTCATATTTGTCAAGTTACAACATTTTCTATAGCCATTAGCACTGTATGAAATAAATCTTGGCCAATTTTGGAGGCAGCAGAAAAAGCCGAGAACACAACACTGACATGACGGACACGATGTGACGTTAGCATTTGTTTGGAGTCAGACTTTATTTGACAGAGATAGCTGAAGAGTGACAGGAAGCCAGGGAATAAGAGAGGGAAGAAAGGGCCACAAGTTGGAACTGAATCCTGGGCGGCTGCTGCAAGGACTGTGCCTTCCTACATGGGGCGCACACTCTACGCCACCGCAATATCTGGGTCTTTAGCTGCTAAAGTAACCATCTTCACTGGCTGATCACTATCTTAGTCAGTCTGCTGGATAGGTAGTATCAGAGAGTGCTATGGCTCAAACAACACTGGATTTGAGAGGTGAGAGTGAACCTAATAGTAATTCAAAGGCAGTGGAACAATATAAACGAGCTGAAAGACACAGAAATGCTCCATGGTGCTTAGGGGAGTTGCAGGGTCAGGTTTTTTAGTGTTTGTCACTACAAGCAACACCTTTCAGTTTAAAGTCATTAGATCTGTTGTTAATGTAAAATACTGATAAGCACAGTATAAATGTGCTCTTTTTGTGATTCTGTGCCAAACCTGGCAGGTTTAGTCACATCTCTAAAATGCTTTTACTTTCTCACTGGCAGGATTATGCTAATCGCCTGTAATTACATCTCATACTGCATAGCACATACATCTTACAAAGCTTGTTACCATAGATACAAAGACAGTGTCAGTCTTTTCATTACGTAGATGACAAACAGACTTTATCGGATCTTCATATTGAAAACAGCATTGTGTCAGGTACTGAAACTAAACCATGATACAGAAAGGCCAGAACATTAGTTTGAAGCCTTATCAGACACAGAAACACTGCACACTGCAGTATAATATGATGAGTAGGGTTGCAACAGGATGAGATTTTCAAAGTACGATAACCCCAATTCAACTCTAGAGCATATAGGGACTAGGAACTGCAGCTACAGTATCTTAGAAACAGATCTTTGATGTTACCATCCATTCATTTTTAAAAACACTGGTGACAGTTACATGTAATGTTTACATGCCCCTGAACGAATAGAAGATTAGTTTAAACTATTGCATACTGATCCAAAATTACCATTTTGACATGGCCGCGATTAGCGTAAATTTTGCATGGAGAATTCTTCTGGGGTTTGGTTAGATGGAGCCGTCACCTCCTGCTGTCTAATCTTAATGATTCTGCTGTACTAATGAAGCGCAGATACATGGTGTTTTCTTGGAAACTGCTGCAGTATTTAACCAAGAGGGTGATCTGATTCTAAATGTGAACATATAAAACCCTTTGTGTCTACCACAGTCAACTTCTACTAATTTAGAACATAAAGACATTGTTTAAGCACAGAATTGTATGAACTTACATGGACAGGCATTAGTATTCATATTAAAAATCTGCAAGAGGATGTGAATGTCGCCCAGAAAAAGCACCAGGGGAATACTGAAGCCTGCATCGCCCCTGAGTAAGACTTAGTTGGAGACCAGGGAGATCAGTAATGAATTCAATATTTTGATTTTATAACATTATTTTTGCTCCTCTGTTGCTGCTTTAATGATAGAAAACAATTAAGTTTAGTCTCATCTGATTTTATCTTCTGTTCTTATTTACATTGTTCTGTGGTAACTAACTCATTGGAAATGGCTTTAAATGCAAATGTTTAAATGTTTCGAGACAATTAAAAACATATAAGTAGCAGCAGTATAATATTATTATGGTATTCCTATAAGGACTTGTAGTTTGTTGGGTATTCTTTGAAAAATGTATTGTGACCCACTGCATTTGCCTGTGGGGGGAAACTCTGGATTATCAGAGTGCACAATTATACACAAACACAAACACATGCACACGTACACACATAACATATGGGGGCCTGGGGCTGTCTTCCAGGTAGAAGGATCCCAGGGAACCCCTGGAGACAAAGCAGACAGGAATGATGAGAACAGCATGGAGGAGGAGAAGCAGGGATTCCTTCACACGCAAACAGTATGGTGCACAGTGTACCTCCAGGCTTAATTTGAACACTTTTAAATACGTTTTGCCATGCTACTAATGCATTTTCATTGAGAACAGCTTAAAAAACAAAGGTAGAAACATTCTGATATTGAATGATTTAAAATCTGCATCAAAAGCTGACATACTAAAAATGTTTCAGATAAGCTGCTCCAGTGCATTTTGTTCATATTAATAGTTACTCATTTTAGTGCCTTTCAGCTCAATGTTTTGGTTTTACAGCATACAACTTTACTGTTTTGGATGTCTCTTATTTGTATTGTAGCATGCAGCTGTTGAGAGAGAAAGACATTCCTCTCAGGAGATGGTAGAAAACAAAACAGAGGTCAAAGGAAAGTGAATACTGGACTGCTCAATGAGCTAGCAAACTTAACATGACTTTATAAGGTGACAATGTGCAGCTTGTTAAACTGCCCCCAAGTGGACAACAGAATTCAATGAACACACACCATACAGCTACAGAGACACAAAAGGCCAACACTTCTAGGGATCAGGTCTTCATAGTGTACAAGGGATTAAATTGGGTTTTTTGCACTTGCACTTCCAGGGCATGAGACCAGCTGATCTGAGAGGAGGCTGGATGTCCTGTAACTGAATATGAACAGACATTTGTGAATTTAAACAGTAAGAGAAGAAACTTTTTGAGACATGCTGAAGGACAGAAATACTTCAATCTGTCTTTGTTAACTTACTAAGATCATTTTGGATTTTTGCTCTGATTTTGTTTTTTAGCTGTACTTTGCAAGCAATTTGACTTGATGTCCTGTATCCTCATGCATTTTGACTTTAACACTCTAATTTAACACTATTATTTGTTAGTCCAGTATTGATGACAGAACACAAAACTAACTGGCTTGTTGTGGAGAATCCTAATTTCACAAAAAAAAAAAAAAAAAAAACTCTGTATGTTCTGTAACTGTTAGTAACTTTAAAATGTATAATAATCAATAAAAATCAAATCAAACAACCATAGTTTGTTTGACGCAACCACTTTGAAAAAGAGTATTGTGATTTTGATGTAGCCTAATTTTAAACTTTCCTCTCCGGCCTCTCTCTTCCTTTCAGTTGAGTTCTTCTTTTTCAACTCTCTTTCTCTCACCACTCACTCTCTCACTCTCCTGACCCCCTCTTTCTATTATTTCCCTTTATTTTCCTTCGCCCTCCCACTTCTGACCCAACCAAAAAGCTGTGCACAGTGCCTCACAATGAAGTGCGTTTCTTTCACATGTTAATGCTTTTACTCACGGCTCAGTGCACAGCACAATGCAAGAAATAGAGCTGCTCGGAAAAACAAGATTGTGGACACACACACACACACACACACACACACATATGTACATGATGTAGGAATGGCTACAGTTTCAATGAATCCAAATGAACTGCCACTGAGTTGAATTCAGTTGTGATGATGAACTTCTAAACCCAACAGAGAAGAAAGAAAGAAAGAAAGAAAGAAAGAAAGAAAGAAAGAAAGAAAGAAAGAAAGAAAGAAAGAAAGAAAGAAAGAAAGAAAGAAAGAAAGAAATTGAAGTTAGAAGACACAGACAGAAAAGAAAAGGCGTTTCCACTTCATTTTGACTGCAGACAGGCTTTTCGTCTGTCATGTCCATTTCACTGCATCACACAAAAAAAAGCTATTACACTTTGTTGAACAGGGTGTATGTGCCCGCGAATTGATTGTGAAGATTTGACAGACGGGAAGAAAACAATCTTCAAGATGAAAATACATGTGAATCTATTGATATTCATGCAGCTTTGACTGATATGAGAAGAGACAAAATCTCACAGCTGTACTGTAGCATGTGAATAAATCTGCCTTGAATCACTGCATTAGTATAAGTCCATTACAACATCTCTCTTCTACAGCTTTCATATTTAACGCTGTAGTAGAAGAAAAGAATACGTTCAACAAATTGGTCATATTGCAATAATCTGATTGTGTTTCATATTTATTTAATACCACAAATGTGAAAGTGTTGTTCAGTTGTTGGGAACAACCAGCTAAGAAAGCATGTATAGTATTTCTTGTCAGTTGTATAAGAAATAATGGTGCAGTATGTATGGTGATTATTCATCTACTGTGCAGAGCTGGAGTCTTTGGCCTGTGTCAGATTTTTAAATGTACATATAAGACTAATGCCATAAAAGTTCACAGACTAAGAAGAAGAATCTTCACACACTTTCTGGTAAATTAAATTTTACATTTTTCTTTCATTCTGGCTCTTGAACACGGTTTCACGTTTTTGAGTGACAGACTGTGACTTAACTGTGTGCCTGTGCAACGGTAAGCTTTTCCCTTTTAAGTACCTGCTGCAGGGCTTCAAACGCTGGATCGGGCAAACCAAGAGAACAGCTCTGCCAACCCCCTTCTCGTTACTGGGCTGCTCAAAATGTTGATATAAGTTATCAATACTTAAAAAAACTCTTAAAAAGTAGTTGTCTCCTTATGATGAGTAAGATCAATAAGGTTTTTTGTGCTTTTCCTGCAGTTACCAAAGTCCTTTATCAGTAAATATATTTGTTTTTCTTCAACATGTGGCTGTTCTGGCTACCCGCTGGGCTGCAACTCACAATCATTTTCATTATTGATTAATCTGTCACTCATTTTCTCGATGAATTGATTTTTTTAGGGCTGTGTCATGTGACGCCAACCACAGAGTTAAGCTCATTACTGTGGTCACCACAGTTTCTCATGTTATTCCATAGTATAGTTTTCAGATTCATTTCTTTTCACTGTTTCTTTGCCCATAAAGACCTGCCCGACTCTGTGTGTGACTGATCGATAAGTCAAAAACACAGACATTAAACATAACAGAGATGCCTTTGTTTTTTCACAGCATTAAGAAAAAAAAGTCCATCCCATCGTATCCATAGTTGTTCTTCATGAAAGCATTAATAAATGATCAAATTAGCCGGCGGTGATGATGGTGACTAATTGACTTATGATTGTGCTCAAGCTATATGTGAACAAATCAGCATCTTCTCAGCTGATAAGCTGCTGGTCTAATTTGCAGTCATGCTATAAATTCAAGATGGTTGGTCAATTAATGACCTCATAGAGGAGGCACTATTATAGACAAGGCTTCTTCTGCCAGCTTCATACAGTAGTATCAGCTTCAGATGACATGTGTCAATTATCGGCAGGGGCCCACTTGGGGTGCAGGTTAATAAGTTTAATAGTCTGTATTTAGCCTACTGTTGACCTGTTGAGCCTGATCGCTCCTCCTGATCCCCCCACAGACCATAAAGAGGCTAATCTCTCCCTCTGGGACCATTACTGTCTGTCTGTGTCCACTCTTTGTTTCTGTTGGACCACAGCTTAGCCCAGCAGGGGCTTTGTGCTGAGTTAGCTGATGTCATCCAACCATATGGTCGGAGGCAGTTCAAGGCTCTCTAATGGGAGATGTTGACAGATAATTCCTTCAATTCATGTGATGCAAAGACTGTTCACACTGACCGCGTCTGTGTGCATGTGTGATGTGACAAGCAGAGACAAGCAGAGGGCAACCCGATGTCTGGGACTTTCCAAGTGCAACATCCTGTCAGTGACTTATGTTTGAACAATTAAGTCATTTAAGAACTCAGAAACCGCTCTTGTGGTTATTACACACGTGTTGTATTGCTCCTTTATTGTTGATGTAGAAAAATTTTTAACAATAAAAATCCTTCTCCTTAAACAGAAAGGGCTCATACTGACCTGAGTACGACCAGTCGATATCGTCTGGGAGTTTCCTCAGGCCTCGGACTAGCGGCTCTGCTGCCACAACTACAGCAGAGAGAATGGGAGAAAGGCTATTAGTGTCACTTTGCATTTGAAAAACACACACACACATGTACAGACTGACAGGTGAAACCGCAAACCAGCTGCTGTGTAACCTTGCCTCACGATGAGTGGCTTTTTCTGTCATTCACAGGATGCATTTCATAACTATGCAGTCTGCCTGGAAATAGACTTCATTCAATAAGAGAGGAAAATGTCCCAATACTGTGCCAAATGTGTGATGTCACCAAGTTTTCTGTGCTGAGAGCCAATCTTGAGATAGCCTGGATAAGAGCAGGCTGACACTGACAACAGGCTGCCATCTTAGCCAGTTTGATTTTAATTGGACCATTCTGGCCATTCTTTCAGCTGCTGCTGCACATGAAGTGACTTGATTGCCTCTACAGCCACGCAGCACCTATAAGCGTTTTTTTCACAGGCAGAAAATGATGCAATACACACACACACACACACACACACACACACAGATGCCCGAGTTGAAGCGACGGCAGAACACTAACCTTTGGTCTCACTAATAGACACACAGGGTACCAATATCATTGGTTATCACCATACAGTGGAGCACTTTGCAGGGTGCAGGATAGAGCTGCATTGCCATTAACACCAGTTTTATCAACACACACGCAGACACAGCTATCTATTTCATGGTAGTAATTTTCACTGAGGACAGCAGAGGAGACAATGATGTATGAAGTCACAGTTGGAGGATTCAGTGTGTGTATCTGTGTGAGTGCTCCTTGCCTAACTGATGATCATACTACCTGTACCTTCACTAATAGCTCTGTGTCCCTCTCGAGCCGTCCTCGCTTGCCCCATGACATCTGAGGACACTGAATAACACACACACACGCGCAAACACACACACACACACAAATGAACTTCTCTCTCTTCCACATGCTATTTCTACTGACGTTTCTCTTTCTGTTTATATCCATGTCTCACTCTCTCTGTTCCACTCTTCCTGCTCATGCTGACAGGAATGAGTCAGTTCTCTTTTTAATGGTCAACATGTTAAGTGATAACAGCAAATCCATGATATCTGTATAAAGCTAAAACATAGCTGCCTAAACAATGTGCCAGCATATTTTCTTATTCTGGGATTTTCAAAGTGAAAAGCAGCTCTTCACAGTTTCATTCTAAATGAATGTATGAAAGTGTAAAAACATTAATGAGTCCACACAGAGCAGCCTACATGTGATCTGAAGTTATGTCAAACACCAACATTAGTCTGTCTTGGCTCAAATGTTGAGTGGGATTAACAGGATAGTAATGATCCCACAGGCATCCAGAAATTGAGCAAAACTTCAGTCGAGTCAACTACAGGAGGTAGGAGGCAACTTTGTCCAGGATTTGTCTGACTTTTAAAACAAATGTTCTAAGCGTTTACTTCGCAGCAGAACAGTGAACTCATGTCAGATGGATAATGTCAGCAACGTTATTAAGTGCTGCTGGTAGGAAAGTACAAAAATGGCAACATTAACACACTCTGCCAGGATTTCACTTCCATTAAGATGCCACATAGTAAAAACATGCGTTTCATGTTTCAGGAGTTTTAGCAGCCCATCAGGGGCCTAGCAGGGTATTGACAGCAGCACTTAAGACACAACCACATTTGTGTGATCAAAACTTATGCAGCCACTCAGACAAACACATTGCACAATGTGACAAAGCCTGTTGCTGAGCTACCCTCTATGTAGAGAAGATTCCAATATCAGACAGATACAGACTACCACATGTTACAATATCAAAACTCATCACTGAACAGCAACACATGAATAAATCAAAAGTATAACAATACATTTATTTTTTGATCTTTCACTGCGCACTGAGAAAACCAAAAACCTCTTCCAGGAAGATGAAAGCCGTGTTGAATCAGATTTAGGTCATGAGCAAAAACCACCATAACCACTATGTTAGGTCTGTCCATGTGGCACAGATGAACACTGTATAATCCTATTGTTTACTGTGTACAGCAGCCAGATTAAAACACTGGGACAGCATACACTTGTTCATATAATTTTATCAATTGCACCACAGTGCGTCCATCTCTTGTGTATCAGCTATAAAACCCTCTGTAACCATGAATATTCAACAAACCCTGATACTGATGCAGCCACAGGGGGATCTCATGTTGTACTTTACACTTTTTTAACTCACTCTTGCTTCTTTCCCCACAGAGACGATGATGCTAAAAGTCAAAAAATATTTTCTTTCATTTCTGCTTTTGGGGGTGTGTGCTGACTGGCTGGATAAAGAGCTAAAAACAGACTACCTGAGAATCAAAAAGGTCTTTAAAAGTCTAAGCAGGGACTCAATTCTTAAACCTTAAAATGAATTATGAGTACATATAATCACAGCTTTCTTTGTGATGCTTCTTCACCGTTAGATGAAACTGATTCTTGACCTTGGGAATAAACTAATAGTCCTTAAAAGAAAAAAGAAAGAAACAAATGTAATGAAGTGGAATATATAAGCACTACAAATGAGAAATGATAAGATTGAGTCTGGAACTACAGAGTCCTACATTGTGCCACACTGCACTGAAAGAAATGACATATAGGGGACTAATACATTATACAGTGTAGACAATTATGGGCTGAGCAGACTGACCTGAGCACATGCAGCTTGTGATCATCTTTCATGTCTGTGTAATATAAGTGGAGGGTGAAAAGAGAGAAGGACTGAAGAAAGAAGAAAGAGCAAAGAGAAGAAACTATTCACAAAAAGGAAATGTGATGAGACAAAAAACAGAAAAACTTAGATACAGACTGTAGAAAAATCACAAGAAAATGCCCAAAGGTCTCCAGTACATCCCTGAAAATAACAATAAACATGGGAGTTTATTTACAGCTTTGCTTCCCAGCGCCATTCAGACCGCCATCTATAAATTCACTGCTTTAAATAATTACATTCATGTTAGCACACAGGAGGAGAAACTGACGAGAGAAACGAATGAAAGCAAGCAAAAAGGAAAGAGTGAAGAATAGAGACGACCGTGGGGTTGTAGCGCCAATAATGGTTCATTAACATCACACTGAGGGATTTTAATCTAATTTGCCCTTGGCATACCACACAACACACACACACACACACTCACACAATACACCCCAAGGATCACTTGTTGTTTCAATGTGGTTTCTGGCAGCTTATTAGACAGAATTTCCATTTGCAAAGGGAAAGTATTTGGAATATTCTGACCTAAAATCGGAAAAGTGAACGACTGAAAATGGATTTAGAATGTAATGTGCATGAGAACTCGATCATCAGAGCGTGGAACATCATTAAAAATGCATTTAAGATGTCTTCAAATGTACCAAACACATTTTGAGATCCATAATAAATCTATGTCAAATGTATTTTCTCTCCATGTGGTCAGTGTCTCATGGCCTCACATGATTGCCCTGATTTATGAAAGCAAAAGGCACAAAAGCAGATGGACCGACAGTCGCCCTTTATTCAGGTGAGAGCTGGCCAAGCCACTTTTTCTGCAGTGATGGATTACACCTCTGAGCAGCTTAATTCAATGAAAATACATAAAGACGGCTGAAGGAGGGATATATGTATATATATGGTGCTCTAAGCTGCTCAAACTAAGTACAATACAATGGCAAATGGCAAAGCTCTCATTCAGAGATAACCTTCAGGTCCTCTAATAGTTCAAGACCTGGTATTAATTTTGCAACTGCAAGAACTCTATGTAACAGAGAAAAAATAATCAAAAGTACAGCTGCCAGGTTGCCCTTGTAGCACTTGAGACGCTGACATGAGCTGTAACATCCTGGGTTCAAGTTTTCAGACTGGATCAGTTTCTTATCATCTCTGTACTGTTTGTAATAATCCATAAATGTCTCACAGTGCATTAAAACAAACATGATTCTGTGCACTGCAAAGCTGACATCCATCATGAACACTGCTACTCCACCATGTAAGAAGAACTACCACACGTCCTTCATTCCAACAGCTGTCAGACTCTTTAACACCAGCATGACTTTATGTAGCACTGTTTAATTACTCAATTACCTTTTCCTGTTTTAATTAAATTTACTATTATCTTATGTTATGTAACCTTTCATTTGTTTTTTTTTCTATTTTGAGTATATCTATTTTTTTCTATATATTTCTCCTTCATGAGTAATTTGCATGTATACCTTGTGTCGTGAATTTCCCTGTCATGGGATCATTAGTCTTGCTCATCAGATATCTTTGTACAATTAAAGCTTATTATTTCATGTTTATAGGCATGTGCCGAAATTATAAATCAGTGAAAAGTTAACTGCCATTTGTGAACTATTTCTGTGGCTTTTTCAACATGTGCTCCACATGAAGATAATACTGTTACCTGTTTTTTGGAGAGATGTAATAGCAGCCACTTGGTTTTGATGGACATTTTGGGTCACACACTTCACTAAGCAGTGGTGGGTTAGTGGTATTGTAAGAGCTAAAGAGACACAGAGATACAGTAGCTGCCAGTCACTGGAGGCGGCAGAGGAATGAGGGGATGAGACAGTGCTGCACAGGTGAACAGCCAGGAGCAAAAAGACACCGGTGCTCAGCTTTAGGAGCACAGCAGATAGTGCTGGGGCGTCATGGACACAGGCTGGCCATGCATGAAACTCACAGCTGAATCACTGTATTATTCCACCCATCTGAACTCTATCTGAATTATGAGATTTCCCAGGAGGATCTAGAGACCTGACATTAAAGAGTTATGTGACTGCGGTACCAACAAGACTTTCCTGTGGATGGTGTTTTATTCATATAGGAAAGGTCAACAGACATGCATTTTCCAACAGTGCTCTGCTTCATTGTCACACATTTATACACCTCATTTTCAATAGCTGTATCACGGCAGGTGAAAACCAAATGGAAACTGATGGAGTGAATTTCTGATTTCCACTCCAATTTGTAATATAACTGTGCTTCAGCCCAATTTGAACTCTGTCCTGTGTTGGCATGAGTGAGTAGGACTGCACGGCTGTCAGTGTGGGGCAGAATAATGAAGCGAAATGAAAAGCCAGATGAGGATGTGTGTCAGCCAGACACCTGATACTCCAACTACAAGCTCCTCTCGTACTGAAGTGTCAGTCACTGAGGATCATTTATTAAAAGAGCACCACTCATAAACATGTGATATGACCAAAACATGTTGAGGCAATGCAGAAGTGAAGATCATTAGTTCTCACTTGTCAATCAGGAGGATGTTAAAATTCCTATCATAGCAGAGGACATTTGAAAATATACAAAATATATATATATACAAAAACATAATTGCTGACCTTCCTGAGGTGGTAATGGGATTACTTCAAGTTACACTATTTTATTTTATAAAATGGAATGTGCAGTTTTTATTTATATTTCCAATAATTTACATCTGTACAGCTGTTAAAGCTATCATCTTTGTATGTATTTTTACAATTTACATCCAGTATATACATCTTTGTATATACTGTACAGTACTTAACATTACTGGCAGAGTCCACCTTTCCCACCTTCAAATTGCACAAGGGAATCACTGGAAATGATGCATGCTAGTACTTCAGTGTTACCGCTGTGTTGTCTGTCATGTTATATTAATGGTATCAGCCTCACCGTTTACTGTTCACTCTCCAGACGCCATCAGACCTGTAATTAGTTCATGCTAATGCAAACCAACCTGTCCTCTGCTATTAGTTCACATTTAAAAGGGAAAACCACATAGACATCCATTAACACATGCGGGTCTGTTTCAAAAACACCTGGGCAAAGTGCATCAGGCAAAGCAGCTGGGAAGCATTGTGGAGCATGGCTGCTTGCATAACTGGGTGACCCTGTATAACTAACAGGAAACGCTCTTGCCTGCATTAGCCGCTGTCCAACCATTTCACATCTAAAGGCAACAAAAACAGGAAGGAAGTGTTAAAGTAATCGATTTTATTGACTACATGAGCCAATGTGTAACATTGAGAGTGAAAGTTGAGAACGTTTTAACTTTTAACTGCATCAAAAAAAATACAAGGAAAAGACAATGCACAGCGCAACAGACCACTACAAGCCAGATGTATTTCTAGTAACTGATCTCAGTGTGATTGCCCATTAAAGCATTTAAGTGACAAAAGGCACAGCAGCTAATCATGAAGCGGTCCCATTAAATTTTGGGTCATGTCTGGAATTTTTTAGACAGGGAAAATGAGGTAGCAAGAGCTGTGAGCAGATACCTCTGTTGTTCTCGTAATGAATCTCTGACAGAATAGCTGCTCAAAGAATGTCTGCTGTGGTATTAAGACACACTTCCTGTTATCACGGTAACCGCAGGTGACGCCAGATCAATCACGAAGGCAAAGGTCATGAAATTGTTACTGTCTGCTTTCACTCTCCCAACAGGCTAGGGTGTCCCCTTAGATCGTCTTGCATCAATCCATCATGTTCTGCTCATTCCAGGAGTGATTTTGTGATGAAGTGTCGACATTTACTGTTAGGTGTATCCACTTGGCCTTGACCATTGCACTTCTTCAGTTACCAATTTTCTTATGTTTCCTAGAACGCCTTTCAACAACCCAGAGAGAGGCGGCATAGAGTTACTGCTTTCAATCAAATATGGGCAAAGAAATATAGCTAGCTAGTTGGAGTACGTATTTGATCGTGTGTTTGATCTATTTAAAACTGCATCGATTTCGAGTCTAACAGTGACTAGTTTCTTCTTTAAATACATGCAGCATCAGCCCTAGACGAGAGTTTCTGGGATGGAGTCACTGCAGGGAGTATTCACTGAATCTGGCTCTATGTTGTTAGTGTTGGGATAAGTGAGCCGGTCCCAGCTGAACACTAATGAATAGCACTGCATTGGATTACAGGACTCCTGGGGCTGGTTTAGCTCGAATCCCTGCGATGAGGGAATCTTTCATCGGCTGCATTTACACCAACACAAACTGATTTTTAACAGTAGATGTGATTACTGTTGTTCTAATAAATGAAACCCTGTGTTGCTCCAGGGACACAAAGCCTGTGATCAACCCATAGTCAAAGTGTGAGTCAAAGTTTGAGTGTACAGTTCTGTGAACTTACCCACTTATGAAGGGTTAAGTTTGAACGAGGCTTCAGCATTAAACAAACAATGATATCAGACGATCCAGTACCAATGCAGGGAAAAGTGAAATATTTGTTTAATGCGGCAAAAACTACAGTTATACAAAGCATTCACACAACATCCTCTGGGGACCAGTGATAGCTGCACCAGATTTCTTGGCAATCCATCCATAAGTTGTCAAGACATTTCACTAAAAAAGGCATAAGAAAAGTCTGTGATTCACCAACGTCATTGGGATGTATTCTCTAAGGTCCACAGATGTCCAGCCTATCCAAGAGTTGATGAGATATTTCTGTCCAGCCCGTTGTAAGTGGTGGACCACCCAACATGGTCACCCAAAACCAAATTGAGACATCACAATTCAACCCCTCATGGCAATATGGAAACCCAGTCTAACCTGAGTCACAGTCTTTGTTCCAACAAGGTTGAGGTTGTAAAACTGACAGTATTTAAATGAAGCCAGTCAACACATACTGAGCAGCATTCCTACAGTCTACAACTAATTAAACCAACTTTCGTTACCTATTTTTCGGCAAGTGAAAGGACTCTGAGACAACAACTGCCATAAGTGATGAGCACACGACATCCGTGTCACATAAAACGTGACACCTGTTGACCTCAGTGTCACAAATGCATACACTCTCATCTACACGCATACATACAGGCACATACCTCGGGGGCCAGACTATAACTTATATAGCACTCAGCTGTGTTGAGTGTCAGCTGGTTAAATTAGTACGCTTGACTTCTCTCTCATTCACTGTCTCACGGTTTCTGCTGCCTTATCTTTAACTCCATCAGCCTCTTTCTGATCTGCTGCAGATTACATTAGGAAGTATGCACCGGGCTGTAAACAAGATGGCTACACAAAAATGAAGCAGAGAGGACAGAGGATTTATATACAGTAGATAGATAGAGAGGATAGTGAAGATTTTAATGGTCTAGTGTGCCAGATTTAGGAGGCTCTGTTCATAGAACATGGCAGAAATTGAATATATTATGCACCACTGTTTTTTCATCATGTTTTTGTAGCCTTTTGTAACTCCAGATGCTGCAGGTACTCTTCTACATGTTGAACCCAGAACAAACAAACCAAACAGTGGCTCTTGTTGGATTTGGATAAGGAATAAGACTACAAAGCTCTCTTAATATCATCCAAAAAGTAAAATATAGAATATGTAATGATATAGAGAAAATGTGCCTCACGCAGCTTTAAAATCTCAAATCACTCCACATACTTTATTCATGAGAGGCATTGTGGGATCTTTTATGGTCCGTTTGTGCCCGGCTACTAATGATGCAGTATGAGAGACGTCTCCCATTCATCTCCTCTGTCTGGCTTAATGAACGAAGCCTTACAGTGAAGTCCAGCACAGACTCAGGTTATGACTTGATGAGATTAGGCTCCATATTAAACTGAGGATATTGTTTCTGAGTGCTACACAAACCCTGCATTGTTCTACAGGGACACAACAGCATTAAAGCCGCAATACAAAACCTTATCAGACAAGCCTATCACTGGGATCTGTGTGTGTGTGTGTGTGTGTGTGTTTGTGTGTACACGCCTGTGTGGGTGTGTGTAATAGTGTGTGTGTGTGTGTGTGTGTGTGTGTGTGTGTGTGTGTGTGTGTGTGTGTGTGTTTGTGTCTTGGACTCCAGTTGTTGGGGATAAGGGGAGTCAGTATTGAGGTGACCGTGAGAATTTGGGGCCCTGTGTCGGAGGTGGTAATACAGTTGGAACAGCTGGGAGGTTAAAAAATCCACACGTGCATGCGCGCACGCACACACACACACACACACACACACACACACACACAGTGTCAGGTAACAGCCCCACTATGTGCAGCCAGATGGGGTATCACAAATTCCTTCACAGTCCTTTTGGCTCCAGAAAAGTCTAATAAAACCAAACAGTTCTGTTATTTAAAACGCTGCTCAGCTTTAACCAAAAAAAAAACAAAAAAACGCTGACAATGGAAAATTGATCACTGGTCAGATTCTGCTGGGTCGCTACATGACAAAAGGTCTGGCAAATTTCAGAATACACTGGGGTTATGTTACTTTGTTTAGAGGTAAGGCTGGGGACAGTTACACTACTACTACTAGATTAATCATTAAACTATTTACAACAAGATATAAGAGGAAACTATTTTTTTAGAAGCTGAAACAAGAGAATATTTTTCAGAAAATATGATTCCATGACATTACTGTCAGTTTTTCTCAGAACTCAAAATATAAATATTGAATTACCTCTTATCTCTGTAGTATAATTGCAAAACACTTCTAGTTCATCAGTTCTGGATTATATTTTGCATGATGACAGATGGTCAGAAGATTAATTTACAAGCTAAGAATTAAGATGGTTTGGACTTGGATTTTTTAGCCAGTAAAACTGTGCTGTTACACCTGCATTTCATTTATTTAGAGCTGTCCAATTACAGGCTTGGGTTAAGTCAGAATTTAGGGGGATGGATGAACATGTTTCTTCCACATTTTACCCTGGAGCACAGATATTTTTGATGAGCCGTGAGAGGTAGAGACCATGCAGGGACTGACCTCAAAACTTAGCTTGGGGCTAAAAATCGAACCAGGCAGGCAGGACAAATCAAGAAGCTATGAATAAATGACCTGCATAAAGACATGACAAATGTCCCCACACACACACGCAGGGATTCAGACATGCACAGATCAATGTCTCTGACAAGTGAGGTGAAAACACAAGTTTCAAAAAAAGATCATTGAAATCGCGTGTGAACACTAAGGAGCGTGTGATGTGACATGACATTTAGGACCCCGACACACACACACACACACACACACAAGAGGGAAAAAACACAGGGGACTGAAGGAACCCAGCCAGTTGGCGGAAGCACGTGTGTGTGTGTGTCTCTGTGTGTTTGTTTAATGCCACAACCCAAATGCTCACCCTCCCAAGTGTGTCTTCTGTGCATGCAGGCAGCATGAGAGTTACGGTTTATCCGCTGAGCCTATATGATTGCACATGTCCACCTGCGTTGTGAGGATGTGTGTGTGTGTGTGTGTGTGTGTCTGCCTGCCTAGTTAGAGCAGCGAGATGCACCATTTCCATCTGCTCAGCACAAATTGAGAAAATACTGCACAGTGTATACAGTACCAGTCAAAAGTTCAAACACAGCTTCTCATTCAGTGGGTGGCTGCTTTGAAGAATCTAAAATATAAAATATATTTTGCTTTGTTTACACTTTTTGGGCTTACCACGTTACCACCATGTGTTACAGTTTTAATGTCTTAAATCTGCAATGTCAAATAAAAGAAAAAAATTGAATGACATTATATATGATAATATTCAGCAAATTTAATTCTTCCTAGTCCTTTTTGGGACAAAACACAACAGAAATCATTCAGTTTTAGGAGGCAGACTTGGTTTAAGGTTAGGCAAATAATGGTTATGGGTACAGAAGGATAACTCTCCAGAAAATTAATGCAATGTCCTCTGAAGTGATGGAAATAGGATTGTGTGTGTGTGTGTGTGTGTGTGTGATTAATAATCCTGTAGCACTCCAGTGGAGCAGGGCCACAAACTGCTACAGCAGCTTCTGGTGGAAAAAAAAAAAAGACTGAGATTTTCTGGTATATAAAAAGCATTGATCACTATTTAACGAGGAGAGCAGAGACTGAAGTCTGCTGCTGTTTTAATCAGCAGAAGAAGAACACATAAAAGGACACAAAGAAGAAGTAAGTAAATCATAAAGACAACTGGCTTCATGCGGGGTTTGAATAAATTATTTTGCTGTAGGATTTTCTGTCCTCGGTTTGTTGAATATTATATTATATTGGATTTAATTCAGTTTATATATTGATTATACAGATTCATTCATCCTTGTTTTAGTTGAACTTTTACACACACGAGTCTGTGCTGAGTCTGTGGATGATATACTTTCATTGAAGAATCTAGTTGACATGTTTTCCATCAGCATTCAGCTTGAATCGGCGGAGTTTCCATGACAACGGCTCACAGCGTCATGACAACGGAAGGGCCCCCGATGGCGCGTGGAACACCCTGACTTCCTGTCAGCTTCCTGCTCTGACTCTCCCTATCACCATGGATACAAAACCATCCCTTCTCCTCTCTATCTTTCAGTGCGGGGTCGCGCCCCCAATTCCTCACTTGTCTGGCAGACACACACACACGGGGATAATAACAAAAAGACATGTATTCAGAGACATATGCACTCACAGACGTGCAAATATAACCCTTATATAAATAAAAGCATGCATGTATATATATACATATACAGTCACACATGCCTGAAGTACTGTTTGTGAGTGTGCAATGTGGTATAAATATATATGTGTGTGTATATTTGGGAGGGGAGACTACTCTATGCACCCACCCACAGATTTCTTTTGAAATGTGTGTGTGTGACTAAGGGGGGTGGTTGGCTGGTGGGGGCTGGGGTTAATCAACTTTCAACCAACCAATTGGTCACAGCGGCAGTCCCCCAATGAACTTCCTCACTGGGAAAAGAAAGTTTGTCCTGTGCCGAGATCCAGTTGCTTCCACTCCTGCTCGTCTCTGAATTCCACGCTTTACAAAGCAATAGACAAGCCTCCGTTAACTTTCATCAAACCAATTGGTTTTGGTTTTCACTTTGCTTCACCGCTGCCTAAAACGACAAACCCATCCGCGGCTCATCAGATGAAAGCCCTGTGACGAAATGCTGACTTTTTCTGGAGGAAACGAAGGCTTTACTTTGAGAAATGACTTTCAGTTGTGATTCATGTCTTTGTTTCCTTCTTTGAACTCTCAGCAATTCTCTGAACAATAAATTTGTCAGCACTTCAAGAAAAGTAACTTCTAGTACTAACTTTGCATTTCCCTGTCTAACTTTCATTCATACTGTTTTTCACAGCAGGTCCTCGAATACAACAAAGCTCAAAGGAAAAAGAGACTTTCATTTGAGAAGCTCAGTAAACTTCAAAGACCTCTCCTGTTTGCTGTCTGACTGGCTCATTGCTGGTGTAATGCAACCTTGTTGATTCAGATAAGCAAAGAAAGCAACATCAACATCATGAATCCAAGCTTATGAATAAAAACAAAACTGTCCATGTATCCAGACAAAGCTGGACTCAAGAAGAATAACCTATTAGCTCTGACACGGTCACAGTTTACTCGGGTCACCTTTCAGGGGATGCTGGGGTAATGAAGTCTTTCAAACAGACTTACTGTATCCTTCCGTGACACGTTGTACTACACAATGTGAAGTTGTCTTGTACAGCTTTAAATGAGTCACTACGGGGCAGTGTCATTGGATTCATTCCCTGTGGTCTGGACAAATTGCCAGGACTTAATAGGTTCAGAGGGTTCGTTTTCACTGGACAATGCTAAAATGCAGCTATTCTACCACAAGGTGTTTCAGATGAAGAATTTCACAGATTACCTTGTCTCAAATCTTTTTTCTAACAACTTCATCAACAGTTTTTTGAAGTTTATTGCCCTGGTCAGATGTTCAAAATGCAATTGCTGTGCTAATGATAACTTCTGTTGCACATTAGATAGCAAACACGTGAAATGCGAGTGGAACGGGAGTTCTGCAACCCAAGTCAAACTCAGCATTTGGTAAAGCAGAAAAACACTTTGACCTGTTCATTTTAGTCTGTGTCTGTGTGAAATAAGTGTTGAGCTTACTACTGTGACGAGGTGAAAGAAGTACTCAGCTCCTTTTATTAGTTAAAGTAGTCATTATGCAGTCCAGCCCATTTCAGAATGATATATGCTAGTGGATTATAATTACTGATGCATTACTGTGTGTGCATCACTTTAATGTTCCAGCTCATTTAATGACTTTATTGATCCTTAGGGTTAAATTCACAGCTATCTGGCAGCATATAAAGATTTATCTTTATCGAAGTTATCTAACACAGATACCAGTGAAAGGCTTGTCTGATAATCTCCAATAGTAAATCGATACAGTGTAAAGTAGCAGAAAATGGAAACACTGAAGTAAAGTACAAGTACCTCAAAATTGGAGTTAAGTACAGTGAGTAAATGTACTTAAGAATGGGTGCCTGTGGACAAACATCCATATCATGTCATGGTGAATTTTCTCTTTAAGCCAAGGATGATAAAGTACAGCTATGAGTCATTCACAATGTGTTCATTATATGTTTTGCAAAGGTTACACAGCTTATTTTTATGCAATCCTCTCCTTGTGATAACTTTGTTTGAAGTGTTGGTGCTGCCAAGATCTGATTCATTGCTGATGTAGGTGTTACACAGAAGAAGCAGAGTCTCATCAGTAAACCACATGACAGAAAATACTACACAACAGAGACGCCTCAAAGCTGTGCTACACTGTGGGAGGGATATTATAAGCCATACTGTAACCTGTAAACTGACCAATCATTACTTCATCAAGACGCATTATGTCAATGGGAAGGAGGAACTAGTGCAAAACAACAATCTAAACATGCATGGAAGTGCGTATGGTACTGGCTGCCTCGTGTTCAGAAAAGCCTAAAAAAAAATCTAAAAAGGTAACAGTGACTTTTTCTTCTGTTTCTCAGTTCCAAATTACCAATAAAACCATTCCTCCTTTGTTATGGCATATTTACATGTGTGCATGGAAGAGCATTATGCTCCAGTTAAACATTAAACGTTGTAGAGTTTGTGAGGAGGGAAAGGAATTGCTAGCCTTTTGGTCGTGACTTTGCGAGGTGTCCCAGCTGCAGCTTTGGTTGTCATCCACTATGCTACACTACATGATGCATGACGCCCATTGCTGTTCCCAAGCAGACCCAACAACCTACGTCTGCCAGATGGGGCTATAATCATGCTGATTTCATGTAGTCTGACCCTGGCATAACAGATTAAACCAGTTCTTATTTAGATTAAGCTCACAAGAACTCCAGAACTTCTCCAACTCTACATAATATCTGGTGACTCATTTTATTTAAATTATGTTTGTACATATTAAAATCTACGACTCAGCTGGACAGTTGAAGTTGTTAGCCAGGTTCTTTCCCTCTCCAGTAGCCTCAATCCTTGGTGCCAGCCTTTTAAAAAAACAACAGTGGCTTTTGTATGTGGGCACCGACAGAGACAGACGGCCATTGTCAGTGGCTGTAACTTCAGACAGGCCTCCTCAACTGGAGAGACCACAGAGAGAGCATTGGCATTTTGTGGTTTCAGTGACTTAGTTTCACTCTTCCTCTCCTTTCACCTTTTGTCCTGTATGATCCTGCCATCCTCCTTTTCTACAACACGCTCCTCTGCTGGATATGCCTTATTACTTCCTCAAGTCCCAAATGTTGAATCTAAGTCCTTCCTCTTGTCATAACCCAGATACTCCCCTCTCCATTTCCCTTTGTAATCATTTACACAACATTTTAAAGAAATATAGAGAAGGACTTGAAAGCTAAATCACGATATATACACACAATACATAGCAGAGCATTTTGACTAACTCCTTGGACAGGAAGGACTTAAAGGCCAAGATGACTTCTCATTGGCAAGGTCATTAATCTTAAAAATGTTGTAAATTTCTGTAACAGACAATCCAACATCCACCTACTTGGCACGGTTACTGGCTAGCTGTGCTCAGGTGGGAAAGAAGAAGGAGTTGACCTTCTCTCTCAGACTCTTTTTTCATTTTTTACACAGGAACTTCTGACATTTTTCATGGGTACAAAGAGTCCCCCCTTTGATGACGGACATCTTTTTTACCCTGCCTTAAAGTGTGGTCTAGAAATATAAACACGCAATGCATCTTACTAACTAGTTATTTTCTAATAGCTTTAACTGCATGTCTACTACTATACTACACTTATACTGGGATGACACCATGATCATACAACTAATTTTACATATACTGTATACATATATACAGTACTGTACCTTCAACAGACAATATAAGGACAACTGACAAAATAAGTAAGTGAATTGTTCCAAAATATGGCTTTTACCCAGCTCTTCTTCATCATCTTTCTCATTCATATATTCAACCACATTTTCTATCAAGTAACCTGAGCCTTGCATTGATGGTGTTAAAGTACTGCACTGAAAATCTCTCTTCAATACATCAAATACTAACTTCCTCTAAAGCCTTGAAAAGTGGCTCTGCAAAGAAAAAACTCTTTCTGAGTACAGCAGCTGTTAACACGGACAAAGTCACAGTTACAATGAATTCTAATGCAGTGTTCAAGCACTTCTCAAACCACTGCTGCAACATTATCTACATCATCCTCTTGTTCATTATGTTAACATAGTTATTCATCATCATAGGTGAAATACACAACCCTGCTTCCTCATAACTCAGGAGCTCCACCAGTTTTTATTACAGTAGCAACAGCAGGAGTTGTTTCTCTGAAGGTTTTGGTGCTTTTACCTAATGTTGCTGTAAACTTTTCATAGTAACATTGCAACAAGTCTTCAGCTGGTGAGTATTTGATACTGAAGATTTGGAGTCACACATTCCTTGGAGGGGTTTTTAGAGTCAAATCAGACTAAAGTGAGGACGACAGAAGAATAGAGTGCTCCTTGATATTCTACTCAAACCAGAAACCTTTCAAGGGGATAAACTCCCAAATTTGGATTTAGATTTGTCACTGCTCTGTTGACTCTTCCCTTGTGTAACACAAGAGAGCCTTTCACCATTGGATTCCACTTTCACTTTTACCTGAGACTTTGTACTTCTAGGAATCACTGCCAACAACAGTCCCGAAGAAACTTTTGAGTGACAGATGTGTTTCACTGAGCTGAGTTTCCTGTCCAGGCTTCTCAGCATCAAAAGGACTTCAGCTGTCCTCGTGGCACAGACCAGCTTTAAAATAACTGTGACCGTACGCTGCCACAGTAAAAGCAGACTGCAGCTAAGTGGATTAAAGAATAAGAGCACTTATGAATAAAATGGTTTAGATGGAGAGCCCAGACGAAAAAAGCAGCAGACAGAGGGGGGCAGAGGGAAAGAAGACAAAATATAACAGTTGAAAGCAGGCAATCAATTATTCAATGTAACATCTGTGGTTTTTAGCAATGCCAAGACTGAGGTGACTATAACAGTGCAACACTGAGAAAATCAAAATGAGATCCATTAAGAATTCAAATCACTCAGCAATCGCTCTGTTCAATTTTATAACTAAAGATTCCTCTACGAAATCATCATCTCTCAAATTTATATGCCATAAGAAAAAAAATAAGAAAATCGGATTCGATTTTTTTCCGCTAGAAACCAGACAGCTAAGAAGGCTTTGGAAAATCTTTCTAACAAGATTTATTTCCCTCAGTGAAGATTTTTATTTGGCTGGCTTACAGAGCTTGACTCCATCAAGCTGTGTGTATGTGTGTGCGCATGTTTGTAAGTTAGAGCACACATAATCTCATCTTAAGCATGGAGATAAAGCTAGAAGGAGGGAGACACAATTACAACTCGTACTGTGTCACCAAAAAAGAGGAGTTGAGAATAGGTTCTTATAATATGAGTCAACACTTTGGCATGGACTATGTTGATTGAGCGTTTGAGGGTCACTGTGAGGATGCAGTGACATATGAAGCTGGTGACAACGTCCCTACATAAGTTGACAGACCAGTCTCTTAAGCATCAGGAGGATTAAGTTGCCAAAAAGATGCCTATACCATTAACAAGTGATAAACATTAAGACCCTCATGACTGTCGTATTTAACTTAAGTTAATAAAAAAAATCAGTTAGGGATACACCGATGCAATCCATCAGATCAACATCACCCCCCTAAAACCTGACCTTATTAAATGAATGACATAACAGCCACATGAGACTGATCCTCATTTAAGAAGGTACACTAGTGATATTCATGTTTACTAGCTTGTAGTGTTAACTTTTCTCTGTCTTTGCCGGGATATTGCTGAATTTGATGGTGAACTGCCGTCACCTGTAGTTCAGTGGAATAGTGTGAGACATTACTGACCCCATGCATGTGTAAGTTTAGCATTGAGTACATTTGTTTATAGATTTTTTATTTTAAAAATGTATCAATTGAAATGTATTGAACCTCCTCTGAGACGTTGCCATCCTTCCTGTAATTTACTGTGCACCTGACTCGCTGTCATCTCTGCTCTCTATATATTATTGATGGATTCAGACATTCAGCATGCTCTGTGTGCCAGAATGTGTGTGCCTGTATTTTGTAGGCAATTACTATTACATCATCAGGCATCCTATTATGCCACCGGATGCAACCCCTCTGGTTCAAATGCCCTGAGTGCACTGGGTGGCCAGATGGTATCGCAAGGAGGACATATGATCACTGAAGTCATATTAACCAAAACACATCAAGTCTGACTATGAGCATGGTGCTGTGTTGGCCAGAATGCTTTAGAAGCGATATATAGGGGACCTTTGCTTTAGCTTTTTTAATGATTTGTAGGTACTGACTGTTTGTGTTGACACTCACACTTACATAATGAATGGTGCCCAAACTCCAGTATAGATCCTATTGAGCTGTTGAATGATCAATGGAATATGCAGGCTGTGTTATTCCATCTAACCGATCACCATACACCACCAATCTATTAATCCTGCAGTGCATTTGCCAACACTTCCATTTTAAACACTATGGCTACATAACTCATTACAAATATATCTCGATACTGTAGCGATACAATACACAACAATGCCAGGAGAGTTCTGGTGGCACCACATTATGGGACCAGAAGTTCTAAAAGAAATGTGTGAGTGGCTCATCTAATGACAGAAATGAAATGCAGTCTGCTGATTAAGAGTTGAAGGAGTCAGATGCAGTTCTTCATGTTTGAAAGCTGAGCAGAACAAAATGAAGTCTAGAGAAAAGAGCTATGAGAGAAAAGGAGCAGGCACAGATACCACCATCAAGCCGGGCTTGAACAGATTAGTTATAAATCTCTAACCAGGAGGACTGCAGGGGACTAAAACTCAAAGCTATTTTCTAACACTCGTACTGTATCTTCATATATTCAATGTAAAAATATTACTTCAAAACAGAACTATGCTCTTAAATCCTTTAAATCCCTGCTGAACTGTGCATATGGAACCACAGGCTGCGGCGTGATAACCACTGAGAAGTCAGATGTATAGAGGCCACCATGCTGTTGAAAAACCATATGGCACTGTGAAGGACTCCAGCAGAACTGCTCAGACAAACAGAGCCAAAATGAGAGCTCCCACGACATCGCAGTGACTCGTTTGTGTGTGTGTGTTTGTATGGTGTGTATGGAGAGCGCGAGTGAGAGCCCATGCAAGAAAATGTGTTTGTGTGTGATTTTGAGTGGTGTCCAGGCATATTGTTGGACAGATGGCTTGAGGATGCTCTATTTCCTTTGCCTTAAGCAAACTCTTTCTCTCTCTATGTGCCTGAAAAGCATGTTGAGCACAAAAGCATGTTAGTTGCATACAGTACTTCCAAGCTCAGAGTCACAGCAAAGTGAATCGATGCGTAAATTCACAAACATCTGCTAAAACTGAATCGACTGCTGCAACCGCAGAGCGTAACCAAACTTTGGCTGTGAGAAGGTGTTTCTCAAATGAGCATCAAATCTAGCAGAAAATGATCTCAGTCACTTGTAGCCAATTTGGGATCCAGAGATGACTTGATTCTAAGCATCTCCAGTTAATTAAAGAACAGCCTTCTTCTCTGGTGACAGCAGGTGGAGGAAGGAGTTAAAGTCTACTCGTATTTATGGGAAACGTGAGCTTCATTTTATGAAACGAGCAGTAGCAAAGACACTGCTGTGATTAGAAACAACCAATCAAAGCAAAGGGAGGTCTGAGGAATGACAGAGCTCACTCACGCCATCTATCACCATTTGTCTATTTCTGTACTAAGTTATATTAAATTAAAAAACGGGCTCATCTGAGTTAATCTGATCACACAAGATTTCATCAAAAGGGAACACGCAAGTTTGTGGTTCAGGACACAAAAACACTTAGAAACCTCTGATCTCCGCTTTCCTGAATTGAATTTCAAAAGATTTATACCGTGCACTTTCCTAGAACGAACATGATGGAATAAAAACAATGTGATAACATCAAAAATCAATCCTTTAACATTTTATTCCTTTCCTTAAAGGTCAAATCAAAATATCAAATCCAATCCTTTCCAAAGATTATTACCAAAGTTTATTGGGTATCTACCTGGGGTCCTTCAGAAATTTGGGAACTTTTCCAGTTAAATTCTCTGTCAAAGATTACACAGAAGCTGATGATACTAAGTTTACAAACCTTTTTTGATTTTAGTGGCCAATATGTTGACTCATATTCTAGACAAACATTTTTGATGAGGATCCCTTAAATTCTACAGCTGCAAAAATCTACTGTCTGATGGATAAACTATGTAATAGTTTAACATTTTTAAATCTAGCGCAAAGATATCTTTGGTGTTTCTATGCTGCAATTTTTTGTTACTCAGTGATCAACCCGTCCACTGATATACCTGATACATCAGCACTGCTGATTTATTGGTCAAGCTCTCGCTCTCATGTCTATTTGATAAAGGCACGTGTCTGTATCTGTACACCAAGAGCATAAGGTGAGAAATTATGATATATTGCAAGTTTTTTTCATTAATACTGTGAGAGAATCAAGAGAAACCTTTAAACAAATTGCTTTCCAAAGAGCGATCAAAATGAACAACCCAATTTTTCTCTCAAATATTTGACTTCAAGCTTGATGCCACAAATGTCACTGGTCTAATTTTGGCTAGATATGAAGCAATGATACATGTTTGCACAATCTTGAGTTGAATCTTTAAAGTGATTGGGAAGTGATAATTTCATCTGCTCTGCTTCCAGGCTGGATTTGATGATGAAACCTGACGTTCTGATTCATCTTGTTGCCATCTAGAGAAATGAGCACACAGACTGAACATACAGAAAATGTTTTCGGTTTTTAAGTCCTACTTACCAAAGTGGATCTGTGCTTGTCCCAGATCTTGACTGTTTAATCAAACTATAAAAATGAATTAAGTATGAATTTATTCTCTAAACACTCCCACAGAACTAACATGGTGAAAAGAAGCCAATGTGAACAGTGATCAGGTCATGGTATAGCATAGCAATAATACATAATTTAAGCTTGATAAGATTATAAAAGTCATGACTAAGTAACAATTGTTTGGAATGTCTCCCTAAGAATACCACAGTGGTGTTATGAAACATTAAATGGATTTTGGAACTGAAGCCAAGTTTCTGAAAGGAAACTGTGCCTATCCTCTATCAAATCAAAGTTGATCAGACGCTGTGGGAGCAGTCTGAGCAGCAGCGTCAAATCCAGTATTCAGGACAGACAACAGAAAACACGGAGCGTCGTCACACTGCACAATTTCATTCACACTCCAACATGTGTTTGGAAGAACGGCTCAACCTGCTCTAAGCATGGCAAGAAAAACACCCCGCAGGGACTGCAGAGGATTCACTTCAAACTACATTTGATTTAGCGTCAGTGCTCATTGTGGACACGTTTCCACGCACGTTCTAACAAATGACATCTACATGCAACATTCATGTTTCTTTGCCGCTTTGCCCGCAGATTTAAAAACAGTGAAGTGTGCAGGCTGTTAAATATCCAAAGAAATACATTTCCATATGTGCTTTCAGCCCAGTCTTTGACAGCGTGCATCACATGTCAGCCACCACAGTCAATTAAATCATGTTTCCCTCCTTTGCAGTTTCTTACCTATTTGGCAGAAAAGGAGCAGCTGGCACATGAAAATATTGGTCCTGTGAACTGCCGTCTCCATGGTCTCGGCGAGAAAATAACCGTAAAGAGGCAGAGTGTGGGTTTATAAGGGACGGACGGCGGGTCTTGTGCGTAAAGATGCGCTACCAGGTCATCCTTCCTCCTCTGCTGCCTCTGTGTGGGGCGGCAGGGCTAAACGCTCGTATCGGTTTGGCTCGGCTCGGCGTGGTTCGGCTGGAGGAGTGCTGGCTCGCCGGCTGGTTGGATGATCACGGACGCGCACTCTCGTAAATCGCAATATGAGACGGGCCGTGTGTGCGCGCCTCCCACTGCTCTTAACTGAAATCACTCCCGTTATATTCTTATGATATGACTACAGGGACGTGAGTGCGTCTGCGGCATGCTGCTGCGGTTTACAGGCGTTTATCTGCTCGGGCACCGGTGCGGGATTCATATCAGATTCGTGTAGTAGCTTTATAGCATATGTGGAATTAAACAACGAATTTATAGGTGTTTAAAAAGTGTTTAAACTACGTTATACTTGATATGATATGATATTCAGAGACTATATCGCAATATTGAAAGAAAATTCATGTATGATGTCAAGGTGTATCCACACTGAGTCATCCTGTGACCTCATCAGCTTCTACAGTTACACTTAGAGGATCTTCACTGGCCTCATGATTCCATTACGATTCACCTGCCAGCAATTCTCCATGTATTGTGAAAAGTGTATTCTTTATATACAGACAGTATAAAAATGGACGTTGTATCTGTGACATTGCCCAGTGGTTTCTCAAGAGCCACTGTGAAGCTCAGAGTGTGGTGGCTCTAGCTGCTCAAACAAGCCACCTGTAATGGCATTCACCTGTCAATCAAAGTCGCCACGGTCTTAATTATGTGCAACTTTAAGCCTTAATATAATCTGAACAGGTGAGTTGTATATAAATTCACTTCAGTACAGTTGTCATGAATGGGAAATTAGCTGTAGCTGTACCAGGCTGTAAACATGTTTATTTCTGCTGTGAACGTTGGACATTTTAACATGGGGACTTATGGAGACTGACTCATTCTGTAGACAACCTCAAGTGGCTGTTCGAGGAACTACAGTGTTTGGCACTTGGCACTTGGGTTTTACACATAACATGCATCGTGCTGCTTCACAGTCAAGTTCTTAAATAAACAGCCAGTTTTCAAAATACTTCGCTAGTGATCTCTGCCTCCATCTAAGCACATCTCCCAACATATAAAAGTAACATTGATTAGCCAAAGATGCTCTATAGCCTCAATGCAAGAGAGCGATGTTGCAACATCATCATGAAGCTGATGCTGAAAACACAACAAAAACAACAAAACATTATTTGACTGTAATTTTGTGGAGGCTGCAAACTCCAGATTATGTAACATCGATGCAGAATCTTCCATGTCCATATTGCAATGCATTGTAGCATCAAGAAACTTCTACACCTCTAGTGTACAGGGAATGATGGCTAGTTTTATTGATTGTTGTGGATCTAATTATAATAAAAAGGTGCTTGATACAAAATAAGGATTGCAAATAACACATTTCCGGCTAGGTGAGGAATACAGTAGCGACTTCATTGGAAAAAAGAAAAATTTCAATTCATCTTACTGTTGGTGATTTTTAGTAAAGGTTTCATTTGAGTCCCTCACAAAGCTTTAAGAAGACTCAGGAGGGAAACCTCTCAAGTGTTTTTAGATTTTGTTTAAAGCACTGAAAAGAAACAAGGATGTGGATCCAACCAGCCGGACTGTCCCACAGCGGAATCAGCGTGTGTGTTTTCGCAATGGTGAGGAGATTTGGCAATCGTTGGACCACAAGATTCCCATGAAGTACACAATGGCATAGTACGTGAGCGTGTGTGTGTGTGTGTGTGTGTGTGCGCCTTGTGAAAAAGAGCTAGTGTAGCTCAAGTAACAGGCACACACAGTTTGTGTTTGTGAGAGTGAGTGTGTGAGACAGGCTTCAGTCACACAATAACATGCTGCTCTCATTACTCTGTGTGCATTAATTATCATAAATTAAGACAGATAATCCTCTCTGATTCAGACAGGAGCCTTGTCTCACTTGTTGGACCAACATTTTCTCGGATGCTTGTTACAATATCCTCTCTGCCTCTGTGTTTCCGGTATATAAGCCTATGTGAGTGTGTGGTTGTTGGAGAAAGGGAGTGTTGCTGTCTGTGGATTACTGACAAAAATAGAGAGGGCAAATTTAGGGCAAAATTAATGCTGCTTGAAAAAAATGCCCTCTTATTGGGTCTTATATAACAAACACACTGAGTTAAACTTTCACACACACACACACACACACACACACACACACACACACACACACACACACACACACACACACACACACACACACACACACACACACACACACACACACACACACACACACACACACACACACACACACACCTTTTGGATCTGGAGCTGAATGAACAATGTCAATGCAACAAGAATGACAACTAAAGCAACTTCTACACAAAACACACATGTTCACTTGACACACACAGAGTTCCTGTCTGCTCTGATAGGTGTAAAGACACAAGCTGTGCAGTGAATGATCACAGCACGCTGTTGCATCCTGAGCTCTTTCAGGTCCTGTTGCTGCGGAAAGCTGATTTGGTTTTCACTGCGCACACAGGCAGCTATGGATTATGGATTATGTGTTTGCTCGGCCTTTCCTCTCTCTGACTGCGAGTTTGTCCTGGGAGGGGAGCAAGGTCAACAGCTCACCAGGAGTTCATTTAGGTCATCCACTGTCAAGTGTTAGGCCCTGCTCTGGAAAACAATACACACTATAGCTCCGGTACATCATACCTGGAAGTAGACTGGTTGCTCAGAGGACGGCACTGCAATTTCTTTATTGTCTCTAAAGCAGGTGTTGGAGTTGGAGTAAGTGACATTATACTGTAAGTTCAAAATTAAAGCAGTTGTAGGCTTAAAGATGCTGATATATTTCGATCTTAACTGTCCAGAGCAAAAAACTAAAATGATATGCAAGAATATGAGTAAAACAGTACAGATCGCCTAATGGCACTCTGGTTACCACAAGATATAGACCAATCAAGTTTCTCCTCTGGTGAAGTATTTGCGGTCAAAATAATAATTTCTTTCTCTAAAAGTTCAGTTGAAGGAGTCATCAGTAGACATAACAAAAAGTGACACATATAATTAATTGTTACATCCACCTCACGTTTGATATATCATGTGTGTGGTGTGTGTGCCTTAACTCTTGTTGCCATGACAACAGATGCTGTTTCTCAGTTGACAGTGATATTGACTTCCAGCAGTGGCAACTGGAGGTCAGTATCCTGGACACCACAGGGCTGACAAATACTGGTCGATGTGTGTGTGTGTGTGTGAGAGAGAGAGAGAGATGCCATCGGTGGTCGATGCCTACTATGGAGCAACATAGCTCTGTGTGTGTGTGTGTGTAGCTTGTTGGTCTTGCACATGTGAATAGAGTAGTTAATTAGTGCCTATGTGCATTTGTGTGTGTGCAAATGTGAAAGTGTTGAAAGTACTGACCTGTGCATGCTAAAGTGGGGGTGTATCATTTGACATATATTTAAATATCATCATGCATGGAGAGACGTGTCACTGCTGGGTAACACCTGCAGTTAGTTGAGTAATAGAACAGAGAGTTAATTGGCAAATATTAAAGCCCCCTGAAGTGGCAGGATTTGATCTTTTCTTATGGTTTTGAACTGTTCATCAGACAAAACAAGGCATTTAAAGATTTCAATATTTTCTGACATTTTACATCCAAAACAATCAATTAATTGATAAACCATGAAAAATGTTGCAGTGTTTATCAAGATGTTTTACACCTAATATCTAAAGCTCCAAACAGAACAGGCCTTCCAGACATGTCAATCTTGTTCCTGTGGAGTTTGGAAGAGGCTTGATTCTACATTACACAGATTCATTATGTTGGGCAGCACTACATGAACAGGCTAACTCAAGTGTTGGGTCTTACCTGCAGAGAGAAACACAGGTCTTCTGCTGCACACTGAAGCAAGCTCGGCATCTTATGAGAAACTGGAGAAAAGAAAACAGAACTTTGAGGATCATGAACCAAAAAATGAAGTCTTAGAAATCAATTCATGTCAAAAGACAACAGAGAGAATGAAATCATGATTTAGATAGCACTTCTTGTACATTCATAGTTCCACTCACCTCGATGTAGGATAAAATCCCAGAGAATGAGACGTCCATTCCTTTTACTGTATACGGCAGCTCCACGTACTGAGTCCCTCTAACAGCACAGACAGGAAGCAAAGTGAAGTCAAATGTTAAGTCATGTAAACACAAACAGGTCAGTGAAGCTGTTCAGTGTTCTCACTCACTTTTTGGCCATCTGCTCTATGTTGTAACCTGGACTGGGGTCATTGGAAATCTGAGTGGAGAGACAAGGTGTTCACACACATCGATCATATACAGCAAATGGAAAATAGCTGCACTAATGAGGACACACACCTTTATGTATCAGTGATATTACTGCAGGGAGGTACGAGCACAGAGTCCAAAGGATATAAACAGACAGTATCAACCTCAGCCCTAGCCTGTTCACTCTGCTCTAGCAAACCAAGCACAAAGTGACAGGATCATCAGTTTACCCAAAACATTTATGGGCTGCAAAATTCTCCAAAAATTTAAAATCTAAATATATCTCTCACTGAAAAACATCTTAAAAACAAAATCAGACTCTTTGTTAACAAACACATCATTTTCACAGCACTGAAGCGTCACTTCATGTTCATGTTAGCCCATTTACTACCACTCACACAAACACAGCAAGTCTTCTGGAGATGCACTGAACGACTGTTAACAGTCTATGGTTTTGCAGTAAATAATATTGGAAGTGTAAAAGCTCAGGTTTGTGAACAGCTGACTGATGATCTGCTGATAATTTGATTTGATGATTATTTCTTAAATTAAGATTAAAAATAATAAATACGTTTCTTTCAGACTGGAAAAGCTTCTAAAACGGCGTCTCCACTATCATAGGATGGCCACACTCTACAAAGTCACTTGGTTTAAAAGATGAGATGAACCTTTAAGGGAGCATTCAGCAAATTCAAACATTTCAGAGCACCTTACAGTGATCGTGACAAAACAAAGAACAAATATTATATTCCAGCTCTAATGCTTTTTAGTCTGATGATTATGATATGCACGAATGACTGTGTTTGTGTTCTGGTGGAAACTCATTTCTCTCTTTTACAGAACAGAAAAATAAGCAACCTGTTCTTTTAAATCCCACAAATCTAACATGCACTTTACAACTGCAGAAACAGCGCACGATACAACAGTGTGACAAAATACTCCTCTGTGGTACATTTGTCCCTGTATGACTGAAAAACTATTGTCACTGTAGTGCAAGAGGAGCCACAGATCTATAAGTACTTTTCTTACGTCAGTATTTAATTAACAGGCAGGTTGATCTATCCTTTAGAGAGAATCTGCACTAATTGATGATCAATAAACTCTAATTTTACTGAATCCAAGACAAAAAACAGAAACCAGTGAGCCAAGACTCAGACATGTAGTGGATAGTAATGTCATGGCTGTCATTTCTCATCAGCATCAAGCGGCTTTGGAAAACAGTAGGAGGTACCTGCCTGCATCTTTATGTGTGCTTGTGTGTGTATATTTCTCAAACTGAAAGTAAGCAAGTGTCTGTGTAAGTGTGTGTTTTGGCCTTTTTACAGCCTGTGTGTGTCTGACTGTGATCTGACATTTACCTTCCTGGCATACTAAAGGTACGACCACAGATCTTAAAGTTATATGACTCATCTTGCATTTACAGACTCTCAACTTATCACGCGAGGAATGATGATTACCACCTATTAAGACAATTTTTATCCATATATGGACGGCTATCCTTATTAATTGGTATTTATTGGGTCTGCAGGTCTTTCTGTTATCAGTTTAAAGCATCACATCAGTGCAAGAGAAGGACATGTGGGTGGACAACAAGTGTTTTCACAAAGATGCTTCATGGACTGTTCTAGTGCTTTACAACAAATGTCATACAATGGTGTTAAAGCACATCTTTTAGTCAAACTGCATTACTATATGATAATGCAACTTTGACAAAAACAATGGAAGGTGGAAAAATGTTCACTGTGGCAGACTATATCTCAAATCTGTTTTTTAGGACTCTACAAGTTTTAATAATGTACTTAATAAATGAGGAAAAATTATTGACTGCTATATTATTGACTAAAAAGTTGGGACAACGATATGATTCACAGATATGGTAGTTTGACTAGATCACATATGAATTCATGTAAACTTACTGTATTCACATGATTTACCAATGGGGAGGTATTTGGGCAGTGACCAAACACAGCAAAAAGAACTGCAGTTAAAGTGAGGTCAGGAACAGCTGAGGGAAAGTTTAAAATGATTAATTCCTAATAAAATATAAGGCAATCAATCAGACTGATTGGTTTGGCTTCAACTTAACTAGTTTGGCCTTGAGTCCACAGTAAATGTCAGCCTCCTCTGTGCATTCAGTCTATGCCTGACAACCACTTGGATCTACTGTATATCCCTCTTTTTACCAAAGTATCAAGCACTGTCGTCCCTCCTCTGACATCCTGGCTGAGCTGACACTGACTGACTCGTGACCACTGCAGCTCCTCTTTTGTCCATGAAGGGAGTGACACTGGGTTGTTTTGTGGATGTGTCAATTTAATTAAGAATCCACTCTATAAAGAGGACAATTGATATATCAATGTTGCCTTTTACGACAGGTATGAAGTTCAGCTGTGGCTCCAGGCTGTGATAGCTACTTGCTGTTATGAGACAGGTAGTCATAGTGATGCTCATTTAAAAATTCAAAGTAATTTTGTTCCAGACAGATCTGTCTATCCAGATATTAGTCATGATAATGATGATGTGAATGGATCATACATCACACTGCTGCAGTGTAATTGCCCTCTTCATGTTTCTAGTCCTCTCCACAAATGTTCCAAAGCCACCTCACATGGCTGCTGTGCTGCAGAGGGAGAACGAGGAAATGCTTTAGTGCTTTTAATAGCCTCAAAATGCCACTGTGGAACAGCTCGCTCACTACTTTAGTTAGAACAACCCAGAAAACAAGAGTTTCAAACAGAATGGGAAAATAACGTCAACAGCTATCAGAGTCTAATGAAAGCTTCTTACACACAGCATCTAAAACCAGAAACCTGAGAGAGCTTTGTGATGGGAGAGCCTGAAATACCCAATAGAGTGAGCCACCAAGGGTGCCAGGATGCAAGCTTCAAACACCATTGATACCACCTGTGTTGAATATGTACAAACTTATATTAAATGAATGTACTGTCAAACAGCCCTGAGGCTACACACAACTGAATATTAAGTGACAAGTACAAATCTCTCTCCCCTTTAAACACTTTATACCTTCTGAACAGGTTATATGCTAATTTGTCTTTGCTAATACATCTGAAAATCATGTACCTCAGCTGGGGCTCTGCAAAGAACAGCTCTTTCAGTGATCAGAGGTCACTGTGAATCATGTGCAATTATTAACATAACATCCTGAGCATGATATCAAGTCTCAAGAGAACTGTATTGTCAGGCTAGCTATATAGAAGTACACAGAAGGGATGAAACTTCTTTTCTGTCTGGGGCCAGCGGTGCCACATTTTAACATTTAAGCAGTGCAAAACAACAGACAGTCAACATATGGTGCAGAGACAAAAACATGCAAAACATGTTGTGGGTGTTTGCATTTGAAATGTCTGTGAGGATGAATGTGTGTATGTGCATGGAAATGATGTTTTTTGTTATTTAGTCTCGTTCTGTATTACTCGCTGTGGACAGAATGTTTGTGTCAGAGATCGGCTGCTAATCAAACAGTGCAGATGATGCTGTGGCACATCTGCACTTGTATTCTCTGTTCATGAAATGCACTTTGACTGACTGTAAACGGCGTTAAACAAAATGCGTCACATATGACAGACATGGCAGGGAGCACTCTCTTTGTTAGAAACTCAAAAACAAGCTAGCACCTCCCTCTCGTACAAATGTACGTTCATCTGACCATGTTTGAAGGTGATTCATGTCATGTGAACCAGGCTTCTCTCTCTGGATATTTTTAATTTCTAAAACAACATTATAGCACTTTGTCTGACAGTGGTATAATGTCCTGGTAGATAAGAGTATCTGAACTGTGGGCATTCTTTTAGGTAGAATTTTCTATCTAAAGCACGATATGAATGAAAAAATATAATCTACTAATTACTCTTACTGTCATTAAATGCAAACAAACAGCAGTTTTCCACATGCTCCTTCACAGGAAGTGTGCATATTTGCACTGTCACGCATAAGGACACATTTAAAAAAAGTATTCATGGACAGGAAGTCTTTGGTCTTAAATCCCCATATTGGAGCAGACTAAAATAAAAACACTCACTGACAGTGGAGGAAACAAACTTGAAGTGAGGTCAGTAAATGGTGTGTGATATGAATAGTGAATGAAGTTCTGCCTCCGAAGCAGCTAAAGAGACACACTTAAGTCACACACACGCACACAGGGTGACAAACACTTACTTCCCTAGGAAGAGGGTGAGCACCTCAGCCCTGCATCAGAGCACTTGTTTTTTCATTCCCCTCAGTCCGCACAAGCAGCACACGAACTGAGACGGATTGCTGCTGGGCGCCATGGCAACCAATGGGGCTATTCTCCGCCACTGTGGCTGAGGGAGGGAGAAAGAGAGAGGGAGAGAGTTAATCAACAACACACATTTTTATTCTGCCTTTACTCACTGCCAAGCTACACACACACACACACACACACACACACACACAAACTTTATTCTACATTCACATAGCTCAGTGACAATCCCTTGTTGTGCTGAGGAGGAAAAGATGCTTTAAGGGGAGAAAAAGTTTTTCCTTCTTGATTTGAATGGAGCATGGATGTACATATAAACATACACAAATTCAACTTTTAGCCTTTAGTTAATGCGACTGCAAATACTTGGGTAAAGACAAGTGGAAATGATTTTCAAATTGGAAGTATACTATGTATTAATCAATCTAATGGTTCAATTCTAACCTACTTTTTTACCTTTTTCAGAAAGAGATCCACGCTATGATGAAGTTGCAGCGTGGAGAAAGGAAGCCTCACATGAGCGGAGCAGCACATAACTGACATTTTTGCTATATTAAGCGAGTTAATCAATGAAAATTGTCTCTGGTTACTTTCCTAACAGGAAGCAGGTGTTTCCAATGATACTAATTCAGGTCCTGTTCCATTTTTTACAGCAGAGCCAACACGCACCGCAGCAGCCCCCTGACTCTGTGTGACCTGAATGGAACCGAACCTTAATTAGTATCATTGCTAACACCTGTGTTTACCTGCTGATTCATGTCAAAATGGCTGCTGTGAAAAAGCTCTACTGACTAAGTACTTATAGTTCATGGTGATAACTTGCACATACTATGTTTTGTTAAACTGTAACACTTTATTTAGGACGTTATCTAACCTCCGAAGAGAAGTAAGACACTGTAAAACACAGTAGCACAGTCGCCATGTTGCTGGTTGTGTTGGACTCTTGAAATGCAGTGACCACCTGAAGAATAATGCTACATGTGTTAGCTCTCACCTGTTGCTTCCTTTCAGCGGGATTTATCATGGCAGCCGGTTAATGCCACACAGTTTAACATTAGACAGCATGTTGTTTTTTATAAATGACGTCTAGGTGATTTACATTTACCTCTGTGGGCGTTCATATTAAAAAGTTAGTGAAAGTGTTACCTGTGTTTTATTTTTTAACGAACTGCGCCATCACCTGGTCCTGGTCGTCAATCGCGCCATTACGTCATCACGGAGCGACAAGGAAGTGCGGCGTCCTTCACTTCACCACAGCCTACACACATTATGGAAGTCCTGTGTTTGTAGTTTATTAACAATATTACTTATTGGTTTTGAGGGTTTGATGGAGTGACAGACGCGAACAACGGCGGTGTTTGGGACTAATAAATCATTTTGGAGTTTTTAAGCGGTTTAATTCGGTGAGTGACAGTTGAGTTTAAACGTGTCAGCTTCTTTGGATTTGTAGTCTAATATCAAAGTGAACACGGTACATGACAGTGGTGTTAGGAGGTTAAATGGAGATGTTTGAGGCTGATGTCAGGATGTAAATTCACAGCATAAACATGTAATATAGCAAGTAGTGTAAACCTGAAGGGCATTATATGAAGATAGACAGTAAACGCAGCATCAAAGAGTATTGGTATTGCAGTAATGTAGGGATTATAGTGATACATTTAAAGGCATAGGTTAATGTGATGTTTTGGGTACCCAATCAACCCCTGACACATCGTAAGCTACTTCCATTCATGTTAACTTACCCTGTATTTACTTTTTAAAATCCAGGTCAAGCAGTGATGGCAGCTCCAAACTCTGCAGAGAGGAAGGCCTGCTGGGACGCCCGCGACAGGCTGTGGAAATGTCTGGATGACAATCATGACAAAGCTGCATCCTGCCAGAAGTTCCAGAGCGAGTTTGAGGCAAATTGCCCGGCTCAGTGGGTAAACTATCCCGTCTTTTTGTCTTTGTGATCAGCAAGGTCTGAAGAGTATTTAGTGTAGACCGTGGTGGTCATAAAGGATTAACTGTGCGCTGTATTAAGAAGAGTAGGCCTGTCATCATTCAAAAAAGCACACTTTATCTTTTCCTGTTTGCAGGTGAAATATTTCACCAAGAGGCGAGACTACCTGAAATTCAAAGAGAAGATGGAGAAAGATAGCTTCACGCCTGCTGAAGGACCACGCCAGCCTTCCTAACCACCAGACAGCAGAGCATCAGAATCTGCAGACTGACTTTTAGCCTTATTCAGGCCAAGGCCAGAGGTGCAGGACTTGGAGCGGATTTTACTGTGGACAGAGTACCCATTTATTTATTTGTACCAATGTAAGCTGCATCAAGAAACCATGAGCGACCTGAATTGAATTGAGTTGCTCTCGTCAGAAATGTGTGACACCAGCTCATGTTAACCCACACAGCTGCTCTGAGAACAAAAGAAATCAAATCTACGAGAGGGGAAAGATCAGTGAATCCTGTCTCTGTCAGTTGGATTTCTCGGTGGATAACCTTTTCTATTGTTCCCTGTGAACATTAAAATGATGTTGAAATACTCCTGCAGCTCTTACACATACAGTATCCACATGTACAGTCCTCCACACACACACACGCATTCACTTTGTGAATTTTCTGTGATTGTGTTGAGTGAAAGTTTGCAGAACACAGAAGTGTCCCGCCTCTGCTTGGAGTTGAAAGTTTTTGTGCATTCAAACCAGTCATGAATCTTGATTGATCAAATCCTCCTAGCGTGATTTACAAACAAATGTTGATTGCTGAACTTTTATTTCATAAAGTGTGACTGATTTGTGGTGTATTTAAATAAATAAAACATACAATCAGTGGTTTTAGTTATTTTATTGTTGTGCATGTATATTGTTGTATCATCCTAACTCTATTTTTTGTTTGAGTTGGATATGAATGAAATATCAAGATATCATTTAGGAATATTACAGCTCATTTGGGAACAGACAAAGGCACATTATATTACAAATCTGTATATGTACAAAGGAGTGTGGCCTCTGGGTCAAAGGTCACTGCTGTAACACCATCAAGATGTATGAAACATTCAGTAGAGTGAATAAATTACACAAGAAATGCACAGGCTTTTGATTCTGCCTACACTAGGACCTAAACCTCAATGATATATAAAAAAAGCCACAAATTACATTTAAAAATTGTGTAAAAATATAAAGCATATCTTTAATATTTTTGCACAGTACAGTGAAAGTTATGTGCAAACCTTTTCACCACCAGACAACAGTTAATGTGATTTGAGAGTCGATTGAACAAACTCCTGGACCGTACAACCCTTGCTCTGTCTGCCTGTTCCTTAAAAGCTTTGGATGCTGCATTCAACACTCAGACACTCCACAGACCTTGGAGGGACTTTGAGACCTCCCAAAACTTCCTGCGTTCACGTGCCAGGGGAAAAATCTCACCTCCAACATGACATTTGTGTTACTTAACTTGTAACACATTCATTTTTTTCTCTTTCTTTTTTGTCATAATTATTGTTTCATTGATATTTGAAAAAAGTTTAACAGAATCAAATTTTCATTGTTACAGATCTTTATATTGGCATAACTCAAGAACTCAGCTGGTACAATTTTCTCAGATTTTATAACACTGAGAATTAGGATTAGGAAGAGCACAGTTAGGAGCCTTGTTTGTGGAATCCAAAGCACCCACATGAATACACAGGATAATAGTAAGAGTGTGTCTGTCCCCTCAGGTCTACAAAACCCCAAAATGCAAGACACTGTAAGTAAAAGCTCAGAAATGCATAAAATAGACAATGGTACGACTTCCTTTACCTTAAATACAGCACTTTACATTCTTAATATTGTGTTGGTATCAGGTACAAAAACACGGCTGAGAAAAAGCATTTGCACAACTGCGTCCCATCATTTACGGAGGGTGGTATGAACCGAGTTCCTGCACTGATCTGATATCACATCAAGCAACACAGTAATAGAGTTACAGGTTGAGAGACAGTCATGCTAAAAGAATAATGTGACAGACAGTGATGTGGTGAAGGCACTAGTGGTACTGAAAGGCGCTTTGTTGTTCACAGTATGATGAATATTAGCTTTAGAAACTTTGGTAAAGACATCAGGCAGATATTAAGAGGCCTAGATTTGTAATGCAATATATATAGCAGCTATAGCAGCAAGAACGTCTATGGACTGTGTGTACACTTTCGATTTGTTGCTGAATGTACACAAGCTGTGATATCTTTAGAAGCAGATCATATAGACACCGGGTTCATCTAAAAGTTGTATACAGTACATTATCAGCCACAGCAGAGGCCTCTTTTCGTGCACTTCGTCTTGCTTGCATACAACAGTCAGCTTGTTCTTTTACACTGGACAATGCAGCCAAAGTGATATATCAAAAACTAAATGTAAAATTTGTCACCAGCCCACCATGTCACCATGTTGCAGTGTGATCTGGTTACAGAGCAACACATTTAAGTGCAGCTGAGGTTCAGCAAGCGTGCAGTAAAAAGAGGCTTTTCTCCAGTGACCATACAGCTTATTTCTAACTAAACATGAAAAAATCCACAGACCAAGGCGTGACGTGACTCTGGAAAGACTTCCCAGGTAGCTTCTAAAAACGTATTGTTTCTATTTTAAAAAAATCATGGAACAAAATCTCAGTTCTTGATCACCACAAATATGTTGTAGTGTTTTAGTAATATCTTCAGTGATTTGATCTCCATCAAACTTACCAGAGGTAAAAAAAAAAAAGAAAAAAAGAAAAAAAAAAGAAGAAGAAACGTGTTTCTGCTGGCGGTCAGAGCTCCACACAGTGGCCACTTTGACAAAGGCATTATGCATTCCTCTCACCCTCTCATGGCCAACAAAAATATAAAATTCTAAGTATTAAATCTAAGCAACAGGTAATGGTTTTTCACTCTCCTCTTCTTCTCCTCCTTCCCTCCATCCTTCTTCCTCCCTCAGATCCAGTTTAATCAGTCTATCAAGGAGGTTAAAGACCGTCCTCCTCACATATCATTTTCTTGTCATTTTCTCTGCCCCATCTCTTTCTGTCTTGTACTGATTCATCCCATCTTCCTCCCGTTGACCCCGCCCCAGCAGTGGTTATAAGCTCCCGGTGACGTTCCTGGACACTGCCCAGGCTGGGAACTCAGTCAGGTTGAAGAGGGGAACTCCCCACGTGGTGATGGCCAACATTACCACCGCCACGCCGATCAGGTTCACCCCGAAACCTGCTTTCACCTGGAGAAGAGGAGGAGGAAAAGAAAATGAAAACAAACATTTGTTTAAAAAAAAATACTCAGAGTTTGGTGTTTTGGTTCTTTAAGAGTTAAGAAAGAACAAATCTTCATCGCTCTGATTACGTAAAACAACTTTGACACATTGTACTCTTGAGCCTTTTGATGCTGCAGGTGCAGAAAGAGCATGTGACTGTGTGACTGTGTGCGTGCGTACATGCGTGCGTGTGTGTGTGTGTGTGTCGTACCATGTCACTGATCTGCACGTGGCCGTAACTGAAGACGATGGCGTTGGGGGGGTTCCCCACTGGAAGCATGACCCCAAATGACACGCACATGGTGGAAGGGATCAAAGTGTGCAGGGGGTTGATCTGCAGAGTCTCTGACTGGAAGTGGGTGAAGAAGAACAAATGAGGTGAAGAGAAAAAGGGAAAAGAAAGGAGAGACAGTGAGAGGGATAGTAAATAATGTGGAGGGGGTAGCAGAGAGAATCGGGAGACAATAGTTTGAGATAGAATGTCCCCTGCTAACACGTGACATTAGCTCTCCCTGTGAGCAATCTGAGAGGAGAAACCTTCAAAGCACACGAGGGAAACAAGGTGCTGCTGTTATTTAGGTAATGTGTGCTTTGACCAGTAACTTCCCCAGCACAAAAAACACCCCTTTGAAGAGGACTAATGGTAATGTGCGTCCTTTAAAGGAATAGTTTACTGATATTTTAGGAAATTTCTTGCTGAGAGTTACACACACTACACCACTCCCATTAGCTTAGCTTAGCATAATGACTGGAAACAGGGGCAAACAGCTAGCCTGGCTCTATCCAAAGGTCACAAAATCCACCTACTGGTACCTCTAAAGCTCATGATTAACAAGTTAAAACATGTTTGGTTCATTTGTACCAAAATGAGGGGCTTCTGAGTCTTGATAAAAGAATGAATGGGTGAGCTATCAAGGTGCAGATATTGAAATTTATTTACTTTAGGACTGAGTCACCAAGCTGTTTTCCCCTGCTTTCAGATGCTGTAGTTTCATATTGAATAAACATGAGCCTGGCATCTTCTCATCTAACTCACTGCAAAAAATGTGAATAAGTGCATTTTGTCAAATGTTAAATGCAATGACGTTGCATCATCATGTCACAAAAGTACTACACTCATCATCCTTCACATAAAGTAGCTTCATTAAAATTTCAGTTTCTAACACACAGTGCAGTTTTTTCTTTGTGTAAGTGTGTGAAGGAGCGTGCCTCGTACCAGTGCTGACAGGATGGGCAGGAAGACGGTGAGAGTTGCCGGGTTGGAGGCGAACTCTGTGACCGCTGACACCAGCAGGCAGGCTAACAGGGTGACGGCCCAGGGAGGAAGACCACTCATGGGCTCCAGCTGTCTGCCGATCCACACTGACAGACCTGACACCTACACACACACACACACACACATACACGGACGAACCACGTGAACATCATCAAAGAGCCTCTCGCCCTCGAGCTGCAAACACGTCTACCTGAACCTCTGCTGCTTTGACCTCGTCATTTAAATCAAGGTTGTGTAAACAGATGGACTTCTGGTGGCCATCAAATAAAAAAAAAATCAGCTGTATTCACAGACATGCTGTTATTTCCACATATGAAGAAGATAAAAATGGTTCTTAACCCTCAACAAGATGTTACAGTACTGTACAGCACAGCTAAACACATGCATACCTTGCAACCAGCAGCCAGTGCATAGCCTCCTCCCACCAGGATGACGATCTCCCAAGGCATCAGTCTCTGAAAGTCCTTCCAGGTGATCATGGGAGCCAGTGGGTCATCGTCATCTGATGGTTTAAACCCACAAGTAGTTTTGTAAAATAAGAATCATACCACTAAATTGAATAACCATCTATGACTAACAGAATCCTTTTACACATAGTTCTGCATTTCAGCTGACTTGCTGTGAATATCTAGATTATGCTAGCAATTAATACATTTTGTTTAGAATGTCTCTCAAATTATTACAAATTGATTAGAATGAATGACTTGAGCAGTAAATTCATGTAAAATATTCTTGAAAGGAATTTTGTCCAGTTGATGTGTTCACGTCTCTGAGTCTTAAACATCTGCAGCTGTCTGCATGCCTGAACTACTTCTGTGTTTCTTATGGTGTAAGTGGACTGACTGACAGCACTGACTGAGTGTCAGCACTAAAACATGTCTGGATGTTGTCAGGACTTTTTTGTTTTTTCTGTTCCACTGCTGATCAGCCGTGGAAAACACCAGTGTGTCAGGTTGAACTGTTTTCTGTCTGACCCGGAGAACCTGCAGCATAAATCAACCTGCACAGGCTGGTTAACACAGACAGGACACCTGTCTGCTGCAGGACAAGCAAGGTGTGTGTTACTGTCTAATACTGGTCTATACTTTGGGATCATAATAGCACCAGCAACTACATCAAAAACTTTCTGTTGGACGGGTGCATGGTCCTGACCTGTGTTTGCATAGCTGGACGGGGAGGAGGAGGAGAAGGGTCGCCTGGCAGGGATGAGGAAGAGCAGGAAGCCCAGAAGGACAGACACTGTTGCATCGGTCCTGTAGCCTTTCCTTAGGAAGAAAACATCCACATAAAAGATATAACACAGGTATCAAAGATGCAGAAGAAGACAAGAGAAAACTTGAAGTTCAACAGAAAGTGTATGCCTACAGTGTCTCTGTGCGTCTTTGCCTGTGACAGTATCTTTATGTAGTTCTTATTGCACTGCAACCAAAAGCCACAGACACCTGTCTGATCTCTAATGCCTGTTCATGATAAAAACACCAGTTGCGGTGGTGATGTCGCAACATTTTGGGTACTCACTTTTCAAAAAGGGACGTCCAGCCGGGCACGAAACCTGGCTCTCTGGTGAACCACAGCAGAGTCATCAGGATGAAGAAAACGCCGGTCACCACCTCGGGGTAGCTGGGACACACACACACATTGAAACCACAAATGCATGTGAGCAGCAATTACATGAGCGATGAAATGATTGTGCCACAATGTCATGTCTAGGTATGTGAGTAAGATAACTGGCTGTCTTAGTGTTTCTCAGAAATATAAAAGTCTTTAATTCCTCCTCCTCTTTTCCTCTGACTTTCTGTAGCTTCAGTAGAAGGCCACTTCCAAATAGTCTTCAGCTTCAGTTTTCAGTTATATTGGTCATTTGAAGGTTTCAGTCAATGGTACTAGAAATGAAAAACTCAGCTCAGCATTAAGAGTCCTAGTTAAAAGAGCAGTACTGTTAACAGAATAAAATAAATGTGGAATTATATGAATAAAATAAAATAAAAAACAAAACAAAATAAATAGAAGTATTGAGTAAGGTAAAGTGTCACTACGAATAAACAGTGTACATAAGATTTAATATATTCCTGGTGTTCATGTTGTTTTTCAGTCTGGTTTTCACTGCAGTCAGATATAAAATCACCTCAAAACAAGAAATCATTTCTATGAATTCCCATAGATTTCTAAATATCCATCGTGTTACGTCAGACTCTTGAAAGGAATTGACCAAATACAATATTACAGTATAGTTTTCCAATAGTGACATCCAGCCGAGAAAGCGAGGACAAAGAAACCAGAAACGTCCACAGGAGCGCACATACACACCTGATGGGTCCCAGTTTTTCGTACTCCTCCTGGATCCTCTTCTCTGACATCATCTCTCTCCTGGTTTTCCTTTTCTTACTCAATGAGCATGTTTCCCTGAAGCTAAACACACAACAACAGCAACGTCAACCGCACGGAGACCCGACACAGCCACAGGACACCTAAAGGCGCCATGGCTCAGCAATGCACAGACGGAGGGATTACCATGAGTCTATAATGATAAGATGCGCAGGAAAGAAGTGGATACACACACTAACATAATCACACAGGAATACCATCTGTAAAACACACCTAAACGCACACACTCACTTGCAGCCAAGGAAGAGGAAGTGAAGCCAGAGCCAGGTGAGGACCAGCATGATGATGGCGATGGGGAAGCTGAAGATGAACCACGTGCCGAAGTTTATCACCTTCGCATCTGGATAACGACTGGAAAGACAAAGAGAGACAGGTTGTTTGAGAGGATGTCTGCAAATGTGCGTGTGCGTAGGAGAGAATCAGCTACCAGTGGTGTCCAACAAGGTCTATCATCTGACAGACTGTCTTCAAGCTCAAAAAGAGCGAGTAGATGTACAGGTGATAAAGTGTGTTTGCTCAGACGCGCTTCACTGAGCTCTCTGCTGTCTGGACTGTAAGTAGGGTAAAGGTGACGTTCAGAGATGATGGTCGTGTGTGTGCTTCAGTGATGCAGCAGCATCCATTACTTTTTATCAGCTGACTGACTGAGTGTCAAAATGAAGGAAAGAAAACTAATAAACTGGAAGAAGAGAAAACTTTGAATTGCAGTAAAGCAATACTACAGAACAGGAAGTTCTAAGCTATAGACAAGATATAAACAACTGGTATAACACACAGCAAATCTTAGCTCCGCTTTTCTCCACTAGCTCCAGGCTATGCCAGCTACATTTAGCTATGTCATTTAGTGCTGGACAGGTAGTGTACAGAGGGGTTAGATATTATGAGTGCTTTCACTAAAAAAGACGCCTACTGTATTTCTGCTGATGAAAACAGTGAGCCTGAACCAAAACATCCAACTTATGTAAAACCTAAAACCAAAAACTGTGCTGAAAGACACTACAATCCTCCATAATGCTAAGGGAAGCTGTGGCGAAGGGCAAAAATTCTGTGCAAGTTTGTCACTATGAGCGACCCTTTTCACATTCAAAGTAAAAGCAAAGTCTTTTTCTCCATTTAAAATCTAGATATATTGACAAGGGCATCTTTAAATGAATATTACAAAGAACTCCACGAAGACTGCACAATCTTCTGAAGTTGTTATTATCATGATAGATTGTTTTCATCTGGTTCTGTATCTCCACCAAACCGTTTTTAAATCTGAGAAAAATGATCTAATATCATGTCCTCCTGACTAAGCACAGCAAAACAAAATGAATACATGATCTACGACAGCAAAGTTACAAAACAACAGTAGACTGAAACAGAAGGGTCAAGTTGATTACTTGGCCTTGTCAAGCATGAACTTGCAACAAGGACTTGAACTGACTGACCTGAACACAAACACGCAGACACACAGCAGCCTTATTTACAGAAGTCGACCTCAGGCTATCTGAGTAAAATTCAAAGATTCATATTCACAGCTATAGCCTTTGGGCCTTTCATATTCACTGCTTGCATCGGTTGCTCGTCCTGGTAACATCACTTTAGGATTACAACTACTACTGCACACACAAACCCAGACATAAACCCAGTCAAAACCTGACCTTTGTCCAACAAGCTGCGACATGAAGGAGGCCATTCTGTCGGGCTTAGTGCTGCGGCTGGAGGAAATCGGCTCTGTCAGGAGCGTGCAGGCTGATTAGTTTGATCTCAGAGCCTGCCTGCTCCCCTGACACTCAGTTAACATGAACTGTTTCAGCCTAGCTGGCACTGCAGCCAAGAAATCAATTAAGCTGTAAATGTAGATGGTGTCCACAGGTGTCCTGAGCTCAGACCAAACCAAAACACCAGTTTCTAAAGCAGTGCTTGCCCATGTGTACCTACGTGTTAAACTGCTCTGCAAAGATGAGATTGGTTGACGTGCCGGTGATGGTGATGAGACCGCCGATTGTGGCAGCGTAGGTGATGCTGAGCGACAGGCATTTACAGATCATGTGATCCCTCTTGGTGGGATACTGCGAGTCCCTCCTGGCCTTCACCCGCTTCACGTTTGGGATTTCGATTGCAACCTGAGAGAGAGTGAGGAGAATACTGTAAATGAATGGAAAATGTTACTTAAACGTAACTTATAAGGGAGTGCTGGGGTGTTTCTCATTCTTGTTTCACACGTCCATGTGTTTAACCTTTAATAATCTGCGTGACTGTGTTCCTAACCTGGGGCAGATGTCCATTGGTGTGTCTGATGAATTCCTGGTTAGAGACAGGCTGCAGACCTAAACCATTGGCCTCACCAGTCTGGACCTGAGCACAAGAAAAAAAGAACTTACTTACAGTTTCTGTTACTCTGATAAGTCCTTTTGTCTATGTGGCAAAAAAGCCTAACAGGTCTCACCTCACTCAGTGTAGAGAGCTCCTGTTTAGTGCAGTCACTACAGGGGGGAGAAGAATGAGGTTAAGTTGCTGTTGCTGAAAAACTGTGTAAAAACAGCATTCATAGAAAAATAAAGGTAAAACTAAAATAACACAAAGCAAAAATAGCAGTGTGTGCATTACTCTCCCAGTCCAACTCCTCAGAGGTGTGTGCATCAGGAAAGTGTGCTGCACTCTTTCCAGGCCAACATTTGAAAAGTTTGCAGTGAGAAGCACTGTGGTACACGCTGAGCGTTTCAGTTGGGAAGGAGAATTGGAGGAAAACTGTCAAAAAAAATCTTCAATGTTCACCTCACCCGCATGCTCACACAAACATACACGTACCCGTCGTTGCGATAGAGCAGCTCTAACTGGTTTTTGTCCAGATTCTCTTCTTTGTCTGAAACGGCTGCAAATAACAACATTCAACATAAAAATGCAACAGGAAAACTGCTGGTGGCATTGGCAAGTCTGGTAACAAGGAAAAACTGTTCTGCGACAGCTGGATTTGCTGAACTACAACTAATATGAGTGTTGGTGCAAGCACTGTTATCAATATATGTGTAATGTCAAGAGGAGAGGAGCTTTAGGAGTTTAGTAACCTCCCTCTACAGAGCCAAACTTACCACCGTCATCATCGGGGGCCTCAGCGGTTTCAGAGTCGGCATGGCTGTCGGCCAGGCCGGTGCAGATCAGCTGCTGCAGGACAGCCTCGGCTATGGGCATCACCATGGCGGTGGTGGAAGTGTTGCTGAGCCACATGGAGAGAAACACCGTGCAGCACATGAAGCCCAGCACCAACCTGGACATGAGAGATGTGTGAGATTGATGTGCGTGTCTATGTGCTTTAGATCTTTGACGAAGGACAATTTGGTTAAATGTAACACTCAGTTTTGGATTTGCTTGCATCGTGTGCGTGTGTGCTGCTCACATGCCGGGCTTGGCCCCTGCGATCATCACCATGCGGAGGGCAATTCGTTTGTGCAGGTTCCACTTCTCTATGGAGGCTGCCAGGCAGATGACGCCCATCAGCAGCAGTGTGGTGTCCTTACAATACTCTGCTGCAACCTAACAGAGGCACATTTCAAAATAGAAGTTTATGTATTTACAAAATTCATGCGATGGCACATGATTGAACTTGACAGAGGCTTTCCCCTCCTTCACCCACTTCCCTAGTTCCCCCTCCTTCCAGTTTGCCATTTGTTCTTTTTAATCTGCTCTACTTCCCACCTGCAGGGTTCATGGCCTCAGTTGCATAAGCCTGCATCTCCCCACGTCTCACCTAAAACCTGCTGCAAACCTGCCTCACTCCTTTTTTTTTTCCTGCTTCACAATCTTTCTCTGTCATTTCCATGCACTGCAAGGTGCAACGCAGGAAACATACACCTAAGTACACAGGATGCACTGTAATACTTTAAGTCTCCTCCTCAGGCCATGACTGTAAACATGGTAAAATCAACTAAAAGAGAGAGCAACTTTCTAAACTGCTTTGATGACTAAGAGGTCCGTGTCAGAGACACATTTAGAAACGCTGTGAATCCACTCTGAATGAGACAGTCACAGTCTCAGGGTTTTCATGTCTGGTCTTTATGGAAACATCAGTTTGTTGTTGTTCCATTCAACACTTACAGTGCGTGAGCCAAGAGCTTAAGTTGCGTGTACTACACATAATCTCCTATACAGGCATTCTATACTCACTAGTGGGGTCCTTTGTGAACGAGGAGGAAAGGGGAGACTGTGAATACAGTAATAGACTGGAAATGTTGCATAAAGCTCCACTGGCATATTTACTGAACACAATCACAAGAGGCTTACAGCGGTGTTCACAGGAAGCTTTGTCACCGTTTGTCAATGCGATTTGGTCACATGAGGCGTATAGATCACTTTATGTAATGCTAATGAGAAAAGTGAAGAAGGGGGCGGTGAGTTTAATGGAAACGTGTGTTACTGGGACGTAAAAAGAGGCGACACCCTGAGGACACAATCAGGATGAAGCCACAGAGCTGGCGAGGGTGATGTTTGGTGACCTGTCTGAGCAGACGGGTGTAGTTACGTGTGAACGCATGCACGTCTGAGAGGAAAGAACAGTCAGACACATCAGTGGAATAATGATGATGAGCAGCAGGTTAATGGAGTCACACACTCCATAGAATCATGGCTAATAAAACCTTTACAGCTAAATAATTATGCCTCTGGCATAAACTGCAATGCTATATGACAACGCCTCATCATAAAACACTAATGGAAATGCATTTGGCACACCTCCCACGCACAGAAAGACACAAGTAGATCAGAGTTTATAGAGGCACAGAAAGGCCTTTCACCCATTTCCTCCTGATCTGGACTTACTGTACACCCGCATATACAACAATCTGATCAGCTGACTCTGCCAGCACAGTAACACACAACCGGATATCCAGGGAAGTCCTGCTTGATCCATGCATTGCTGTTAAGCCGTACAAGATCTGAGGTGTTTTTCTCACTTTCCCCCCTTTATAGCCCCCTCCATATGTTTGTTCTTTCCAATCGCCTAACACTGAAGCTTTATATTGTCATGAAAATTATTTAGTGTACGGGATATCCTTAGTTATCAAATGAGCTCCGCTCTGCAACATGTAAACACAACTGTTACAGCAGCAGACACATTTCAGCATAGGCTTATCTAGATTAAGGTCAGTAGAGTTCATTATTGGCCGTGTATACACACCAACTATACAATATTTACCTACCTACTGAAAATAGAACACCCCAATAACTGTTAATATTTCAGATGTATAAATTAAAGGTCCCAGTGTCTCAGCTCCAGTATGCTTATTCTTATTCCTGGGCAGAAATTCAGAAGTGTAAACGTTCTCTAAATGCAGTCACTGTAAAGAGATAATGTTATCAGCACCAGGCTAATTTGTCTATTGAACGGGAAAACACATTGAGGAGGAGGAGGGCGATAACAGTTTTATCTGGTGTTTATCGCTCTTTTGGAAGATGCAGCTTTTTTAGCCTCTTTCAGCTCACTGTTTTCAGCAAGCAACAAGCTTGAATAAGTAAGTCAACTGTTCAGCTAAGCAGCGAGGACGTGCCAAAAACTGCACTTCCTCAGATTTTGGTGTGCGGCTAACATTAGCTAGGGGAGAAAGTCAACCGTCAGCCATTATATCTATTAAAACTGGTGGAGACCTAAGCAGAGCTAAAACAACAGTGAATATTGAATAAATTTTAATTATCTTATTTTACATTTAGATGAAAATAATAATATATTTGTTGTAGGCCTCAATAGTAATAAAATATCTATGCTGTGTGTCAGTATGTTCTGTAGCTCTTCTGTCCTAAAGGAGGTCAAAAAACTCAAAACAATTAGCATAGCTTTAATTTGTGGAGATGTAATAAACTGAGTCTTATTTTGAGCCCCAAATGATGAAATAAATAATAATACAATGTATAGACTATGTCACTTTTTGTCTAAGTGGTCTGGACTGTCCCTTACACTCTTTGTTTAGTTCGTAGTTCAACGTCAGCCACCACACCAACTGAAGCAGAGTTCGAACTATATTTTAGTTTCTGAGAAATTAGCACAGAATTCATCTCCTAACGATAATGATACATAGAGACTCACCTCGCTGGATTTAAGCACCCCAAAGAGCGGATAGAGGAAGGCCGGTACGAGAGCAGCAGCACCCAGTGGAACAGCCTCGGACACCCAGTAGACTGCTGTCACCATCAGCACGTATGCACAGCATGCCTCCTGTGAGAGCGAACACACTTTGTCACCAGCCCGGAAAAGACACGTTCATACTCATTACAGAAATGAGCCTGTTAGCACATCTAAAACTCACTACTAGACCTTCTCACAGCAGCCATTTTGACATGAAACAGCAGGTAAACACGGGTGTTAGCAATGTTACCAATTAAGGTCCCATTCCATTCAGGTCACACAGAGTCAGGGGGCTGCTGTAGCATGTTGGCTCACTGGAAAGGCTCTGCTGCAATAAATGGAACTGAACATTAAGTAGCATCATTGGCAACACCTGTGTTGACCCTGCTACGTCATGTCAAAATGGCCGAAAAAAGGTCTACTGACACATTACTTCTTCTTTATTGAAGTATTGAAATGGAAAGTTGAGGTTTTATGGATGTTATAAGTTGGTTTTCTTAACTTTGTCAGGCTAGATTACCGCTGCTCCAAGACGCTCCCAGTTCAAACAGTTTTAAAGAGATATCAGAAAAACATTCAGGTCTTGTTCAATACAGTATGTACACAGGAATGAGTCATAAAAGAGCCAGAAACTGATATCAGCATCTATTCAATCTCACATATACATACATGGAAACTACACATATGGTCATACACGTGAGCATACGCTCTCTTAGGCTCCTTCAAAAATTACTATATTATTATTATGATTATTGTCCTAAGTTATATTGTTACTGTTCTATTAGTAAGGTAATATTTGGATTCAGTGTTTTATTTGTTGACTTGCGGCACATGCTGTGAGAGCTCGTAGTGCTTTTGCGTAAGAGGAACATTCTGAAGAACATGTTGCCAGAAGCGGGTCAGTTAATCTCAAATTAATAACCACAGAGGAGGAAGAATTAACCACAGGGCTCCAGGATGAAGCATGTCCAGACCTGTTCAGACCTCACAGCCATTCAAAACACGGACGTCACACAAATCACTCACTCTAATTTGATCAATCATCAGCCATGTGTGTTACATGAAGCTTTCTGCACATCTGCTGTCCACTGCTCAAATCAGATATGACTGAAAAGGTACAGGAAATACAACTTTCTGTTCTTAATAGCCACCAAAATAAAATTATTGTGGCGTACAGCACTCTGAAAGCACTGGCTTCACTGTAAACTCTTCCACTATCATCTACTACAAGGAAGAAATAAAACACTTGGAAGCCAAACTCATGTTTGCAGATTCAGAGTCCAAATGCATGGCAGCAGCTCTGTGAGGATTTAAGTGCTGCTCAAAGTGACAATGCTAACATGCGGATGTTAAATAAGTATTATGTTCACAATGTTCACCATCCAAAGTTCAGGATCTTAGCAGCTTACAACACAAAGTACAGCTGAGTCGATGAGAACTTTTGTTCAAGTAAAAAGATTCATCGTCTGGGAAACATGGGGAGAGTGACCTTAGTCCCACTGTGGCTGCAAAGAAATTCACAAACTCACAAAAGCCAAAATGCTGCGGTGTAAGATGTGCTGCACGCAGAAATCACTTTGCCAGTTTGTGGTCTGTTTTAGGGATGAACCATACACCCATAGAAGTCAAAGATCACCAATGTTGAGCAAAGCAGAGATGCAAATCTGCTTTGCCAGCGTTTTATTCACCCCTCTGCCTTTGTGTGACTATACACTCGAACCTAAAATTAATATAGCTTGATCAGAAATAGCTATATTTATTAGAAAACTACTTAAAGCCAGCCTCAGGATTAAACTTCAGAGCAACATTTCTGATTAAACAATGGCGAAGTTGAATGAATAAACTTCAGTGCACTGTAGACTACCCAATGAGGATTTTCCTTCAACACGAGAACAGATATTGACACATGTGACTACATTTTCCATCCATAATGGATACTGCTTTCATCAGCTGTGGCTTGGCACTGCTTTGGCTTTCATGGCACAGCTTGTCACTCTAAAGCCACAACCGCTGCTCCATTTGGATGCATTGCTGTGGATTTAACTTGGCAAGAGGAAAAGAAGCATTTCTAGGTATTAGGCACAGCTGTTGGATTAGACTGAGAACAGAACAAGGTGTTTGGGTTCAAGATCAAAGAGAGCCCAGCCAATGAAAATGTTACAATAATTTAAATCCACTAACGCACACAGTACAGTCCAGACTTCATAAAGAGAGAGCATGTGGTTCAAAAATGATTTAAACAAAAGACAAACTGTTCAAAATCTACTTCAAGGGCAGTTGAGAAGTTTTTGCTCATTAGCAGTTAGCCTGCTAGTCCCCATTTGGTTGTTTCAGTCAGCATGTTCGTCTGCGCATTCAGGAAACATGAGATAATCGAGGAGCCTGATAACGGGATTGAATTGACTGTTAATCTGTCATTCACACAGAGAAGAATGAAAACAGGAAAAGAGATGTAGCATCAGGGAACTAAGAACAAATGGACAGATAAAAAGAGACAAACATGGATGACTAAACAAACACGCAGGGTGGGGGAGATACACACCAGAGATTCAGCACTTCAGTCACTGATCATTGACTATTGGTGTCCTCCTATCAGAAGATAGTCGCCACACAAGGATTGCAGCTTTAATCAGATCTTCCATTATCCATCTGTGCCTTTGTTCTACCTTTGCAAGTTAAAGTCAAAGTGCAGGGTAAGCAGAGAGGAAGGAATCACTGAGTGGCTGATGCAACCTTCTGTGCTAATCAGACTTTATACTGAGACATGTCAGGGAGCAGACGTCGATGCATGCTGGTACTCTAATGGAAGACTGTGTCTGTGTTTGCTTTGAGGTCAGACCTGATTCTGAAACGTAAGCACTTTAACAAGTGAACGAAGTAACCGGTAGTAAGTCAGGCAGTGTGGTGACATAACTAATCAATGTCTTACAGAGTTTTCAGCCTCTTTTATTTGCAGAGTAGGGCCCAGTTTGTTTCAATACGCTGTACTGTCGAGAAAAACACCAATTTCTGCAATTTGCTTTCAGTATAAGTGACATTACAGGAAAACTAGTGGATGACAGAGAGGCAACAGCTGCTGTGAGAAGCGTGCAAATTCATAAAAATCTGGGGGAAAGTTCACTTGATTTTTTGGAGTCTCAAAAGGAATGTGATGCCGGAGTGCCTGAGGTGAAATGGACAATGTTTGTGCATAATTGTGTGTGAGTGTGTGTTTGTGTGTGTTTCAGTGGGGCACACGGTCAGCAAGGCCGAGGCTAAGAGATTTGAGCCTTAATGCAGCTTTCAGCTCATACTGACAAAACACATAGACATACATACAAAATACAATACTGAACACACATTCCTTTTTGTAGAAAAAATACATTCACTGTACACCATGCGTGGGATGAAAAATGCACAATCAGAGAGTAGTGTTTTTTTTTTAATAACCATTACTTCGCAGACACTGCATAGCTCTATATACTGAGGAATGAGGAACTACATGGCGTAATATGGCCACAGAGAATTCTGATTGGCCAGAGGGTGTGCATTATTTTCAGATAAATGCATAACTCTGATAGAATAGTTGCATTATTAACTAACTAATAGCTAAAAGACTACTATTTTCCACAGGTCAGGCTGCCGGTACAATGATTTAAACTCCCAAGATGACTTCCAAGATAGTGCCACAAAATACGAACAAACACTACTGTCTGTGGTATAAGAAAGATAATCCATCCATCCTGCCGAAGCTCACCTAGCAAATGTGCCAATGTGTAATGAATGTGATCAGGACTGATGAGATGCAACCACTAGGCCACAGAACTCAAATCAATGAAACAATGCATTTCATTTGTTATTCACATGATTTTTACATGCATATAGCAAAACTTCTGACGCTGTGGTTTTCCCTCTGCTTATAAAACCTGTTCAGAAAACACAGACCCCAGAGACCCCAGATGAAGAAAAGCCAGAACACTGCATACAATTATTAGAATGTCTTCAAACATGTCTTCAAAATGCTTGTAAAAACAGTAAATGTGGGCTGCTATATCTCCATGACCTAAAAACTGCCTCAGCATGTAACAGAAGCCTATTGATTGTCTCAACTGATTGATCAATTTTCTATTATCAGCAGCATAGGAGATGATTGGTATTTAGAAACACAGCCAAACACAGTGGCTTAAGATCTCCTGATGGGCAGATTAGACTACAGCTGAAGCCTGCATTCACTGCACCGATGAGCAGAGGCCTAATGAGCTTTTAAAACATACACTCACTCAGCTACTACTATTACTGTATATTCTTTGTAATCCTGGGAGTCATCTTGAGTTAGAATACAACAAAAAAGATTATGCTTTTTATTTTCTGTCATTATCCTATGAAACATATTTTATATCTCTGGTAGACTGTCTAAAATGCTATTCACTTTAAACCTATTGTTTGTGTACTGTACATTTGTCCAAGAATGTGAAGGTTCATCATGTCAATGTGAATCACTTTAACCACTTTAACTTTACAGCCATGCTACAGCTCTGTGAGGCTGTAATTCAGCACAGGGGCACTTTAAATTAAATGCTAACATCAACATTTAGCAGGTATAACAGGCTAACATTTGCTAATTATCAAAGTTATTTAAAAAAATGTCCTTAGAGTCATTGCTATTCATCCTCTGGGGACTAAGTCTATTTGTCCAAAATGTGTCATTTCATGTCAATGTCACTCTATTGAATGGTTGTTAAGATATTTCAGTGTGGACCAAAGTGGTGGACCGACTGACAGTCCAACAATCATTGCCAACCTTTGAGCCACAGTGCTAGCATAGCAAACGTTTTAATGGACTACAATCTAGCATGCTAGGGAACATTTTTTCATATTCATGTAGGCCTATGTCTTGCTGGACTCGCCTCTGTTCTAAAGCTAATGTACTTTACACTTTACATGGGGATGCAAAATGGCACAAGCGTGACGATAATGAGTATTTAAATTTCTGTCTGTCCCTCTGTGTCTCTGACCTGGCGTGACTGCATCCAACAGATGTTCTGTCCTGCTGCAGCTGGACACAGTACCACTCCAAACACACACGCACATTCTTGACACAGTCTGGGGTCCCTGGTCTTGTAAGGAAGCCATGTGGGGGCCAAAATCCAGCGTGGTGGTAGGTTGATTATATAACTTAATTGCTTGGATTGTTTCTTTCTTTTTCTTTGTAGTGAAGTTTTTTTCTTTTGTTCCTTCTTGGCCTCATCCTGCGCCACCTACTCCTGCCAAACATCCACCAGTCCTGACATAACAGCAAGGCTCCTGGGCAACAACGTGATTGGCTGAGGGACAACTTGTGAGCACATAACACTTACTTTGAATATTAATGAACACAAACAACACACACCTGCCAGCAAGGACCCTATTTATCAAATGATGGAAAAAAAAAGCATGACCATGACTGAATGTTAATATATTATAATATTATATGAATAAAAATGTTTTTTTTTTCTTTTTTGGTTGTGACCTAAACCCAGTTTGTGCCTCACATAAATGATTATTAAATGGAGACGCTGAAGTTGCTTATGTTTATAATACTAATACTGGTAGCTGGAAATAACAGCTGGTCTTTCTCTTTTTGTAGAGCACAAGAAAAACTAAAGGTTATTTCATATGAAAGTATAAACCATATGTACCGATATAACTTATAATGAAACTCCCTTTTGGAGATGTCATTTGTAGCTAGCAGAAGAATAAAACTGTTGTTTTTTTTCATCAGATGGTTAAAATAGATGCTGGAAATTAGTTCAGAACAGCTGTTAGACTTTTTCAAAGATTATTGAAGTATTTATTCTTCAGAGAAACAACACTTAGCACTTTGACTCAAATTTAACTGTGGCTCATAGACTACAGAAAAACAAGGAAGGACATTTGCTGCCAGGCACTGGAGCCAGAAAACCTGCCTGCTGTATTATTAAGGTATTATTTAATCTGACAAGCACTGAGTTTTAGCTCACTCCTGAAGTTTAACCACACTAATCACACAGGTCTGAGCCTCACTAAACATGATTCTGTTCTAATTCCAAAATCCTGCAACTCCTCTGAATCTGAAACCTTGACATGACAGACAAACTGCAATGAGACGAGTGCATTCAAGAATGAGACGAGAAGCAATATGCAAGAAGTATGATACTGAATGAAGCAACATGTCTTGCAGACTGAGATAGACCTGTTGTTTCTGGTGCATGAGAAAACTCTTCAGAAGCAAACATGAGCTGCAGCACGAGGCAGAAGGAGAGATCTTCTCCTTTTCAATGACTCTCACAGAGAACAATCAAAGTGAGCGTGAGCCTAAATGCGTATCAAGTTGTCCACTCTTCTCTCCTTCCACCCCCCCCACCTCTCCCCCTTCTCTCTCGCGCTGATCTCCATCTCATCAGCATGTCGCGACGTCTCCTCTCCACACACACAGCTCAGCTGATGGTCGGGACAGCTGAGGACAAGCATTCATCAAAACAGAAGACAGTGTGTCTTTTGATTGATTCTCTCTCTTTTTCTCTCTCTCTCTCCCACACACAGACACACACACACACACGCACACACACATCAAATCCCATCAGGACACTACAGCCCTTGGCAGCAACCAGGAGGAACATCAAGACATCAACTGGATGTTTTGTTTACTGCTCTGTCTGATGTTTTGGAGGTATTTATATTGATTGTTGATATATTTAATAATGACTAACTACATTACTCAATTTGAAATAATTAAAAACATTTTTATAAGCAGCACGTATGAAACTTTAATGCACCTTGTAGTTTTTCATGTTTTTGTGACAGTTCAGTCATATCAAATTTGTGGTACTAAGGATAATATTGTATAATATCTTTAATATTTTAAGCATAAGGCTTGTTAGAACCTTTGCTCAAACAGTGAGTACCTTGAGGAAGAACTGACAATTCTGTGTGAAATGTTCAATAATAGTTTGTTATGTTTTGTTAGTATTCTCCTCACCTCCATAAAGTTGTAATGTGCTCTTATTTTGAAAAGCACGCCTTTTCTTGCAGGAGTTCACTTTTAGTTTCTATGATTAGAACTTTTTAAAAGATTGTATTGTATGTTGTTTGTACTCACGCTGGTGGGGTGGATGAGCGGTAAGGGAAGCAGGGACAGCGGGATGAACACCACGACGATCAGCTTCCTCGCCTTCCACAGCTTCCTGAACAGATCCATCCTGGCTGCGGCCTCTAGCCTCATGGGTGACCCGGGGCTCTGTGTCGGACCGGCCACAACTCAGCAGAACCGGGTGTGAAAGATACAAACCGTCTCACACCACCAGCGACTGTGACAAAGCCCGGAGGAAGGAGAAGGAGGGGAGCAGTCTCCTGGGAGCGCGCAAAAGTTTTGGCCGTGCGCTTTTACGCACAGACCGGTGTGTGTCCCTGTGAGGTGAGTTGGCTGAACCTACTTTTTAAAATCTAACCACCGTGTCTGACTCTCGTGCCATGCACTACACCCGAAGTCTCTCTCCTCCTCCTTCTCCTCCTTCGTGCGCTTGATGCTGAGCGAAGCGTCAGGTGAGGCTGCAGCCACTTTTATGAGCCTGGATAGGTATGCTAATTAATCACAACTCTGCACCACCCTCTCTGGCTGCGTTTCGACCAATCAGACACCAGTAAAGTTTGCACAAGTGCGTGGGTGTGTGTGTGTGTGTGTGTGTGCCTGTGCACGAGTTTATACGCTGAAAAACTGTCTCTACACGAGAATATGAACTACACAGGAAGGTAGCACTGTGACGAGAAATGTTGTAGGTTAGTAGGGATGCTAGATAAAATGGACATTTAATCATGCACTGTAAGACACAGAATATAGAATAATATAAAATAGAATATCACAGAACACTTTAACAGATGAAGAGGAAGCTTTGCAGGATATAACACATCACATGTGTTTTTGTTGGTCATATCATTATCTAATTATTATATAATGATATTATTAAATAATAGCAGTTATTATTGATTAAATCTAATAATCCTAAAAAGGAATTCTCAACGCATCACCAAGCCTGCACAGTGACACGAACAGGCCAGATTAGAAACGCCAGATTAGAGTTGGGGCTGCAGTCACACACTGCCCTCTGGAGGATGCACTGGCTCAGTGCGAGCAGCTGCAGACTAAACCCTGCAAGACTATTAGTAGTATGTAGTATAGTAAGTAGTATTGAAGTGGATATGAGCTCTCCAGCTTGGTGACTGAGTTTGTTAAACAATTTCTGTTCAAAATAAAATTATTTCTTATTTCTGCCTGTGATTAGAAATAAACTGAACACATATACTTCTCCCTCATGCAGTTTTTCACCAGAGCCAGGTCGACACTCAAAACAGAGGTCAGCAATTAGGTTCAACACACTGTTCAATGGAGGCACAGTGGAAATGCAGGAGCGCATGTTTTGGATTTTTTTTCATCTAAAAGTACATTTGTTTGATAAACAGGATATGTTTCAGTCCGTGAGGCCTAGAGTTATAGCACACACAATTAACAGTGACCTGATTCATTTACAGTAAAGGTCCAGTGTGTAAGATCTAGGAATATCTATTGGCAGGAATGGAATACAATATTTAGAAGCATGTTTCCATTAGCATGTAATCACCAGAAAATAAGAATAAGAATGTGTTTTCTTGTCTCATAATGGGTCCTTTATATCTACAGTGAGAGCGTGTCCTCTTCCATGTAGTCCGCCATGTTGAACCGCCATTTTTCTACAGTAGCCCAGAACAGACAAACCAAACTATGATCTAGATATTTTTGCTTTTTGCTTGAGTTTGCCAGCCAGAGAGTTTGAGGCATGGGAAAGTATTTCACTGCCAGGTGCCATTAAATACTGTCTTCAGTCCTGAACCTCGTTCTTATCGAGTTGATAAAGTTAATTTCCTGTACACTATGAACAGGGGAACTTTCAGCTGATTAAGGGCCCAAATATTTTTTGTCAGACAGTCAGATTTGGCTGAAATGAATGATTTTGTGCTCTGCTGCACCTGTAACCACGCCCAACTGTGTGTCACAATGTACTGGCATGTCCTGTCCTGACTGTACACCTATACAGTATCTCACTGCAGCAAGGTGAGAAGTGAAACCTCTGGAGCTAGCAGCTGCTGCTAAGTTGCTCTTTAAGTACAAACTGATTCACTATAAACACAAAAATACAGAAATAATGAAAGTAATTTTATTTTTACTACAGGGACTTTTCTAAAAGATGTTTCTCAAGATTAGATAATAATGCAGGAGTTGCTTTAAGATGTCTATTACTTGCTTTAATCATGTGCATCAGGGATGCATATTACAGAATCAGAAACACATTTGCAGTCTATGAAATTACTACAAACTAACTGCCACAGCTCTCAGCTCTTTCATTCTGTTGCTGCTGACTCACTTGAGGTTTTCTGGTTGCACTTACCGTGAACTTGTCCATAATGACCACAAAGTGACATTTTCCCATCAGGGTCAAACCTTGGTCAGAAGTTACGAAACACCTTGAAAACATTTGAAAACCCACCCATGACAAAAGCTCACACATACTATAAGCAGCATTTAAACTCACAAAACAACCAAACAGCTTTTCTTTCGTTGTGTAATGAGGATTAATTTTTATCTTCTCGCCCAGCAAACAAAAACCCTGGCTGCCTGGTAAAAGCAAAGAGGCGTTTCAAGGGATTATACAATCAATGCACGTGTGTGTCATTTAATGCTAAAATAATCAAACACATTTACATTACACACGTGTAATTATACCACAGAGCCACGGAGGGAGAAAAGCTTCTGACTAGTCTGGATATAATATATATATATCTGTGTGTGTGTGTGTGTGTGTGTGTGTGTGTGTGTGTGTGTGTGTTTGTCTCCTCTTCATTGGACATTTGAGCTTACATAACACAATCACTCTTAGCTAATTCTCTCTAAACCTCTTTTAGTGTTGTGTAAAACTTTGTCAATGGCTTCACACTTCACACGGAGTTTCCTGTGTGTGTGCGTGTGTGTTTGTGTGTGTGCTGTCAGGGGGGAAAAGCTCTGATGAAAAACAATCTACATGACTTCTCAGCAGCAGATAACAGACAGTTGGTGACTAGCTGGAGGGGTAGAGACTAAAACAGAGCTAAAGGAGTGTAACTTAGCTTTGCCATGTGGTCAGTAACATGACTAGAACTGAACGCTAATGTTGCTCAGAGTTTAAATAAGAAAGTGTTTGTTAACACATTACCAATATCAACTCAAAAGGTCATGATCTTCGATTCTGTGTATACAACTTGTTTCAGTTGCCCTGAAGTGACCAGAAAAGTAAGAAAGAAAAGACTTTTGTTTTTTAATTATTCACATCTGAGGACATGACATGACTTCACTCCTTTCTGCTGTGGCTCTGTGTGTGGAGCCTAGTTTACATTACAATGTGAGGTCAGAGGAATTTACGGCTCATTCCGTTGTGGGGACCTTCCCTCCATCTTGGGGGCTTTTTAATATTTTATGAGGCTCAAGACTCTCTGAAATGAGTTGTAAATAGACAGGTGAAGGTATTGCTGAGGATCATCATCTTCTGCTATAGGCAGGAGAGAGATCTTAAGACAAATAACAGTCTAAGTAACGCTGAAGGAAAATTTGGGTCAACAGAATCTACAAAAGGCAACAAAGGGATTTTTTCATCCTGTCACAGCAGTTTTTGCGTCCTCTGCCCTGCAGCTCCTGTAAATGCATCGATAACGCTGAGGCTCAGGATGCTGATGTTCTTTTGAGGTCTTGTGTTGAGCTGCACAGTCTCAACAAATCATCCTGAAATCTTATGATATCAAGAAACCAAATCTTCTTTGCTACAGTCAGCAGCATTCACCCCCCTGCAGTCAATCCACACGAATATAAACAGAATATAAATACTAATAAAGAATATTGTGGCCTGAGGTGGAGCTGTCCAGTCTGCGGTGGTGCTGAATACCATTCATGAGCACCAGCTTTACTTTTTTCTCCCACGGTTCGACTCAGACTGGCTTGACTCCGAATCATGTAGTGTGAGACATTGTTAGAAACGTATTTAAGAGAAAGCAACTTAACATGTGTGAATGAAGGAGGTGCTGGAGGAGAGAGGAGAGAAGAAGAAGCTGCAATACCACCTAGTCACAACAAGATGGCGCTGTTCACTTCCCCAGGGTGTGTGTCAGAGCTGAGACTTGGTGCACGGATATCCAAAATGTTACTGAACAAGCTTTGGTTCATGAGAGCAACCTCTTCCCTTCTTAATATATATTTTTTCTGCTTATTTGCTGTTCATGTTGTGTGTATCACGAGGGACAGCAGATATGGAACGTACCTTAAAGGTCCAGTGTCTGTCGCTACTTGTGTGGATGGACTCACTCACTCTGCATGAGAGTGAGTGAGTCCATCTGCATCAATAATCTACCACACGTGAGGAGTCGAGATTTCACCTCAGCAGGTCTGTCAGCTTTACTCATTTTTGTTGTCAATATTCCATATTTATACCTGGCTTTATATCCGCTCCATCAGGTTCATCATGTTGATTTTAAAATATTGTTCTACTCTTGTGTTTTTAAAAACTTAAATTAAAACAAGAAGAAGCCGTTTCCCGCCGGATTACAGTTCAGTAAAAGGCCGAGAATATAAATAGAATGTAGTGCCAGATTGCAGCAAACTCTAACCTCAGATTAGGAATTACATCCAAAATGCACGAGACACACACACACACACACACACACAGCCATGAGCAGACAAACACTCTTCATATTGGGAACCAAATCTAAACCCACATGAGTCTGCTGTTTGGCAGTAACACAATGTTTTAACCTTCAGTCAACCTAAAAGCAAGATAATCTGGATTCCATTGGCTTTATTTTTATATATTTTTAGATGTTTTAGAAGATATTCTGAGCTTTAATAAGTCATTTCATTTTTTATGAGTGGAGTGCTTTTTTCAGCATATAATATATAATAAGTTATATGTACTGTGAAAGAGTGAACGCAGAAGTTTTTTTTTTGTTTTTTTTTACCTTCAGATGTCACCGTGCTGCTGCCCTCTCACTGACCCTTCTTGGAACGATACCGACTAATCACTTTCTAACCACGGTGGTTATTGACTGCAGCCAGGTCCCCGCAGCGGAGATCAAATGGAAGCTCAGACAAGCTACAGGGGTCCAAAAAATCTCCCAGGCCTCACACAGCGTCATTGCGTGGGTATCTGTCCGTCTGCTTATTCTCTAATCTGCCGCGGCTGTTCGCCTCCCAAATTAACGTCAGAGCTGCAGGGAGTCATCCAAAGCTCTGGATCTCCGCTTAAATCCTTATATTCCACATTCACAAGTAGGTCTGCGTTTCTTGGTCTTGAGAGCTGAGCGGTTATCTGCACATGTGGGAACCAGAGAGCAGTCAGAGTGGAAGCAGAAACATTTCATTATTGATTATATTTCAACTCTAAACGTTTCTTGTGATTTCATATTTTTTCTTCACCGTTCAATTACATACTCTTTATACTCTTTACCTCGACCAGAACCGAGCTCATTATCGGTCCATGTGTCGTGACTGCTACAGACAGAGACGGATAGATAGAGTTAGAGACACACACACACACACACAGTGCAATAACAATTATGATCATGGAAATAAGACTAGAGTAATAATGATAATAACGGTAGTATTAGCAGTGGACGTCAAGCAGGATCACAGCAGCAGGTCTGACTGATCTCGGTGCAACAGAGATGAAGCCAAGTTCGTAACATGTATGAATGGGACATGAATGTGTGCAGAACGGAGGGGGAGAGAAGAAGAGAAGAGCTCAGTTCATCATCTTACACTGTGAGCTTCCTCAGAGATCGATGACTTCACCTTATCTCATCTTTCATCCCTAACCTCGCTGATGGAAGGATGCTGTTTTTAGGTCACACTCCAATTTTCAACCTCTCCAAGTCAATCAGCCTGCGTGAGGAGTACCTTTTCCTCAAGGATTTGTCATTTATCCACAAACAAACACATAATTATCTGTAAGACACGTGATTATTCTCACTGAAAGAACCACACAAAGTGCTGTGGACAAAATACTGACAATCAAGACACACTTGAAGGGCGCTTCAGCAGGAGTTTTCTGTTAAGGATTATTCCCCAGCTGGTTCAGGGATTTGACCCCTGCCCTTCAAATCCCCTTCCTCTTGTTTGACCCTTGCTTCGGCTTCTCGGGTCGGATGTGGTTTTGTCGCAGCAGGGATCAGAATCACAAGTCCTGAGACTTCACCAGTCCTCACATAAAAAAACACTCGGTGTGGGAGAAACTTGAGTCCAGTCAGTGAAGGTCCTTGAGTCCACAGTACCCCACTGTGCTGCAGTAAAGACCCTCAGAGCTGTTAACTGTTGGTGTGATGACGATGTGAGATGTGAGAAAAGTGAAGATGTATTGAAGGTAATGAGTCGGCTTAGGTGAGAGAAGAAAGAGACACGGGCCCAGCTGGAAGTGAGCAGATTCTCACTAAAAATAAAACATCAAAAATGTATCAAAAAGTAAAAAAATATGAAATCATTCATGAAGTCCGTTTGAAAAAAAAAAAAAAACTTTTCAACTTGGTCTTGTAATCTTGTTTGTACCTGAAAAATCCAAAGATAACTTGAAGTATGCAATGTGATACTAAAATGATTAAATTGCTTATTTAAAATCAGTCTTACTGATTTATGTGTGAATTAAGTGTTCATTTATGAGTGTTTCTCCTGGCCAGCCACAGCTGACTCACAGTCTTACTATTACTAATTATTTAGTCAACTAGAAGTACAGCAGCTGTCACATCCATCAATACAGGCAATAACAGTAGGACCCAAACGCAGCTAAAACCAGGCAGACAGGGTCAGTTCAGTGATTTGTGAAGGTAGGTAAGGGGGCAGGTGAAGGCAGTCCAAGTCATAGTGTCAAGAGGGCTGCAGGTGACATGGTAACACGGTACAGAAGCTTGCCAGACTGGCAGAGGAACAGTGGATCTGGGCTGGTAAATGTACTGTAGAGGGTGGCTGATGAGGGAATGAGATGCAGGTGGAGCGATGGGAGCATCAGGATCTGGACTGAAATGACTGGTGGATGGTAGGTGAAAGCCAATAAAATGCATGGACAAACACAACACTGACATGGGTCAGCTGAAATGGCAAACTCCAAATGTGGACACATTGGAGCAACATTCATTTGGAGACGTGTTTTTGGCCACTTTTAGAGTGTAAGTCCAATAATTCCTCTGCTTTTAGGTCTGTTTTTGGTCTCCAGTGACTCCAGAAGAATATTTGGCTCTTCCACTATGTTCAGTCTTACATCTCTAACTGCTGTCCGCTCAGTGAGACTATCGGAGGTAATTAAAAATAGAAGCTACTGGAAACAGCCTAATGAGAGCAGCGGAAGAGGTGACCCAAAACAGTTCATTTACAATCTGTGAAACCAAAACAAAGAGCTAAAAGACTCTAAAACAGCGTTCATAAACTCACCTAAGGTGATTTTATCCACTGTTCTTATAAAAATGCAGATTTTTAATCTTGAAGGCACGGAAATGAAGGGTTGTGATCAACCGAGTGGTCATATATATACAGATACTTTATGAGTAAAAAGTGCTAACCACAATAGACCTATTGGTGCAACTGTAGGACAATTGGATAGTTGTTTTGCAGCAACTACAAATAACAAAAGAAGTATAGAGAACTTCTGACAAGTGAAATAAAAACAATATTCCACACAGGCGAGGTTTTCACATGCGGTTTGTGCTGAAGTCCTTAAAGTAAAATATAATCAGTGAAATCAACAGAATTGGAGCCTTCCGGCCACTGCAGGGAAACCGCGGACCAATCAGAGCAGCGTTTTGCTCACCGCTGCCTCATTATTTACCGATTCCTCACATGAATTCCTCCAGATCTTCATTATTTGAGCGGCTGTCACAGATTACCTGAACCCCAGTGAGAAGCGCTGTCTTTCCCTCCATTAACCTCTCATTAGAGGAAAGCCCCTCTGTCCTGTGTGTGACCCTGCACTTCCATATTTAGCACTGATTATTGGCTTTATGAGCTGCTGTGCTCCACATACACAAAAACCAAACACTGTGTACAGTATAGGAACACAGTCACAGTATGCATGGAAATATGCATAGGCGCAGATACACATGTACACAATGGAACACAAATTTGCACGTGTATTTGCATGTGTGTTGGTGTGCTGTCTTTATAGTATGTAGCAGTATTTATTGTGCTGTATGATGTCGCATTAGGGATTCGGTTGATAGTGAGAGAGCTGCATTGCCTCTGTGTGTGACAGATTTCTAATGTTGAAGAGTCATCAGAATAGTCTGCGTTTCTTCAGTCTGTCTGAAAAGCTCGGGATCGCGAGCTGTCTGGCAGAACTTGAAATCACTGAAATGTTGGACTACAATATAAAAACATGAGCTGTTAATTGTTCCCCAGGCTATTAGACCTCAGCTTTTTTCTCCATACTGTACAATTCATTTCCTCTGCACCGCCTCTAAACTGTGAAAAGCAGCTGTGTGAGTTCACCAAAAGGATTTCATTTTAAAGAAATTATAGCCGAATATATGAGGCAAAGGTAAGACTGCACCCATGCTATCAGTATAAATCAGAAAAAGGGTCTTGAATGGAGAAGGTGGTTTAAGGTGTCGGGGTTTAAGTGATGTTGGGGGACGCTCCTACTGCAGTATAAATCTGAAATGTGTGAGTTAGCACACACTGCAGAGAAGAGTTCACCCCAAAATCATGTATATTTTCCTCTTACCTGTAGCGCTATTTATCCATCTAAGTCTTTAGTTTAGTGTGAGTTGCAGAGCTTTGGAGTTATCAGATATGACTGACTTCTCGTGAATATCATTGATGTGGGGCTCATGGGATGCCAAAAAAACACAAAACGTCCAAGCTAAGTTTCACGTAGGAATCATTTTCTTTCGACTGAACCACACCCACCAACCGCATCAACATTCAGCATAGTCGAGAGGATATAACAGGATGTTAACATTCGGGAGTCCTCCTCAGCTGAGCTTTAACGTTAGCACCAGTCAATACTTTATGTGTAAACTGAAAGAGGTCCCTTGTAGTGATGAACACACAGAGCCGCCTCTTCTTAGTTACATATTAAGTCAGTATTTTCATGTTGACAATAGATAAAATAACTATATGTATCACAAGAGCTGTCAATCAATGAAAATGACCACTCAGCTCTGCCTTTTGAGCATTGTAGCTTCTTTAAAATTATTTTGGTTTTGTAGCCCACAACTTTATTATATGTGTTCACTCTCTTCATTCACGTCAACTTTGCCTCCAGTCAGGCAGCTGTTTTTAGTAGTACTTTAGTAGTAATTAGTAGTTTTTATTTATTTATTTATTTATTTATTTATATTTTTAATATTGCATTTACAGCTTGTTGTGCTGTGGCCAAAAAAAAACCAAAAAACATTTCCACTCTATTTTAAATAGTGCTTGCTTTTGAAATGTGACACATTCAAATCATCCGTCATCCAGGGAAGGAATTTCACGAGGACCACGAGGGCCATGGCCCTCGTACCCTTGCGATTTGGCCTTGTGCCCTTGAAAAAAATATCTGTCCTAAGGCCGCAGTGGCCTTGATGCCCCGCCCGCACTGCCCCAGTTCGTTATGCGGTTTTCTAGTCTGCCTCTTTTCTGTCAACACAGCTTTGACACCTGCGTCTTTAGAGGAAAAAAAAGTGTTTTGATGACATTCATAAACATTGGTGGGTTTGATTCGAGCCTGGCATGAACCGCTCAGACGGGCTATAATGACACTTCATCAAACGCACCCCCACCCTCTTGTGTCCGCGTCCACAAGGCTGTGACGTTGGGTCCGAGACTGACATGAAGAGAGGAAAAAAATCACCGGGACTGAGGTCAGACAGTGTGTTAAATTAGTGAACGAATAAGAGGAAGATAAGATTTCAACATATAAGTTAGGTAACGTTGAAATGCTTGTACAGTAACGTTATATCACTGCAACATTGATCAAGTTTTAATGTGTCGATGTCATAACGTGTCATTTTTATGGATTTATGATCCTTTGTGTTGCTGCTTGGGTAAGTTACAGCTGGTTGGTGTGTGCTGGCTGTTCATAGTCGCTTTACATAATCTGTTGCAATAGTGATGTTCAGTAGAAAAGGGCAGGAAAGCTGGAGAAAGGATGTAATGATGTAACACAGGTTAGTTCTTCATTTCTTTCTTTGTGTTCCATATTTTTAAAGTATTGCAGAGCCAACAACACGTGATGCTGATGGGTTTGGAGGCCATAATGCAAAAGTGCAGAAAACTACCTAAATCTGAGTGGCTGCTTGACTGCAGCAGCAGCTGATGGAGCAGCTTCAACTTTGGAAAGACAAATGGTGTCAATGTGTTTCACTGTTTTTTAAACTGACTTACTCTTAACTTGACAGATATATAATATTTCAGATCTCTGGACATGAGAGGGCTATTCTTAAAAATAAAAAGTCAAATGTTTTCTTTATTGTCTATTTAGTTTATTTTATCTCCTCCATAATTTTCCTTGATTGAGAAATCAGTCTGGGCTCTTATCAGTACTCTATATGCTTGTATATGTTCACAGTACTGTTTAGAGTCAAACATCTTGATGCACCGTAGGCTTGATCAATCAAAAATCTGTGTAGCAGTTTTTTGAGGACAGCGTGAAGATTTGGTGTCATTTGGTGTCAACTGAGCAGAAACTGTGGGTGGAGATTGGTTTAATACGTTTTACAGTTTTTGAAGTGAGTGATGGACTTCATCATTTCCTGTGTACTTCAGATCACTTCAGTTGCTTTTATTGTGCCCTTTGGGAAACTTGGCTCGAAGACAGGTTAAAAAATGGACAACTTTAAAAACATACAATAAAAAACATAATCACATTGAATTCATTATGGATGTGGACTTAAAATCATTGGTTTACTTTAACCACCTTTCTTTTTTTTCTGTTTAGTCAAAATTGGACATGGAAGTCAATGACTTCTGTGGGATTGTGTGTCTGTCCTGTGTGTTACTTTTTGAATCTTCCCAAGATTTCATCCCTATTAACATGATTGAAGATGAAGAGAACAAACAATCTGGGTAATTAGGCTGTCTGTAGTCAGTTAGTTGTAGTTAGTCTGTAATGAGGCATATTACTAAATGAACTGGGGCCCGGCCGGGCACAGCCCGAAAGGGTGACATGGGCCCCCCTTCCCATGGGCCCACCACCTGTGGGAGGGATCTCAGGGGGCGGGTGTGTAGGGAGTTGGGCGGCAGTCGGAGGCGGGGACCCTGGCGGTCTGACCCCCGGCTGCAGAAGCTGGCTCTAGGGACGTGGAACGTCACCTCTCTGGCGGGGAAGGAACCTGAGCTGGTGCGCGAGGTTGAGAGGTACCGGCTAGATATAGTCGGGCTCGCCTCGACGCACAGTTTGGGCTCCGGAACCAGTTTCCTCGAGAGGGGTTGGATGCTCTACCACTCTGGAGTTGCCCCGGTGAGAGGCGCAGAGCAGGGGTGGGAATGCTTGTTTCCCCCCGGCTAGGCGCCTGTACATTGGGGTTCACCCCGGTGGATGAGAGGGTAGCTTCCCTTCGCCTTCGGGTGGGGGGACGGGTCCTGACTGTTGTCTGTGCCTATGCACCGAACAGCAGCTCAGAGTACCCGCCCTTTTTGGGGACCTTGGAGGGGGTGCTGGAGAGCGCTCCCTCTGGGGACTCCCTCATCCTCCTGGGGGACTTCAATGCTCACGTGGGCAGCGACAGTGAGACCTGGAGTGGCGTGATTGGGAGGAACGGCCCCCCTGACCTGAACCCAAATGGTGTTTTGTTGTTGGACTTCTGTGCCCGTCATGGATTGTCCATAACAAACACAATGTTCAAACACAAGGGTGTCCATATGTGCACATGGCACCAGGATGCCCTCGGCCGCAGTTCGATGATCGACTTTGTAGTTGTGTCGTCGGATTTGCGGCCATGTGTTTTGGACACTCGGGTGAAGAGAGGGGCGGAGCTGTCAACTGATCACCACCTGGTGGTGAGTTGGCTCCGATGGTGGGGGAGGACAGCGGTCAGACCTGGCAGGCCCAAACGTTCTGTGCGGGTTTGCTGGGAACGTCTGGCTGAATCCCCTGTCAGAAAGAGCTTTAACTCTCACCTCCGGGAGAGCTTCGCTCACGTCCCGGGGGAGGTGGGGGACATTGAGTCCGAGTGGACCTTGTTCCTTGCCTCCATTGTCGAGGCGGCTGATCGGAGCTGTGGCCGCAAGGTGGTTGGTGCCTGTCGCGGCGGCAACCCCCGAACCCGCTGGTGGACACCGGTGGTGAGGGATGCCGTCAAGCTGAAGAAGGAGGCCTACAGAACCTTTTTGGCCTGTGGGACCCCTGAAGCAGCTGACGGGTATCGACATGCCAAGCGGAACGCAGCTTCCGCGGTCGCAGAGGCAAAAACTCGGGCGTGGGAGGAGTTTGGTGAGGCCATGGAGAATGACTTTCGAACGGCTTCGAGGAGGTTCTGGACCACCATCCGGAGGCTCAGGCAGGGGAAGCAGTGCACTGTCAACACTGTGTTCAGTGGGGGCGGGGTGCTGCTGACCTCGTCTGGGGATGTCCTGGGTCGGTGGAGGGAATACTTCGAAGACCTCCTCAATCCCACCAGCACGTCTTCCACTGAGGAAGTAGAGTCTGGGGACCCCGTGGTGGGCTCGCCAATCTCTGGGGCTGAAGTCGCCGAGGTAGTCAAAAAGCTCCTCGGTGGCAGGGCCCCAGGGGTGGATGAGATTCGCCCGGAGTTCCTCACGGCTCTGGATGTTGTTGGGCTGTCTTGGTTGACACGTCTCTGCAACATCGCGTGGACATCGGGGGGCAGTGCCCCTGGACTGGCAGACCGGGGTGGTGGTTCCCCTCTTCAAAAAGGGGGACCGGAGGGTGTGCTCCAACTATAGGGGGATCACACTTCTCAGCCTCCCTGGGAAGGTCTTTTCGGGGGTCCTGGAGAGGAGGGTCCGCAAGATTGTCGAACCTCGGATCCAGGAGGAGCAGTGTGGTTTTCGTCCTGGTCGTGGAACTGTGGACCAGCTCTATACCCTCAGCATGGTCCTGGAGGGTGCATGGGAGTTTGCCCAACCAGTCTACATGTGCTTTGTGGACTTGGAGAAGGCATTCGACCGTGTCCCCCGGGAAACCCTGTGGGGGGTGCTCCGGGAGTATGGGGTCCCGGACCCGTTAATACGGGCTGTCCGGTCCCTGTACTCTCGGTGCCAGAGCTTGGTCCGCATCGCCGGCAGTAAGTCGGACTTGTTTCCGGTGAGAGTTGGACTCCGCCAGGGCTGCCCTTTGTCACCGATTCTGTTCATAACCTTTATGGACAGAATTTCTAGGCGCAGTCAGGGCGTTGAGGGGTTACGGTTCGGTGGCCTCAGGATTGGGTCGCTGCTTTTTGCAGATGACCTGGTCCTGTTGGCTTCATCGGAGCGTGACCTTCAGCTCTCTCTGGAGCGGTTCGCAGCTGAATGTGAAGCGGCTGGGATGAGAATCAGCACCTCTAAATCCGAGGCCATGGTTCTCAGCCGGAAAAGGGTGGAGTGCAGTCTCCAGGTCGGGGTTGAGATCCTGCCTCAAGTGGAGGAGTTTAAGTATCTCGGGGTCTTGTTCACGAGTGAGGGAAGGACGGAACGTGAGATGGACCAGCGGATCGGTGCAGCTTCTGCAGTGATGCGGACTCTGCGCCGGTCCGTCGTGGTGAAGAGGGGGCTGAGCCAAAAGGCGAAGCTCTCGATTTACCAGTCAATCTACGTTCCTACCCTCACCTATGGTCATGAACTTTGGGTAGTGACCGAAAGAATGAGATCGCGGATACAAGCGGCCGAAATGAGTTTCCTTCGCGGAGTGGCTGGGCTCTCCCTTAGAGATAGGGTGAGAAGCTCGGCCATCCGCGAGGAGCTCGGAGTAGAACCGCTGCTCCTCCGCATCGAGAGGAGCCAGTTGAGGTGGCTCGGGCATCTAGTGAGGATGCCTCCTGGACGCCTCCCTGGTGAGGTGTTCCGGGCACGTCCCTCAGGGAGGCGGCCCCGGGGAAGACCCAGGACACGCTGGAGAGACTATGTCTCTCGGATGGCCTGGGAACGCCTTGGGGTCCCCCTGAGGGAGCTGGACGAAGTGGCTGGGGAGAGGGAAATCTGGGTCTCCCTGCTAAAGCTGCTGCCCCCGCAACCCGCCCTAGACGGATAAGCAGAAGAACACGGACGGACGGACGGACTAAATGAACTGGGTTGAGCCAGAGCATCAAAAGGCTGCTAATCAGTATCACAGAAGCATGGTGACTGGAATACACTATGAGCAGCATGGTGAGTTCACTTCATCTGGAAGGCTGGCTTAGCATTGAAAATATTCCTAATGGTGTACACTTATAGGTTTATTTGGTGAAAAAATATATTTTTCTGCTGCAGCAGTGCATAGCTCTACTTCTCTACTGTAGCTAGAAGTAGCTCATACAACCTCAGTTCAAAATACCACAGCTATGCCACTGAAGATTCCATATGTGAGATTCTGAGACATTCTACGCCATAATTTCATATTGTAATCATTTTTTATTACTAATGAACTGACTGTATTGTAGCTTAAAAAACCTTCTGCAATGACTGCGAAGGACAATAAATGAATTTAGCATAAACCATCCATTTTTAGGAGACTTTTAGGAGACGTGTTTCTGTAATGTCATCCTAAATCAAGACACAAGACAAAGACAGGAAGTTTCTCTAAAAATGACCCAGGTTCAAAAACTAATACACAAATACAAATATAACAACATCTTAACTTTGATTTTTTTTTTAATGTTTTTTTTTTTTTTTGTTGTTTTTTTTATGTTTTTTTTTTTTTTTGATTAGGGGAAACCAGAGCACCTGGAGAAAAACCCCAAAAACTTGATGTTATTTTACTCCTCCTCCCTCTTCCTCTTCCACCTCCTTGGTTTCCTCAACCCCAGAAAGTGACTGACTCTCTCCAGACTGAAGGTGGTTCTTCTGTTGTCTTTGGAAGATTTCTTCCAGCCTCTTTCTGGGATTTGAGGTCCGGTGCAGGACTGATGAACTCCTGCTTCTCGCACTGCTTCTCCTCAGTGACTTTTTTTTTTCGTCTTTGGACGTGTGGGGGAAACCAGAGCACCTGGAGAAAAACCCCCAAAACTTGATGTTATTTTACTCCTCCTCCTCCCTCCTCCTCTTCCATCTCCTTGGTTTCCTTAATCCCAGAAAGTGACGGATTCTCTTCCACGCAGAAGGTGGTTCTGCTGTTGTCTGTGGAGGATTTCTTTCAGCGTCTCTCTGGGAATTGAGGGGTGGTGCAGGATCTATAGACTCCTGCTGCCCGGATGGCATTTCCTGTGGAACTTCAGCCTCTTCTGTTGGTTCAAGGGGCTCTGCGTTAGGGATGGATTCCTGCTGCTTGCTGGGCTCATCCTTGCAGTCGTCGTCACGGCCGGTGATTTTTTGGTTAGCCTCTCTCTCAGCTTTGAGCTCAGCGGAGAGCTTCAGGTTGAGAGAGATCTGAACGCTGACCTGAGTTTTCAGCTCATCCAGCTCTCTCCCATAAATCTTGTCCTTCTCAAATGCATTTTGCTGCAGGACAGTGATCTCCTCCGCCATCTTTTGACGGAAGGCTTCCTGCTCAGCCCTGAAGTTGTGCATCTCACATTGAAGAGTGTCAACTTGCTGTGTCACCATGGTGACATCTCCTTCGTACCTGTGGCTGATCTCTGTGGCTGAAATGCTGAGCTTGTCCATTTCTTGCTGTAGGGCCTTGTTCTTCTCCTTCTCTGTGTGCAGCTCAGAAGAGAACTTGTTGTGGTTCCATTTGTATGTCTCTTGCAGCTTATCATAACTTGCTTGCAGGAGTTTATTCTGCTTGAGTTCCCTCTTAAGAGCAGACCTAAGTGTGTTAGCCTGCTCTCTGACATCAGTTATATGAGTTTGATAACTGAGGATGTCCTCATAGAGGGACACAATCGTCTTATTGAGTTGGTTTTGTAGTGTCCGGTCCTTTTCTCTCTCCTCCTGGAGTGCAGCGGTGGCTTTATCAAATTCAGATTGCAGGCGATTCTTCTGCAAGATCTCATTGTCAAGATCTTGCTGAAGGGCATCAGCCTGCTCTCTGACATCAGTTATATGAGTTTGATAACTGAGGTTGTTCTCATAGAGGGACACAATCGTCTTATTGAGTTGGTTTTGTAGTGTCCAGTTCTTTTCTCTCTCCTCCTGGAGTGCAGCGGTGGCTTTATCAAATTCACATTGCAGGCGATTCTTCTGCAAGATCTCATTGTCAAGATCTTGCTGAAGGGCATCAGCCTGCTCTCTGTTTTTTAGAGCATCGTCTTCATACATTGCAATCATCATTTGGTAAGAAACAGAGAGCCATTCAAGTTCCTCTTGGAGAAGGATATTCTTTTTCTTCTCCGCCTGGAGCTCGTGCCCCACTTGGGGCAAATTGTCTCCACTGAAAAGAGGAGTAGACGGTCTCTTTTGTAAACAAGCTTCATAAATATGAAGATTTGTCTCAGTTGTTTCTGTGTAATCTCCATCACTGGAGTAACTTGAGACCGGCTTAATATCTTCTTCACCAGTGAAACCGGGGTTGTCAAAGCATGTCATTCTGGTCGGTGGTATATGGTCATCATCAACAGAGCTCTCAACATCTGTGTTGTTACCACTGGTGTGTGGATCTCCATCAAAGCTCCTCTCGACATCAGAATAGTTTTTGCTGTAGTTCTCCATGTCCGCATCGTAACCATTCAGGCTGTCAGTGAGTGATTCTTCACAGATGTAGCTCTCATTGTCTGAACATCTGTCTTCATCTTCACTGATGCAGTCTTCAGGTTCTGAATTATCATCACAGAAACTCTCAATGTCCACATCTCGAGCACTGGAATTCTCAGTAAATATTTCACTGAGACTGGCAGAAGATGGCTCTATGTTTGAGTCAGCCTCCATAGCTTGAGGGTCTGACTTTTCATAGCTGGAATCCATCTTCTCACTTGTGTCCATGTTAGTGTTGCTGCGAGAATCATCTGACTCTGAGTCTAGATGACTCAAGGACGGAAAAGTCATGTGCTGAAGGGCCTCATCTAGATATGAGCTAGTTTCCCTGTTCTTTTCCAGGTGAACCATGGAAAGAAATGGGGTCTTCAATGATTCCCTAGGGGTAAGTCTTTTTTCAGGATCCAGATCAAAAATTGATTTGAGGAGACTTAGGAATTCCATCCTATCGGCATACTCAGTATCGCTCTTTTTGGCCGGGTATGTCAGTACGGCGTCCTCCAAATTTTCAACAAAGTCGAAAAACGTGAACATAAATTGGGTTTCGATGCCTGTCGCCCATGTGAACTCAGCTGGTGACCTCAGCCTAATCCCTGGACTGTCGGGGTCTTCATTCAGGCAGAAATATGCCCAGCAGTATACTCCCGAATGCAACAAGTAGTCTGCAGGCTGACCCAGCAGATGTACGATAGATCTAATCAAATTGTATGAACAATCTCTCGGGAAAAGCTCCCTACCAAAATATAAAAATGCTAAAATGCAACCCACTCCCCACATGTCGATTGCTTCGGTCAGGGGGAGGCCTAAGGTCACCTCTGGAGCCCGAAATGAAGAAGGCTGTATTATCGTCCCAATGACCACTTCGCTCACCCGTCTGGCCAAACCAAAATCAATCAGTTTGATTTTAAAAGGCTGATCCCGGTGGTTAATAAGCATTATATTGTCAGGCTTCAGATCGGTATGGAGGACACCGATGCTCTTTAAAGCATCGAATGCAACCATCAGCTGTTGGGCTATGGGACGGATTTCATTGAGATTTAATGGAATCCAGCTTCTCTCCTCCAGGAGGTCCCAAAGGCTCCTGTCCAGCATCTCAAAGGCCAGACAGGAGAGGTTGTTAAACCTGAAGTCTTCAATGAAATTCACAATGTTGTTTTTCTCCGGATTAAGAGTCATAACCAGTCGTAGCATTTTGATCTCGTCTTGAATGATTCCTGAGACATTTTCATTTTCTTTGTGGATTTTGATTGCCACTTTAGTGCCTGTTGTTAAGTTAACACAGGTGGCAACCTTCCCAAATGACCCCTCACCATTGAAGTCTATAACCTGATAGCGTGTAGTGCTGCTGAGCAGCACGTCGTGTTTTTGAACTTCATATGGTTTGATTGGTGACTCATTGTTTTCCTTTGAATTACGTGAAGCTGACTTTGAGAAAGACATTTTGATTGCAGTAAAATGATTCCAAACAGAATAACTCACCGGTGTTCTTCTCTCTGAAGGTAAACAGTGGGAGGCTGACTGGGTTCAGTTTATAGTCTAAAAGCTGATCATGTGACCAGTGACATCATCAAGTTCCATGGACATAAAAGGAGTTCAATGACATGAAAGGAAAAATAGAAAAAAAACAAAGGAACAGAAAATGATCATGTGACATCAGTGACACCCCCCCCCCCCCCACCCCACCACCCCCACCCAAAAAAACAAATCAAAAACAAACAAACTAAAAACACTTTCAAACTAAAACTGTGTGTGTGTGGTGTGTTTCTGTGTGTGTGTGTCTGTGTCTGTGGTGTGTGTGTGTGTGTGTGTGAGTAGTGTTTGTGTTGAAATGAAGTTTCTATCATCTTGGTTATTGCTGTGTTTGGCTTCTTATATTTGACGGGGTGAAGCCTTTTTGTCAAGACTCCCTGAAATCAGAGTGTGAATCTGCCTTGTTTTGTGCTGTGTGGAGGAAATGATCCACTAAACTCAGTTGAATCAGTGAATCTGGGTCACCTGGTTCTGCTGGATCAGCCTGGAGTCCCCTGTGTTTATTATTTATTGTGTTACATTAGTGAATGAGTAAGAGGAATTTCAACATATAAGTTAGTTAAATACTAAGTATGTTAAATTGCGTGTACAGTAACATTATATCACTACAACACTGACCCAGTTTTAACGTGCCGACCACAGCCTGTAACATTAACCTCAACAAACGCTTGCTAGCTTGCTGTCCAGTTTTTCCTCTGTCGAGCTGCTGGTTCCGGTCGTAACGTCATTTTTGATGGATTTATGATCTTGGTGTTGCTGCTTGGGTAAGTTACAGTCGGTTGATGTGTGCTGACTGTTCATAGTCGCTTTACATAATCTGTTTGCAATAGTGACGTTCAGTAGAAAAGGGCAGGAAAGCTGGAGAAAGGATGTAATGATGTAACACAGGTTGAAGTGATTGTGATTCCAGTTTATCAAAAGTATGAAGAACTAATTATTTACTTTTTAAAAGTATTGCAGAGCCAACATGTGACAACAACACGTGATGCTGATGGGTTTGGAGGCCATAATGCAAGAGTGCAGAAAACCACCTAAATCTGAGTGATGTCAATGTGTTTCACTGTTTTTTAAACTGACTTACTCTTAACTTGACAGATATATAATATTTCAGATCTCTGGACATGAGAGGGCTATTCTTAAAAATAAAAAGTCAAATGTTTTCTTTATTGTCTATTTAGTTTATTTTATCTCCTCCATAATTTTTCTTGATTAAGAAATCGGTCAGGGCTCTTATGGGTTAATCAGTAGCCTGTATTCTAGTATATGTTCACAGTACTGTTTACAGTCAAACATTTTGATGCACTGTAGGCTTGATCAATCAAGCCTACAGGTGGAGATTGGCTTAATAAGTTTTACAGTTTTTGAAGCCCAGTGGCCTTGCCCCTAAAATGACGAAATTCCAGGCCTGTCCACATCTGATCCCCATAATCCTTCTCCCGAGTGACTCCGCTCAGACTGTACACACGACACACACAGCCCCATGAGTAAACCTTGCTGTTTTAAATGTGTGAACATGTGACTGACACTGGTCAGCAGCACTCACTTTCTGTGTCGCCTTCCCACGTTTGGATGATTTTCGCTCCTTCAGTCTTCCTGGTGTGTCTTCCTGTTTCACGCCATAAAGCAAGTCAGCAGATTTACATTCATCTAACACTGTAAAGAGCAGAGTAGAGGCTGATAGTCTGCACGGTGACCGCCTCATTTGTTTAAACTAGCTGTACATACAGTATGTTTCATATTTAATACGGGAGTGATTTATTCAAGTGAAAAATGCTGCAAGTAGCATATCAAGAACACTATATATTATTGATTATTAGGTTAATGTATGCCTCTAAGGACATGTACTGAGGCTGTGAGTAAACACTGCTAATGGCTCTCTGATCAAATTTTGTAGTCAGTGTCAGTTTGAATGAATGCAGATGTGGCTCAGTGCAACAGAGAGAAATATGATAAAATGAGAAATAAAAAAAATAAATACTTACTCAAGATGATGCAAAAGGTTATTACAGCAAAAGACAAAAACATACTGAGGGGAGTTAAGTCAAATAATGATTACTAAAGACTGAATGATGAGCTTGTATAACAATCATTTGACCAAATTGGATAGTCACCAAATACTCTCTCTGGATATTACAATATAACAGATTCTTGCAGAACAATCTAATCACATTTATAGAAAAAAGCCTCCAATAAAGAGGCAAGGTTTTAGATGTGGCTGACTGAAAAGTAGGCTTGTTATGTGGGGATTCTAATACAGAGCTGTGCCTCAATGAGCCACTTCATCATCATCGTCATCATCGTCATCATAGCTACAACATAAGAACATCCTGATGAGCATTACAGCTTTTACATAATAAATACACGTCTCAGCAGTGGATGTCAAATGAAAATAAATGAAAAACATGAAACGTCACTTAAAGCAGAGTAGGAACAGAATGAAGTCATGTCTCAACACACAGATGTTTCATGGGAAATATACAGTTAAAGTATGTCTGACCAATCAGATTGCTTCTTTTCACCCAGTGAATTAGGGCTGAATTTTTAATAACTGTCAAAATCACACTCACACAGTCACACAAGATAATTAAACTGATACACACACACTGTAAATGAAAAACCGGATTGCAATTAAAAAATTGAAAACAAGTTTGAAGTACTAAAGTACTAAAATATTAAAGATACAGTCAGACAAAAATACATTTTCTGTGTCTCTGGATTAATTGTTCAGTTATTTCTTGTATTCTATGTATGAAAAATATTTTTTATATGAAACTCAACTCTTTTCCCTCGTGTAAAATGTAATGTAAATGTACCATATTTTAAATGATGCCAACTAGCTGACTGCTCTTTGTTTAAAAACTATAGGCTGTATAAAATATGAATGTTCTATCTGTGACGTCACCCAAAGAGCCGTTATGAAGCTCAGTGTGGTGGCAGTCCTGACTTTGCCGCTTCCCGGCAAATCTAAAAATGTGGAGTGTGAATGAAAGTAACCTGACAATCAAAGCTCCCACGCTGTAAATTCTGCATAACCTTAAGCCTTAATATAATGTGAAAGGGTATCTCTTCCCTTTCCTCCTGATCTAACGTCATGGCAGAGGGAGCTGTGGTTGAAGACCTACAGTCCTCTACACCTCTTTATGCGGTGTGTTGTTGTGGTGCTCTCTAAACCATAAACACACTTTCCGTTTCACCCACTTTACTGTGACTTTGAAGCTGCATTTGGGGCCAGTGAGACATCGCCATTGCCTGCATATGCACCAAGCAGACACAGAACAACTTCAGCATTTACAGAGTCAATCAATTAAAACCTGAAAACACCTTCGACAGTCATTTGTGATTTCCTCTGATAGGATGGGTGTATTTTTATCATAAAAACCTTGCTTAGCGCAGCTATAATTTGATGGCTTAAAATAAAATCTTGGATCAGTCCTTTGAAGCCTTTCCTGTGTCCACTTTGGCAAAGCTGCGGCTGTAAATAATGTAGTTTGCGGCAGCAGGGCCCGTCGCGTCCCCATTTACTGACCGAACATTTGATAGAAGGCCGTTTTCTCCAGCTAAAAGCACATCTCACTTCATCTGTCTCTCTTTTCCAATCTCATGCTGTCCTTCCCTCTCTCTCCCTGATTGTCTGATTGTTTTCCTCCCGCACTTATGTCATCGCTCACTCTGCCCGCTCTCCCCTCCACCTCCATCTCTATTCTTTTATCTCTCCATCTTCCTCCTATTTTTGGTCTCAGTTGCATCAATTATTCATGTCTTTGCATGGACTTTCTGATGGGAGAGCTATCGAGATGAGCTATCAGGGAAGTCATGTTACACCTGAGCATCCACCTGTGACACATACAGTCCCACATGCACGTGCACACACACATGAAAATGGGAGGCCGTGCACACACTCCTGTGCATTCACAGGGAGGCTGGAAGGTACTCAAGTCACCTTTCCATAGATATTTAGAGATATTCTTGTTTAGGAACTCTTCTGCTGACCTTAGCTGTACAAGCTGCAGTGTCAAACACGTGACCTTCACAAGGCCTCGGCGCTCACTATCATCGGTTCATAGTCGGATACTGTTCAAGAGTCAGCACAAAACTGTATGATAATGGTGACATGCTGCGGGGAAACATCCGTGTGACCTTGGAGTTTTGTCTATGAAAGCAAAGTTCCTGATAGAGAACGGGCGCCGTCCAGTAGTTGAGAATGTTAGCCTTGAAGAGCAAATGCAAATCTTGTGAGTTGAGCTTGTTAGCACAAACAACTGGAAGCTAGGCTCGCTCACCAGATCGCAACGAGCGAAGAAAGATTTGTGGGTCCTCACACTACCTCTCTTTGAGAGAATATTACTCCATCTATGTCATTTTTAAGCAAAAATGCAAAGAAAATGATTGATTTTAGTCCCTCTAACATGAATATTTAATTTTTCCTTCATCTTCTGTGAAGTCAGACTGAATCTCTGGACCGTCTATGCAGAGTATATAGATTTATATATATATATATATATAGATAGATAGATAGATAGATAGATAGATAGATAGATAGATAGATAGATAGACAGATAGATAGATAGATAGGTGTAAATATTGTTGACACTGTATCATCACAGAATCATCTGATGCTCCGTGTACTGCACTGCCTCTAATACAGAACAATGAGCTCTTGGTTGGAAGAGCTCGTGCCTTATGGTGTAAGACTCTCCAGCTAAACAATGGATGACAGTGTTATTCTGCTCTACAGCTACATGCTCTTGAAGCCTCTCAGCCTGGTGCCCAAACCGGGGTTACAACCAACAGCTCATGGATTTATCAGGCGATCCAAAAGCAAATATTGATCAGGGTGAAGGTTCTTCCTGTAAAAAGTCTGAGCAAATCCTTCGGCCGTCTATACAGTCAATACAGCAAAACTGCAGCGAGAGCAGCAGGCAGGAATATCAGGACTTAAGGCTGCATGAGTTACAGCTCAGCACAGCTCAGCGAATGAGTTACTGTTATGCAAGAGCTCAGTCAGCCCAGCTGGAGATCAGAGAGAGAGAGAGAGGGAGAGGGAGAGAGAGAGAGCAGCCGACAAACGAGCCGAGGGACAGAGAGGCGAGCGCTGGAGAGAAAACAACAGCAAGTGAGCAGAGCAAGCAGATTACAGCTGGATCTACCACACACACACACATACATGAACATACACACTCCCTCACTTCTCCTCTTTCTCTGTCATACATTCTTGCAGCACGGCAGCATCATGAGTGGCAACACGGAGGGGGTGCTCCTCTCTCCGTCAAGGGAGTGAGGAGAGAAGAAGAAGAGGAGGAGGGCAGACAAGAAGAATTCAGAGGAGAGGAGGGAAGGGGAGAGGAGGAAGACAGAACAGGAGGAAAGGGAAGTTTCCTCTCAAGGATCTTTTTCATGTTTTCGTCCATGAGGCAGTGACTCCATCCTCCTTCTTCCCTCTCACATAACTCCTGTTCTTCATTGCCTGACCTCATGTCTCCAAACGTGGGACCCGCCACTCAAAGCGCAGGCACCCACCTCTGGATGCTGCTGTGCCCCCTGCTCTGTGCTCTTGTCCTGGCCAGAGGCTCCACGCTGAGCCCTGAGGACTTGCAGAGCGCTGTCGCCACGTCCCTGCCGGAGGACTGGACCGGCACCACGGCCCAGCTGCAGCCAGACCTGCAGACTGAAGCGCAGACACAGACGGAAAGACAGACAGACACGCCAACTCAGAGGACCACCAACAACTATACAGGTTAGTCTGTCAGGCAGCAGTGATTCCCTGTTTGCAGCCACAAGAGCAAATGTTGACTTATTGAAGGAGTTTGGACCAAACTTTTACTCTGAAGCACCTCATGTCAGATCTTTTTTTACTCTGGATACAAGATTCATACTGCTTTCAGTGAGAGATTAATTTTGTGCATTTAGATGATTTATGTCATTTTCAAATTAAAACTTTGAAGTTTTCTTTAAATCCTGTGATAGTCAACTAACTCTTTTTGGGTTTTGGACTGTCAGTGTTGACTCTAGTATATAGAATATAGATATATAAATAGTTTACTATTGTTGACCCCGTAATGTAACACCATCAGTTACAGTATATAATCACAGATTGTTTTCTAAGACTTTGCAAAAAGTCCTTAAAGGTTCTTGAAACGGTTCCTGCTGTGTTGAGGATTTGTTTTTCTCCTTACCTTGATCTGAACCTGAGCTTAGTCCTCATCCCGAGAATCCTCTGTGACACTTAATGTCATACTAGTTTAAACCAAACCATAACTGAGCCATACCAAACCAGTCTTTAGACATGACTGAAGTTCCTTGAATTTCAGTGTTTGCATGGACTTTTTTTGGAGCGCCCTTCACAAGGAAACTGCTCCAAATCCTATCCACATTTCTAACCACATGCCATAAAGATATTCCTCTCAAAGACTGATCAAGAAAGAGGATCGTTTCAAGTGTTTGAGCAAACTTGTGTGTGCTGAAATGTGTGTGTGCATTCCCGTGGATCACGTGAAGTGTACATGTACGTGTGTTAACTCTGTTTGGCTTTTGATTCAGAGTAAATCTGTGTATGCGTGTGTATTTATGTACAAGTTCCACGCATGTTTGCATGAATGTGTGTGTGTGCATGCATGAGCGTTTTTTGATTACGTGTGATTATGTCGATATGTGCAAAAAATGTTCATACACGTGTGAATTGAGCATTTTTAGTCCGTCCGTGTGTGTGTGTGTGTGTGTGTGTGTGTGTGTGAGCTGGCAGGTGATGCAGTTAAAGACAGTTCATTTTGTCCGGGCTGGAGCTGCTCAGCCTGAAGAGAAAGCTGCAGCACCGCTCGCATGACTTCACCTCCACTGGAGCATGAGCTGCTTTTCTCTTCTCCTCCGCTCCCTCTGTCCATTTCATCTCTCTCTCCCTCTCTCTCTCTCTCTGTCTGTCTCTCTCCCTCCTCCTCCTCCTCCTTCTCCTCCTCCTCATCTTCTTCAGCCTCATTTGTGTCTCTTTTTATACTAATTGCTTTTTTCTCCCGCTGTCACTTTCTTTCTTTCTTTCTCCTTGTTGTTCTATTTTTCATTCTCTGACTCACGTTCTTCTTTTATTTCCTTCCACTACATCTCTCTTTCTCTCTTTCGCTTCCCACCATTTATTCTTATGTCCCTCGCCCGCCCCTTCTCACTCACGTGTATGTATAAACAGCCTACAGCAGATGATAAAATGCAAACCACACGTGCCTAATACACACACACACACACACACACACACACATTGGAAATGGACTCACTTGGCCCAAGCGACACCAATCTTCTTAAAGGTTTAGGGAATAAACAACACAGTTGCTCGTTTCATAACGGCAGCTCTGTCTGACAGAGAGGGAATAAGCACTTTATACTTTAATAACACACACATAAACACACACACATACACACCTAGACACACAAAGGCACACACAGGTGATCAGCTGGATTGCCACATCGCACCACATCGCGTGACTTACACCACACCAGAGCTTTTTACGTGAGCTTCCACCAATTCCAAATCCTGGAGGTGTGATTAATATCGAATTGTGTGTGCGTGTGTGTGTGTGTGTGTGTGTGACAGTATAAACTACTTATCCTGGGCAGTGTTAACAGATAGAAGCTCCTCATTTTGTTTACTTCTTTCCTCCACGTTTTAAGCCTATCTGACTATCCTACAGGTCTGGTTTCAACTGCTCGAGTGTGAAACCGGTCCCGTAGTTATTTACAAAAAATAATCCAGTTAGATATAGAAGGCTTTTTGTATGTGCAGAGCTTTTGGGAAAAGAAGATTTATGAAGCAGCCAAATCAAAATCACTGAGTGAAGACAGAACTGGGAGAGATTTTAGGAGAGGCCTGTCATATGAACTCAAATGCACCACTTGAATTAAGCTGGATGTAAGTTAACACTCTTAAATCTATAAAAGTGAATATTGTTCCAACATTTTCAGTGTTTCTGTGTAACCCCCATATGTGGCGTGCTATACTGCAGCATAGAAAAGGAGAACTATGTGTGAGTAAGGTGCAAAACCGACCCCTGAATTTTTTTTTTTTTTTGTATTACAGCAATTCATAGACGTTTGTTCAATGCCATTTCTCAAAGAGGTCAGAGATCAACTCCAACTGGGAGAGAAGTCTCCTCCTTCGCTACATCTCCTTTGTGAATCCTCCGTTTTAAAATCAATAAATCCGGTGAGGCAGACGTGTGAAGGTTTAACTCACAGAGCCTCGGAGCACCGGATCAAACCAGAGCTTTCAGACTCTGTCGATACAAGTTGTGACTCATTATGCAGCTAATCCAGGAATCCTAGCTGTTCCTGGAAATAAATTGATCATAGTTCTGCTATTGATCAACATGTCCTCAGGCGCTCCTCCTTTTACATCAGACTCCATTTCATCTTTGCTCCATGCCTGACAACGAGATAAAATGACCCGTTTTCATTTAAGATGGATGGAGTCCATCTTGCTCTGTCATATCTTACAGTATCCATCATTTCATACGTAACTCACATCACACAGCGTTCAGAAAAGCAAGATCAAAGTGATTTTTTAGTCATTCAAACCGCGGCACGCGACAACGTCAAATTCAGAGCAGCATCAGAGCAGCTGAATCATGCTGCCACTAGAACAGTTTGGAGGACGACGCAGAGAGCAACAGTGCGCAAACAGACAATGAAATTAATAAAGACTGATGGAGGAGACTTCTGTGCAAAGCTGCTTCCAAGTTGGAAAGCCCACGTCACCGGCATGCGTAGCTCCTGGCGTCTACATCACAACGATCCATGCAGATGGGTTTGTGATATCTGGACACGCAAATCTGATCTGATCACTTGATCTGATCACAGCCATGCTCAGTTAGCACAGTAACAATTAGCCTAGTAACATTTACAAAACGAAAAGTATAGCTGAAGGGAATACCGTTAGATTTGTAGGATCTATTCACAAACTGTACTGGATGGAAAAATGTTTTGACCTCATGATGGCACTTGACAAAAAGTCAAGGAAGTTCTTACAATCATCCTGACGAGGAATTTCTATTAATAATATTTGGTGGCGTCAGATGAAGTCAAGGTTTGCCACAGTAATTAGGTTTCATCATCTTGGGCCCATGAATCTATTCAGTATTTATTATATAGATATTTCAGATCAAAGTGGTGGACTGACTGATGACTGCCTTTAAAATGATCATTTAGATGTAGACACAAAACACAAAATCATGCAACAAGCCAAGTGAATTCTCTGGGTCCAGTTTTAGGAGGTGTAATGAGGTAGAAACACGAAGCAAATGAGGCAAGAGATGCAACAAAGGCAAGAAGGAAGAACTGAACAAAATAAAATAACCCAAGCATGTAAAATACAGAAGGTTATGTGCATGGAAATCGGTGAGCGCTGTTGATAAAACTGTGTGGCTTTTGTCAAAGTCAGACCTCCTGGTCGCACGCTGAGTCGGCGATAAGCGTGAGAAGCTGCAGCGGTGCGGTCAGTGTCCAGGTTGACCTCCCACTGAGGAGATCCTCTGCTGATGAGCAGCGGTTATTTCAGCCTTAGAAAAGCCTTAAAGCCTTAACACTAACACGGTAACACAACCCATTAACCTGAACAGAGTGTGTGAGAGTTAGTGTTAATCCTTCAATGAGGCATGTATCAACTGAGCAGCGAATCCTTACCGTCTGTGGATTTGTTTTTTTCTGCAATTTGTCTTAAGGTTTTCTGTCTGAAAGTGCCTACTACACAAACTTTATTCATGGTTTTCTGACACAGTCCCTTAAGTGTCTGAAGGAATGACCCTCCTCTACTCTTTTGCTACAGAAAAGCACTGGAGAATAAACCGAGTGAGCAACTAAGCAGTCAACAACCACAGCCAAGGTCTCGTAGTTCTAACTATTCTGAAGGAATCCAACTTCTTGAACAAAACAAATACGTTTATGTGTCAATACAGCATCTGCTTCACGTTGACCATAAGCTGCTTACTCTCTCTGAGTCTCTTTAGATACGATTGTCAGCCAAAATCCCTAAAACGTAAATGTGAAATGTTTCAATGCTTTTAATCTGATTAACTGACAGAGAAAGCCAATTACCTTTGTCTATTTCAAGCTATTTCTAGTGCAAGAAATCCTGTTAATGACACGCTAACATCCAGGATACAGATGCACACGCTCACTGGTAGAAGAAGTCCAGTGTGTTTTGAAGCCAATTACTTCAATCTTTTTCTTTTTTTTTTCTCGGAGGAATCTTCAGCAAAACCCAGCAGACGTTTAGCAAACACTCATGATGCACATGAAGAATTTCAGTGGGGACATATACTGTACATGCAAGGTCGCGCACACATACACACACATGCAGTGCCAGGGGGTATTTCTGTCATCGACACACACTATCGTCACTCCTGAGCCCTGCAGGCTTGGCGAGCTTCAGACAAAGAGTTCCTTCTGTCTTCTGCCTGTCAATCCAATATGGTCGCTGGCAGTGACTCAACTTCATTATTACCTTCCCACGGCTTAAAACTAGCAACGCTTGCTGAACAAAGTCACTGAGGGAGAGTCTGAAATGAGCCTTCTGTCTGTCCCGGTGGTTGAAGCTGGATAGCAACAACTGAAGGGCTGGAGGAATGAAAGTGCAAGAGGAGAAGAGACAAACACGCCTGCAGAAATCTCATCCAGACTGTTTGTTGGCGCAGTGCTTTGCCTTATCGATGTAAGCAGTTTGAAAAATGCACTTATTCTGTTTCTTGCTACTAAGTCTGACTATACACTCATACATATACAGATATACATATACAGATACAAATGAAGGTCACAAAATCTGTCTACTGTACCACCCTTCAAAAATGTGCAAAAAAGTGCCTTTTTCTACCTTTCTGGTTTGGACTAAACAAAGTTAGGGAGCTTAAGGACGTATTCAGAGAGAATCAGGTGTTGTATTGAATCACCACAGGTTGTGTGGCGGTGTGTGGGTGTGGAGTAATCAGAGGGGTCTGCTGGACGTGTGTTTATTTGTGCTGAACGTTACCAACAAGAAACAATCAGAAAGTAACTTCTTATCTCACTGATTAACCAGCTTTCTCAATACCGGCGCTCCTTCACTCTCATTCACCGTCTATGTCGCTCGACCTCAGCTATCTTCCCTCTCTCAGGCCAGACACAGACAGAGAAGCTCGTAGCAGGTAACACTAAATGTCAGATGAAAACCTGTGTTTTGGTCTAAAATCAGCCATAGAGGTGCAATATGTGGATTTTATGACCTGCGTACTGTACCAAGCCAAGCTAGCTTTCCCTTAGTCAGGCTAGGCTAACTGGCTGCTGTTGCAGAGACATATTTAATGTATAGATTTTTTCATCTCTTTCAACTCTCTGCAAGAACTGTATTTTCCAAAATCTCATACTATTGCTTTAAAATAACTACAAGACCATGGCCTCGGAACTTCAGCTCGGGTGCAAGGGAAATGATAGTAGTAGTAATAAAAACTAGCCTTAGTGCTAACACTGATGTCCCATATGTTAACAAAAATCTGATGTTCTGACAGTTCCAGTTTCCTTTTGTAACAGCATGCTGCTGGGAATACTTTTCCATTTGAAACAAAGTGACATCCACTGTGGCCGAACATGCAAGAAGTGGAAATGAAGATCTGTTGTCTCTGTCATGTAACTTTGATGAAGGCTTTCAGTTGAACTGTGCTGGTTTTTCTGAGCCAAAACTTACACTTTTATATTTGTTGCGGGGCTGCAGGTTTGACCGGTGTTCCTCCCTTGCAGCATGTCAGTGAGGGTAAACTGACAGTCGCTGATGTCTTTGGCTCAAAAGCAGCTACTGTCCCTGCTCTGTTTAACTGGACAGATTATCCTCATATCCTCAATCAGATGAAGCCAAAGCTGCCTGTTAAAGGAGAACTCTTTTTACCTTTCAGCCTCTGCATCTGGTTTTTCTAAGTGGTCATTTTATTTCACTCTGCTAGCATTCGCTCACTGAGGACACGAGCACTAATGCGTGGCTGAAGCAAACATGTATGTAGTTCTGTTTGCACAGGAACACACACTCCACTCATGCAGAGCCAGAGGAGAGCCGGGGGGATTAGGTAATCTGATGTGATACTGCGCATCAGTGAGGTGCCACAGAAATAGATACACTGATGGAGAGGACAGAGAGACATGATGTTTCTTTGAGGGCCAATCACATCAAGCTGAAGCAGCTGGAGCAAAGGGACCAAAAAAAAAAAAAGAAAAGAAAAGAAAGAAGAAGAAGAATCAGACAGCAGCATGAGTCTGAGAGCCAAGGCTGCCATCTTTCATTAACTTCAACTTGCATTCTTAGCGTATGGTAAAGTCTGACTTAGATGAAATGTATTTTTAATCATTGTTTATTCAGGGAAAACTGACCAGGCATAGAGGGACAGTCTTTCTTTCGGTCCGTTGGGCTAACGTCCAACTAAGAGTTGCAAAGCTTGTTTCTTTTTCTAATTTCACTCTCAATTGTTGTCTCCTTGTTATAGGAAATCAGGCAGTCTACAGCTTTCACATAAATGTAATGTAATGTACCCTCCCAAACAGGAGACAGACAAAGCTAAAGAACTGGATATTTCCAGTGGTTGAGTTGGTGGAGACCGTTCAGTAACCTTGGTGACTGTGAAGTGAAGCCAATGCAAAAGTGCCAAAAACTGCAGTTCCTCAAACGTCCACTTGAAGCTGGCTACAGAACAAGTCAATCTCCATAAGCCCCCATATTAAAATTTCATATAAAAAGCTTCACAGCAGAAATAAACTGCTGTAAAATGTTTACAGCCTGGGACAAAAAACAGTTTTGGTCTCTATAGCTAATTTCCCCGTTCATGACAACTGTACTGAGGGTGAATTTATATACAACTGACCTGTTCAAATGATATTAAGCTTAAAGTTATGCAGAATTAACAGGTGATGACCAAGATGGCGGCAGCCAGAGCCACCACAATGAGAGCTTCAAACAGCTCTTCATAAACCACACTTGTAACGTGCATTGTAATTTCACCACATAGTTACCAATGACAGGGAGGGACTAACAAAAAGATACAATTATGTTGCATTATGGGAAGTGTAGGATCCAGCGTGATCCAGTAGTCGGGATACTGGTATGTCGCTCTCTGCTACATGCACAGACAATTTTGGACATTCTTTGACTAATATATCCTCCAACATTATTAAGTGATATATTAAATCAATAGATCAGTATTTAAAGGAATCTTTACATTTACGATAATTGTTTGATCAGGATTTAAAGGGTATAATCATAATGTTGGGGTTTATGAAGCAGGAAAGTGAATAATACAAAATGTGTGTGTGTGTGTGTGTGCGGGCATGACATGTGCACATTATGTCACTGTACAGAACATCTAGCGAGTGTGTGTTTGTTCTGTGAATGTGTGTGTGTTTGAATCTTTAATGCAGATAGCCTAATCTTTATTTAATCACAAACTATTCTGAGTGCTTCCCTGACAGAGACGAGGGGAAGGTTTTAGAGGAGAATACAGCAGAGTGGATGTTTGGTTGATGGTGTCGGGTTGCCAGGTTTGGGGGGGTCCAGAAGTGTATTAACGCGCCCCCGGCAGCTGAACACTTTGATTGGCAACCCACTGTTTCCACTTTCTGCAAGCCAAACCAACATGAGCGAGCAAATAGAGCGCAGTGTCAACACACACACACACACAGCGCTAACATAGAGTCCTGTGAAACACACACTACCTGCACACCAGTGCAGAGTCACACATGTGAATGTTTAGGAGCCAAACTGAAGTAAGGAAACCAACAACACACCAAAACTAACACACATTTTCAGTCTTTTCAGCTGTTTTTTTATTGATGCTGGGCTGCACTGGGGGTGTTCTGTTTGTTCACTCCACACTGGCGCCATTGTTCCTCTTCTCTGTGTACTATAGCGTGTCGACTTGCAAGGAGGCAGTGGGTGTTACCTCAGTGTCTCTGGGGTTTGTAAGGTGACGGTTTTCCTGCTGCGGCGTGGCAACAGCCAGCAAAAAAAAAACACGTCAGCCCGAATCTTAAAACACAGACGTAATGTGTTCAGTATTTTAAGGCTTTTTCTCTGACAGGCTGGTGTGTGTGCTGGTGTGTGTCTGAGGACACATAGAAGGTGCATTTAAGTCCTGTAACTTTGTGTAGGTTTCAAGAACATTTTACAGTAGAGACAGAACGTTTACAGTTTTGAATCACATCAATTTGTCGTAGTTTGTAGCTGTTTTATTTTCTTCCACTACTAAATACAGTTGCTCCCACTAGAGAAGCAAACAGTGGAATGGTGACGACCATCTAATATTACTGTCAGGAGTTGGCAGACACCAAAGGGAGGGTGATTATTAGGCTTCGGGTGATATGACATATGACACAAAATGTACACAAAATATAAATAGGCCATTATAACTTAAATGACAAGTTTATAGTTTGTTCTTGTTAATTAATGAATCCCTATCAGGCTTGTGGAGCGCTGGAGTGCACACCCGACACAAAGGCTCAAGCCATCTGGGGTTTGAAACCTTCTTGTTGAGAGGCTGACCACTGCGCCACCGTGCCAAACCCTAAACAAACACTCACCAGGAGAAAGTGCACGGCTAACCAACTAGCTGCTCAGCTGTAGCATGCTGTAAACACACTTGCAAATGGTGCTTCAATCCAGGAAGTTCTTGCTGTGCTCCTTGCCCCTCAGCACACCACAAGAACACACAGTCTGCTCGTCATATGAAGGCTCCGGCTGTTTGTTTACTTTGTCTCACACTCCCTATGGTGTAACCTCTTCACTCTGCCAGCTGCTGTCAATCAAACAGACATGACACTTAACCAGCTTACGTGTCATGTCTGTTTGATTGACAGCAGAGTCAAAGAATCATTTCTGAAATTTCCCCAAAGACATTTGCTCCTTTTAATAAAAAAATAGAAACATATTTTTTGACTACAAAAGGGGATGATGCATGTGATGTCAGTCTTAAAGGAGTATGCCAAGCATATAAAGCACATGCTGTACATACATGCAATATGGCAGTAGTCTGCCAGCAAATAGCAGCCTGTGTAGCCCCCGCAAGATTGTCTCTTATTATTGTGCTACTATTTACTAATTCTAATGTGGATATAACAAGCTACGCTATGAAGCCCAACGAAGTGCCAATAAAGATGACATTTAAGTTAATTTACTGTGCTGTCTAATAATCAATATCCCACGTAGACAGGAAGCAGATAACTGTGCATGTGTGAGCCGTTCTAATGAAATGAAAATGAGGTCTGATAAACTCAGCAGATGAATCTCGGATGATGATTAAAACAACCTCATTTTAATTAAACAATATCAAATCACATTCATTCAAATGCAAATGTCACTCTTCAGTACTACTAGATTTGCATCTCTCATGCACAAATGACAGGATTATATTCTATTATTAGTCTGGCATTGTCAAATAAAATAAATTCACACTTAGATGTCCAATCTTCATCCAAACTTAAATTTTAATTGGCCATCTTTCTCTTGAAATATGATTTGATTTGAATGGAATATTAATATTCACAATATTATGTTATGGCTAACTTGGTGGCCACACACATACACACACACACACACACACACACACACACAATGATAGCATCAGTAAAATGTCTCTTAAGGGAAACAGAATGGCTTTTAGTTTCCCCTTTGAAAACAGAGTCAGCTTGTCCCTGCTCTGTACCCATTATGCACTTGTGTCTGGTGTGTGTGTGTGTGTGTGTGTGTGTGTGTGTGTGTGTGTGTGTGTGTGTGTGTGTGTGTGTGTGTGTGTGAGGGAGGGTACTCTGTCATCGTCACACAGGATCACGGGATCTTCTCCCTCTCTGTATCTACAGCGGCAGAAATCCTCCATCTGTCACTCCTAATCAGCAGAGAGCAGCTTGTACGTTCGCAGGGTCTTATAGTGGGATGACATCGCTCTCTCTCACTCTCTCTTTCTGTAGACACACACGCACACACACACACACTGACTTACACACTGACACAGCAAATCATACTGCACTGCCTGTTAAATCATCATATTAGCAAACCAAACATCATGCTTTTATTTTATTTCTAATATATGTTCATAATTTTCATATTTATAATGGAAAAAATACTATATAAATAATTATCACCTGACTCTATAGTTCTGGGCACTGTGGCATCATTTAGCTCACTGATTTATTTTTTGCAACCCCCAGCTTCAAACTTACATTCATGTGTTGGTCTTGTGTTGGCCTTGCAACTCGAAATAAATGCTAATTTTAGTCCATGACTGTTAGATATAAATAGCCAACTTTTTGCTAACATGTTAGCTGTATCACCTCTAAAAAACAGAGATAACATACAGAACTTACAGTTTGTTACGCTGCTCCCAAGTGGCCAAAGAAAATCTATGACTGGAGCTTTAAAGTGGTAAACAACTGAAATCTAGTGAGTCTGATTTTTTTAATTTATTCTGGAACACGTTTGCTTCTGTTGGATGAAGATAAATCTTATGAAATCACATCTTTACAAAAGATCAACATAATCAACACAAACTGAACTTCCTCCTGTAAAGAAGCCAAGTCAGTACAGTACTTTATAGTCAGTACAAATGTGACATTTCCTTGCAATTCAATTCTGTAAGTAAAATATCTGTAGTTTTGGAGCACAATCTAATCCTTTAAAAGGCAGAAATACAAGCAGCTGGCCAAGTCATTGCTGAGTCACAGCCACTGATGAGCAACCTTGTGAACCCACCGATTTCACGTGGTCATGGCGTGCTATCGTGCAGAAATAAACCACACTTATTTTCCATCTGAGTAAGATCCTTCATGGGTTGTTTGTGCAGCGATGCTGTAGGTTTACATGAGATTTCCTGAGAGCTTCAAAAATCCCTGCAGCACAGTCTAACAATAGCTGCTGTATCACGAGACCTCTCAGAGGTATTTGCGTATTGTAGCATGAAGAAGATAAAAATAGTACTTTCTGTCTCTCCCTCTCTCCATCTCTTCTCTATCCACTGTAAATGCTAATCTCAGGCTGTCAGCGTAGATGACATTCTGCACGAAGCTGTGCCTGTTTGACTAGAAAGACGAGAGAGAAGAAAGTAAAAACAAGGAGGAAAGTGTGGAGTAGAGAAGTAGGAAGAGGCAGACATATATAAAACGAAAGGGGGTTTTTAGAAAGAGGTGTTGGGACAGAGTTGAGTTTAAATCTTCAATGTGATTTAAACTTTCTAATGGATACAATGAAGTTTGATGAAAGCAAATGGCATCAGTGTCTCAGAAGCAAAGTGAGACCTGTTTCTAGAGGTGCTACAATCTACCAGTGGTCAACAATTATATACAGTCCAGGAGGTGAGCAAAAAACAATGCCGCAAGAAGGCAGAGGAAGGCAAAGGACATTTTTGCTACTGTTATGTTGAACTAACAAGCCAGGAGACAGGAATCAGTTAAACAGTTTATTTGAGTTGCAGCTTAGTTGAATCTTCAAGGGGATGCGTGGCAGTTTGAACGGCTGAAGAAGTGCAGGGCTGGTATTGGCAGAGAATCCAAAACTGGAGGAGAAGACAAAGCTATGCTGGACGTGGCAGATATGGTAGGCAGTAATCCTGAGACATAAGGAGAGTCATGGTTAGTAAGCAGGCTGGAACAGGAAGGGTTCAGGAGAACAGATATAGACATAAAGAAACCCATCATTTATTGTCATTTACATTCAGTTACATGTGATGCCAATAATTAATTATGAGATACATACATTTTCCATAAAAAATTGCAGAATAAATTATTTAAAATTAAAATAAAAATCTAAGAAATATATAATATAAGAAAAATACAAATGTAAATAATTAATAAATAAGTTTATTCTGCTGGTCAGAATTTTTGGGAATGCTGCATAGAACATGTATTTAAGTTCAGAATGTGGACCCTTAAATAAAATGTCAGACAGTCAATACATTGCATACATGTACTACAGAGCTTGAGCTCTACTGTTGTTTTGTGGTAAGCTCATAGCTCCCTAACACCTACTTGTTTTTACACAAGTGAGCATTAGCGGCTCTTTTAGGTCGATTTTGTTGCCTGTGGACAGAGCTTGGCTAGTTGTTTGCCCCTGTTTCCAGTTTTCAGTGCTAAGCTGAAGCTAACCACCTCCTAGCCCCAGCTTTACATACGGATAAGAAAGTGGCATCAAACTCAGCAAGAAGGTGAACAAGCGCGTTTCTGCGCAATGTTGAACCATTCCTAAACATTTCAAGAACATTGTACAAACACTGATTAGCTCTCATGAATTAAAATCACCTTTCTTCATTATTGATGAATGAAGTGACCACTGATCTGTATTGTCTCCTCTCTCCTCAGGTCTGTCCTGTATTCCTGTCCTGCCACCACGCCGGGGTTCCTTCTATGTCGAGAGAGGCACAGGCTTGTCAATCGGCAGCGTGTTGGCCTTCTGGTGCAGAGAGGGATACCAACTGGTCGGTAGCGACAGAATCTACTGCAATGTCAGGAACGGAAAACCGCAATGGAGTAACTACCTTCCTGTCTGTGAAGGTAAGCAGGTTTATTTGAAAAATCGAGCAGATCTGTGTCAAATGAACTGATCTTCTTTAGTATTGTTGGACTTAAACGTTCTCATTTCTCACATCTGGTTATGCATGAAATCTGGTTGCAGCTTGCACATAAAGCACCATTCATGAACATAACCTAGTGCACAGGGGGGATTATCTTTATCAATCCAGAAGAGTTTATTAGAGCCATAAATGACTGAATAATCTTATTAAATATAACTTTCTCCCTACAGCAATCCCCAGGCCTGAGGACCGCGGTCTGAGAGTGGCTGTGTTGGCTTCAGTGGTGAGTGGCATTGTCATTCTCGCCATGTCCTTGTCCTTCCTCATCTGCTGCCTGCAGGAGCGATCCAGTCGGGACCGAGCCAAGAAGGAGGGACGGAGCAGGTAGGACTAGAGAGAGAGAGAGAGGGGTTCCAAAAGCAACCCTCGTTATAATCTCCTGTTCTCAAACACAGGCCGACTTCTATATGAGGACTACTGGGCTGATAAAGTTCTGTCCTCCTCAGGCGCAGGGAGAAGCGCTCAGCCCGTCGTAGTGAGTGTTGGCTGGAAAGGGAAGAGGGTGAGTGGGAGACTTTCCCTCCTCCAAAGATCTTCCATCTGTCCCAGAGGATGAACCCTCGTCTGGCTCCAGACAGTCCCCTCTACCTGACTGGAGGACTCAGTGGATATGAGAACAGAGGGTACCAGAGGTAAAGTGGCAGCACGCACATCACAGAGAAAGAGAAATGTAGTAAAAGTAGAAGACAGTTATGAATCACAAAGTTCATGGAATTACCTTCAGTGTCAGGAAATGGTCTTGAGACATCACGGCAAATGTTTGACACAAGCTTATCCAACAGGACCAACATGCAAGTCCAAGACATTCCTAATTCCCCAAAGAACCTCTCCACAAGTATATAATATCACAGCATGTGAACATAAAATCAGAATCAGAATAACAATAAGATAAATAATTCTCCATCTTTATCCAGGAGTCAGGAAAGTTTGCTGAAGGCCTCCATGCCTGGACTCTACCGCTCAGAATCTCAGCTTTACCCACACGTCGTCCTGCAGAGGGTCCCAACTCCGACAGCTCCCTCCGCCCCTTCCGCGCCATCTGCTCCATCCGCTCCATCCGCTCCCCTCTACCTCCACCTGCCTCCCTCCTCTTCCGCTGCCTCCTCACCGGCGCACACAACCGCCCACAGCCAGCCTCACATCATGGCGCAGTACCCTACTCCGACATACCCGCCCAACCCCAACACAGCTGTGCCAGCCTACCCCCACCCAACACCAGCACCTATCTACCCAAACCCCAACCCGACACCACAGCGGCCATGGCAGTAGCTGCATCTTCTGCATTCTATGTTGTGAAGAAAGAGGAAAAGAGGATGTAAAGATGGACATGAAGCCAGTGTGGAAGGTTCCCCTTGCTGCATGCTTACTGAACTCCTGCAGTTTGGACTCAACAGGAGCTCCAAACTGGAATTTTTCCTTAATTCTTACTGAACTGCTGCTGCTGGTGGTGCTGGTGCTGCACTCTCTGCAAGAGGAGTTCTTGGAAACTTTAACTGTCAGAAATTACAAGAAAACTTCAAGTAGCCGGTCAATAAGGGAACACAGAGGTTTTACTTTCAAGTGTGAAGAACCTGCAATGATGGTTCAAAAAGGACTGACGGTGGCCGCCACTGTTCAGGCAGCTAAAATCTCTCAGCAGTGTTGATTTTTTAATAGTTTATTGTTAAAAAACAGGATCCCTATCAGACTTCCTGAGGTCCACATTATCTAGTCTAGACAGATATAACTACAGTTTATATTTTGCTTTAAAACTAAAGACTTAACATGAATTCTGAAATCTCACTTGTGATGTAAGGAAAGGTTTCGTGTTCACTTTACAGCTCTTGTTAACGTGTCCTGGTATTTTCCCGCACTGTGTGGAAGACACGGACAATAGGGATTTATGGGTAGCAAACACACTGTGATTAAAATGCCACTGTTGCTGCAGTTGCAGAATGCAGCCAATTCTGTGCTGTTTGTATGGATTTAATGATACAGTGATCATTTTAAATTGATCCTTTTTTTCTCACCAAAATTGTGAACTAAATGATTTTTTTCCCTCTTTCTGTCGCCGTCTGTTTATGTTTCTCTGTCTGTTGTTGCCGCTACTCATTCTGTCACATAATTATATGTGACAAAAGCTTGTCTGGTAAACTATTCTGGCAAAGTCATTCAGGGCTCCTGAAGGAACATGGTGAATATACATGACTAAAATACAGACTGGGAACTGGACCTGGGTCGAATAATAACACAACTTGAATTAGGTCTGGTTTGAGCTGAATATAGGTACAAACAATAAGCAAATAAATGTTAAATTCATTTTCAATTTCAAGAAAAGCTCTTGTGTTATGTAACTAAGATTCTCTGTAGCAAACCTAAAGGAAATCACTGTGAGGTTGCTGTGTTGATTGGTGCACTGGAATCAGCACAGAATTGCACTGATAATGTAAAGTCTGAGCAGGGAGGTGGAGAGACGTCTGAACCATGTCGACCTATGAACTCTGATTCACTGAACTTCAGCTGCAGCTATGCAGTAAATGTGGATTGTGCTCCTGATTTCATTGTTTTTAAATGAATAATCAACCTTAAACCTATTTTTCCTTGAACATGCGTTTTAAATCATCAGCTCTGCCCAAGGACCCCTTAAATATTGCTTTGACTCTAGCTGTGGGGCTCTCTTTATTTTTAACAGAAGGACTTGAGTAGACACATTAACAAATCTGCACTTTACATTTTTTGAAAGGGTGGGGCAGTTCTAAATATTTCTCTTACTGTTATTATTAAACTGTCTGTTGTATAATAATAAAACTGCCATAAAAGCAGAATAAAGAGACTTTTGTTTAGTTGAACTGGTCACAGCGTGTGTTTTCAATGTGCACTGTTCTGAGATTAAAGAGGAAAAGGAGGAAATAGATGAAGGAAGAGAGAAAAAAAATGGGAAGTGGGAAATAATTCATCATAGTGCCGTGACAGTTGAAAATGAGATGACCTTATTTGCCTGCAGAGCGACACTGACACATGAGGAAGATGGAGTGGTTTGTCTGTTCACACTGCACTTGAGTGACGCCTAAATAAGATGGCTTCCATGACTATGGGCATAGCAGGGAATCATTAGGCTTGATTATTGAGATCAATGAGACACAGACACATTTACACGCCGGGTCTCACTCTGCATGTGTCCAAAGCACTCTGTTCTCCTCCAACAGCCTGGGATTTCAATAATAAAATGGAAATTTGAAATATGCAACCCCCAATTTTAATATAAAAGTGTAGTAGATTCTTGTTCATGGGAAGATACATTTTCTATTAAAAAAAAATGTCATTTAATCAGAGAAAATAGGAAGGAAGGAAGGAAGGAAGGAAGGAAGGAAGGAAGGAAGGAAGGAAGGAAGGAAGAACTGCTGTTTTAGTCATAGTGAGCCTGAATTACAGTCGGTGACCATGAGCACGATCGTGATGCAAAGGAAACTTGGCAGTAAAATCAGCCAGTATACACTATAAACAATGGAAATCAGCTATACTGCATACATACACATATAGCATATCTTTGCATATTTGCAAATACAAAATATCTTTGCATTGAAGGATGGAAAATCTACAGCTGCTTCTTTGTTTTGTCTGCGCTGCACATAGATGTGTTAGCATGTCTTAGTTGAATGAGCTTTCAGTGTTCAAAAGACTGCAGGAGAGACAAGACGAGGAAGAAGACACACAAAGAAGTAAGAGGGAGTTTTGTGTTTAGCATTTAGCATTTTATCATTTCATGAATCATAACAGCTAAAAGGAAAAAGTTTTGAAAAATCTGAAAAACGCATAAGACAGAGAAAGGACACTCAGAGATAGGACGGTGGACTAGTTTATAATAATAAAATGTATTCACATTTGACTTATATTTATTAAATAATATAACCACTAACTGGCTTTGTATAGCAATAGCAACATTTTTCATGAAAACCATTATTCTGCTACTGTAATTACTGTTACTACCTTTGTGCAAGTGAGGCACGGAGAGGATCTGGTCAAAGTCTGAAAGTACCCTCTAAACTCAGTACGCTCCACGGAGTCGAAAAGATACTCTTACTATGTAAGAGCCTAATGCGAGAGTTTGATGGTTTTATGACACATTCAAAGTTCCTGAAACTTTCTGGATTGATTGACCTCCATGTCTTAATGTAATGGTGGATGATGGACTGCCATTTCTCTTTACTGAGTTTAGTTGTCCGGCTATTGACAACCTCTGAACAACACAACTGATGGTCTCTAACACATTAAGAAAGGAAGAAATTCCACTAATTAACTTTTGACCAGGCACGCCAGTTAACTGAAAGCTGTTTCAGATGCCGACCTCATAAAGCTGACTGAGAAAATGTAAAGAGTGTGTAAAAGTGCCATCAGAGTAAAAGGTGGCTATTTTGAAGAATCTAAAACATCCAACATATTTTACTGTTTACTTTTACTAATGTTCTTAATGTCCTCTGTGTTCATCTACAATGTAGAAGGTAACAAAAATAAAGGAAACACATTGAATGTGAAGGTATGTCCAAACTGTTGGCTGGTACCCTGATTGGTGTAACTCATACCTGATACTCATACATGCTCAATCACAGTTACATAATGTAAGAACAGGTGTGTGCAGGCAATGCAGGTGAAATGAAATCATCCTTTTTACGTCAGTCAGTGTACTATCCAAATGATTTTGAAAGTGAAATAGCTTCATAATGCTCCGTAAATGGGAAACAAAGTGGCTGAGACCAAAGCGTTTCCTCAGAGCACTGAAGGAAGGCGTGTAGGTTGATTGAATTTGAGTTTGATTTGATTGGCTATTGTTCTTGTTGTTTCTTGCTAGACTGAACTTTTAAGTAAGGCTGGTATTCAAAGCATGCCACATTTTAGAATTTCAACCGATGTGGAGTTTATACTTTTTTTTATATCTATTTTATTTTTGTATTTGTAATACATAATAATAATATTTGTTATGTCTTTTGTCGCTACCAAAATAATCACATCACACCCAAATCTTCACTGCATTTAGATTATAACTTTTTCAGTTGGGAAAATGTTTGTGGTTATGGGACAGCAAATGAAATCTAATATTGATAATCACTCTCTTTGATTCGGCAGGATTCATTCAGGTGTGACACTATCAGCATACCAGCATCGGCCCTTGATTTTCAGCAATATGACAACGTTCATGCACCTCTTTCAGCTGTGTGCCAGTAGCTGGTGGTTTGACGTCTGGTTTTACACTGACATTTTCATCCTTATAGCGGGGTCGATGGCTAACCTTCCCCTGCTTTGCCTATTCCTGAGAGAAAGGAAAACCCTGTCGTCGTCACAGGTAGGTACACTGCTCTCAGGTATTTTATTTAATATTATGCAACAGTTAGCGTCAACTCGGCTATCTGATCAAATTAGCTTAGGTGGAAAAGTTTTAGTTTTACGCTCTGAATCAAAGTCAAAGAAACTTATCACACACATGATACAGTGCAAAAATATTATTGTTAGGGTTAGAGAGGGATCCAGTAGAGACTATAGCAACACTGCCTGTGACATATTCTGACATTCTGCAGAAAGTCACATGATTCTGCTCCTTCACTGAGAGAAGCATGTAGAAGTTACCATATATAGTTCCTCAACCAATAAAAAGTTAAACTGAGACACATTATGTGCAATAAACATTTTAGTGGAATTGCTCTTGAGTTGTCTTGAATCACGCAGAGGTTTTATTCCGAGCCGAGGGTCACTTGATGCTGTGTAGTCCTGAGTCCTGAGTAACAAATTCATATCCAACCTGCATGACATAAACCTCTGCTAATTAAAGCACTGTTTAGTTAACCTCTGTTTCTGTCTCTTTCCTTCCTGAAACGGGGGGAAGGTGCTTAACCACCAAATACTGAACTATGACTGACTGTACACTGTAATGCACACAGAGTGAGCACAGTGTGAACGATGTTGAACCACAGTTTCCCCAGCAGGGCTCTACTCGCAACTACACAAAATATTTGTGACTCCACTCCACTGGAAAGAGCGCAGTTCATGAAAATTGCTTCCACCCTGCTACCGTAGATTTGTGTGAGAAAAGGCGTGTGCGGTGGGAGAGTGTGTAATCTGTGTGTGTGTGATGCGAGAGTCGAGTTGGCAGCTTTGTAACCCTGTGTTTAAACCTTTGTCTTTCAGGTTCTAGGTGTGAATCTTGTTCTGATGAATCTCATCGACCTGTCTGTAATACCTGTCTGCTTGGTTTTTGACCACGAGGAAAATCAACAAAATCTTTCAGGTAAATATGCCAGATTAGTTGCTATGAGGCACGGCCTACTGTGAAAACTTTGACTTCAGGTTATAGTGCTGAGCTGTTTTACAAAGTTGCACCTTTGATCTGCTGCTGACCACCATGTTAGTGCTCATCTTAAGTGAATTAACCAGAGAGTCCAAATTATAGTTAATAATCATCCCCTGCCAAGTACAAACCACACCACGAAAGACATATGAGCTGCAGTAAATTGTGAGAGAAGAGTCAGAAGTAAAAAGTAATCAGCTTATTCAAGAGAAATTCTCTTGAATAAAAGCCAGCTGGCTTGCTGGTGAATTGTGGTTGGCTAGCAGCAGCGTGTCCCACACGGTTAGCTCCCTAACAGTTCTATGTATAATCTGTTTTCTCATTTGGACTATGGACAATGTCTGGAGTATCAAGCCGAGTGTGTATGCTGAGCTGAATTACTGAGGCACTAAGTAATATTAATATTGCACCATTAATATTGCACCTCAGTATGGCTCCTGTTTCTACTCAGAGGTAGAGCAGGTCGTCCACTAATCAGATGATTAGCGGTTCGATCCCTGGCTCCTCCAGTCTGCATGTCGAAGTGTCCCTGGGCAAGATACTGAACCCCAAACTGCTCCTGAAGGCTGTGTCATCAGTGTGTGAATGTGTATGAATGGTTAGCTCCTCAAACTGATGAGCAGTTGACACCTTGCATGGCAGCTATTGCCATCAGTGTGTGAATGTGTGTGAATGGGTGAATGAGATATGTAGTGTAAAGGCACTTTGAGTGGTCGGAGGACTAGAAAGGTGTTCTATAAGCACAGTCCATTGACCACCTCTGATGTGTGTGGATAGGTTAATCTTTAAATGTGACTGTAAAAGCAAATTGCTAACCCTGCAAATGTCTATTCGTCAGACTTTTCAGATATTGAATTGCAAGATCCTGACACTCTATATCCAATGAATGTGGCAAGAGAGGTCTTCAGCATGTTCAACCTGGTTGGCTGTCCCCTGTTGCTGACCTGTATGTGTATTGAGCGCTACCTGGCGGTGCTTAGACCTGTGCTGTACTTAAGACTGAGGAAGTGGGAGTACCGGATGGTTGTTTCTGCTGTGGTGTGGTGTGTCACCCTGTCCTTCTGTTTGATCACAGGTATGTGTTAGCTGAAGAGTTCAGCAAAGAAAGTAGCCAACATGGCATCATCATAGAGTTTCATTGTTGAAACGAGATTGAGAGCATACATCACTCCCCTGTCTTCAAAACAAGTCTTGTAAAGTGCCTAGTGACAAAAAGCTATCAGGGCAGAGCACATATGCCACAAAATAGATTAGTTTCTTAGAACAAAGGATACTTCTTAAATGCAATTTTCAAGTTAAGTAAAAGCTCATGACAGAATGCTTCATAACATTATGGCCACAGAACATATAAGGAAAACAATGAAAAACTTAAAATACTGATTTCTTTGATCTGCTCAGACCCACTTCAGCCTCTAGTGACAACAAAAGATGTTTAGCATTAAATATTTTTTCTTTTTATTTACTTTTTAATTACTTTGTAATTATTAACAGTAATTTCCATTGTAAGGATAAAACTAAAAAAAAAAAACGACTGTGGATTTTAATGTTGTTTGTTGTGATGTTTTTTTTTGTTTTTGTTTTTTTTACAGGTTTTGTTTATAACATTGGATTCATTATGGTTCCTGTTTCTGCCATGATCTCCTCCCTCTTCCTCGTAATGCTCGCCTGTCTTGGGTTTATGGTCCACGCACTGTGGCAGCAAAGTCCTGCCCACACCTCATTTGGTAAACAAGCCCACTCTGAGTCACCCCTGAAGAGAAAGACACTGGAGAATGTGTCGGTTGTGGTGGTGTCTGCAGTGATAGCTTACCTCCCAGTCCTGGTGATGGTTCCCATTTACTATAGTGCAACCACTGGGAATTTTATGTATTTTAAGAACACCCTTTGTACTATTACTGAACTATATGCATTATTCCCCAGGCTTGGTGTGTTCATAGGTCCTCTGTTCTATTTCTCCAGGGCAAGACAAATGTGCTGCCATCAAGGAACAGGGAAGACAGTTAATGAATAAAGATTTGGTACTCAAATCAGAATTGTGATATTAGCTGCAGTATCACTAAACAGTGTTTACTGATGACATGATTAATGGATTACCACAAGCCACTAGCCAAGGATTCATGTTTAAAAAAACAAAACAAATAAAAGGTAAAAACAAAAGTCTTTCCACTCAGAAATTGATGTAATATGCCTACACAAGTAAAGGTTAGTTAATAGTTAATATAATGATTTTTTAAGCATTTTAAATCTTAGAAAAATACCATAATATCATCAGCATAATGTCAAACTTTACCCTCAAAAATGTGTATCTTGACACCATCTACATTTTGATTATCCTTAAATTGCTATGGCCAACAGTTCTCCTGTTAGGACAAATACCAGCAACTTAAGAAGATACAGTTAGATACTATATTGTAGTGAATCTACAGTTTCAGATCAGGGAGGCACACGGTGTCGTAAAACAGTTTGCAAGATGACTGCAAGACTGTTCTTTCACAGATTTGCTTCAAAGCATTTACTGATATGCTCTGATATTGTTTTGTTGCCTTCATTTTCTGTGAGTTTGTAGTACAAAATATTTATAAATTAGGTAATGTAATATGAATATGGATATACGTACAATACACAATCTATGTAAATTCCATTTCCTGTATGTTTAACTTGTACTGCTGTTTAAAAGGCCAAAAACTATCTTAAATAAAACATTTTTAAAAAATTTAATCGAGTTTTTTCACATTCTTTTGAAAGTACACCTTTTAGATTATCATATCAAATCAAAATCAAATCAAATTTTATTTGTACAGCCCAAAGTCACAAAACACTTTTTGCCTCAGAGGGCTTTACGTCTGTACAGGGGGTGACACCCTCTGTCCTTAGACCCTCGGTTCAAGTGAGGAAAAACTTGGAAGAAACTGTGGAAGAAACCTCAGGAAGAGCCAAAGAGGAGGGATCCCTCTCCCAGGACGGACAGACGTGCAATGGATGTCACATGTACAGAACAATCAACACAAACATATTGTACAATTACAATGAATTACAATAGATGGTAGAATGATTACAGTAGCAGTGGAACCTGTGATAGAGATAGAGAGACACAGATGCACAGCAGCAGTAAATCATTAACTAACTATAAACTGTAATGGAGATATGGTAGCAATGATGACAGTAATGCTATATATAGTGGATGTCAGCAGCAGACCACAGTATATCATCTCAGCATATGTTTCAGCTAGACAGAGGACCATTTTGTTAGAAGAAACCAGCTGAGCACAGGATGGAGAAGCCATGACTTTGCTTACCTCACCATCGGGCTGCAAGAGCTGTGTCAATCTCACCCAGAAGATTTCGGTGCTGGAGCAAAGAATTGCCACACTATACAAAATCCAGGCCCCGGCTGCTCCCCTGGTTCCTGCTCCTGCTCCAGACTCCAACCCAGTGGGCTTGTGGCTCCGACTCTCCTTCCCCCCTATTCATCAGGGAAAAGGGGGTTGTGACTACACATTTTTACACTTTTTATGGAATATTATTCCATCTTTTTGAGCAGTCCTCCCATACTGTGCATGACAGTTTACAGGCCACTCAAACATTGCTCTTCATTGTGTGTCAGATTTCTAAGAATTTAGATTTTAACCTTCATGTGGACAATCAATCAGACTCTTTGTGAATATGCTGCACTGTATGAATTTTAATCAACGCATTAATCAACCGACTCACAACAGAGGTCACACTTCATAACGTACGGACTATCTGCAAATATCACTTCTGTTGTTGATGTAGGGATATCTCATCATTTCTGTGTCTCTTTTACTATCACTGGTTTTATTCAGCAGGACTTTTCAGAACAGACTATGAGGAAGTGCCATCTTAACTCTGAAGTGGCTGCAAATTTTATTGATCTTTTAAGCAAAATTACTGCAGGAAATTTTACCTTTTTACCTTCCTCTTGAGAAAGGTTAACACCAAACCAGTACCTCCATGGAAAACAACAAACTACAACAACTAAAACTAAACTAACAAACTAAAGAGAAACTGTCAGCAAAGCAGAAAGATACTGTAGAAAGAACAAATTGATGGTAAACTATGAAATACTGTGTGAACAACTGACCATCTACAACAAGGAAATTAAACATGCAAGACAAGCACACTTTTAAAACTGATACCCGACAACCACAATAACTCAACTACTGGCCGTTTAACTAATCCTGTTTTTATGAAGCCGGGCACTTCCATCTGATGTGAGGAATTTGCAGGATTAGATTGTATTTCTTTTAGTTTCAGTTTATGAATAAAAACGTCCTGTTTGATGCTGAAATGCTTGGTAAGGTTATGTCCCAGCTAAAAACTTCAACATTTATTTTAGATCATGCTGCTGCCGCTTGTCGTCATCAGGAGACATTGCATTAATTTCCATAGCTATGCTGATGACACACAGCTTTACATTGCCATGTCTTCTGATGACTCAGGGCCAATACATGCCCTTTTTAACTGCGTTTTAGACATTAAACTATGGATGGCAGAGAATTTTTTAGTTCAACCAGAACAAAACCGAAGTTTTAATTATCGGTACTGAAGCATAGAGACTAACTATGAAACTCCAAACACTGAATTTAAACCCTTGTCAAAAAAACATATTCATATTAAAGATATTACTAAAACTGCCTTTTATCATTAAGAACACTGCCAGTACCTCCATTTCTCTCTCAAGCCAATACAGGGACATTAAAGCATGGTTTTATTACTTGTAGAAATGACTAACACTCTACTTTCTGGTCTACCTAACAAAAAATTAGATCAGTTACAGCTGAAGTAGCAGCTGAATTTTGTAATTCAGCTGCTCGTCTGTTGACAAAGACCAGAAAGAGAGCACATATCATAGCTTCAGAATTGATTTGAAGATTCTTTTACTGGTTTATAAATCTCTTAATGATCTTAGTCCAGCCTATTTATCTGATTTACTTTTACCCTATGAACCATCGAGGACCCTCAGGTCTTCTGGGAGTGGCCTTTTAATAATACCAAAAGTCAGAGTGAAGACCCACGGTGATGCGTCATTTTCTCACTGTGGTCCACGTCTGTGGATCAGCCTCCCTGAAGACCTGAGGGCATCAGAGAATTTTTAACAGCAAATCTTTTTTTTAATTTGGCTTGATTTGATTTTTAAATATTTTTGTACTCATGCATTTTAATGTTACATTTTCTTTTTTTCTCTTCATATTATTATTATTATTATTTATTACTATTGTTATTATTTTATTTTATATAACTTTATTTTACTGTTTGATGGTGAGATGGCGCTTCCTCAGTTTGTGCTTTGTTCATAATGGGATGGGTGGGATGGAGAACTGGGGTTGGGCTGTGTTGTGATGTTTTTGTGTTTTGTTTTTATGTGCACTTGGTGTTACATTTTTTGTATGAAAAATGCTATAATAAAGAAAGTAATAAAGTTGAATTGATTGATTGATTGATTGATTGATTATCTGACTGATCATCTACAGTTAGGTTGCCCAGATTACTGGCGTCAAGTACTTTATTATAAGGCAGTGTGAGGGAATCTTCCACTGCAGAATGCCACATAGGGGGTTATACAGGGTCAAGCATTACTCGCTGTAGGGAGAGTGTTCATCTTACATTGTTCTGAGGACACTGACTTCTTCTCTTGGAGATACAGAGCAGCTGTATGTTTGTGTTTAGGGAAGCACCATTCTGATCATTACCATGGAAACCAAGGTCAGGATAGTGCTGTCTCACTCCATAGACACAACCAACAGGTAAGTAACGTACAGTAGAAGCCTCTACAGAGTCAGTCATGTCGGACCACTAAGGGTAACATATTTTCTTGTTGGTAGACTAATGATTTAGGGAATTTGAGTAGTTGTGTTATTATTGTGAGGACTATTTCTTCAGAATTGGATGAATCCACCACTCCTTGATCAATTCAAATTAAAATGAGGACTTGCAATGGACTCCTGCATACGGATACCCATAATGAAAGAAAAATAGACATAAATAACAATTTATGAAAGTTTTTTTTTTTTTACTTTCAGAGACTTCAGTCGTCATTCCTTGTTACAGCAGATACATCAACAATTCAACAGCTCACACATAGAAATATCATTTGACATTTTTTTCAGAGCAGGGCATGTTCACTATGCTTAAGTGCCCATTTCAAATGGCACTGATGGCAACAGAAAATAATGTCTGTTTTTTTTTTTTCTTTTAAAGCCAAATGGAGCACATAACAGTTGATTTACAATGAACCTTGTCAGAAACAACATGTGTTCAAGGCAACACAATCACATACTTTCAAGATTAGAGGAACCAGTGATATAACCAGAGTCCATGTGTGCTGTATGAAGGCCAGTCACTGAGTATACTGTATACTTGTATACCATTAATGTCTACAGTACATTTCAGGGTTATTCTCTGATAAAATGCAACTTTTTAGGTCCCTGCTGCCAGCCCCAGATAACTGGTTGGTTTAGAAGTATAAAGTTCTTTTAAATCACCACATCATGTTTTGCTATCAAGTTAGATTTAAGTTCCTGGGATTATATAAATGTATCCAGATTCTCCATGTACAAAAGTACAAAAAGCTACCAAACAATTAAATTGACCCAGAATATGGTGTGGTGGAGTTACCTTTTAAAAGATGTTATAAGTTGTGGTCATTGGACATTCAAAAATAGAAAAAAAATAATTAAAAAAATAACTGCAACATTACTGCCTTTCTAGCAACACAAATACTAGGGCTAATTTCTGTACTGCGGTACTGCAGCTGACAGGAAGGCGAACGAGGAAGGGACTATACGACCTGACACAACAGTAAGAAAAAATCTGTTCCTTGTTAACACTGAAAAACATTTTTCCATCCATGGTGGACCTTCCATATTTTTCCAGCAGTTCAGTGTGCAGTAGATTACCTTCACAGAACTGGTTGGAGTACAGTAAATGTGATATGTGAGCACAGTATAGGCATACTAGGGCTCAGTCCTTTAGTGCACATTCAGTATGAAAACACTTTACAAGCTGCATGAAGAGGAACACCATGTTAACAGCCCATCCACTCAATAACGGTGCAATGAATTGTTATTTAATTAATTGCATGGATATTTTCTGGACTTAACAGATGTGGTTTTCACCTTTCAGGCTCACATTCCTCTACTAAACTGGAACGTTTCTCTTAATTTGAGACTGACGAGCGTGATTTGTGACATCACAGCTGGTAATTAAGTTATGATCCAAGAGGCCAAAGTGGTAACAAGTAACTTTCGGCATATACACAGAAAAACTTTTGCTAAATGTTACACTGAGTGGTCAAACTTTTGAAACTAACGATGTACGTCTGTGTTAGCTTCCTTCTCTTTAGGAACTACTACTGAGGAATATCAAATGAACCTGAGTTGAGCTATTGAGCTGAATGTAGAGCCTGTTTCCATGCCAACTCTGAATCCTGGGACCAAAACTGTAAACAGGAATTAATATTCAAGTATTTATTTTTATTTATTTTTTTTTTTAAAAAAAAAGGTCCCACAGTAAAGCTCCATCCGTGTAAATCATTTCCTTTGTAGGTTTCGATGATAGCATTAGTAGCTGTCAAATCAGATATTTTGTTCTGATGGTGTCAAAAAAAGTTGTTGGACATTATTTACAGTCAAATAATTATTTAATAATCAGCTCTGAATGTATTGTTAGACTGGGTTTATGTGTTCTAATCATATGATGATTCTTAATGAGATCTGATTGGCCAGTTCAGTTTATATTCTACGTGATGGTTGCAGCATTCTGGCAAATAAGTGTAACTGGGCCAGGTTGTGGGTGTGGTCCAGCGACTGGGACACCTCCATATTTGCATTAGTCTACAATTCTCAATAAAGTAGAAAATGGATGGACCTTACAACATATAACACAGGAGAGCATTTTTACATGACTTCAAAAGTGTCTGGATGGGATCTTTTAAAAAACAGAACAATCATGTTATGAAAAACAAAGTCATCACTGGCTACCAAAAGGTTTCGCAGATGTCAAAGTTCCATGGAGGTTCTCTAGCAGCACTGCACATGGCAGGAGTCTGATTCTCCTCCGGACATTTTTTTTTTTAGCCCCTCTGAGAATGCTCAAGTGTCACTGAGGAAGACACCGAATCACCACAGGTTCCTGGGACACTTTCTTTCAGGGGAGAACCACCAATGTAATCACAGTCATAGTAATTCAGATGGACTTAGTTGTCCAACTGTCAGGCGTCCTCAAGTGTTGTGGCCTTTGGTACGAGTCCAGTGCGTTCAAATGTGCTCAGCCAGATCAGTCAGTCACAGAGCTAAACATCCACGTTCTGGGCAAATGGCAAGAAAATGGCAGAGAGCATATGAGAGTCTTCTAGAAAGGCCAGTGTAAGTCCTCAAAGTCCCCCGACTGACCCATGTTTACATCAGTCTCCAGCAAGCTCATGATGACCGCCATGGCCGCCTCGTCGCTGCTAAAGCTGCTCAAACCTGGCACCACCATGCTGTCCAAGTCCAGCTGGGACGGCTCGCCTGGGTGACACAGAGCAGAGGAGATACACAAGCATTTAGAAGCTCTGATGTTGTGGAGCATCACCCATCTGTGATGATCTCTTATTTTAGATTTTCCCCTCATCCTGCGCTGTTCACTTCAGTTGCTACTTTCATGGTTAATGTCCTTCTCACTCAGGACAAGAAGGTACCAGCAGCAGTATATCCTCGGTCTATTCTGTAGCCAACGTTAGCATTTCAATATGAGTGAGGTGTGATGAATACAGCACGATTATATTTTTAAAAAAATAGGAAAATCTAGAGTTTTGGCACACATAATTAACCAAAATCACACACTGAAAGAGAGCAGGATGGACTAACTGATAAATGTTAGCTTATTTAGCACTTTACCCAACATGGACCAGGTTGTATTAACTTAGCTGATCTAGGTGAGTCATTCTTTCACACCTACAAGAAAGAATACGTGGCCAGTTACTCTAACCTGACAATCAACGCTACATTAATGATACTTTAAGTCTTGAGCTGGAAAATTTTGGTTAAAGGAAGTTCTTAGGGGACAAAAAGCAACTAATGGAAGAGGACTAAAGGCTGTTCAAAGTGTTAGAGGCTTTATTTACAGAATGGCTGAAAGAACATTAGGAGTTTCTGTGGTGCTTGTAAAAGTGCATTTATATTTTGCATAAAACCAAAATTTTAAATTCCCAAAGATGATGAAGCCCTGCATTTGTGCAAATGATGGATTTTACTACTCTGACATTTCTAATTGGGTGATGATTAAGGGCCTGCAGCTGTGAAATCGTGTGCGTGGCATGAGTTCTAAAATGTCAGAAGCATTTTTTGAATTGGATTCTTGATTCTTCCGACAGTACCTGTACTTTCAGAAGCTGCACTGCTAGGCCCCGCTGCTGTCCCCGAATCAGACTGGGACTGTGATGAACTGCCTGATGCCTCCTCTCTGCTGGACGCCTGGAACATGTCATGTTACGTCAAAACACTGTTTTCACCACTGAAGTGTGTAATTAAATCCAGGATGTGTTAATGACTGAGCATGCTGTGGTGGAAACACACCTCAGATCTTGACTTTAAATAAAGTAAGTACACAGAATCATTTTGCTAGAAGTGCTTCATGTTACAAGAGGCTGTAAACTCGATTGTTTTGTCTTGTTGACGTGCAAGCTGCATCCGAAATGATCATCACCAGAACTCCTCACGTCACCAATAATTTGCTTTAAAATCTAAAATGTGTGAGAGACTAGCTTTGATTTGCATATAAATAGCACACATTACCAACATTTACATAAAATTGCATGTCACCATACATTAGCATAAACAAATATACCAGAATGTCAAAACACATTTCCATAGAAAGGCCACAGCCATGCATTTAAATTAAAACCTCCTTATGCCTCTAAAACTGACAGTAAAACAAAAACACACAGAATGTGTCTGAAGTGAAAGGAGCTTACAGCCTCAAAGAGAAAAACTAAGGTGAAGTATGGACTAGAATACTAAATATTTAACATCATAAATGCTAACAAAATGTTCTCACACTCTTGCTGGTTTGTGGGGAAACCAGTGGACATTTCTCCTGGGCCAGACCAAACGGACTGGAAGCTCCGCTTGATGGAGAGGAGTTCACCCTGTTCCAAAACAGGCAGGAAACGTATTTATTACTTATGCACTGTACATATGGTGTATTTTTTATGTGTGTTCTACTGCTATCCTGATTGCAGTAGCTCTGAATTCACTCCACACCAACTTGCAGCTGTTTCTGTCTCACATATTAACACATTACACACCTGCAAGAGTCAATCAGCTCGTTTGCAATTTGGGTCCCTATGCTGCCCGCATAGATCATTGTGCCAACACCACTGGTAAGGCCGGGAATTATGGGTATTTGTTTTGTGTCTTCTGTGGAAGAAAAATACAGGAACGTCAGCCACCACGTAGGAAAAATATAATCACATACAAGAGATAAAAGTATGGATTTCTTACCTTGAAGTGCTTTTGAGCTGCCTGCTTCCTCATCTTTTGTGTGACCAGGCCCCCTGCTGGTACAAAGAGGTGGTTGGCTGGTTACTCTTGATACATCCATTAATAAACTGAATTTTTAAAGCTGCAAAATATTTGTAAAATTAAAGACAACAAAAACAACATGAATGGACGATGATTAGATGACTGGAACACATTCCTCTAATAATCACACTGTATATGAACTTCATAAATGAATCAATACTTACGGGATAACCCTGTTTAAAGACACGATAAACTCAACTTCTTTGGTCCATGGATTTGTGAAACTAAACCACTGGCTTTGGAGTGAAACGTAGGAGCCATATTTTGTTTTGAACTTGTAGCACGGCGTCTCAATTTTCTCTTTGCTTCGAAGAACTGCCAAGAGAGATTGGACACAGGTTTCATGACAATAGATCAAGATGAACACATGACCAGTATGTCATTAGAAAAGTTAGAAAATGTTCTTGAACTTCTACACAGTAAAAGGTTTTCTACACATTAGTGCTGAATTAGTCCAAAAGTAGATCAAGTAAAGTTGTGCTTGCTTTGCTCCATCACCTTGCCTGTGTTTTTCTGCCAGCTGCTGCAGGTCATCCTGGTGGAAGTACTCATAACACGACGTGCCGATAACTTCCTGTGGCAAATACCCTATAACTGCCGTGGCTCTGGGGGAAGGAGAAGATGAAGAAGAAGCTGAGTATTTCTGGCTTTCTCTGTCTCCTTTGCTATCTCTCAGGACTGTGCCAGTTGAAACACAATGGAATGAAAGTGAGTACTGTATGAATGAACCTCTCCATAGTCACACACATGAATTTGATAAAATGGTTCACTATACTTGTGGTATGAAATTACTTCCCAAAAAATGAGAAGAGTTTCATGTGATGCCATCAATACGCACAACTCCTTCTGAGAAAAAACGGCAAAGAAAAAGGATTATCTCCACTGACAGTTGAACTGACAAAACTAATGCTGTGGCCTCCTCACCACAACACGCCCTTGCCATTTCTTTCTCAGTGGAACCGTGTGTTCAGAATAAATCAATTGCCTCATGGGAGGGAGATAAATGGCAACTTGTGCAGATGGACATGGTTAAGCATTGGGAAACTCACCGCTGGTCTACAAAAATGAACTTGCCGTCAATGGCGCAGCGGGTGATGAACTCAGAGGGCTTGACGTTGACGTTGGCGTCTTTGGAAGGCTGGTGGGACACGTGAGGGAGGAGGCGGCACACCGTCACCAGGCAGGTCAGGTTTGAGGTTTCCTTCTCAGTGTCACCATCTGAGTCCAGCTGGCTGCTCGGCCAACTGCGCATGTATCCGGTGCAGTGGAGGGTACAGTATCTGTATGTGTCTGTGGACACGAGGACAAGTGGGATGTAAAAAGACCAACAATGTGTTAGTCCACCTCTCATTACTTCTCATCTCTGCTGCTCTGTGCCAGCAGGTTCAGCCTAAAGCCTATTCATTCCTATTGATGGAAATCTTTGACAATGAGGCACGAATTAAAAAGATAATTTAAAGCAGCTGGTTTCAGTAGTGTAATGTAGAACTAAATAGTGCAGCTGCTAGGGACTATTTCTAGCTGCGGATGAGTAGTAGTAGTTGTTGGAGTAGCCACAAAGTCCTGTCAATTGAGCTCATCAACCTTATAGATATCAAAAGTCCTGCTCCAAAAGGGTCCATTTGAACCTTGATGTTACTGTGAATGTTATACTGTTTGGTCAGGTTGGCATCTGTGCTGCAAAGACTGCAACTGATTCCTTTATCTGTCCTGTCTAACGTGATGTTAAAGTGGTGAGTACAGCTGCTGGTAGTTTGTTGAGCATTGTGGGGAACCTGCTTATTTTCTTCAAAAACACAAATATGTACACATGCATCCAAACCTAATTTGAGTGTTTTAATGCCCGACGACTGCAGAAGTAATCCTAGTTACTGGCTCTCTTGGAAATCACTGGAGGAATAAGATATTTAGTTACACAGGCAAACTCAGGATTAGTTTGTTGTCATGGATCTGATAACAGTAAAATTATATAGATACTGATTATAACAACTGATTATATTTATCACCTGAGGCTAGTTGACCTTCATGTGATTTGCCAAAGAACAAATGCATGACTCCATGTACCATTTCATTAGAATTATATTAATCTTACAGGGTGCGTGAGAGGAAAAGTCACAAAAGGAGAACATGAGGGTTTAAGTCACTGCTTCTGTTCACGCATTGCAGTGCAGTTGCAGAGGTTGAGCACTGAGTGGCGACACGTGTCTTTCTTTCTGTCACCATAATCAGGTTTGCAGTGAGTGTTTGGGCTGTCTTACTTCTTTGTGGTTATACAAGGCTCCAACACTGACCTACTTCCTGTGTTTAAAAAAAAAAAAAATGTGACACCTGTTTGGGAAGTCTCGATCAATCACTGAATTCTTCACGCCAAGAGGAAGGTGTGTAGAAGACAGTATCAAGTTTCATTTAAACAACTGTAGACGTGAGGTTTATTTGGGTTTAGAGAAGCTCAGCAATGAACAGGAACAAACAGTACTCAGTTAGCTAAATAAATCTTTAATATAATCTTTTATAAATAAATCTTTCCACTGAAACTGAGGTCAGCTATGACCATAGAAATAATGCTGGGTCACCTACTTTTACTCCACCTTTTGGCAGCGGGTGAGGAGAGGGTAGGGGGGGTCACAGCAGCCCACCCACACCCACATTTGTCCACTTCTCCACCAGATCCAGATCAGATAATTTCTTTATTCTCTCTTAAGCAGGCCACTCAGGGCATACATCTCCATTGTATCTGTATTTGTTTTCACTGCCTGAACACTGACCTCATTGCCTAGAAACACATTTAAACATCTTATTACTTTACTATGTTGGTACACATCCTCCTCCTCCTCCTCATCATCTGTTTGGACCAAAGAGCCCTGCAGGTCCAGGATTTGCATGACTGTACATATATATAAAACTGAATCTTTCCGGTCTTTTCAAGCCAGACATTTCCTCTGAGCTGAATCACCCAAGAGAGAGCGAGACGAGATGACAGAAATGAAATGACCCAAAATAGTACTGATCTACGACGGCCTGCAGATCTCTCAGTGTTTATCTGCATCCTGCGTATCGACTCTGCACATCCAATCCGAATAGAGAATGGTTTAGAAGCACTTACTGGAAAATAGGACACCACATGGAGCGACAGAACCAGAACCGTGCAACTAGTGGTCACATGAACTGTCCGTCTTTATCTAAAACAGAGCTTTACTTTAGAATTAACAGGCTTAACGTGATCAACCTAATATGGCCTAAATATAGCAGTGTGTTAGTTCGGTCAGACTTGTGCTTGAATTAGCTGATTTGCATCAGCTGTTTCTGTCATGCTTCACGGTCATTGGTTCATACAGCAGCTGACTCGTCATGTCCCCTTGTATTCGTGTAGATGTAATTACTCTGCTGATGCAATCATAACAATGCTGTTAGCTGCTGCAGCCCGTTCCACCACCCCAACCTCCTCCTTATGTGCTATATATGTGTGATTTGCTCTAACGTTTATATGTGTGTTTACTATCTTGGACTTCTCATCAGATAAATCCAATGATTTATCAATTCCTTGACATCTCTGACTGAATTAAATGTTGAGCTAAACCACTGATGTTGTCACTGTAACATCACTGGGTTCCCCTCAATGCCTGGACTCCAGTCTGAACCCACCTTTCTTTTTGGAAGTACTGGGCAGTGCGTGTTTGTCCTCGTGCTTTCCCGCCACCCGGCTGTGCTTCATCCGGCAGAAGAAAGATCTCCTGGCTCCAGTGGTCATGTGGGACATCCTGACGGGGCTATCCGCCGGGACCTGAACCCCAGCTGCACACAGAAAGACAGCATTTACTGCGGTGACGTTTAGCGCTAACTGTCAGTTTGTTTGATTTTAATTTTGTTCATTCCACATTTGGTTAGTGCCCATGTTAGCTGTTTGTCGAAACTGATGTGGCAACTAGACTTACTTGCAGCGTCAATGAGGCGTTGGCGAGGGTACAGCTCTGAAGAGGCCAGCTGTTCCTTCACCTTATTGATGTCTTTGTGGTGGATGAAATCGAACAAGCTCTGCCCAGTCAGCTCCACCTGTCAACCCAAATGACGTACATGCAGTCATGATCAACTTTTTATTTTCTATGTTTTACTTCTTTTTCTTTATGTTGAACTCACTGTTGCATTTCCAACTAATCCGTTTCTGACTATGTTGTCAGACCACCCGATGAATGTTAATATTGTTATTCACTGTCCTTTTAGCTCTGTTTTGGTCTCTAAGAGAAATATCTTCTCTCTAGCTGCTAAATGGCAAAATTCTAAACGTAATGCTGGACACACAGTGTATGTAACATAGCAAGAACCAGGCTGATCTGCTAGTGACTTAGCTTCAGTTAACTTTATCAAACTACCCAAAGGGTAATAATAATAATAGTAATAATAACAATAATAATAATAATTCATAAACTGCTGAAGCATGACTTTATAACCAAGTTAGCTAGCTAATACTACCTGGCTACCTGACAGTTTTAAGTATTCAATTACACATTTTTACTCTACAAAAAAAAAAATAATAATTTAATTGATTTTATTAATAAATGTTTATGTTAAACATGAAATGTAAGAGGTGCAACACACCCGGCTAAAGTTGAGGATCTTGGAGACCGACTCGGAGATGAACAGGATTTTCGCCCGGTCACAACTTACAACTAGCAGGAAACCATCTGCAGCCTAAAAAGATAGATAGATAGATAGATAGATAGATAGATAGATAGATAGATAGATAGATAGATAGATAGATAGATAGATAGATAGATAGATAGATAGATAGATGCATAATGTATCAATTAAACAAGACTAGTTGGGGTCATGTGTCATACCCTGAGCAGAAGATGCCTGAGGTCATCATGAGGCAGGATGGGAGGCTTGTATGTGGTGTCTGTAAAGGCGCTGCTTGTCCCAGCTGCAAACACAGGACACACAAGCTTTTACATGGAACAGAGTGGACGTCACTGACTTTTGAATGGGTTAGGAGTTACCTTTGAGGGCTTTCAGGTGCTGCACAGCCTTCCGTAGCACAGTGAGCTTGTCAAGTTTTCGAGCCATGGGCTGACAGGCAGGGATCATTGCTGACAACTCGTCAATGAGATTGTTCATTTTATCCCTCCGCCGCTTTTCAATCTGGCTGTGAGGCTCCCTGTTCAAAATCAGACAGTCAATACCATACTTTCCTACCTACTGTATCTATTTTGAGGGTCCATAATGCATTTATTTTAAAACTGTGAAAGTCACTTTGGTTTTATAAAACACTCAATCAAAGCCATAAAGGCTTTTCATGACACAGATGGCAGTAATTTGACGTAAAAATAGAATCACCTGAAGCATTTCATTTTCACTTGCTGATCCTCTCCTTCAGATCTACAAATGAAGGGATCAAAAATGTGAAAATTGCTTTGCCAGTATTTCAGATGTGTAAGCCAAGATGTCACTGTACCTGCTGAGGTCGTCATCCATTTGGAAGTCAAGGCTTTGCCTGTGAGGTGGAATGAGAATCTTTTAATATATCTATCTATATATATATCTTATATATATATATATATATATATATATATATATATATATATATATTATATAAAAGATATATATAAGAAGGGGAAGGGGAAGAATGTGACCCGTACAATACAGTAAACATACACTTCTCTCCGCAAACAACAAAGCACTCCTCTTACTGCACATGGATGTCTGACCTCTCCTCCACATCTCCCTTTCGTTTCCTTGGCAGCTCACCAGCTGCCAGCGCAGAAGCTGCTTGGCTTGGACCTTCTTCCTCTGCAGCGGGATCTGATAAACAACAGTGATTTGAGAGACTGTAAATAAATACATCAGCACTGAGATAAGTGTAGCACTGGCTTGTCAGCTGTTATGTTAATAATTCATCATGAATGAATGAGTGAGTCTGTAACGGGGGTTTTGTGGCATGTATCAGACAGAAGACTCATTTATATGCAATATGCAATGACAAAACAGAAAATGAATATTTATACAAATCAGCAAGGCCCACCCGGATAAAAGAACTCTTCATGGAAAACAACAAAACCAATGAACCTTCAGGTTAATTACTGGCAACTGTGGCACCCAGCGAAAATAGATCCACTTTTTAATTGTTATCATATTAAAGTCAAGTGTTGCACACTGACCATTGAAATATTCATTAATATCCATAATTACTGATGCACCGAATTGGTTTGATGTTTTTATTAATATTTATAAGTATTGTTTCATCCTGTTTGATTATATATATTCATTATATTTAAGTCATGCATCACTGGATGCCAAGGACACATGGGCTTACAAGAAGATACAAACAAGAGCAAGAACAATATAACAATACATATGAGAGTGAACAAATATATACACCTCCATACATGTTTTGCTTTGTATGTTTCTATTGTATTAATGTTTCAAACGTCACAGATTTTGATTCCATTCAACTTGATGATCCTCTGTAGCCTCAATGTTCAGGTTTAAAATGCTCATCTTTATTTTTGATGTCTTACCATTCTACTTTAAACAACCTGAAGAGTAGATGTGGGCATACAGTAGATCTGCCAGTCAGGAAGTAGTAGTCTGGTGTGTTTGTGTATTAAGGTTATTTTTTAGGTCATGCCAAGTTATTCTGAAAAGTCTAACACAGCTTCAAATTCAACCACCTAAAAACGAATCCATCAATACTTGAAAGCAATTTCTGCCCTCAAAAGCCCAACTTTGATTCTGTGAGCAAACAAACAGCATGACTCATAGATGTGTTTGCAGTAGTGGGTATTATATTTAAGAGGCTTGTATCTCACTCAGGAATGTTCGTCTGACCGTGGAAAAAAGGCATAATGCCACTTTAAAAGCTGACCCATGCCTGCCAAAAACATTTCTGAGTGCAGAACTGCCAGGATTCCTCTCGTTCGTCTATTTAGTCTCTCGCCAAGCCATCACTCCCTCCCACTCCTACACACACACATTTTAAATGCCTTGGCTCCGTCCTGCTCTGTAGTCATCTATTTCTAGGCGAACTCTCAGTGCACTGGCTTAAGGTTGCCACTGAATGCCGCCAAACCGCCAGCCCTGGGTTTGTCATGCACGTGAGAGTAAATGGGGTTTGGGCTATCGTCTTACCTAACCCTTATATAATGCAGTAACACTGACCTACTTTCCTCTCCCCACACGTCAAATTGTGACATCCATTCGACGGAAAAAAGTGTTGATAAAAGTGAATAAAGCTTTTCAGCGTGACTGCTGACACCAACTGACCCATATTCTCCTGAAGGAGAAAGAAACTGATAATAATGGCAAACTTTTCAAAATGAATCCACATTTTTCTGCTACTTTTATAAAAGAAGGTCGGACACTTCGGAAACACAATATTTTTAGAGGCTTAATAAAGATCATTTTAATGTTTGCCCTCAACTTTTGCACAGTGAGTCAAAGATTCTTTCCACAGAAGAAACCTCATGCAAAGCTTTTACAAACAGGCAGAACTTTTACAACTCAATCAACAGTGGAGCAATTTTTAATGATATTGACACAATTTCCTTTATCCCCTCCAGAGTTTAGTGGGTCATCGCTGACGCAAAAGTAGAATGTAGGAGCCTGCAGGCTCTCCCTTCCACCCACTACTGCTCTCCACCGTTGATGCAGCTCAATACACAGTCTCAGCGTCATCCAGGTTTCCGTGTTAGTCAGAAAATGTTCCATATAGGCATCAGAGCCCTGTCAGCTGGCTGGCTGAAAGGTGCCTTCAAGGAACACCACATATAGTCAAAAAAAAATCTCCAGCCATGCCGAGAGTGTTGATGAGATGCCAGGTCTGCTGGGTGGCAGAGAAACACAGACCACCACCTATGGTGGAGATGCAGATGTAATAAACTAGAGTAGAAGAGCATGCAGGGTATGACCTACATGCATTTTAGGTGTGAATTAACTTGTGTAGATTTTATCTCACTCAAATGACTTCAAGATATTTGGCAGTGGAAAGTATCGATGACCTGATTTAGATTATAGCCTTGATGTGCAGCCAGGGAAAGCCACTACAACTTCAGTTTCAAACAATGCAAAACCATATTCTGCAATAAGGAGCCAATACTAGCACTGTGACAAAAAGAAGACACTTTGGACAGGGAATGTGGAGTGTGCGTCCAAACAGCATACGGTCTGTGTTAAACAGCCAGAGCAAAGATCTGCATAAGTCTGACTATTCCTGTGCAAATATATGAAAAACCAACCAACAAACCAACAAAAACAAGTCCTGCTTCAAAAGTAAGACACTGTTATATTTATGACTTACATCTGTACTTAATTCATTCTGCAACCAAACACCATGCTATTGTTTTCTGAATCTTTAGCACAGCAGTTTTCATTTTCATGGATATGCTAAATACCAATTTAGCCTATAAAAAACTGCTCCATTCCTCGTGGAATATTTGTCATAGTTTTCAACAGTTTACTTCTGATGTCATGTATCATGTTTTTGTAAATATATATGCACACATGTGCCTCTACAAATTACAAATCATGTGTGGAAATAGTTTAAGATGGCAGGTGAGTTTTGATGTCAATAAAATTCATTTTACAAACTGTATCCTTTTTATGTCAAATCTGCTAAATAAATATCAGACATATATTGGAAATGAACTCCTAGAAACAATAATTGGCATCATAAATACAATATATACAAATGCATATGTTTTAAGTTTATCTCTGTGTTTTCTTTCAGAGGGTTCATTCAGCTCAGAACTTCTCATACATACATAATATTCTATACCCTTTAGTCATCCATACTGTACCTACAATACATTTTTTCAACCAACAGCAGAACCTGCTTCAGCTACAGCATATCACTTAACGAGATTCATTCAGATTCTGCCCATGTTAGAGGATGGAAGGAGTTCTTATATTCCTGCATTATATATATTATAACATTAGTCACTTTCGTTTATACCTGAGGTCAAACATAATTAACGGATAGTTGAGTAGCCTATTCTTTTAATAGTCCAAGATACTTTTATGGCATGCTTTCGGGTGTGAAGAATTATATTCAGAGTATGACCGCACCTCATAATTATTTGAGTTAGTATTAAACAGCTGTATGTGATATTATAATACTCATTGCTCTGCTGCTAAATACAACTTTGGGGTACTTTTTTAAAGTACTTTTGGAACTAATGTGCTTCAAAAAGTTCCGATAGCTCCCGTCACCGCGGTGCCTCTGGGCTCGGTTCGGGAGGAGCAGCGGGGAAACGTCTGCCTCCCTCTGCTGCACGGTGGAGGCAGCGCTGCTCCACTGCTCTACTGACCCAGTTTTGAAAGACGCTGAACGGGGAAGAATACGCGGACAAACCCGGTGGAACCATGTGACTAACCGAGCTCCCACAGGGACGTTTGCTTAAGGTCGGGCTAACAAAAAATAACTTCGGCAGGTTGTGGGAAGGCGGCGGCAGTGTTAGACGAGCTATATGGACACAGCCAGCGAAATACAATTATATTTGTTAATGTTAGACGAAAACGGTCGCCATGGTTACACTCACGTGGTTTGTCCAGAAACCGTAAGAACAAACAGCTCCCCTCGCGTGCGTCCCGCCGGAGACGAGCGCGTAGCACGGAATGATGAATGGACAGGCTTCCACCGGCGGGACCGGCTGCCAAACGGTAGTTTAGGCACAGTCAGGCAGGTGCCTGGCTGCACCAGTACAGCCGCGTTATGTGAGCTATTAAGGCTAACTTAGGTGGTGTCGCTACAGACCAAAAGAAAGCCGTCGGTTGTGCTGTCACCAAAGCTGAATGAACGAAAGCTCCCATTACACCCTACTCTTCACAGGCAGGGTCGCCGTGTACCGTAAAATACTCAAACGAGCCGCAAGCTGACACTTAAAAAGTTCCAAAGTACTTTCTGGAAGTCTGCCATTATGACTTTCCCCACCCTAAAGCTGTGGACAACACAGTTGTAACTGATAAGCTAGAATATATCACAGCAGTACCGTCGACCCCCCTACCCAAAACGAACCCGTCCCCGACCACCTACCTGCGGGCTTGTCCGCCGTCCTGTCAGAACCACCGGCCGACATGCCTGCAGACTGGAGCCGGCGTCCACGGTGAAGGCTATGGAGCGCCGCAGCGCATGTGGATCCACCAGCTGTAGTAGTAGTGGAGAGGAGGGAGCTACAGAGAGCCGGGCTGTTGTATAATTGACTTCATTTTTTTCCCTTCACCCTCCTCCTCCTCCTCCTCCCCCGCCTCCTAACGTAAAAGCGGGGGCAGAAAAAACGTGAGGAGCGGGTGACCACTGAACACTTATGTCCTTTAGGAAACACGGGAAAGAGCGCCGTGCCTCCTCCTCCATCCCTCTCTGCTTCATTCATGCCATAGTATCAGAAAGGACAGCTGCAGCCATTCATATCAGCTCAGCTCACTACACGCATGTAGCTGGATGGCTGTATGATGCATAATGCACGCAGTATGAGGACAATGTGTGTGAGAGTGTGCAGATTAAATGTATTCTTTATGTCGTTTTGTGTGTTTTCGTGTCATCGAGCAAAACAAATGAGCGCATGCAAATGGAGCGTCCCGCAGTTTAACTGAGGTGAACAAAATGTTCTAGCGCTTCGTATTCCCAACCACGGAGCCGGTAAGTCGTGACTCAGGCGCGTCGTTAATTGTCAGTGGATGATCTAACAGGAGACGTGCAGTGAGACAGTGACACCGCAGATAGAATAATTTCGAATTCATATTAAACGAGCGCCTGTGGAGCACCGGGGCTCAGGGCTGGCTGAGATTGAGTCCTCCGGTGCTGCGCTCGTTTTGGTGACCTAAAAAAAGAGTGCCCTGTGCGCGTCACCGATCTGACTCTGCTATTCTCTCGGTTTTCCCCAAACAGAGCGGAGCTGCGGAGGAGGTGTCACTCTGTACTGAACGACTGGCGCTGTGTATAAAGAACCACATTGAAATAAACACGTGATTTTTTTTAAATTTATTTTTGGCGCATTGATGGCTATGACAAGCTTAAGCCATATGGAGCTCCAATCATCATTTTTATCTCATAATTATGAATTTGTAGCTCACAACTTTGACTTTTTATCTCTTCCATAGGATACTATATAAAATATAACAGATATATTTTAGACATATACATATGAATATCACTTAATAATAATAATTAGTGTGTAATACGTTTTTTCCATAGGAACAAAAGTTTACTTAAAGAAAATTAACTTATATCTACTTGACTGAAAAATACAGAAACTATATCAAATAAATATAACTGCAGGACACAAGATGTCTCCTACTTTAGTGTAAAGTCAATTCTCATGCATCCACATCACATCACACACAAAAATTGTTCTCATACATATGTCAGATTCCTTGTATGCGTATACATGACACTGATTTCTATCACCTAGAGAGTTGTTTTCACATCCATGTACTGAAGGGGGGGAAGGATTCTCTGTGCACACACATAGTTGTTTAAAGGTCCAATGCTGCTTGTACTTCACTTTAAGCTTGTCTCTGTGAGCTTCACGGTTATCTACAATAATGTTCAACTCTGAGAGGAGGGACCTCAGAGGAGAACAATCTTATTGTGCTTTACATACATATATATTAAACATATTATAAATCTATATTAAAATGGTGACACTGGATCATTTGGAAATGACAGAACATTATTTACGTATGATCCTGTGAAGATAAACTCATTTTAAATATTTGAAACAATTAGATTTTTATCTTTATGAATCTCTCCAACGCAACAGTGACAGCACGTGTCCTAGTTGACCCCTGTTTAAACAAAGTTTTAAAAATAAACCCTCAAAGTGACGGATCCCCTCCAATGTTGACGATCTTCGGCCCTCACCTAAATAGTGTAATTCGAGACATTTGCACGAGACTTTACGTAAGAAAGAAGGCTGCACGTGCCAGCGAGAAACGTGTTGACCTATATATTATATAACTCGACGGTCACGTGGCGACCGCTGCCTCGTTAACCCATAAAGCTCGTTGGCGGAGAAAGTACGGTGTCCCGGTGCACTGCACCAGGCCGGAAACATCGTAAATGGACAGGAAAGACGAAAAACGTGGACATTAACACGATATTAAAAGTTTAAGCTAGATATTAAAGAGATTTATAAGTGTCAGCAAGAATGATATGAAACTCACCCAGCTGTTACAGACAGTCCGCATTGTGAATGTTAATATTAGCCAAAAGTCAGTTATGATAGCTTTTTTATTATTATTATGACGTACTCTTATAGATTAAAATGTTTATATATCACTTCCGGGACCAGTTCACGTCCATTGCGTTCATTTCGGTGTGTTAAACAGTATAGTGACACCAACGCAGGTGTGTTTGTTTAAAGGGGGCAGGTGAGTTTCCAGTGTAGGTCTTATTCTTGTGGCTCCGGGTTTGGCGTCCTGTTATGAGCTCTCTGCGTCAGTCAGCGCCGCCCCCGGCCCTCCTGAGGGGAGCCCGCTCTTTGTTTTTTCTTAACTCATGACAGAAGAATGTCATTCTCAGGACACTGTGTTCCTGGTCCGGGTTTGGCCTGTAGTCACAGAGCCAGCACATATTTTAGATGCCCTAATTTAATTACTGATGAGATGGTGAATATAAAAAAAGAAAGTAAAACTATTTTATATAAGCCTAAAAAAAGGGGGCTCTGTTACCCTCATTGACCAATTCTCTTTTAAATTAGGTCAGTTTTACACCACATGGAAACTTGGTGTAGTCTCTCAAGGGGTTGTCATATTACAAGATTCAATACTTAAATTAAAGTTGTTTAAACTCAGCTGACTTTACCCTAAAATTCAATAAAGTATAAACAGAATGTCTGTCATAAAATCAGCTACATGCTGTAGCTTGAAGTGGAACATCATGAGTGCATGTGTTCAGTCTGAAGTCTGGAAAATCAAATCAGTTTCTCTTTGTTGTAAACATTCAAATAAAATGGAAACGTGTACAACCAGTAGAAACATTCTAATATCAGATTATTTGTTAAGTTATTTATAGTTCTCTATTTTCTTACAGTGGGGTCGTGACATGTCATCTGTGCTTCTGGTGCGTTCAGGAGCATGTAAGTAACCTGGTTGTTGTCGGCTTTCTGCAGTAACCTGATTTCTTAATGGAAGCCAGAAACCTGGTTTCCTTAATAGGGGTAAGGGATTAAAAGAAACCCGGTTAACACACGCAGACTTTTGTCGAGGAAAAAAGAAAAAATAATAACTTGACTTCTTGGTCATTCACTCACGTAACCGTGTTTGTACACGTGAGCGGGAAAGCGTACATGACATCAGACATCAGAGAGAAGTGACAGTTGTGCACGGAGGTGAGTCTTTGTGTCTGAAATAAATCAACCTTTTAAAAAAAGAGAACGAAATCAATGCATCTAAAAGGGAAACATCACATTATATTAAATATGATATGAAGAAATGGAGCGAATAAGTATTATATATTATAATTTGTGTGTAAACACGAGTTTTGAAAGACACTGTGTGTTGAGAGGCTTCCCGTGCCTCTATAATTTAACCTCACATTAGACTTATCACTTCCTTTATGGGTTCATTTCTAGTTACAGATTACAATTATATTTGTGTAGTGATGAGTATGAACATAACTATGAACTGTATTTGTTGTTACTGCTGTGAAATGAGAGCTGGTGATGACTAATGTTTTCATTTCTAGTTTTAAAGGTGACATAAGTGTTAATAACCGTCCACAGAGAGGCGTGCGATCATTTATTATGAATGATCAACCGCCCTGAAAGGAGAGAGAGGAGAAAGGTTTACACGTGACAACAGCTGTTCAGCCAGGAGTCCGTGTCCATTCATAAGAACTGAGAGTACTGTGCGTCAACAGCTCCCTCTGGTGGCCCCAGTGAACACAACACTTCTATCGAAGAAGAAATAAAGCTTCTCCATGTGAAAATAGAACTCATCTGTCATTATGCATGTGGACATATGGACATATCGACAATCACACTAGTTAGTAAGTTCAATTCATTAGTTATTTTTGTATTTATGCATCGATATACTGTATTTCTCGTTTTAGATGGTCAACAGTTTCATCTCTGCTACTACGACTATTTAAACTAATATCTACCTCTCCACTGTCTATACACATACAGTAATACTGTATATAACCATATATAACATATGTACATACGCCTCCATGTCTGTCACACTGTCTGTCTGTTGTTTTAAGTACTGCGCTTTATGCAAGTGTTGTAATGTGTGTGCACCAATTCAATCTGACTGTTACCAGGCTATTCAATAGCTGCTATCAGAACACATCAGTCCCATAAATACAGGCTAGCAGGGGCTTACTAGTAGGTTCAGGAGGCTGTTATCAGCCAGTGGGAGAAGAAGGCCGGTTATCAGGCAACTCCCATCATGCATTCATCAAAAGGATTTGATCATGTCGTAGGTTTAGGCTGGTTACTAAATCACCGTGTATTTGAAATCAAATGGTCATCACTGAACAAAGCTCTCAAACGGCACCAGATTCATCAAAGATCAGTCTGTGATGCACATTACAAACACATTTCACTTTCACGTATTAAATATTAGATTAGATTCAACTTTATCGTCATTGCACAAAGTCACACACACTCCAAATCTAGCCAGAAGTGCAGAGTGTGTCCAAATGAACAGGATATAGAAATATGCTGTATTGGATAATGAAGTAAAGAGTCTGACTTTACAATCCAGTAGGTAGATCCGATGAAGGTAGATTGTGTGATTATATTTCATTGCATGATTTGTGTGTTTTGAATCTAGCACAAACTTTAGATATTCGAATGAGCTGAGATGCAGTAAGCTGTAGTAATACTTGACTGCTGCTTTTAACGCTCCTTATCTGGGTAACGATGTTAAAATGAGGAGACTGTGTGTATTCGTCAGACTCATGGCTGACTGAGGCCGGCGTCACACTATTACAAAATGTTTTCTCTCCATTACTCAGTTTGGGACTGAATGGATTATGCCAACAGTCATTCTAATAATAGGAACATGCTGTACAAGATTATTGAATTACCGTCCAGGCTTTAGAGCTTTCTCCAGGCCTCCATGTGTTCAGGAGACGTGTGGTCTTAATTTAAGACCCACCTGCTCCTTCCATCCCCCCGCTACAGGCAAGAAACAAAGCACAGAACGTCAAGTGTTTAATTTTTATTATTTTAAGCCTTTTATCAACATAAAAACTCATAAACGTGGATGAATATATTAATGAGCATTTTTTTCCCCCTCCTTCACTCCACGGACAGTTTCCTTCAAGTGTCTACAACAATATGTACACAGCATTACACAGAAATACCTCACACACATAGTCCTGACCTGTGGAGGGGAGAGTTTAAACCTTTACAAGTGAATTCTTGCTTCAACAAGGGGGGAAATGACATGTTATTAGCCAAGTCACAGGGCTCTGAGGTTTCTGAGGCAGACCCCTTCCACCTAAAACTAGATTCTAGATGCGAATGGACCTTTAATCTGCTTTCATATTTCATGTTTCTGTCAATCCCTTTTCTTTTTTTAAAAAAAGAATAAACATACCTTCAGGGGAGTAACTCTCTAAACAGCAGCCATGAGATATAATGCGTCATGGATCTGACTAACAACACAGTGGATAAGCTGGTTTGGTCCATCAGAAATGAATTGTCTAGCTTCACTCATGATAAAAATGAAACGTTTCCTGAACTCGTCTCCATCTGAACAAGTCAAAACAATTTAGCTCCCTTTTGTTAAAGTGGCACAGTCATGGATTTCAAGTCAGCTTGTACACACGTACAATTGTATGGATCCATATTTACCCTCATTTTTCATTTTCCCCTGCGCGTCTACTCCCAACAGTGTGATCTATTACAAGACATGACATGAGTTTGACATTAAACACCATCACTCACCACCTCACGACAAAAAGCACTGAGCATCTACTCCATGAAAATGCCTAACAGCTGCAGTCACAGTCACACTTGCTCGCACGCTACTTTTGAATTTTTTTTTAAAAGATTTTTTAAGATATTTGTGAACAATTGTAACGGTTTGGCTGTGAAACAGGACGCTCTGAATACAGCAGTTTGGCTTTTGTCCAGGTTGTGTCGGTGTGTTCCAGTGATTAGACACAGCCGGGAATCTGCAGCAGTAGCCATCAATAAAATCCTGTCCTCCGGTCCTGCAGCCTGCTCTGAACTCTGACTACATCTGTTTCTGGGGAAGAATCATATATTTGGATTTTTATTGTGCCAATTGGTTGTTTATCTGATGTGATGCAGATTGTTTGAATGTATTGTGTCAGTAATTAAAGGGGCAGTGCACTGATTTTTCACATCAAGATCAGTTTACCCCTGATGAGGAGTACTATTCAGTCTGTCAAAACAGTTGGGTCTTCTGTGGCTCCGGAGGCAGGGCTCTGAAGTTTCAACGACCCTAGTGATGTCATGGTGATGTCATAAGGGTTATCTTGGCTTAGTGTTAGCTACTTTACAATTGAAACAGAAAGTCTATGTTACAAACAAAGGCCAAGTTTGAAAGCCATTGGCATTTATTAGACAGGGAGACCTGACTAAAAGCTGATATCAAGCTGCATTATGGGAAGTGTAGGATTCACTGTTTTTGGGACTTTAGCCGTACTAAATAACAACTAAATCATGATACAGCAGCCTCCGCTGCTTCAATTTTGACGTTCTTCTTCAAATTTGTCTCTTGCGAGTTTTACAGAAATCTAATTGACATGAAAATAATTTGATTAAATCCACTGAATATTAGCACAAAATGTCAACAGCTTTAAAAACATGGAAAAACAATAAATACATGTAGAAATATACACATCAGTCAACCTTAGTTTGTACATTGCAAATAACCCTTTTTGTCTTTCTTTATGTAGTTCTGGCCCAATTTCAACAGGACCACCGGGATGAGTTACAGATGTATAATCATAATTTATCTCTACTCTACACTTTACTCTAATTTATCAAACTCCAAGACCACTTTCTCAATCAACTCCTCAGAAATAGCACCACAAACATTTAAATATGGGATTCCTGTGATGGCTGCAGCAGAACTTAGTCCAAGTCATCAGTACATTTCCTGTTTGTTTGTACATTTATAGTTTTTTCTTGCATTTTGACACTCAGCAGACATGCTAACTGAGAAACACCTACATCTCTGTCTGTAGAAATAGAAATGGCAAATTATTCCATAACCAAGGTTAGCTCTCTTGGAAAGGTGTGTGTTTTTTTTTCTTTTTAAAAGGTAGTTTTGAGTTAAGTGCAGTAAGCAAGCGCTACATCTGAATGTATGTTCAGATCACGGCGCGTGATGATCAGAGTTCTTTGGTAACTACGTTTAGCGTTGTGTCCAGTCACAACTCTGAGCTGACGTGATGGTTAAATTGGTAGATTTGTTGAGAAAGACAGGCCTGGTGTTTTTTTATGGTGAAGGGTTTTTGGAGAAAAGATATTAAATATATCCAACAGATACTTAACTCATAATTAACAAAAAACATTTAAGAACCTCTAAAACAAACACCATACATGTGGCTAACATATCCACCATGTCTCTCTATTCTTATATAGTTTCTCATATCTATTTCAGTTTCACCTTTACTTGACAAACAAAGACACTTTGTTCATCATGTTTGCTTTGACACGTTGTTTTTATGAGCCCCATGTTTTATTATCTAACCATTTTTCTATACTGCCTTTGTCTCATCACTCTGTTCTGTAACCTTTATCCCTTCACATATGGTTTATCACTCCGCAGTGATAAACCACATGAGATAACACCAAATATCTGCTTAAATATCTATCAGCTATTTAAAAAAAGGCACTTTGCATGTTTTGTCCGTCCAAGAATGAAGTGATCGGCCCCTCAGGCTCATTAGAATTAAAATCAGGGGAAATATCAATTACTGCAGCGCTGATCTGAATAAAACAACCGGCTCTGAAGGGAAGTGACACACTCGGCACTTTGTTTGGCACAAGTGAACGGGCAACACTCCACAGTAACGGATGTTAAGCACAGGGTAAACTGCATTCACATGTTTCCTGGCAACAAGTCGTTCCTCTGTGAGAAAAGAGCAACAGTGAGAGCTGGAGGCAATGCCACAGGGAGAGTTAGCCCGCAGAGATGACACAAAGTCGCACTGTGTCACCCACCATGACGGTTCAAGGAGGATTCCAGCATGATTTGAAGTTTTGCTTGTTTGCTTTAGATGTTCTATCCTTTTAGTGCCAAATATTATTCAATTCAGTCTATCCATCAATCTGAATAAGAGACAAAAATAATTACACTGCTTATTAAGATCAAAACCTCTGGAAGAACTCCCTTTCGCTTCGTTAGAAGAATGACCTGTTACACTGTACAGCCATGCTAGCAGCTCAATGAGACTCTGAGCTAGATGTTAGCATCGACATGCTAACATCTATAGACAATGCTAACATGTTGATGTTAACAGGATGTGATGTTTACCATGTTTACCATGTCATTCTGACCTGATGACGGCGCTCAGGGACCTACAGTTTCATGATAATTTGTCCAACGGTTGTTGTGATATTTCACACTGGACCAAACCCTAGAGCTTTGCTGCTAGCATGGCTAAAAATGTGCCTGCACGCCATGCTGCTTGAGCATGCAATCTCCAGCAGTTGAGGTTGTACCAGGCTCAACTTCCGATTAGACACAACCAAGTCACGACAGATAAACCAAAATGAACTGCTTCTGCCAGCTAAAACATTTTTCACACTTTAGACTTAAGACTTTAAATGCCATCTACATGCCTATCCATAACTCTTAAATATAAATCTTAAAGTGAAAAAAAAAAGGAAAACAGAAACCATGCTGGAACTTTCCTTCTCAATCCATGAACAAGTAAAACAGTAAGGGCGAGAACAAGTGAGGGGTACCTGTTCTTACTAATCTTTCAGAGTTTTACAGTGTACACAGCTTGTCTTCAGTATTTAAAATTCTGTTTGCATCAGAGCTAATTTAGCCACCAGTGTCAAAACTATAGCTGTGAAGATGACGCAGCAGTGATTTGTATTCCATCCTCATTCCGACTGTCGCATTTCGGCAGTAAGAAAAAAATAATCTTCTCCAGAAGCAGAAATGCCGCTGAACATGCAGATATGCTGATTTAGTGTCGTAGTTAGTGAGCTGGCCTGAGAGCTATGGCTAAAGACGGCACATGTATACGATATAAACAACCGAGGTAATGCGGTAATGCTCCTTAATTTCCGAGCTCCTGGCGGTTCTTGCAGCGGCTGAGCAGACCTAAATAACTTGTGATGAGGGTTAAATTTATACTGAGAGGCTGACAGCGCGGCCTTCAGCACCAGCGGGGCCCCACGGCCCGACCCTGTGTCCGTAAACGTCTGTTTTTCTCTCCACGACACCGGCTCGTGGCAGCGTGTCAGGCCTTCCCTGCCTTCATGTATGTGGGGATGGTGCCTCGCTGAGTCAGACCCTCGAAGCGTTTGTACGTGTAGTTGAGGAACACCCAGTCCTTGGATTTGAAGTCTGGCTCCGTTGCACTGGCTGTTAATAAACGCACAAAGAAAGGAGGTGTTATTTTAACTGCTGACTGAGGGCGCTACAGGTCAGACCATGTAAATGAGAGGAGTGAGTAGTCGGAGGAGCTGGCGTCATTAGTTCCTTTTTGTTGAATCTATTTACTGATCGTGACTCATCTATGGTCACACTCTGTCTGAATCTAACCCAAAGCCCTCCTGATAATGGATTCTCCTGCAGTGCAGCTAGCGGAATATTTCATCGGACGAACCTGGCTGAAGGATGTCTGATTCAGGGAAGTCATCAAAGTTTGAGGTGTCATCGATGCTCTTGATTTCAATGGAGATGGCTGCTGGCCGTTCCCTGTGGAGGCGAGAAGGAGAGGATCATGGACAATTGAGCATGAGGAAATGAGCTAAACTATCTAAGATACAGAAGAGCATTTTCCTGCTCTGTGCGTATGCATAGGTTACATGACATTGTCAGTCATTCAGACAGAGGTGTCAGTGACGTACGTCATACAGGACATTGACAGAAAGAGCCAAGTGCTCAGCATCTATGGAAGCTGGTGTGTGAGAAGGAGCAGTGTTCTGTTTCCTGTCCGTCCAGGCTGCATCAGTGACTGATTTTAACACTTGTTATCTATTCGTCCATGTTCAAACACAGATGGAAAATATATAGAGGGAGACCTTGCTTTGTTGTAACTTAACACCAGGTTGAAAAGCCGAGTTTTTTTTCTGTAAATCAGCTCACTCACACCGTGATAGTTCATTAAATTTGATTTTCTCTGAGCACAGGTGATGACACTTTCTGTCTCTCTCTTGTGCTGCTGTGGCTTTAACATTAATATCACAGGATGGGAGTCACATTGGAGTGAAATGTCATCTTTGGTGCCTGCTTCATGTACCTGATATGCTCCCAGTCCACTGACTCAAAAAACTGATGACTCTTGATCTCCTCCACGCTCACAGCTCCAATCCTGTTCTCAGCATCAGTGCAATACCTGAAACACACAATACAAACTGTCCAGTAAACCTTTAAATACACCAAGGCACGCTGGAATACGAATGGATCATTATTCATATCCATAATACACACCGTAATATCAAGTCTTTGGCCCTCTCTGAGATGGGGACTTCAGGTGGGAAGACGAGAGTTTCCTTCCAGTTCATCACCTTCCTGTACGTTTCCTGCGGCGTCTCAGAGCAGAAGGGTGGATAACCTGAACACAGACAAACATTTTTAAAAACACAATGCTGCCTGCAGGAGTTCATTGACTAGTCATGTTTATTCATGTGTTATATAAGATGTAAAATCATAGCAATAACCTGCAAACTATCTACTAGGATTTGATTAGTTTAAGGTTTGGAATATTTGATGATTGTGATTTCCATTCTCTAAATGACTTCCATTAACCTCTCTGTGTCTGTCTTACCGATGAGCATTTCATACATGATGACTCCCAGAGACCACCAGTCACACAGCTTGTTGTAGCCCGTCTGCATGAAGACTTCAGGGGCAATGTAGTCTGGTGTTCCTACAGTCGAATAAGCCTAAGAGACACACAGAAAGAGAAGGTAAGGACTCTGGGGAGGAGACTATACTCAAAACAAATAAATTCATCCAATAAAGCTGCCTCGTCCAACATGACCCATGCATGCGGCAGCCAGTCTTTCCTTCTTACTCTTGAGCTTCTTATACATTTTCTTACCAGCTGCCTCCGGTTCTTCTTCCAGGTCTCTGCTTTCCTCTTCGAGTTCATATTTTGAAAGGCTGCAAGATGCAGGAAAGTAAAGAGAGGAACAGTCAGTGGTTCACTGAATTGTGTGTGTTGCAAAAGAACAATGTGTTTGTGTTTTGGACTCACAGAAATCACTGGGCGGGTTGTGTGTCAGGTTCCTGTAGAACTCTGTGCGATGAGCCTTCTTCAGTCCCGTGCACAGGCCAAAATCGGACAGTTTGACGTGTCCCTGTGAGCACACACACGTTTGATAAGTCCTCTACACAAAGCCACCGCACAGCATGCGTTAGAGACAGTCAGGACATTTCTGTGTGTCTGTCAGAGCCTCACCCTGGAGTCCAGCAGTAGGTTGTCTGGTTTGATGTCTCTGTGGATGAAGCCCAGCTGGTGGATGGAGTCGATGGCCAGGACTGTCTCTGCGATGTAGAACTGGGTGGCCTCTTCGGACAGAGTGTCCTTCTTCATCAGCAGCGTCATCATGTCGCCTGGCAACAAGGGCGGGACTTTAAAAATCACAACACACAACACTTCTGTCCTGGTTTATGACACAGCAGTGATTCACCCTGTATCCTGTCCAAAAAAAATCCACATAAAAGACTAAACACGCTGACAAGAGATGACCTCAGATGTTCGGGTCAAACAAAGTGATTAGTGCACACCTCCAGGCAGGAACTCCATGATGAGGTAGAGGTTCCTCTTGTCCTGGAAGCTGTAGAACATCTTGACCACCCAGGCGCCGTCCGCCTCCACCAGAATATCCCTCTCTGCCCGGATATGAGCGACCTGCAGGGAGATGGTAGACAAGCTTAGAACACAAGAGCAACAGTTTTCACAGTAACGTGCACGAGAGCTAAGACTTTACCTGTTCCTTCTCCAGCATGTCGGCTTTCCTCAAAATCTTCATGGCGTAAATGTGCCCTGTGTCTTTCTTCTGCACCAAACGGACCTGATGGAGGCGACGTCCCACAAGGAAAGAGAGTGAGCATTTCAAATTCTCTATTAAACTTCACAGGGCTTTTTTCTTTTGCATACCTCTCCAAAAGCTCCTCGTCCAATAACTTTAAGGGACTCAAAGTCGTCCAAGCCAAGACGCGTCCTCTTCAGCCGCAAAAACTCAGTCTCCTTACGGGCGTGCTGCGAGCGCCGCATCACTTTCTGCAAAACACACGGATCAGAGTCATCAGAAGAAGGCGAGGAGAAAGAATAAAAAAAGAAAACAAAACCCTCTTTCTGCAGTCTGTACCTCCTCATCTGGTAGACCCTCTTCATCCATGGCCTTCTCCAGCTTCTTCTGCCTGTGGATTCAAAAAATAATAAATCTGAATAAGAAACACTCACGCTGTGCGCTTAGTTACTTTTGGAGACTTTCTGGACTGCGAAACATACAAGGAGAGACTACATGATCTTGAAAGTGAATCTTTACAGCGGTGTAAACAGTGACTCAGCGTTCTTTTACAACAGACACTAAACCTTGCTCACCTGCGCTAGAGATCGGTTCTACGGTAATGTGAGAGCACAAGAGACACATTATGAGATCCACCTTTGTTGTGTTCCCACCTGAGCTCAAACGCCTCTGCTTTCCTTTTCCAGCAGCGGGCGGAGTGACACCTGATGCTTTAAACAACAGCCGCATTTACATGCTGACGGTAACCGGGGTGACAGGCCGCTCTGTGGTGAAGGTGTCGAGCTCGTACTGCATGAGGTCACTACTTGGTGGAGCGATGCTCAGGAAGTAAAAGCTACACTAAAGCGACGGGTTTGATTTGGGTGGGTGTGTTTTGACACATTTGTGTGGTGGGAAAAAGGCTGAGGGTGTCAGCAGGTGCTGTGGCTTATAAAACACACTCGGGCGGCTCTACCTCATCTCGCGCTCCTCGTGCTGGGTGAGCAGAGTGCTGTAGAAGTTTTCCAGCGTCAGCTTGGCCACGGTCACCCTCTCTCGGGTGTGGTTGCTCATGGGAAGGGCAGCTGCAGTCCCTCCCGTCATGGCCATACTATCCTGCAAGACGACAAAAGAAACAGGACATCAGACCGGCTGCCAGTGCTTGCTGCCACAGCCTTACTCGATCTGGTATGACCAGTAGCTTACGACAAGAACCCCACCCCACAAATTCAAACCACACTCAGCGTGCATCAAGCTCCAGAAACGCAGAATACTTCATATGGAGCTGCAGTTTACTGACACACACATTTAGAGTCATTTCAAACATTATTTAACACTTTACTGTCTTTCCCTTCAATGTAAACAAGTGTTATCCATTTTGACATTTCAGTCGGTGTGGTTCTGAAACCTCAGACTGGCCGGAGTTGCCCAAGTCGGATCACTGGTACAGACATATTCTTGTGACCTGGAAACAGGGACAGGGAATCATGTGCAGCGTGGCTCGTGGTCTGCAGGGTTTCATTCCAGGAACTCATCAGTGAAATCTCCTCATATCGTTCTCAGCATGCATTCCTTTGAATTTTTACACTGTCAGATCAATCATCAGATCAACCTGACAGAGAACTATTTCATACCACAGGACGAGATTAGAGAGAAAATCCTCAGAGTCAAGTTCCTGTGTGGGAATTTGTTTCTAACCCGAGGAGGTCCATCATTCATTTGCAAGGACAACACATAAGAACAGCACGCTGGTTCTTCTCCACGCTCCACGAGAGCACATATTGACTTGATGTGCAGCCCTTGTGTGGGTGGAATGAAAACCACAGAGAGTAGAAGAAACAAACACACACGTATGCATGAGGTAGAGGTTGTTTGAATAAAATCCAAACATGATGCAAGAGGTGAGCACTACGAAGTGAACCTTAATTCTCTTCTTCTTAAATTAATAGAAGGTTAAGGTGAACAGACTTGAACACATTATGCAACAGAGGGGAAGAGGAAGAGGGCGGATATGTGCATCATCAAAACATTCCAGCAGTATGTATGGTATGAATGGACTTGATTAGCTCACACAGAGATAAAAACAGCTCTGCGGCTCTGAGATAGGACACATGTTTCGTCTAGACGCCGGTCCTTTTTCTGTCCCGGCCCCAACCCAACGATCACACAACAACAAGACGCTTCCTGACTTCTGAGAAAAATCACTGAATCACTGCTGAAGAGTGCTCGGCTTTGGGTGGTTTTTACTGGATTGTAGACGGGGGACACAAACGGCGCACGAGGGTGTTGAGTTACTGAGGTCTGCAGAGATTTACCTGAGCACAACACTTCTAGGGAGCTCATCTTAAAAGGGGAGCACCACTGATGAGAAGCACTAAAATGACTGAACGGAACACACAAAGAAGCAGACTAATTACAGTTCTTGTGGTCTCACGTAGGCCTTGGCAGGGACCCTCTATGCACCACATCAGCTTAACACAGACAAGAAATTAATCCATGGACTGGTGTTCTCTCTGGTCAAAAAAACCCTGATAATTTCAGTCCTTTCAGTGCGCGAGCACGCTGAGCAGTGCAGCACTGCACTGAAGTAGCTGTAGAAAACCAGGAGATCGACAATGATCGACCACAGCGCTTTTATTTGGACTGACTGCACAGACATACTGTACATCACAATATTAAGCTACTCACATTTCCCCTCACAGTATCACTGCAGAACTCTGGGATACATCCTGGGCTGGGCAATAGAGAGAATGTTAGAAAATGAGGCATTATTTATTATACAGACTTCATTATGATGGCTCTACACTTGTATTCTAATTTCACTATGTCAAAGTCTGAACACGTTTAAAGGTCCAGTGTGTCAGACTGAGGGCCTCGGTTTGGAATATAATATTCATATGTTATGTTTTCATGCATGTATAATCACCTGATAATAAGAATGTTTTGTTTTTGTTGAATGAAGAAGGGCCCTTTAATATGTACAGTGGGAAAAGGTCGCCATGTTGAAACTCCATGTTTCTACAGTAGCCCATAACAGACAAACTGAATACTGACTACACAGGGCCTTTCAGGTGTTGTTTCAGGTGCTGTTTCTCCTTTACACTAGGTAGGCGAGGATGATGTGAGGAGATTGCAATGCAGCGATTACACCACTAGATGCAACTAAATTCTGAACATTGGACCTTTAAAGTTTTTTGGAGGCATGTCTAACGTCATTTTTTGCTCTGTTTTGGGTCTGCACCAGCTCCTGAGGGAAATATCTGGCTCTTTTGCTGCTAAATGCTCCACTTGTTCCCCTGCTAGCGGCTAACTTTGCTTGTCATCATTTGGTAGCGTACAGTGAGCTTTTTCACAGAAACTAGTTGCTTGTTGCTGCCAAAAAATGACATTATGAGAGTGCAGAGAGTGAAGCAAAATGATAAAGTTGCAGTGAAACTAAAACAGTGGTAGTTATCTGTGGGCTTGTTCATTGTAGGCATCCAAACTATTGATTAGAACTTCTTTAATAAGGTTTAATCACAGAGTGCGTTAATGGTTTGTGCAGATCGGACAGCATTTAAAGGCGATTAACTCTAAAATATTAAGATTTCTTTTTAAAAGATCATCTTGTGTAGCCACTTAATCAAAGAAACTTTCCCCTTTCTTTTTTCCCGTATTGCCAAAGTCTTCCAGCTTCCTGTACAGAGCTCAAACTGAGTAATGGAATTAATGCGCACACTTGTGCCATGGGCCCGGATGACTTTTGTAGTCATTTCCCCACCAAGGTGGAAAATGAAGCATCATTAGAAGTGTTAAAATGAAAGTCATTTAGCTCAGACTGGAGGGACTGAGTTTGACTTGAAGTTAACCAGAGCCACCCCCTAGCTAAACATACAAAGCCACAGCGCTCAGGCACTTATAAGGAAGGCATTATAAAGGCGAGCTCACTATGTAGAGACTGAAGCCTGCAGTCTAAAAACACGGGACAGGAGCCAAACGTGGCCCACCAAAACTATTATTTACAATTAAAGTGAAGGATTTGGAGGATTTCTGTTAAAGGATTACACATATTAAACACTGTGTAGAGATAGATAGGGTTTTATTTGCCAAGCCTTTGAGGCACACTGATGTTTCTGCTGCTTCCTCAATACAACAGAGGTGACAGACAAGTATTTCCTAGTGACCACTGCTGGATTATCCTCAGTTTATACATGGATAGATACTACATAACCAACAACAGCGTAACAGGAAAGCAATAATCCTGTTGGCACTCTGAAATTCAGAATCTGAGATGGATTCTTAACGCCTTCTGTGTGCAGGAAACTTTTTTTTAACATCTTTAAATGTTAAGTTCCAGACAGAGTGTAACTTTTTCCCCAGATGTTGGATTTCTCAGTTTGGTGTCAATGTGTGTGAGTGTGTTTGTGTGTCTAGAAGTGCACACACACACACACACTCCACCCTTTAAGTACTGTAAGTGACTGGACAGGAAACCCTTTCCGTCCTGAATGAAAGGACTCAGTCATGACGCCAGCGAGAGGAATGGGGCGCACACACACACACACACACACACACACACACACAGTCACTCACTGACAAACACACACTCAGAAAGCGCACAACAAAAATATTTTGGAGTTGAAAAGTCACTACAACATTCATGGTGTGTATCAATTATTGAGTAATATGCCAATAACAAAATGAAAATTATGCAGTATCACCTAATAGTTATATGGAAATATGTTCACTTCATATCATTTTTCATAGTTCTATATTTTTTGTTCATGATAAAGCTCAAAATAGGACAAAAGACATTAATATATATGCACATGTATTTCAAAATAAAAGCGGACAAAATAAATATCAAACTAATAACTTATTTTGTAGGTTTTATATGTAAAGTAGTAGTCGTGTGATGGATAAGATGTTCTTTGTCACCTGCACACGCGGTGTGTACCTGCCGGGTACACGTTACCGTCTATCTGGCTGATGCTCACCTGCATTCAAACTTTTTGCGCCGCCACCGTTTGACAGACGGCCACTATCTGACACTGCCAGCCGGGTGACAGGCAGTGCTGACAGACAGGTAGACAGTCTATAACGTTCATGGTCGAGCTAAGTTCATAACATCAGGTCAGCATATACAAACACCGTGTTAGTTCACCGCCGCGCTGCGTTAGCTAGCTATTTGCCCGCTATCACGTTATTCCCTTTGCTCTGTCTGGCAGGTTCCATGACAGCCACAAATAGAAAAATAAAGAGCACACTGTGGGAAATATTTTCACCTACCTCCGTGTCCTGCTCCAGAGTCAATTGTTGGCTTGCCGCCACCCCACGACCAAGCTGAAAGAAATATAGCGCGTCTTTTCGTGTTTTCCTGCCTAATATTGAGGCAGCTGAAGGCTACAGGCTCCAGTTATTGGCCACCGTTCAAAGGAACTTATCATCAGGCTGCACCGTAAACATCGCCGATATCAACGCCAAATCATAACAACAGTCCCCTGACGTTGACAGAAAGCCGAGCTGAAAATATTTAAAAATATTTTACGCTCTTCATTTGTACCCTCTGACCTCAGAATCCAGCGCTTCCTCCGTCTTTATCGCTATAAAAATACGAAATAAGCAGCGGTGCTTCCTGGGACCTTCGGGCTCATCAAGACGCTTCCAGCCACGCAACGGCGTAGGATATGAATAACGTTGAGGGAGAACCAATCAGCGATGGAGAAACAGGCCTGTGGTTTCCACTGACCAATCATAGGCTGAATAGGCGTGAGAATGACATGTGCGTCAGCCAATGAGGAGATCTGAGCCGCCCCGCGAGGGTTGCGTTCCAGGACGCAGGTTCATTTGGCTAGCAAGCATTTGTACCTATGAAATAATCCACTGTGGCTACAGCATGTAAGCTTTAACGTCATTTATTGCTTATGCTTAGTGCTAAGCTCTCTTAAAAGAACTAATATTATTAGGATAGTTTAAAGAATCATATTTCACAAACAACACTAAAATAAACACACACACATAGAAAATGCCATATACTACAACAGAGCATCTAAGGTCAATAAAAGGTCATAAACTACAAAGTGCAGGTTTTTAATTGCTATGATTGACCAAAAGTCATTTAAAGAAAAAGGAAATGTATGAATGATTTATATTGGGCCAATATAGGAGATAAAACACCATAAAGTATGTAAAAAAAAAATAACAATTGTGTGCCACAGACAGACCACAGCTGGGCATATTCTAAGATACATGTTTATGAATACAAGATCTGGGATCTTTGGTGGGTTCCAGATGAGTGCAACTTCTTTGGCCAAAAATAAGAAAATGTGGTAATTGTTTCAACTAGACAATGCACATTATGTATTCGCATTTCAACACAACAATGTTATCCCAGCAAGGTCACTCAAAATATATTCCCCACTTTATCTGCAACCTTACGTTTCCTCGTTCACTTTTGGGTCTACAGGGCAAAGAACAGGTGTGTTCAGTAAATAATTACCATATTTACCACTGAGGAATACAGGTAACAAAAGTGGTAACACCACCAACAAAACTTTGTTGACCAAAACACAGCGGGAAAGCACTTAAGGCCAGCAGGTCAACTTTCTCTGCCATAAATCTCCTTATTTGGACAGGTTGGGCGCTTTTGCTGTTCAAGCCATGATGTCAACACCCACAGAAGTGGGTGTATCCTGCTAACACGTCTGGGTGTGGTGTCCAGCAGACAAGGTTGTTTTTATATTTGTCACATCAATGGAGCCCACTGAGCTGTGATACAGAAACTAAATTTAGATTTGGGCTATCAACACTCTGGCCTGAAGCCTATGCTTCACAAAGTTCAGTCTGAAACAGAATCAGACCACAGAGACACATTTTGAATAAAATCCAGACTGCACCGCTGTTCAAAAACATCCTAACTGGACTGATTTTCAAATGTTGACATGAATGATTTTTCCCATTTTCCAGATATAGAAGAACTCAACTAAACTTTGTGTAGCATTATGTATTTTCCTGTTCAATGAATTATAAACATCCCAGCAAATCCCTGTTTCTAGAATGACAAGAAAAAAACAGCAGAATACACCTCCATTCACTGATTACCAGTTAACCAAATGAGAACAAAACACGACAAGACAAAGGTCACATAAGCCAGTCGGTCCCCAAAAAGCAGAAGTGCAGTCATACTGAGCATGAGATCATTCTAACAAAAATAACCAAGGGCATCAATCATTCCATCATTTTGTAGAATTCATACTTCCTTCTAAGTCATGATTCATCATGACTGAAACTCTTAAAATACTGCAACAGCTGCAACAGCATGATGAACAACAATGTGCAATGAGGCATTACAGATGTTTATGAGAAAGTCGATGAACCATAATTAGTATCACTGGTAACACCTGTGTTTACCTACTGTGTCATATCAAAATAGCTGCTGTGAAAAAGGTCTATTGTCAAACTAAAGACAGAAACGGACAAATGAAATGTTTGTTCAGGCTTTATTTAAAAAAGAAAACAAAAGTCATGAGATATGGAGTTACAGTGTGCTGAGCGGATTTGTTAACTGGCGTGAAGACTGTTGTTTTTTTAAATTGAATTATTTCATTCATAAATATCTACAAAAACAGACTTAATCAATATACAACATATACATGGAACAAAAAACAGGACGACCATTCACACACTCAGACAACTCTATGGTTGTTTTTTTCCAAACTGTCTGCATCAGCAGAAAGACACACATACAACAGTGTATGATTTGTATGATCTTTTCCAACTGGCTTCTGTTGTAACCAAGCAAAAAAAAAAAGTGATGTTTCGCTGACTGTATGGCATCTCACATTTCCTTCACACACACATTCAGCATGTTTCTTTATGGTTTTGAGGCTTGCAGTTGATGTCAGAGTGAAAATGACAAAATTGTCCAGATCTGTGTCATGAGTGTTTGAGGTCAGGATTCGGTGGTTGGTGATGGTTGGCTGGGTGCTCCGTTGCGGGTGCGGAGCTGCGATTGGGCGATGTCGGCCAGGGCGCTCTGGATCTTCTCCAGCAGCAAATCGCCGCGGTAAACCACCTCTTCCAGACGAGCTGCTGCCTCGTGGTTTTCCTCCTCCAGCTGCCGCAGACTGGCCGCCTGGCAAGAGGTCACACATTCATCCACAATCAAAGTTGGCGATATTTCCTTTGCATCAAATTGATGTTTACTTTTGCTCATTCATTTAAACCTGTGGCACAAACAAGCCCTTAACAGAAAGTACTGTGACTTTCAGCCCAGACACCAATACACACAACACCCTTTGTTCTGAAACCTCATTTGTTATGCACTGGTGACAACAGACATAATACAAAACTATGTTAAGACTTCAAACCACTATCCTGAGAACCTGAGCACACGGAACTGAAATTTCATGCTCAGGCGCCTCTAGAATCAAGTCAGGAAAGAACGTAAATCTAATCAGTCTGTTTGCTGATCAACAGCTGCCAGTTAGTCAGAAGTGACTGTAAAAGTCAAACAGATGTACGGGAAGTGATTCACAGGTGCGCTCAGCGTCTCTTGAGATGTTCTCCTGCAGACAGCAATTTCCCTCATTAAATACTCTATTGACAATATACACGACAGATAGCTGCTGTTATGAGAGCGTCTCCTGACACTGTGGCCAACCAGTAAGACCAGAGACTCCCTTTGTACTTTGGACTGACTCTAGGATTTAGAGGCATCTAGTGGTGTAGTTACTGATTGCAACCCTGTCACCTTATCCACTCCTTCCTAGCATGTAGGAGAAACTACAGTGGCTGCAAAATGTACAAGAAATGTGAAAGGCCCTCTATAGAGCCAGTGTTTGGTTTGAAAACACACTTAGGCACATTGTATTCCAATTCTGCCATATTCTGTTAACAGAGCCACCAAATCTGACACACTGGATGTCAAAAGTCAAAAGGTTGTTTGCACTAAAAGTAAAGAGGTATTAAAGTAAGTAAAAGGTATTATCCAATATTTTAGTCATCCACCCTCCAATGTCAAAACACCAAAAATATGACACTTCTAAAAATGAAGGTCTGAAAATACACAGAATGATGAACAGGTGTTTCCAATGATACTAATTCAGGTCCTGTTCCATTTATTGCAGCAGAGCCTTTCCAGTGAGCCAACACGCACCGCAGCAGCCCCCTGACTCTGTGTGACCTGAATGGAACCGAACCTTAATTAGTATCATTGCTAACACCTGTGTTTACCTGCTGATTCATGTCAAAATGGCTGCTGTGAAAAAAGTCTATTGCCAAACTTAAAAAAAAAAAAAAAAAAAAAAAAATCAGTTGACATAAAGACAAACAGTTTGGATGAATGAAATGTTTGTTCAGAAGAGTCATCAGATATGGAGTTTCTAAGAAGGCAGATTAACTCAGCTGTGAAAATGTTACCAACTAAGAATGACATTACTAAAAAGGTACCACCTTATTTAAACATTTTCAGACCTACAGAGGGATACAAACATCCTTTAACTTCCTTAAATGAGACCATCATTTTCACTCTAACCAACAGCTTGTACAGCCAGGACTTACATGCTTTGCATATATTTAGAGTTATGGCTATGGTATGGCTTAACTTGACTTGAATCTATTTTAGGTTTCCATTGTGGACAGCACTTTTGCTTAGTAAGCTCAGCTGATAGTAAAAGGTTTTGTAAAAACAGATCACTGATATGTTCTGCAACACAGGATATCCTACATTTTAATAGCTATTCTACCATCGATAGTGACATCATCACAAATGGCAGCTCACAAACCCACGCCATGCTGAGTTATGTAGTGCAGCTGTATCAAGAACATTATCCCATCAAATTCTCTGCAACGGTTGCAATTTCCCACAAGGATTAAGGAGGGTACTTCATTTTATTAACGTTTGTGTTGGTCACAGCATCAAACACCTTGTGCTTCTTTAATACAAGAGGAAACTGAGAATGCCCACAGAAGCATCCCTTTATGTCCACTAAGCAGGAGAGGAGCCCAGCAGGAACAGTGCCAGTTTTATCATTATATACACACATAGACACTTAAACTCTAGCTGGTGTAACTCTGAATCCAGTGAAACAAAACAAGAGTGCTCAAAAAGCACATGCAGTCACTCTATTATAATAGTAATTCCAGATATATATCATGAGAAACTTACACAATATATAAAGAACTGATTGATATATGTGGTTGATTCTTTCATTTGAAAATGTTTATTCAATCTAGGTTTCTTACAACACCTAACTAGAGGAGTGGCCTTAAAATCGCAGTAGAAAGCAGCGGCACACACGTTCACTTGTCTCCCCCTGCTGACTGAATGCTAGAAGTATTGATTGAGCGTTTGGGTTTGTTTATGCCCTTTCAGGCAGAGAATCTGAAACTGGAATGCACATCCGAGAGGTAACTTGTGAATGTGCTGACCTGCAGTGCTGCCGTGGACTCCTCGCTGGGCAGAGAGTCGATTAGTACATCCACATCTTTGGCTGTTCTGGCGATCAGGGCTGCAAACAGCTGGGCATATTCTAGACAGAGATCAAACCATTGAATCTTCATGTTTAACAAATCGTGTTTCTCTGTCCTGCAAGTCACAAGCAAACAAATAAAGACAGATAATACTAAAAAGGGAGAGAGAGGGATATGGCACCAGTCATAAGTTTGGACACACCCTTAAATAATGTATGGAAGTATGTGGTAAACAAAATATGTTTCGTACTTTGATGACAGCTTTGCATGCTCTTCTCTCAGATTCATTCAACAGTCTGGAAGGCGTTCCCATATGACATGTCGATGAATGATGAATGCTATGCCATAATGCTATGGTATGGTAGCCATGTTGGCTCAGTGTGTCTTGAATTTTGAATAAACAACCGACAGTGTCACCAGCGAAGCACCACCACACCATCACACTCCTCCATGCTTCATGGTGGGAACCACACATGCAGATACCATTTGTTCACCATCTCCGTTTCTCACAAAGATGTGTCAGATTTGGACTCATCAGACCAAAGAACAGATTTCTGCTGGTCTAATGTCTATTCTTTGTGTTTCTTTGCCGTCAGCTCTGTCCTTCTTGTTGATCTCCCTCAGCAGGGGTTTCGTGACGCAGGTCAACTATGAAGGACTGAATCACATGGTTTCCTTCAAATGGCTGATGGTAACATGTGTGTTACTTGAACTCTGTTAAGCATTTATGCAAGCTCTAACTGGAAAAAATTCCTGACGCTTTCTGAAACCTTGATGTCTTAAAGTAATGATGCACTTTCGTTTCGCTTCACTTAGTTGAGCGGCTCAGACTATGTTTATACTTCGCTTTATTTACCATATTTAATGTTAATCTACAATATAGAAAGTCATTTTAAAAAATGAGAGCATGTCCAAACTTTTGACTGCCATACAATGACTTGTAAGTTGCGAGGCCCGCTGTGTCGGTGAGCAGATGAAGCAGTAAAGGACAGACAGACTACCTTCGGTTGGGTTTGCTGGCTGATCTTTGTTGATAGCCGTCTGGATGTTACTGAAGGAGGCAGGAGGCGCACATTGTTGCAGGACGCCGATGGCGTTACAAAACTGATCTGCAAGCTGGACACAGAAAAACAATACCATTTAGATTACACTCCGATTTAAGCAGGAAGCTAGTTGTTGGTCCGTTTGGTGAGTTTCCCGTGCTGTTTATTATTACAGGCCCCCGGACGTTAGCTACCCAGTGATGTAGCAACGTTAACAAGGTCCTGTAACAATGTGGCTGCTTCTCCGCGAAGCTAACACATTTAAACGATATGACAGGCCAGATAATAGTTATTGTTCTTGTTCTCTGTCGTTAAAAAACTCTAAATGTCTCTTACCGAGTTCACAGCGTCTTGGAGCTGTGTTAGCCTGTCCGCCATGTTTTCTGTAGTTAAACTAGGCTGTCACTGTGTCGCGAGAATGTGTTCATCCCATAAGATCTCGCGGGATTGGACGATATGTTGGAAGCTTTGCTCTGCATATTATTTAGCTGTAGCCGCTTAAAATCGTCCAGAGACTGACTTCACGTCAAACAGGAGTTGAAATCAGCGCGTTCATCTCTGCTGACATCTTGCGTTTTAAAGAGCTGCATCGGAAACTCTATGTGCTGCTGCTTGATGGAGACAGATTAGCCTGGAGCTAATGTTAGCTGCCAAACGTCAACAGGAAGTAACGGACTAGTTTAATAGCAATGTCTTGCACCTTGAGTTCTCCAGGTGAGACAGTTCATCCACATATTTATTACCATTAATAATAAAGAACAGTTTTGAATGCTAGTCGTCCAGTTAGACCAACGGCTTTCTAATATTAGCTATAAGTATGACAGTTTACGCGTGTGCTAAGTCAGCTAATAAGTTAGCAGAGACTTCTATTTGTGCTGCTGTTAAATATAATATTACTCCTGATTAAGTTAACTCAACCCGAAAAAATGAGCAACGTGTACTTGCTTTTACGTTTACTACAGCTGGGATTAATATGGCGTCCGTGTAACTAAATATATCTCTACGGGCAAGGTAATGTTAGCCTGAGTAAAGGAGCTGACACAGCAGCTGTCATCCAAGGTTGAGACAGGGTTAGCAACGAGCTAATGACTGGCTGTTTCTGGTCAGTGCTCTGGTAAACGGTGTCTTTGCCTTTGTTTTCGTCATTGTTATTAGAAATGACTTCTAGTTTCAGTGGCTCTAATTGGACACAAAGCTGTACACATACAGCTTCGGTTTCTGTTACTGTCACTCTTCACCTGAAGACAGTAAAGTGCTGTAATATACACCTTGATGGCCCATAATGGTGCTTTATCAAGCCCGGTGTATTACGTGAGATAAAAGCCTGATTAAAATGCAGACTGCAGACTCACAAGGGCTGGGCAAGTTAGATGACACTGATATGACATTGAACATATTCAGGTTCTTGTTCCCTTCACAAGATGTGTTTAGATGCGAGGGCAGAAGCATCCATTGATCCTCACAGGAGAAAAGAGAACAAATAACCTCGGCTTTTCAATCTGACATTTTGTTTAGCACTCAAAGCATTAAATGGATTGGTCTGTTTACCGCGTTATCCAGTTATAAAGAAAGGACCCACTCTTTTTCAAAACTATAATGCTTTGTCATTAAACATTCATTCATACTTTATTGTTATGACCACTTGTATCTCCTCAGGCATGAACTGTAACCTGGAGAAGGTCTTGGCAGATGCCAAATCATTAGTGGAAAGGCTTCGTAACCATGACAATGCTGCTGAGATGTTAATCGAACAGACAACATCTCTCAACAAGAGAGTGGAAGCCATGAAACAGGTATGGTGTCACAGGATGTTGGTGCTGTTTAAATATGAATTACCAAATTCATAAGTGCTCATTTGTATAGAGTGAATGCTAATGACAAAAACAAGCATAATCAGCGACGTGAATCAACAATTGGAATATTGTACTGCATACATCTGAGCCATCTGACATGTTGGTGGTTTGGTCGTCTCTTGTTGCAGTACCAGGAGGAGATCGACTCATTGAACCAGGTTGCACGACATCGTCCACGTTCAAGTCTGGTCCTGGGAATCCAACAGGAAAACCGTCAGATCAGAGAGCTCCAGCAGGAAAACAAAGGTAGGCAGTCAATTATATATTAATTAAGTGTTTTTTATGCAGTGCTATATCCTGCACAAACCAAACATGTGTTCCCTCTTCCTGCAGAGCTACGGACATCGTTGGAGGAGCACCAGTCTGCATTAGAGCTCATCATGACCAAATACAGGGAACAGGTGTTCAGGCTGCTAATGGCCAGCAAGAGGGACGACCCTGCCATCGTGACCCAGCTGAAGGAGCAGCACACCACGGTCAGTGAGGCCCACACATGACACTCTTTTTCCCTTTGATGGTATACAAAATGAAGCTTGTAATCTGCTTTAAAGAGTAAGAGGCATAAAACAGCCATACAATCCATAGAAGTATTTCCAAATGCCCATGGTCCTTTATTTATATATTTGTTTTTCATCTTTTGTAGGAAATGCAAGCACACATAGACAAGATCAATGAGATGGCCTCCGTGATGAGGAAGGCAATAGAGGTGGACGAGGGTCGGACATGTGAAGACGAAGAGAGGATTAAACAGCTCGAGGTAAAAGAAAACATCCTGCATGTACTTCCAGCAATTCCAAACGCAGGCTGTCCTGAATCATTCTGTGCACAGAAGTGACACATCAAAACTTGAGAGGATTATGAATTATGTCTAGATGGTAGCCTTAGATTTGTGAAACTTTCAGAAGATTTGTACATGTCGTCTCTGCAAGTTGCATTCAGGGCTTTGTGCCAGAAAGACACTGTTGAAACCAAAAGTCAACATTGATTTATTATTTTAAGTAATTTTGTTGTGTATATGGGAAAGTTGGCCAGAGAATTGTGACCAAAGCCATCAGCATGCTGCGCAGATTAATATCATAGAACTGTAACTATGTGATGTCAAACTGTTCACCAAAGTATTGATCATAGAGCCTGACAAACTACTGTTATTGGTTTCCATAAACACACAGTAACCATGTGGGTTTTTCTTCCCCTCCAGTTTCTGTGCTAAATTATCGTCCACTTTAATAAATCTAAGACTCAAATCACCAAATTACCAGTTGCCAAAAGCTAATTCTGCACTCTGAGATGACAGGGAAGTTTTCTTCTTGGCATACTGGGCATTTTCAATACTTTTCTTTTGGGAATAACTTTTAGAACTCTTATCGATCTCCTAGTAAGCTGTTGTTTTTTCTGCTTAGTTTTCTGCCCTCTGCATCTTTTGTTGTGTCTTGGAAACCCATCTTAATAAGAGAAATGCAATGCAAAAAATACACTGGCTCAAATAAATTCCTGCTCATTGTTGAAATGCAGTACACAGTTTCCAGACTCTGGGTTATTAAGCAACATGCCTTAAATACCCAGCATCTGTAATCTGTAGCCAAAGGTTCAAGCTGAGTGACTGTGGCTGAGATGATTATGTTAAAATAACAACTTATTTTTCTGTCTATTAGCTGGAGAACAGTGGACTCCGAGAGCTGCTGGGAATCAGCCGCGAGGCTTTCTTGATCCTGAAGAGAGAAGACGCATCAGACAGCACGTCACTGTCACCGTTGCTGACCAGCGCTGACGTCAGCTTACGAAAGAGTTAAAGAGCCCTCCTCCTTCTCCTTCTACTACTACTGCTGCCATTACTGTTTATACTTCCCTTAAAGATTTTAACATCTCCCTTCTCCTGGACCATTTATGGCATGATGATCCAGAGATGTGTTCAGACACAAGCAGTGTGCACACACACACACACACACTTCTTTTTTTTTGTTTTGTTTATGTTGGTACGTTTTGTTATGTTTGCTCATTTTTGGCCAGCATGCATGATTCTGTGGTGCCTGCAAGGTTTTAATATGTGAATGGGTAAAAGAAGGGCTTGAGTTGAAATAAACCTGTAAACATGAACTTCTCTCTGCTGGGATGATTTAATGTTTACTTTGAAATGACACGTGGCAGAACTTTCTAGTTCTGTTTGAGTGAGTCCTTGTGGGTTCTCGACTTCTCACTTTCACTGTTGATGTTATTGTAACAAATTCTAATCAGCGGCTTAAAAGCAGGAATAGAAACATTATCCAACACGCAGGATATGCTGTAGCACCCAACTACTTCTTCTGCTGCATACTACTGACAACAAGCCAGTTCGTAGTATTGGAAAACATCCACATTTAAATAGCTGAAGAATATTCATTCATCTGTCTAAATAACTAATTCATATATTATGGAATGGTTGTAATAATAGTACACTGATAATATTTATATGATTTTAAAGTATATGGTTGTCTAATAGTACTATTACAGGTGTAGTGCTGAAGGATCTATGGGAAATAATGAATACGATTACTAGTATTTAAACATACTTTCAGATATTTAATTATTTTATATCTTTATTTGAACAGAGTTGAAACAAAGGTCACTGATGCACTTTCAGAGGCTCCTGTTAGCATACATTAATGTTGTGACGGTTATGTAATTGTGTGGTCTGAAAATAGATGTTCGTAAAGAGCTCCCACTCTGCCAATATTTCCAAAATCCACAAACGTCATTTTAAAGCTTTTATTGGAGCTGAAGATGGTATTTCGTTTAAAACACACACACACACACACACACACCAGCTTTAAATTGACCAAAGCAAAACTGTAAACGATGTATGATGACGCTAGAGCTAATGTTTAATTTGCCGCCTCATATTTCGTTGTCACATGTTAGTGATTCATCCTCCTAAACATTTACAGTCTTTGAAACTGCGGGGCGAGCGGGAGGAGGAGCTATCGCGAGACCGAAGGCGCGGAGGAGCCGTTCAGCCGTCAAAGCGGCTGGAGGAGGAGAAGCTCGTCCGACGAAACCGGGCCGTTCAGGGAAGCATGTCGCCTTTTCGTTCGCGGGGACACTCACCACCCAGACACAGGAGACTGCGGGGTTACCAGAGAGTGTAGCGAGCAGCACAGAGAAGGCTTTTACTGTCTAATAAAGGAAACGGAGGACAATGTCTCGGACGTGGTGCCCGCTGCTCCTGCTGCTCTTGCTGCGTGAAGTTCAAGCTCAAGTGGAAAGTGAGTTACCGGAGATAACAATGTTATGTTGTCACTGCAGCTTTAGCAGCTTTATTTCTATTTTTATGTATTTAAAACTCATAACATGTTTATATGTTAGCCGCCTTTGTAAAACAGGCAGGTTAAAGGTCTCTTTGTCATGGAAATCACTTCAGTCAACTTGTTATTGTCTAATGGTCCAGTTTTAATTGGAGATTCAAAATCTCTATAACTAAATATAATATATATATAATATATAACTAAATAACTGTATAACTGTATAACTAACTATGAATGTGTATAATATTCCTGTGATATTCACATCATAGATGGAGTTCTGGATTCATTTTAGTTGACAGTAGTTAGTATTTAGTTGATGCACTTTATTTCTGTATGTGTACAAACAAGCTGTTGACACTTAAGTATATAAAGTAACATAGATATTTTTTTCCTGCTAACTTCACACCATCATGGTTCTTTGATTGGCTCTCAGGTATTGAAACCGACAAGCGAGCCTGTATGTACTGACAAATGGTACAAACACTGCCGCTGAATCCTAGCAACACGAGGAGCAAACTCTCTGCTGTAGTCTGACAACACGTGGAAGTCACAGATCACAGCTTTGAGGCTCATGTAACCAATGATTTATGTCAGTGATTTTGAAATTTAGTCATAGAGTATTCAGTGTGTGGTTGGAAAAGCTGCAGAACTGGCCACTAAATTCTCCACTGAAACTACAAGAAACTAGTGACACCAAAGAACTGTGTACAGAATGAATGGATGGATGTTTTTCATTTAGTCCACATCACAGCACACAGACGCACACTGGTGTATATCCTTAATATTTTCATGTTTATTTTTTCTACCTCACACAAGCCGTTTGTGCGTCCTCTTGTCCACGTTCCAGAAAAATGCAGGCAGCAGGTCACCGAGTTGGAGTCTGACCTGCAAACAGTCCGCCTGGATAAGGCGGCACGTGTAACCCTGCAGAAAATCCACAGAGCTTTGGCTCTCATACGAGCAGTACCACAGACAGACAAATACATAAATACATTGCAGGTGATGGTTAAAGGTCACGTTGTGCATGTTCCCAATGAATACAACCAACATTAAAATCAGCTGTGAGACGGCGAGGCCCTGTGAATCGGGTCGATAAAGGAGATAAGCAGTGAGGAGGGTTCAGGCTCGCAGCGATAAGTGGAGCTGAAGAGGCAGATCGGACTGAGGACTGCTCATATCATAGCATGGGAAAGAGTCTTTCAGTTAAATGTTTGCTTGGTTGAAGTGTGTGTGTTTTCCTCTGACAGATGTGTTTTACTGAAACAGCTGTTGCAAAACCACTTGTCATAGATTTTGTTTGTGTTTGTCCAATCTCGTCGGTAGATCGTTGCTATTTCTGTGTAATCACTTGGTATTACACAATCCACCCAGTTAATGCTTACTTAAAGCTCTGTTTAGAGAATATGGCAGATATGGAATATAATATTTGTAACTGTGTTTTCATTAGCGTATAACAAAATAAGAATCATTACGTTTTTGTTAGCATAGGATGAATTAGAGTTCAAGGAGTGGAGCCAAATGCAGACACAAAGGTGAAGAAGACTTTAATGACTTACTACAGAGCCAAAATGACATCATCCATCCAAGAGACGTCCAGTAAACAGAATCCAGAACAGAGAGGACGGGGAGACGCACCAAGACTGAAACACAGAACTGGGAAACGAACACAGAACTGGGGAAAGTTACAGAGACGGCCTGACGAGAGAAAGCCAGGAACACAGAGACTGAATACTGAGTGAAGACAAGACCAGGACACACAGGTGAAACTAATCAGGGTGGAACAGATAACCAAAAGTGGCGGGAAACACAAGAAAAGCAGGAAGTAAAGCCAAAGACACAAAGAGGGGAGAATTGCACAATAAAACAGAAAACACTCAAAGAACAGTAGCCCAGAACGCTGGCTCTAGATTGGCGGCCACCGTAGTTTGGCCTACATGCTGGGAAGGAGACAGTGAGGCGAGGGGGTGCAAATCGGCAATTACACCGTAAGATGCCACTAAACCTGACACACTGCTCCTTTAAGGTACACACATCCATGGTTGATTCGGTTATTAGTGAAACGAGAGCACTGACGTAAGCAGAGGAGGATCTGCTTTACTTTACTCTGAAAGCACAGAGGACTGACAAATAACTCCTACCTGATTATTTTATGGAATCTTCCCATTGTATCGTAATTTGTTTCTTTCTAGCTAACAGGAATCATCAGCTGTAGCCCACTGCAGACTGGTTTTTACTGCATTGTTGCATTTCAGTGCAGCGCCTCATCATTACTCATCACTAGAGCATACGTCTTCATTCATCCTTTTTGATGTGCTGCTGACCTGGTTTAGGTTTGCTGCCTGCGGTCTGTGATGTCAGGGAATTTACAGGTTAGCGTACGCTGCCTTGTGCGCGTCAGTCAGTCGTCGCTCTTCTCCACAGTAACTCAGATTGACTGAAACAGGAAAACAGAATTAAGGTCTCTAACTCAATTTCGCGTGCACCCCTCCATTGGCTCAGTCATGGCGGTGCTTGTGTAACTCGTAACTTTAAGAGAGTAGCTCTGCCTCATGTCCAAAAATCATTCAGGTTTAGCTGCTTTTACTGTTTGCTCTTTCATTTTTCATGCAACATTTTGCTCTCCTGTGTTAATATTACATAATCAGATATATTTCTCTCACTGTCATCAATGTCTGATGTGATGGAGGCTTCTTACTGACAAATAATGCTCAAAACATTTGTAAAACTCGTCTTTAAACTGTTTTCTTCATGTGTGTCCTTTATTTATTTGTGTTCTATGAAGTTTTCTGTGAATGATTTTATTGTGACTGACTACTTCTAGTGATCAGAGCGGTATACAGTGATGTGATTTATGGAAATACATCACACTGCACCCCCTCTCTGTCACAGACCGGGTGATTTTCCTGCCGGGAACGTTCCAGAACGTGAGCGTCTCCAAGAACGAGACGGTGCAGGCCGTGGTGTCCAGGATCCCCTCTGAGGTCTCCTTCATCACCCTGCAGTTTCACACGCAGCGCCACAACGCCACGCTCTCCTACACCCGGGTGAGAAAGTGTCTGACAAACACACTCCTTTCTTGTTGTCTGGAGATGCTACAACATGAAATACTGATGACAGAGAAACATCTGCATCATGAATGTAGGAGTTAATTAGTTACTTTAGGAATATTCTAAAATATATATTGACATAAACAAATGCAAAGTACAGTTTAACGTTAAAGGGATAGTTTTAGTATCAGGGGAAATCTCTAAATATGAAGCTACAGCCAGCAGGTGGCTAGCTTAGCTTATGTTAGCTCTGTCTGAAGCTAAACCATCACCCCTGAAACTCACTTATTAACATGTTCTATCTTACTTGTTGAGCGATCAAGATGTACACATATCATACACATACATATGTATAAATGTTCACCCCTGTTTGTGCTAAGTTAAGCTGCTGCTAATTCTAGTTTCATATTTAGTGTACAGACGTGAGCTCACTGTAAAGTACACAATACATGTTTAGGCTTGTTCTTTTAGAACACACATCCTTAGCTCAGACAGGCCATTTGTTGGACACATGTCCTTATTTTAAGATGAGGGAGACTGTTCCCAGAGTGGCTGTAGGTAAATATTTGGTTTGTCTGCAGGCTGATGGATAATGTGAGCTGCAAGTTCACAGATAAACTTTGTCATAATGTGATGAAAAGATATCACATAAAGGCTCATTAATACACCCTTTTAGGCTAACAGCAGGTAATTAACGTAGGTACTGAACACACAGGCTTTTCTCCAGGTGTTCTTGGTGATGGTGACACAGAGCGGACCGGCTTCTGAACATCTGATGCTCAGAGTTAAAGATAGTTTTCTGTTCTGTCAAATGCCGAATCATGTTCTTGGACTTGACTGAGTGAGTCTATCTTTGGCATGCTTGTGTGAACTAGTAAAACTGAAACAGTGAAATCAAAGGTATGCTTCAAGCTGCGCGAACAGGCAGCTAGCCGTAACTCCACATCAATGAATGACTCTTTGTAAGCAGGGTCGACTGACCCACTGAGAGAAGTTGCAGTCAGCTGATGTACAGTGGACTGGTCATGAGTGGCAGACAGGGTTGGCCCTGAGGGAAAACCTTTTGGAGTCTGTCCCAGAAGTCTCAGGGGACAGCTCGTCACCGCGCAGACGGGCACATAGACTAATTTAGGTTGGCTTTATTTTCACTGGGGGTGAAAACGATGCAGAGGAGGAGGCAGGAAAACAAATCCAGTCAGTTTCTCAGCGACAGAAAACATCTCCTTGAAAAAAGAAGAGCCTGTTGACGCAAGTGAACATCAGAACTCAGGATGGAGCGCTTCACAAGCAACAAAACAGCAGATCTACAGAGGAAACTCTAGCAGAGAAAAAAAGAGGAAGTGTCACTCACTCAAACCTCAAGATCCCTTTTTCATGTCTGTTGTCATTTATCTTATCAACCCTGATGGTTATGGATCATTTCTGGTCAACAAATCACTTAAATAAAAGTCTCATATAAAACAAATGCACCACTTATACCGCATGCTTTCATAAGTATGCTAGGTTAAAGCACTGTGTGTCTTTCTGTCACATTACGCTGTAAATCCTTTATGCACTTCTCATGGTTAAAGTTGCTCCATCTCAGTGGCGCATTAGATAAACTCAGTGTAAACCACATCGAATGGAGTCTGAACAACATGAGGCTCATACAATGGGCTTTTTATTTGAGCAGTCGGACTGAGAGCCTTACTGTGTGGGCATGGTGCATACTGCCAGGCTCGCCACACAACAGTAATTCAGCTCGCTGAAAAAATCTGTGCAAAGATACATGGCATGTATCTTCAGCTGCCTGTCACCATATCACAGCTCTGTGCCATTTCTTAGTGATTCAGTCTAACATTTGGCCACAGTGCTTTGGGTTTGACTCAGATCCTAGCCACAAAGCACAAGTCTTTCCTGTCTGTGAGATCCCATGATGCATCGTGCCACGATATCGTGCAAAGCGAGACAACTTAACAAGTTGGTCAAGTTAGTGAGATATTTCCACAGAAAACAAGGTGCTGATACCTGGCGTGTGCTTTATTGTGTGAAGATAACATCTGAATGTGTAGCACGACGGAAACCCCCCAGTGAATAATGACACATGTTGATCAGATTGGATGTTTTACATTTTTTTTCTCAGGCCAGAGTACGACGGCCATTTTCTTCCAACACGTATCCTATTGTTGGCAGCCAACTGGTTCATGTGGACTGGCAGTGTGCCAGGTCAGGATGTGGTGGACCGTGTCACACTTCAGTGTTTGACTCATTCTGCTGTTAAAAAATAATTAACTAAAGCAGCTGGGTATTGTAGTTTTTAGCAATCATTACTCAAACAGTTTCTGCTGTGGATTCATACACATTTGGCAGTACACCACAGTGCCCATGTTCATCATACTAAAGGTTGTCACCCGGTGAAACATTGTGGCTCACTGATGTGTTTATCAGCCTCTGATTGTTAGTTCTGGTCTTTTCATGGGATTTATAGACAATAATAAAAGATTAAATAGAGAGCTCTCTTCTTCTCTCTGTGAAAGGAACCGATTCATTTTGCTTGCTTTCACTTTGCAGTTGTCCAGCAACTAATACAAAAAAAAAAAAGTTCAAAAGAAGACTTCCATGAGAGAGAGAGAGTTAACAGAGAATGACTTGGGTCACATTACACACAGACTGAAGCGCCTCTTTGACCTTTTGGTTGGCCAAACAAGCTCACAAGCCTCATCATAAGCTCAGCTGATTAAAACTGAGACAGCCGTGAATCCTCTACAGTTGAAAACATTGCAACACTCGAATCTTTGTTTCATGGATTAGAGCGTTATTAACCGGAGCAGAAAATATTTTTATAAGTTATCGCTGGCGGAGGATCGTTTCATCCACAGAACAAACAGACGTCCTGTCTGGGTGCCAAAGTTTAGAACCACTGGGTTTTACATCAATTTAGACCCTCATATGGACCGTCATGAAATTTGTGACATTAGTGTCCACTCAGGATGACTTGTAAGGTCTTTAATACCTTAGTCATCTCTTCAGTTTTCGTGATCGTGCTGTTTGCAACCCTGATTCCACAAAAGCTGGGTCACCTTGTAAAGCGTGTATACGGCCCAGCTTTTGCATATTGTTTGTGTATCTGCTAACAAGCTGATTTGTGTCTGGTTCAGATGCCGGGTCAGGGTCTCTCTCTGACAGCAGTGGACTCGGGGCTGCTGTCGGCTCTGGTGCCGGGCCAGGTGTCCCTCTCCCTGTTCCTGTCTTCTCCTGACAACAACACTGTGGCGGGCACTGGCGTCATCCTCCCATTCTCCAGCCTGGGTAACTTCTCCTCTTCTCTTCTGATTTGCTGAGTGTTGCGTTAGAAGTGACAACATGAGGAAGTTGCAGCCGCTGCTCTTGAAAACTGTTTCTGCAAAACCAAAGCACGTTAAGTTTCACCACAGGCTAAAGAAATCGCTCAGTTCATCATGACAGCGACTTGAGAAACCTCATGCACACCATGAGTGAGCACTGGCACTGATTGTGCGTAGTTGCTCATATGACTTCCACTATGAGTCTTCCTGACGTGGCCTCAAGGGACAGTTTTTCTATTCTCTGTTGGCCTGATGCAGCGTCTGATAACTACCGTGTTCTCTTTAAGATCCAGTCCCTGGAGCTTGTAACATGGAGTCCAGTCTGGACATCGACCCCAACGTCAACATCCACTACAACCTCTACGAGACCACCATCCGCTTTGCGCCGGCAAACTTAGGATCTGAGAGGTAACACGCTGCGCTGGCTGGCATCGTCTGCTCAACTTCCTGTTTGGCTGTGAGCAGCATGAGCTCATCTGCCAGGACATGTCGACACACACACGCCTCACTGTTTGTTTGCTTTGAAATGAGGTCGCGCTCTCTTGGGTGCCAAACACACACACACACACACACACACCTGTACACACACAGCCTCCTCCTCCGGTGCCTGGTAGTACTCACTTAATTTTCACAAGAATGTGTGTTATGCGTCAAAGGCGTCTCTGGGCAGATGAACCGAGGACTCTTTCACTTGTTCATTATTATTATTTCCTGTTGTGTCACTTACCTGCCAGGCTGTAGCTGCACAGACACACACACCAACTTTGCAAGGAACGGAAGGTTTCTACACTTTGCACTTTTCAGTTCTTTATCACTGTTCTTGCCGTGATTGGCTGCAATCTTTCAGGCCAGTGTTGTCATAGCAACATGGAGATAGAGCCCACAGGTCTTGCGTACCAGCAGCTCCTCTCCGCCAGTTGATTACCCGTTGTCAGATTTTTTGGAAATCACAAACAGCATGCATAAACTGCGGGAGACGTTTTGATTTGTCCGAACACTCGTGGCTTTGTTGACTGCTACTCCATTTAAATCACAACCTGTTTGACACGTCTGACAGGTGTAAGCTCAGGCGAGGAGTCCACCTCATGACCACACCTGCTATGCTTTCTAATATCTCAACCTGCACGGTGAGACTCAGACTTCATGCTCACAGTGAAAAAGAGACAGATTTACTCAGATACATGTGCACGACATCTCAACATCTGACTGTGCTGATTTATTTCTACTTATTTCTTGTACTAATTGGAAATGCAATAGGTGTGTCAGTCTGTGGTATATTTTAGGACACATGAATTTAAATTGCATTCCCTGCGTATAAAAAAGTCTTCAGACTTATGGGATTACTTAAGAAATGTTGTGCAGCCCCACTGCACATGCTCTTGAAATCATTTGAAGTAGTCTGCGTTCTCTCACTCGCACTCGGCCTGAAGTCTGTCAGTTTGGTGTTTTTTTTGGCTCGCATGTTGTCTCTCGTTTCCTGTTGCTACAAAGATAAAATCGCTATGAGAGCAGATGCACCTACATGTCCTGAATACACCACCTCCAAATAGGACTGTGGTTGCTGCTAAATCTCTGGTTGTCAGCATTAACACCTTCTCCCTCTGTCCATAATGCGCCCCACACAGAGCACTGATAGACCGCAGAGTTACAAAGAATGACATTGCATAAAAACCACGTTACGTTTCAGTCTCAGTGTCTTTACCCTCACGCCCACACTCTCTGCCTCTGTTCAGCGTGTCGGTGAAGTGGCATTGACACATTCAGTTAAGTTTCCATGCATGCTCGCTGAACAAAGCCGGGACTATTGTTATCTCCCCGCTTTCTGTTCACACGGTGCACAAAGAGCAAAGACACTGAGTACGGCTGGGTTGGATTCCGGTTTTGCCGGTCCGGTCTCTGAGCTTAAACTGGCCTCTAAACCGGTCTTGACTAAACCGACTTTCTGCATCACGAGACGTCCTGGTAAATTAAAAAGACACAAGAAGCAGCTGTCAGCGATGTTAACCCTTTAGTGGACGGTCGCTGCAACACTCTGTTCACTCTGTCTGAGCTTATGTAGTGTTAGTAGCTTAGAGCATCAGGGTGGTGCAGAGTTACAGGTGTCTTCCTGTTTAGTAATTAGTTTGTGAAATACATTATTGAAAGTGAATAAACAATGACCTCATCATTTCTCCTGTTCTGTATACCTGTTCCAGTTCACCCTGTATATATTACTGCATTACACTATGAATACAAACTCAACACTCCCTGTATCTGTTTCAAAATAAAAGCCTTCTCATGGTTCAGTCAACAGAAAGCGTTCATTTCTTAACAAGGCTTTTATTCTGAAACACATTGTGAAAATATATATGACTGAGGTCAACTTCACAGATTTGTCTTGACTGTCCTTGTCCCTTTTTTAGAGGAGTAACTCCTCCAGTCTGCGACGAATCGACAGCAACCAACACACGCTGGCGGCTGCAGTATGACGTCTACCAGTACTTCCTGCCTGAGAACGACCTATCAGAGCGCAGCCTGTTCATTGGCATTCAGGCCGTGGCGGACATCCAGGGCATGATGGTGAACGGCAAACGGGTGGGGCTCCCAGAACACTGTCGATCACTGTCGATGTTCCATGCTGAGCTGCTAAAATATGAAGCTCTAAATAAGAAGAGGTGTTTCACAATAAGAGCAGTACGACAGCTGACGTGCTTCATCCCCTTCGCCCTGCAGGTCATGACCCTGTCATCATCAGATAAGAGCATGGCGGTGTTCAACTCCATCCCCGGTCAGGGCGTCATCTACTCCGTCATCGTCAGAGATCCACTGCTGAACACCTCGGCCTCCTACGTCCCCGTCCACACATACGCCTGCAGCTTCGCTTCCACCCTGGACGGCTGTCAGACTCTGGGTGAGCTCCTGAAGATTCTTCAGACTTGTCACTGGTTCATTATTCCAACGCGAGTTGGATTTATCCACCATCAGGTTAAGAAAAGAACTCATAAAAACCTGTAGCTGGTTTGCTTTGAACACAGTTCATGATCCACGTTCTGTTTTTTAATGTTCAGGAAAAATATCTACAAAGGTCTTCTTCACCATCACTGGCTTGGCAGGTCTGTTTGTCTGCTTCTTTGGCCATCGATTCTTCAAATGCGGTGAGTAGTTTAAGGTGTGATTTCATTATTGTGGTGTCATTGTGTGTATTAGAATGCTCCTGTTCGTCCAGTAGGATGTCATTTGAAGTCCGAGGCTCCGTGTTTAGTACATACTGTTTACATATGTCAGAGAAAACAAGTTTGTTTAACCTTTCCACCCCTCCCTAGCAAAGATTCATACATCATGTATGAGCTGGGAATCTGAATCTGAATCTGGCACCTGTTCAAACGTAGCGTGTATAAGGAGTTTGAAACATGGTAGAAATTAAAATGTACTCCCTCCTCACCCTGCTCGATTGGGTCTCCTGAACTGCAGTTTCAGCGTTGATGACTTGTATTTGACACTTAGTGTTTTTAAAAAGGTGAAGAATCCCTCCAAAGTTCCACATCACATCAACAAACCTTGAAGAATTTCACAGAAAAGCCTGTGCAGTGATTTGGTCTGAAATGTTTGACATTTGGAGATTTTTTTGTGGTTGGACGTCAGGCTCTTCTCTCTCTCTCGCTCCTCAGAAAACCACATCATTGTAAATATACATAGGAAAGCTAACATGCTCTGAAAGCCCCAGGTCTCAGGTCTGTGAAGGCTGTGAAGTTTGATGAGGTTGTGATTATCCCAGAGGTTACATTAGGTCCAGACCTAATTTAGACCATGAGGCTAAGTTTTAATAATGGTCTCACTACATGAAATAGTTTCTACTGGGCTCACTGAAGTGACAAGGGGCTCAGCGTTCTAGTCAGATCCAGTTTTTGCAGTTCTAATACTGTTTAGAGAGCCCGGTATGCAGAGATAGTCAAATACACCAAGCAAAAACTACACAGCATGATGCTCCCATCTTATGACGTCTCTTAAATTGAGTTTCTCCCGGGCACAGTTCACTTCAGGGTCAACAGAATAGATTAGCAGGGATCAGAGGTGAAGTTTACAACTCCTTACCTCTGCCACTGTAAGACAGAGAGTTGTGGATGCTGTGCGGCTCTCATCTGCCAGCAGAATGAACATCAGCAGCCTGGTGGGTGCGGCGGCGGCGGCCTGCCTGTCATGTGATCCAGAAATGTATTTGTTCCAAACTGAACCCATGACTGTGATCTGCCACTGCATCTGATGGATCTGAAAGTGATGGACTCAGAGGACATGACACAGTGTGTTCCGCTGTGTGTTTGTTCTGGAGCACGCGGCTTCACCGACACCCACCCAGCCGCTGTCTGTGTAGTTCCACATGTCTGACCTGCGTTTGACTCTCCCCCTCTGCGCCTCTGTTTCCGTCACGCAGAGCTGTTTTGCATGGGATTCAGCTTCGCAGCGTTCTTCTTCTTCGTGCTGATCACGCGGACCACAAAGCTGGACTATGACAGTGAGTTTGTTTGATCTGTTCACACCATTGTGAAGTCGGCTCGTGCAGAATCTGAAAATGTCTGAGCTTGTTGCCCTCTTTCTGTCCCTCTGCAGTCTGTCTGGCCGTGTCAGCGGTGATCGGCGTGGTGGGCGGGGTCCTCCTGGTGATGAGCTGGTGGCGTTTCGGTTCGGTCATGGCGTGCATCGTCGTGGTTGGACTGATGCTCGGCTTCCTCATCGCCTCCGTTGTCCTCTTCACTCCTCTGGGTAGGAAAAGAAAGCTGACCAGTTAACCGTTAGTCTGGATGATTTCAGACAGCCAGTCATGTCACAGTATAAATAATAATACATATGATGTGATCTCAGTGTGTTTCATCTGTGCTCTCAGGTGACATCGACGTGTTCAGGAACTCAGATGCCGTTTTCTGGGTGACGTTCTGCTGCATCATGGTCATTGTTCCGCTCTTCTTCCTGCGTTGGCCCAGAGAGGTAACAGATTTAACACTTCTAACCGCTCACCGCAGTGTGTGAAGGACCGAAACACTTTAGCGCCATCTCGTGGTAACATTAAGAATGACACGGTGTAAGATTGACCACTTCCCGTGTTCACTCTGAGCACTGCTAGTGAAAATAAGAACTGCTTTTTATGACATTTAAAGGTTTAGCTGAACCTGCTGAGAAATGCATTTTCTTGCCAAGAGTGAGCTGAGAAGACTGACACCACTGACACTGACTGTGCAGGACATTGAAATTGGAAAACTGGAAACTGGAAACCTAGCTAGCCTGGCCTGGAAGCTCACTAGTTTCATCTGTACACAAACTGAAATGAAAAGGTTGTGACTATTTCTTGTCTATTTCTATTTCACCGGTTGTCTGGCAACCTCACAGTGACAACAAGCCTCTAAGAAGTCACTGCACCCGGGCCAAGAAAGAGTTACAGCACGCAACTCCTCATGAAAGCACAAATTAGTTTACATTTCTGTTTTCCTGGCTCATGTTTTAAAGCTCTGCTTACCCAGAAAAAGAAATTCATGCTATTATTGTATGTTTTGTAGGAGTGCTCTTGTATATTTTCAGTCATAATTTATTGTGAAAAATAAATTAAAATTCAAGATATTGTCTTATTTTGAAATATTTGCCAAATTGCCAAGATTCCAGTATTTTCTAATCGATGAAACACGTCATGTGTTCGTGCTTCTTTGATATCAGGGAAACATCGTGACGTGCGGTGTAGTTGGTGCCTACGCTGTAATCTTGGCTGTCAACGCCTACATCTACACCAGCCTCTCCTACATCACAATGAACATCCTCAAACGTTTCCTCAACAACAACTTCAGCGCCGTGTTCACTGACGTGCCCTTCCAAACCATCGGTGAGCTACACTAAGAACCTCAGTAACGCTGTCAGACTAAATCGTTTGGTGTTAACCCAGTCTTGTCTTTTCGTGTCTCCCTCCCCTCAGACTACGTCATGATCACAGTGTGGGTGGTGCTTGGCGTCTGCGGCATCGTGCTGCAGCTGTACCGCGAGCGCTCCCGGCCGTTCTTCCCGCCCAGCCCGTACCTCATGTGGCTGCAGGAACGCGAGCGCCGCAAGACCAACGTCCTCGACCCGAGCCACCACTTCCCCCCGCTGCCCAACCGCCTCCTGGCCAGAGCGCGGCAGCTCACCAGGAGGAGCGAGCCGGTCGGAGAACACACGCCTCTGCTCCTGTAAACCCTCGGGCGACCTCGCCGCCTCTGAATGAAGGCGGATTATTACACATACAGAGAGGAGGAGATCCCTGTGGGCAACGACCGCTGAGTCACAGGGACGGCAGATAAATGCCCCTAAGAGGGATTATATGACTGACACTGCAGGAGAACTTTTAAAAACTCAAGAGAAAGAAAGACTTTTTTATCCCCGATGCCACTTTTTATTTAACACTTAAATTACATTTTAACAACCAGGGCAACTGGTCAAGAAGAACTAAAGAAGTCTTTCTTTAGTGGCTTAAATGTAGCTGTTGATGTCGGTGCGTGTTGCTTCTGCTCTTTTTGCTGTTTGCACTTAAAGCCACAAACTACTAACAGTTTACAAGGCGAGGCATTTCACCTGTGGACGACTGATAATTAGGAAACAGCAACGTGTTTCTTACCTACACAAACGTGCGTCCACTCAGTACTTCCTGTTTTTGTGGATTGATTTGAAACGACACACTCAGGCCAGACGTTAAATATAAAAAGTTGATTTGACAGTTAGATCCTGGAGGTTTACGTGATGATTTTACGTTTTAAACTCTAACTGTGCCACTTATCAGTCATGACCGGTCAGTAAAGCGAGGATGGAGGTCGCAGACAGGCAAGAAAAACAAAAAACTGACTAAACACTGCACCGTTTTTATGTTTTAGCTTTCACATGCAGTGTTTTTTTCTGATGTTTTAACCTCTTGCTTCGTGGTGTCTTCTTGATTGGACTACACTCGGCAGTCATTTTTGTAATTTGCACACTGTGTTTAAATGTTTTCTGACTGTACAGGTGCTGATTGATCACATGTTTGTCTGTGAATGTGTTTAAAGTCAAGTGCCATGACTTCTCTCAGGGTTTCACACTCTGCTTTTTAGACTACAATGCACAGAGGCAGAGACAACTGATGAAACCTTCGACTTCTGTCTGTCAGTATTTTATGTTTTTAAACTCTGGTCACATGACTTAAAAAAAAAAAAAATCAAAAAGTAATATCTAAAGATGTCTTTGAAGAATGAGTCTATTGTATTTGTAATTTTAATGTTTTGATATTTAATAAATGCCTGTAGCCTACAGCAGAAATGTACTCTTTGTATTTCTTTAGCAGCCTGATGAACTGAAGTCAAATATTTACTCACTTTTAACTGTTTTTGTTCTCTGCCAACACCTGAGGGAACACTGTGGACTGCTGACTTTGTCTCTGCTGTAGTGTGCATTGTTTTTATCAAGAGCTGAACCGAAACAGTAAACCCGAGGACAGTAAAACCAAAACAACGAGCTAAAAGAAGCCAAAACGCTCATTAGCTGAGCAGAGCTGCAGAGTCCAGTGACAGTTATCTGCAGATTTATCCGGAACCTCTCATCGTCATTTGAGCCGTTGCTAATTGGACATATTGATTGTACTAGCTTTAAAGTTATTTCTGTTTTTGTCAAGAAGAGCAACGTTATAAACACGATGATCTTATAGACCATGATGCATTGCTGGCTAACTAACTAACCAACAGTGTATAAAATGAGCTTGACCTTAAACATCTACAGCAATAAAATGCAACATTCACATTAATGCAACAGAAACAATATTGGCAGATAATATACTATGTGGAGTCCACCATGTTGAAGCATGGACAGAGTGAAAAAAGAGGGCTGCAATCCATAACTACACCACTAGATGCCAGTAAGTCCTGCAGAAATCAATCAAATCTTTTCAAAATGAATTGGTTGTCCAGGATGTCTGTGTTGATTAAATTGTCTCTCAGCCTCAGTAAACTAATTAGTTGACAACAGTTGACTCAATTTAAGCTGAAGCGTCTTCTTCTGGACCTCTCTGCTGAGGAAAAGTTGAAGTTTGCAGCTTTAAAAGAAACACAGTGACACTGTACTTCAATCCCTGTGTTTGACTTACATACATTATGATTATGTTTGTGACTAATGGTCATAAAGAGTTATGATCCAACATTAATCACATCTAACAGTGCAGCTGCAGTGTTTGTTCAGAACCACTAGAGGGAGGCAAAATGTCAAAGTGCACCAACACAGCTGAGTGTGACTGATCAGATCTCTGCTTCAGACGATGACGGTCACAGCTCTGTTTGAAATGATGAGAGGTCACAAAAATGATTCAGAGTTATTCTGAACATCACAGAATAATTAGCCATTCCCAACACGTGATGATGTTCTTTAATGGAAACACTGAATCAGCTCTCCTTTGTTGTTGTCCTTGAATGAAACCGCGATGGAAAGGTTCTGTTTTTCATCGACCTGCAATAAAAGATCCAGACAGCTCACTCTCTTATCGTGATTCATGTTTAATCCATGACTGACAAAGATTGTGTCAAAAAAAGTTTGGATATCATTTGTTCTTCAGTTTGCTTCATAACTTTGATGGCATTTATTCTCTGTGGACTTGATGGGAAAACTCACTTGGAGTTGGTGTTATACTGTTGATTTTTCTGCAGTTTTATTTTAACGTGTTTATTTTGTGTTTTTCTTCTGCCTGATAGAATTTCATCAATCTCTATCATTTATCAGAAAAAAGTCAGAACTCAAATAAATGTATTTATTAGCATTCTACCAACGCAAAAGACTTTTTCTACTGGTTTCATTTCCTTACATCTCCTGACATGTCACCGTTAGTTACTGCAGTTTTGCAATCTAAAATATAAAAGGGTCCGACAGATGCAACAAAGCTGACATCAGTCTGTACACAGCCCTGACGTCTTACAGGACTTTAAAATCATGTCGTTTCCACATGGGGAGTGCAGGTCTTTGAATCCTCCACTCTTATCTGTGTATAGAAATAATGTTTCAGTCAACTTATGATGAATAATTCAGGCATAGTTTCAGACTCTTCTACATTTCGTCTGCATGTTGCTGAGCGCCTGTGTTGCTTTCTTTTAGTCTGAATCCTCAGACTTGGTCAGGTCTCCAGGTTAGGAGTTTAAAATCCTCAGAACCATCTGGAGCATCGAGGAGCAGCAGGAAAACACGTTAAACAAGACAAATGCAACGTAGCCGAGGTAAGCTTTAAAACACTTGTCCATTTATTAAACCAAAATGACAAAAAAAAAAAAAAAAGTAGCTGGAACAAGAGACACAATCGACAGAATCAACATTCAAATGTGACAAACACGACCAACGCTTTCTGTAAAGTGCCAAAGAAAAAAGCCTCACTGATAATATATACTGTACACACACACACACACTCACGTACACAAACACCACATAGAAAACTAGATTTTTTTAATACACACATTAACATTAGAAACATATAAAAACAAAGTCTATACCAAGTAGATTCTGCTCTAAAATGATTTGGGCCTCCGGACGGCCTCGAGTGTTTCCTGTTCTAAAGAAAAAGAGGCGTTTGATCAGTAGTTCATCTACGACTCGGGCTTTCCTCGGAGAAACCGGAGTCATGAGTGCTCGTACACACTGTGCAATTTTCATCAGTAAAAACCATTAAACCCCCCCCACCCCGCCCGCCACCCCCGATCATCTAATACATTCTAATGCCGCTCAGAAACGAGACGTTTCTGACCAAGGCACGCGACAGGAAGGTTCGCTCCCGATGGCGCTTTGTTAGGCGCCGTCCACACAAACCTTCCACCTAGATATCATTTCTACAAAAATCACATCCGACCATCCGCCGGTGGAAAGAATGTTCTCACCGGGGAGGCGAATTCATCCGAAAACATCATTTGTGTTCCAGTTGTGTCACTGAACTGATATTTCACAACTTTGGTAACGTGTCGGAGGAAACTCGGACGCTGCTTCACCATGAGTACAAAGAAGAAGTGCATTTGACTAAGTCATGGCTGTGTCCTGCGATGTATGAGGTTAGTGTTTGAACATGATTCTCTATTAAACTCTATACTTTGTTCTTTAAAAGTCTGTCGACATGATCTGTAACGGCTGTATGCGTAATGAAGGTGAGCATGTAAACATTGTGCAAGTTTTAGTGTTGGCCATGTACTGTACATGGAGCTGACCATTCAATCACCACGATGACGACACACAAACCTCTGACCCTTTTGGATTAAAAAAAGAAGAAAAGAAAAAGTCTATTAAATAACATACAAAAAAAAACAGATAAACAAAAACGCATCTGAAGACACACAAACGGTCAAACGTGAGAAGCGGTTTGCGGGTTAGTGACAGGACTCGTCTGTTTGAGGAGACGCAGCTCCGAGAAGTGCTGGTTTGTAAGAAGCTCTGAGTGACCAGCCTGCTGGCTCTGCTGAAGTTCTCAGAGGGCGTCACCGTTAAGTCTTCTGCCTCCTCCGACTGTTCATTTCAAAATAAGGGTCCCCGCTTTTGCCCTTGCACTGTGGGACCTTCTTGCCGGCGCCGGGCTCGGCCTTCACGGCTCGGACGTTGGGGCCGGTCTTCAGGGGGGCGAGGACTTGTCCTGGAGCTGGTTCAGGTTTTAGAGTTGACTTCCCGTTGATGGGGTTAGTGGCGGCTGCTTGCTTTCGCACCACCCTCTGCGCTGTGACCGGTGTTTTCTGATTGGTTTTGCTGGCGGGGGAAGGGCCTGTGTTGCCCCCCGGGACCCGCCCGGGGATGGCAACGGTACCACGCGGAGGGGCAGCAGTAGAAGCTGCCTTGGTCGGGGGAGGCCCTTTGGCTTTGGCTGTGACCTCTCTGCTCTTCTGCTGGGAGCAGGCGGGTTTTGGCAGCACTGGGGAGGCAGTCCGTGAGGTGGGGGTGGAGACGGAGGTGGGGGTCCGGGTTTGCGGAGTTGTCGTCACTGCTTTTGGCGTCGGTGTCACCGCAGCTTTTGCGGCCGTCCGGACCCGCCTGGCCGCCTCTAGACGGAGGCGCGAGGCTGGGGAGCCGGGGCGGCGCTGTGCAAGGCGTGAGCGCTGGCTGGCGCCCGTTGGGGGCCGGGCATCTTTAGGGGTGGGTGCACGTGACGGTGCAGTGATGGGGCGAGGCACAGAGGCGGCGGTGGGGGAGGTGCAGGGGCTGGAGGGTTTGGGGCATTTGGAAGACGGCTCGGGGCAGACGGGGCTTCGGGGCTGAGAGGCGGGGCCGCGTGGGGACGGTCTGAGCTTCAGTTTGGAGGCGGAGCTTGGATCTGCAGGGGCGGGTGATGGAGCTGCGGACGGAGTCACAGCTCTGCGACTGGCATGTACACCCTGACACCCTGAGCTGGGAGACTGTTTGGAGGAGCTTCCCACAGGCGTGGAGGGCAGAGAGGAGGAACCTTTGGTGGTGACGGGCAGGGGCAGCTGGGTGGGCTTCCTGGGTGAAGATGGTGTCAGTTGGAGGTTCTTCTTGAGTGCTGTGGCAGAACCTTTTCTGGGTAACGTGGGCGTGCAGGCCGGGGAGGCGGCGTAGGACCGACACGTCTGGCCTGCAGCAGTCACAGACAGCGGCTTACAGGCCGGGCCGGAGGACGAGGAAGACGACAAGGTGGAGGAGGAAGAGGAGGCCGAGGAGGTCGACATGAGGTTGTTGACTGCGGCGAGGGGGTCCATGTCAGGAGGAGGGGGAGGAGCTGCATTGCCATGGTGACCACCCAGGCCGGGGGGGCCTTTCTGAAAGGCCAGGATCTTCTGCTCCAGAGTGGTGAACTGCAGCACTCGCAGAGGGTCGTACTTCATGAGGAAACCACGCAGCGTGTCCCAGCCGCCGCCGACACGCACCATCACGTGTTTACCATGAAGCATCTGTGGAGGGGGAAAAAAAAATCATGAACAAAAAAACAGTGACAGTCTCCTGAAGTTCTCAAAATAGCTCCTGAGGCTCGGCATCACGGACAGCGGCGTCATTATGATGTAATCGCCCAACGCAATCCGCTGCGATTAGCTAACGAGGTTACACGCGTCCAATCGCAGCCAACAGTGAAGTGGTGACTCCAGCTTTGCTGCCAGAGCTCACACACTCACACACACACTATGATTACCACACACAACATTTTGTACCTCAACTCTTGTTTTAAACAGTACTAATAAAGGACTATTGACCACAGGACAGTTTATAAAGTAATCAGATTACTTCAATTCATGCATCAGCGCACTTCTAACAGCGTGTTTCTTCACAGACTCCGACATGGGAAGACCTTTCAGAGGAAGCGATTCTGCTGCTCCTCATCGGCTCTTCTATTCTCTTCCTCAATATTAATTATTGTAGATATTAATATGAAACACAGACATGTGGAATCAGTGCAGTTCAAAAGCTGTGACATAACCGCTCTGCTACTTCTGAATGGGACAATTTAGTGAACTCCATTGGCTGGATTACCAATGCGTGAGTGAGAGAGAGAGAGAGAGAGTGTGTGTGTGTGTGTGTGTGTGTGTGCAGAGCACTCACTCGAATAAAGAGGGTCTTGTCTCCCAGTCTGTAGCGTCCCTCAGACAGGTACTCAATGGAGACCCTGTTGGAGCAGTTGCAGGGCGGGTCGTCCATGCCGTGCTCCTGCAGGGGATGATAAGGGAACATAAGGCGGCCATATTGGAGCAGCAATGCTGGACTCGCTTTGTAAATCATGGATAATGTTCACAGATGGAAGATAATTCAGTAGATGAAAACAAAGAACGCCGACTCGAGAGACTTTAGCATGTCTCTCTGGACGCACGGTGATGAAGAAGCACGAGACTAAGAGAACGTTGACGGCGGCTGCTGCTTATTTCAAAATGCAACGTGATGAACGCTTGTTATCCAAACTGCTTCCACTTCAGTGAGCGCTGTTATTTTTAGCCCGCCTGTCTTCCTCCTCTGGGAATCTGACAGAGCCGGAATCACAGCGTCCATCGGAAATGAATATTTACACTGTTACGTGAACGTCACGTGCGCTTATGGCTGCGTGGCGGCACATATGTAGCCCGGAGGTCACGTGAGGCCGCGGCACGCGGGACGTCAGGGGAGCTTCACGTGGTCAGCTCTGAGTCATACCCTGCTGGGCGCCGACGAGGCGGCCTCAACTGGGTCGCACATGGGTCGAGCGTGTTCCACCTATGCGATGCTAACGTGTTCAGCTGCAGCCCTTCACTTCACTTCACACTCCACATCTGCACCTCCTGCCCGGCGGGGTGAACGCCGTCGTGCAGACTGAGGCTGGAGGACAGCTCTCTAATGTTACGAGCGTTCAGCGGCGGTAACTCGAGCGGCTGGAGAGGACTTCCTGCCCGCAGGTGAAAGTTTCATGTTGTGTCTGTTTAAAAAAAACACGACGGTGTTCGTTTTCCCGGCCTGTCAGTCAGAACTCACCCCGGGCTGGTACAGGCCGCCGTGCTGACAGCACACGCTGAACGTTTTGACGGCCGGAGGCGGCTCCTCCGTCATCAGCAGGGTCTCCTCCAGCTCGATCTCCTTCTCCAGCTTCACCAGCACAGGAGGCTCCACGCCGTACCTGACAGACACAGCGGAGATGTTAAAGCAGTCTGTCTCTTCATGATTCATTTCAATCTTCTTCTCTTAAAACAAAACAAACTTACTTGGAGACGATGCGGCCGATCTCCAGCAGGCAGAGACAAACCTGCCGAGGCTCTTTGTGCAGCACTGAGACACAAAACAAGTGACAGAATATTAATAAATAATCCAATGAGGTGCCGGAGACAGAGCAGGACGGCAGAGAAGAGGGACGGTGTGAGAAGTTTGTAGCTTCCTGAGGGTTTGTTGGGTGACTCATGCAGGAGAGAAGAGAGGTTTGAAAAGTCAGTGAAGGATATTAAAGGAAAATAAACTGAAGAATTAAAGAACCTGTTTCCCTTCTTGGAACAGCAGAGGTATTGCTTTTCTTTGTAAACCGCTCCAATCCGTTTTTTTGGAGAGCCTTTCTTGCTAATGAAGTGATCCTCCATACAGAGTGCTCAGGGTGATTGCTCAACACAACAGATCCTATTAAACCATTAAGAAGTAAGGCTTAAACGACAGAGCTCTGAGAAGTTATTAGGAGCTTACAATCGCAGTCTGTGTTGCACTGTTACACAGGAAGCTGCAGAGTTAATTATGTTCACGCTCGCTGATGTTCTCTGCCTCCATTGTGTCCTTCTTATCCATCTGTTCTCGCCCAAATACAACAAAGCGTTCCTTGGGTGTGTCTATACCTGCTGAATGCAACCGCTGTGAAACAATCAGGAAATAACTTTTTATTTCTCTGATTAATAACAGATTTATCGAGGCCAGTGCTCGCTCACCGTTATTGTTACACTATGTCTCTCGACCATCTCTCTGTCTGCCTGTTTGCCTGTCCCTGTCTGAACACCCACCAACATACCCACATGAAAACATAGTTAAGGTTATCATAATACATTTCTGTCATTAATTCCCCTTAAATGACACACTGGACCTTTAGGTATTTGACCTCCGGTGTCTCATTTTTATTTGGTCTCTCCTTGCTTCTGGCCTGATTTTAAATCCAACTTGGAAAAATAAGAATTTAAAAAGGAAAAATACCTCATGATTTTTTTTTCCAGTACATAGACGGTGGCCAAGCTCATGCAGGAAAACTCATCAGAATACTTCCAAAGTAAGTTTTCAGATTGAGGAGCATGGCTTGGCCGGCGTGAGACAGGTGTAAGAATGTTATTTGTTGCACTTCGATCTCCTGGAATAAAAGATTTACCAAACGATTAAAGTGAAGCTCTTAGTTGAAGATCTTTGCTTGGATAAACAAAACTCTTACTGCTGTTTTTTAATCTGGTTATTTAAGAGGTTGGACAAACTCAGTCAGTCAATCTTTGCCAGATCTCCAGATTTGGCACTTTAATAAGTTACTGTGGGTTCTTACTGTGTGCATAACGACATCATATCAGCCAAAAACAAACAAAGCTCTTGTTTCCTGAAACTCAAAGGTCAGATTTACTCAGGTGGCTGGACTTTAACAGAGTTAAGGCTGCTGTACACAAACCGAGAGATGGCGATGTGCATCTACAGTGATTACAAATACAGATGCATTTTCTCCAGAATGGATCTTATAGTGTTTTAGTGATGATCTACTGCAGCTCTTACCGAGGCCCTCGGACTCAAACAGGTAGGTCTCCTCCACACCGATGTGGCGACACCAGGCCAGGAAGTTGGCGGTGTTGTCGCGAGCGAAGAAGGAACCTGGAGAGGCGTCCCGCTTGCACGCAACCTTCCTCGTGGGGAACAGCTGTCCGAAGAGATAAACTCTATGAACCATCATCACGAACATCAGTGTCAAGGATAAAAATGTGAGAATATAAATGACTGGGCTGTGTGAGATGCATCCACATATTGGGGGTGGAAAACAGACCAAAATGACCGATTATAGTCACCATTTAACATTTTGTAATCTGCTTGCACTGCAAAAGTAACGTGGGAAATATTGAATTTCCCATGGACCCCCTGTTATTCCACAGTGTACTGACAAGTTGAGTGAAGTTTGCCGGATTACACTGCCTGCATGTAGAAAGTGGCCAAAGTCCACCTGACGGCGCATTAGAGTTAAACAGAAAACTGAGCTTCAGTCAGAGATGTGTTCACACTGTGACCTGCAGAGTTTCCCCCAAACTTCGCCCATGTGTAAGCATGAAATCTGCCCTTTGGACAATCGCCCAAGCTGTTTGCATCGTTGCTGTCTGACTCACCTTGCACACTGCGGTGGGGCAGCTCTGGGCGACTTTAGTCTGCAGCACACCGATTAGCTGGCAGAGCTTCACACCGTTATTCAGCTCCTCCATGAAAAACTCTGCTCTCACGTCTTCGCCTGGAAAGATGAAAGTGGAACGTCAAAGAAAACGTACAGCACAAAGCAGAAGCCTTTTAATAAAGATGAGACTTGTTTCACTTTCTTTAGGCCTGCTGTACAAAATGAACAGCCCAGATTTAAATGAAATTCTTCACTCTATAAGCATTTTTTTCTTCAACAGCATCTTTTGTTGTAGGCCCTTATAAAAACACTTCAGTCTGGCAGTTCAACAGGCGACTCCCCTACTAACTCCTCAAGGACTTATGGTGCTCCCACGACCCCTTCTTGTAAATCACCGCCCTAGGAAGCTCAACAAAGGCCATGTGAACTGAATTTACATTGGGAACAAAATACACAATAGCTATAGCTATCTTTACTCACTTAGTGTTAGCAATAGCTCACAATAAGTGACTAAAGATTTCTCCACAAAAGGTTATTTTCCACACAACAACGGCCGAGCCTCGAGGCTTGAAACTATATCTATTGCACAACCGACCACCTGTTTCTGCAGTATCTGGCCCCTCAGGATTCACTATCAGACGGGTCAAACAGTTTAGAAAGTCTAAAAATGTGGCACTCGGGTCATCATGGTCACGGTACCAATAACTCAAGTTGATCATTGGGTACCTGCCCACATTCCTCGTGAGAAAGACTGTCTACTACCGAAAAAAACAGTTTCACCGGTCGACAATAGAGTCAGTTTCCAGTCAGCTTCAGTTTCCTCACTGCTCCATTGTATCTGAAGGGACAATAGATGTCAGTATAATGGTGGAGACAGATGAAATGAGGGATTTTGTTCCCCTCCTGTTTCTGTGGTTTACTAAAGGCCTGGATGGAAATAGCAGCATCCAAATCCAATTACATGGGAGACCCGTGTCAATTGTGCTTTGGTATTTTCCTAGCCTCAAGGGGCAAACCGTTAGCATGCAACTGTCCGGTGATGATTCACATATGCATAGGTTTGCACACAAACTCTGCTGTTTGCATCCGCCATCGTAAAATATAATAAATCAGAAAGTAGCATCTGTTTTCCCTGAAAGATGTCAAAACAACATGAACCAAACAGGCAAAAAGACAAAACCATGTAAATATTTCTCAGCTGACACGAAGCATTTACCCAGCATGCCAGTGAGCCAGATGGCCAGATCCTCCTGCATGGGCACCAGGGTGGCCTCATGTCGCACTGCCAGCCACTGGTCATACTGGAAGACATCTGCGAGGCCTGGGCCGTGTCGCTGTGCTAATGGGCTGCGAGGGCTCCTGGGGCTCAGCAACGGGGCATCGAATTTCTCGCCGAACCATACCTGGAGACGAGAGGAGGGGGGGGGGGGGGAGTGGAGGGATGGTTAAAAGTCATGTTTCCTTCAGCGTTGATGGAGAGAGCTGAACTTTCGTGGGTGAAATTTGGAATGGCTTATATTTATTTGAGGCAAGCAACCACCAAACTCAAGATCTCAGAAGATGATTAAAATAATGTGTAATTTAAATTCAAGTGTTAATTGCATGACTCAAAGGATTAGAAACAAACAGAAAGCCTGACAGAATGTCAGATTAGTGTGGCTGCCCACTTATTGAGACATCTGCCTAATCTGATCTGAATGCTGCTACCTCCGTTAGTCATGGCTTGAAGATATTCAACTTAAAAAAAAAAAAAAAAAAAAAGAGTCACAACATTTTTGGAAAATAATAGATCTGTGCACTAAATATAAAGATACTATCAGCAGCCGTTAGCTTAGCTTAGCATAAAGACAGGAAACAGTGGGAAACAGCTAGCCAGACTCATTAGGAAGTCATTACACCCAGCCAAGAAATAGTCCAGCACATGTCACCACTGTAAAACTTCAACTTGTAGTCTTTAGAGAGCTTTAGTAGTGCTTTGTTATCTTTGTACAGAGCTTAGCTAGCTAGCAAGCTATCTATAAGCTAGCAGTTTCCTCATGTTACCAGACTCTATACCAAGCTATGTTAACCTGCTTCCGGCTGTAGCTTCATATTTACTGGACAGACATGAGGGAGTTATAATTGAAATATTGAACAATTCTTTTAAGATTTCAAAAAACTGATACCTGATGTTCCTTTCATATTACCAGATTTTGTTATTCAGACCTGTAAGAGTAGTGTTATGTCTTCAGTACAATATTTGGAAACCTATATAAATGTTTTTTTGGAAACACTTCATTACAGAGTGCTTTTTAACCCTGAATATAGGTTAGTGGTTTCTCCACAGCCGACTGTCTCCACAAGCAAGCACCGCAGCATTATCATACTCTAGTTAGCATTCAGCCTTGCACTGTGAGAATATCAGAGGAATTTTATCGACCCATCCATGCAGAGAGGACGCGTCGGGGATGCCGTCATACCACACTTCACTTCTGTGCTCTGCTGGAGTTTGCAGCACGCTCAGACGCTGGCCTGCTAACCACTGTGGTTCACTCTGTGAGTGGAAACCACATCCTCAGATTTATCTTTAACCAGCCGACCTCAACATGTTTCTTTTTTTTGGAATGTCTTCCATTGTCCACTGAAAGACGACCTCACAGTCATTATTTCGTCTTTGGTTTCAAATTCAAAAAGGAAACCGAGACAACTGAACACTGTTGCACTTGACTGCTTAAATGGGTGTCTAGCACTCAGTCACAATCCGGAGCTCAGTGCCTGGAGCGAGACGCTGATCCCGGCTCTTGACACTGATGTCCCAACATATCCATCTCTATTGTCACACCCGCACTGACACGCACTGACAGTTCACGGAGATCCTGATATAAAAGAAGAGACAGAAAATAATCCTGTGTAGCCTCAGTGTTCTTGGATTTAGCCAACACCTAAGTTGGTATACCTTTAGGAAACTCTTGCTTGTCAAGAAGTAGAAGATGACAACTTCTACTGAACCACTTCTGTTCCTCCAAAATGGAAATAATTCAGATTCACAGAATGGCTATACGTTGTTTTATTCTGACCTTTCATTTGCAGGCTGCAGAAGGGGTAATCTAGAAACCGGCAGCAGATGTGCACTGTGACGACTCGTCCAGACATTACATAACTCCGTCCAGTTTGTTAACATCTGTTTAAGATACAGGCCTTAATCTTTGTGTACGTCACGTCATACAGCAATAATGGGACACTGTGATGAAGGCGTTATTGTGCTTAAAACAAGGCAGAGTCTTGTTGAGGCCTTGAATTCATTGTGTTTGTTCGACCTACAAACAGGAAACCTTCTGGAACAAAGCTGCTGTTGTACAGTAATGTACTGGCGATGCTTCGAGTTTCACTGAACATCAGTGTTAAGGATACTGGTAGTGCAACAAATAAAGCTACAATAAATACAACAAAGTGATCTAGTATGGATTAAATGTATTCTGATGAGACATAATAAGAATGTTTAAATCAAACTGAGCTAAGCTGACTTCTATTTTCGAGAACTGGTCGAGCTCCAAAAACACTGCATCCTACATTTCCCATAATGCAGCTAGATCTTTCATTAGACCGCGTATTTCAAACCTTACACTTCCAATTTATAGACTTTCCACTAAAATATCTCAGGCCTGAGCAGAGATAACCCTGATGACATGTGTAAAATTGGTGCAATGCCCCTTTAACATTCAACTCATTCTACCAAATGAGTCAAATAATAATGAATTCATTGTGTACTTTCTTTATGGCCCCCACAGTTAGCTTAGTGTTAGGATTAAAGACATGTAAACAGATGTTTAGCTTGAAAGGCCAAAATGGACGACATGAAGTTGAAAATGGGTGCTGGAGGTGGGAACCAGTGTGGAACATGCGCATAGAAAACCAGAGAAAGTGTCAAAAACATGTGATGTTCAGAACTGTAAAGGTTACCTCACTTCAAAAGGGATGAGCCGACTCATACACACGCACACACACACACTTTATATAACATAGCTCAGGAGGGCATGGTGCCTGCAGCGCTGTGCTGGCCCACAACAACATATGACCGTTACTCAACGTGCAGCTAATTAGAAAATAAGGCAGCGTAGTGTAAAGTTTACAAGTTATGTAAAAGAAGGGTGGGATAATCCAGCTCGTACTCTGTCACATGACTGCATACAGGTTCACAGTCAGTATTCAGGTTTCAGGCTAGTTAACTAAAATCTGCATTGCACTGAGTTAATCTATTTTTCCTTTCACCGTGACTGTCCTCATTGGAATGTGGGTTGATATTAATCCTGGTTAGAAACACATCGTACTGAACCGTTTGTGCCTGTATGTTTACCGTTTATGCTGCAGGAATTCATCTGATGCTCTTAACCTGAGCCACTTATAGCGAGGGCGGCTAAACTGGCTGAAACAAAAGTCCATAGCAGGAAATGTGGAAAATCTAGCAATATATTCCAAAGATCATGTCGATCCAGCCAGGTTTTCTTGTAAGATCATGATCTTTTCTCATGATTATGATCATTAGATAAGCTCCTCTCATGACAGATCATCTGTTTGCATCATTACAACCCTTTCTTCACAGTCAATGATTCATGTGTATGTAGCCTATCAACAACAACCAGACACTTGAACTACAGATTACACTTGTATAGAGTGAAATTACAGCAATTTCACTCCTTTATTCAATTTGAAGCAGTATTCCCATCTTTGCATCGTCTTTAGTTATCCCAATTTCTTAAACCTTCCCATGGGATGGTTGTTGAGCTTTGACCTTTCAGGATCATAACTAAACTCAGAGCTGTTTGGTTTGGCCAAGCTGAACTAATGAGGTCATGCTGCTCTTTTTGAATACTAAAAGAGCTACTCTGGCACTCACTTTGGTCACTTTTATCTCAGATAAGAAAAGACGGCGTAGCCTTGGTTTTAATGAGGAATTTTAGGAGAGCTGGCAGAAAGTTTCGGAGAGATGAGGTGGGTTATTTGAGCACTGCTCCCCCAAGAGCTGACATGTCAGTCTAACTGTGGGCAATCATTGATCTTTGTGTTGAGGTTTTTGTAGATGTTGCTCTTTCTATGTCTGTTCAGGCTTCGGCTGTTCTTCACAAACAAACACGACCAAACCTCCCGCATACTGTGTTTAGAGTATAGAGTAGTGTTTAAAATAGCAAATATAAAAAGCTGCACCATTTTGTCTGACAGAAATCACCCAAACTAAAATATACATGCCTTAAAAATACTTTAATTAAAGCCACACATCGATATTTTTAGACGAGCAATGGGTCAAATGACAATGTGTTACGTGAAGGAGGTAGCTAGTAGTGAACCTGCAGAGGATTTTACATCGACTCTGCAAATCGCCTCAGTTCTATGGACCTTTTTTTTAGCAGCTTTTGGCTTGTTGTTTTGGTATTACTGCCCACAACTTTATCGAAAATGTCTAATAAGGCCTCTGCACACTACCTGAACAACATCAACAACAGACCAGTTAGCCACTAGCTAGTAAACATATCATACGAGAAATCCCATCCGGTAAACTTGAAAACACTGACAAGCTAAAAACAAGGAGTTTTCATCTTTGCAGAGACAACGTTTTAATCCCACGGCAACAATTTGTGGTGATGACAAAAGATTTCCAAGAATTCTGAGTCAGACATCTAAAGCAGAGACCAAAACCTGCAGACGTTACATATTACGATGGTTGCGTTTCACTGCATTAATAGTTGTGCGCATATGTTACTTATACTTCCATGAGTGCATATATTTTCAGCATGGGTGACCGGGGCAGTCAGAGTGTGACCAGTTATCGGACGTGACTGCTCTACATGAGCAGTGAAGCTCTGAGCTGGGCTTTGCAAGTAGCTGCAGTGTTACAGTCTCTGCAGCATCGCCACGCTCTGATATGGATCAATATCCTCACAGGGTGCCTTTGATAGCGAACAATATCATTTTCTCTGCTGTTTGCTAATGAGTGGGAATGAGATGAGAACAAGAACAGGACAAAGTTTGAACTAAACAAGAAGAAAGAAAAGATTGGTCCTGGAAGGGGAGCATGGGGAAGCACCCTGCAGAGATAATACAATGTATAAACCAATCAGAACACAAAAAAAAATCTAATTAACACAATCATTTGGGGCAATTTGGTCCGTCTGAAGCACAGAGCATTCAACCACAGTTCATCAGCAACTCTGGAGGCTTTTCAATGCCTCATCAACACATGGGCATCAGTCTAAGAGGGTTTCCTGCCACATGTTATGTGCATAGCTCTGAGATACATATTTTGCATATCCACAGTCCAAGATGGGCGGGGAAGATTCAAGACTTTCCAAACCAGATGACAGAGGAAAGCACTCGTCAATGAGGTGCTGCCATATGACAAATCTGTAACACGAGACGTTTGTTGTTCTGGGTTTTGGGATGGCTTGATCCTCTTGTTGCTGGGAGGGGAAAGGAAAGAGTGTTGCGCATTCCACCCACTCCCCCTAAAAAATGTGCGGAGAAACTCCTCAGGGTCCGGGCAGTGGAACGTCAGACATGCATAACAACAACAAGACGGCATGCTGTAACACAGGTGGGCTCGCCGCAGCTGTTGGGTGGGAGACAGATGTCTGCAGTCCTTTATTTAATCTGAATAACTCTGGCACAGTCTGGGAACTTTCCCCCTGATTTGGCACACAGACAGTCTTGGGTGACTCACTGCGTGGACACCAAGAATGGTACTGACTAACCAAGAGTGGGTGCTATAGTAAGTAGCCAAAGTCCAATTCAGCACTACTGCAACTGGAATCTGAGGTTTGAAACTTGGTACAGATGTGTAGCTAGTAAATATTTGACAGGATTAGTGACAATGGTGACATTGGCTACCAATTTTGTGAACTAGCCAATATCAATCAAACAAAATCATCAATCCAGCCACAATTTAAAAGGTTGGATCAAAAACACGATTCTAACTATCTCTACAAAAGTATCAATGTGTTGAGGCTTGAACAAAACACAGCCACGAGAAATGTCTCTCTCTCTGATCTCCAGTATAATCCTATCTAGATGTCGATGATCGTACCTGGATGCCAGTCTGGACAGCCATGACTGCGGTCACAGATGATTCACTTCTTCATTCTGTGGAAAGATAAGACGGACAAATTGGTGAAAAGGAGAGTCAGTCGTACTTTTATCACATTCTAGTTCAAAGTGTGAATAAGGAAGCTGCGATGGTTGCCTCTGGGTCTCTGAGAAGTGCTTATCAAGATGCACATGGTATCTGATTACAGGCTAGCCAGCCAGCTTTAAAGGAACCAGTTTTAAAAGGAACAACAATGGTTTATTTTCTTGTTTACAGTTAAAGTTAGATGACAAGATCGATACCACTCATGTCTGTGCGTCAAGTGAAGCCACAAGGTATTTGTCTAGAAGCACAGTGGAGTTACAAACTGCAACAATTTCAGAGAACAGCCAGAAGCAGTGACCACCAAGATCACTTTGTCTGTTCATCAAGAAATAGTTCCACCATGCAACTCTGTCTAAAACCACAAACTGATTTTTCAGATTTCTGTTTGTGTCCAAGACCAAACAAATGAAACACAACATGTGAGCTAGGATGATTTTAGAGGTGCTGGTCGACAGATTTTCAGAGAGCCAGGTTAGCCTTTTCCCCTTGGCAAGCTAAATAAGAGCAGTATTGATCTTCACATCCAACTACAACCAAGAAAGCAACTTAGGACAGATCCAAAAATATCCAGCCACTCAACATATCAACATTCCCTGAATGAGGCACAGCAAGGCGAGGCAATTTTTTTAAATAGCATTTCATTTCAAGCTCACTCAATGTGCTTTATGTTGTAATACATACAAACATCCAGGGCCGGATACGCAATCTAAAATCTGTTGTTTTGATGATAAATGTATGACAAATATTTTAATAAATGAGTTTGAATATTTTCTTCCTCATGTTGGTTCATTTCTATTAGTTCTACTGATAGCGGCTTTTTAAAGGCTGAGGAAAATGCAGATAACCCCCCGCAGATCTGACTTTTTCAAATTCTTTAAGAAGCTTCTTTTAAATTTGTAACAGATCATACAAACTGTAAATTGAAAATCATAGTTGGAATTTTTGTTTTTTTGAGCTATTTTGAATTTCCCCTCAAAGTCAAATGACGGGATGCAAAATGGTGATGTAGGCAAATCGGTCATCAGTCAACCTATAGGACCCATGTCATTGATGATGAGTGGCAATCAAAACCAGCAGCAAAAAACATGATTGGGAATCCCTACGATTCCACATTCATTTAGTTATTAAAAACTCAATGCGATGAGGGTTAGGTCAGGAAGACACCCATGATGTCGGTAACTCAATATATTTGGTTTATTATCCAGCTCTACAATAGAGCCTCCTGACTCCTGGGACCAGAGCGAGACAAGAGAAAACCCTGTGAATGACCTGCTGGCTTAACTGGTTCCACACGGTGTCATTCAGGACAAACCCTGATTAGCCCATCAAGTCCATTCAGTCTTAAATTTAAACTAGTTTGTGGCTCTTCTGAAGTATACAACAACCCTCGCTGTCGTAGCGATCCCAGTCATTCTAGTATTCTTCTAATTCACTGTTTAATAAGTGTGTAATTCATTTTACAAGACATAAATTCAAACTGTGCAGGCAGTCCTGGTGAATCAGCTGGGAAAGCTGAAAACCATGTAGCCATGATGCCATGTGTAGTGACAGAAGTAGTAATGGAATCTTATATAGGACAGATAACAGGATACAAGCTACGAACAGGCACTCAGGATGCTGCGAAGAGCCGGGATGTTGTTTTCATTTGAGTTTTATTGCATCAGACTTTCTCACGAGGAAGTGATGGGGTTACATTGAGTTTTCCTCTCTGCCCTTTCCCATACCGGATGGGGAAAATTACCCTGACGCTCAGTGGTCCCTGAGGGTGTGTGTGTTTGACAAAGAGAGGCAGTGTGGGTGGGGGGAGAAAGCAATCACATGCACGTAGATCCTAATAACACTGATAATTTGGTCAACACAGCTGAGCCAATAGTCCCCAGCCATTACCAGCCCCCCCTTTATCTCCCCGGACAAACAAATATCACCTCATAACCCTAAATTTCTATGCCCAAGCAGCTTTGAGAAACTTCCAGACGTATGGTGATTTCCACTGATGTCATCATGCACAGAGTGATGAAACTGATATGAGGAAGAAAAACATATAGAAAAGCCTCCATAACCGCAGACACTAAAAATCACATCCTCGGTCGCTGATCAAAGGCCTGCCTGAGACTGCTGCGTCCAGTCATCTGACACCAAAACTGCAGCTCTCACTCAGGGGAAGAGAAGATGCAAGTCAGCGGCCAAGGACGGGACGGGACAGGAAGGTTGACAACACAAAACAACCTACCTCAGAACAAAAACAGCACGGCAGCGAGCGAGGAAACTGCACCAATCAACTCCGGTCAGCTTCAAAAGCACATCCTCGGCCCCCAAAAAAAAAAAAAAAAAAAAAATCAAACAAACCCTGCGCTACGCTCAGTGCTGTCCTGCCAGAGCGACTCCTGCCTCTGTGGTTCCACGAGTGAGCGGGGAGGGAAACGCTGCGAGAGGATGACAGGGAGGGAGGATGGATGGGAGGAGGAGGAGGTGCAAAAGGAGAGCCCTGACTAATGAAGTGGCTACGCTTCGCTAAGCCCCAACCGCCCCCCCCCCCCCACCCCCAACAATCCTGTCACGGCGGGACCCTCTCACAAAGCCCCCATTGTTTTGTTAGCCTGCCACACACACACACACACACACACACACACACACACACACACACACACACCTCCTTCTCATCTCCAAACCAGGAACTCCACGACCAGGATGCGATGAAATGGAATGAGAAGGAATAGGGGAGGTGAGGTGGGGGTTTACCTCCACTTCCTTTTCATCCCCCACCTCCCCCGAGTCCCACCAGCGCACTCCCCCAACCTCCCGAACAAGCACTCAGCAGAAAGTTTGTGGTGGGAGGCAGGAAAAACAATAAGCTCATGTCTCTAGTGTTTTTTCGGGGATTGCGGATGTTGCTGTAGGTATCATGAGAGATGACACCTGCCTCCATGTGGAAAGCGTTCCAACAAATCTGCCTTGGAGAGAGCGCGCTCCAAGAAAGAAAGCAAAGAGCAGAACACATGACGTCATGTGATCAACTCAGATTGCACAGATGTTGGCTTTTTTTCCACAGCTGTTCCTACTACAGTGCCGTTTGACGGAGATGCAAGTTGACTCCTAGCATGTACAGTACATCTATCCCTCTATCCTTACGCTCTCTCATCTTGGGAACATGCTGTGTTAGATATGACATCATATGTCCTGGAACACAAAGTCATACACAAGACTGAATACTGAAAAACCTCTGTGAAATTAGCCTGACGTCTTCAGCATACCCTCGGTGTTGGGTCAAAGATTCCTTGTACTGTTAATTCAATTTACAGCTTTTAGGATACAAAAACATTCAAGAGAAGAACTTTTTTGTAAAGGAAAGAGGATGGAAATATCATTGACTGATCGAAAAAGATCAAGGACCAGCAATGAAAGGCTTGATTTGTAACATCTAGGCCAAGCCTGAGAGGATTTCAAAAGGGTCAGTGAAGTCTTTCAGCCATGTCCCCAAGGCTACAAAAGCAGAATAACTGGAAACATGGACGGAACGACATTTAGGATTACAGAGGAGGGAAACAATCCAGAATGGTTCTGGTTCTTTTCAGCACAGAGGCGTTAGTGAAGGGTCACCCACAACAACACAGGACAAAAGGGCAAATCTTTAACTCTGGACTCCAGTTGCGTGCATCTGGGGCCTCAGCAGAGCCTGAGAGCGGGACTTCCTACGGGGACCAAAGGCACCCACACACAGTCAAATGTCAAGCACAGAGGAGGGCGAGAGAATCGAAGCCAAAGAAGGGAGGCAAAGACAAAACATGTTTTATAGTAGTGGTGAACTTGGGAGTGGCACGCTCGAAAGGGCAGGGCTCGACACCGTGAGCACTACCACGCACATTCCCCAGAGGTTGCTGGGGGAACATACATGCGACAATGCTGGCAGTCTTCTGCCATCCGTCTCTAATGTGCCGCTTCCTCCACCACCCCCTGGCTTCTGTCAGCATACGAGATTGTGAATCCAAAAGAGTTTTGAGGATTATGTGTAGATTTCTTTGGGGCCAAATATGCAGCTGGGCCCCTTTGTGGATCAACTTACATGGTTGATTGTCCAGCTCATGATGAAGCTGTACTTCTATGTTATTTTTGGCTTTTCTGCAAAAGCCCTGTTCACAGAGCAGTGTGGGAAATCACAACTTTCCAGGAACTCCTTTTCTCCATTAAAAATGACTGAAACATTAGCTTTTGTTCAGGTGCACATGAAGGAGGAGCCTATACTTCTAAAGCCCCATTAGGATTAACTGAGTAAATGAGGCACAGAAACCTGTCACACAAAAGACCCTGGTCAGGTTTGGGTGGACTAACCTGTACTTCTTGTTATGAGTGAAATAAAAGCTTTGTTTCGGGGTTTATACCCTGAGGGAAACTGCTATTTCCAGATTGAATGGACTCAACCACTTTTTAAGCATCAACTTCAGATGGTGTTTCCAGATGTTACCTTTGTAAAAACAGTGCAGTGTTGCACAGACGGTGTAGATTTCAGGTAACAAGTTCTATACTGATTGCAACTGCATTTCTGTTGGGATATAAAATCTTATTTTAAAGTTAGTGACTTATGGGGTGCCACATATTTTCACAAACAGAGATAAACTAATTAATTTTAATGATCTGAGTCATAATGGACCCACATACATCTTTTAAAATGTTCAACTGAACACTGATCTGAAGGGCTGCGCTGATATAAACAAACTTCCACCGTTCATTTAGCTAACTTTTCTCATTAAGAGGCTTATTTTCTCCTTATAGCGCTCTGCACACAATCTACTTCCTGCCAGGAAAAGGTGATGAATGATTTAAAGGAATTGCTTTTGTTCAGGTACAAATGAGCGGTATAATAGACTTGGAGTCTATTAAAAGGACAGGGATCTAGTCCGAGCTTCCCTGTAAACTGCACTATACATAGATGCTGTGTGTGTTTTGTTGAGGGTGGGGAGAGGGGGGTGAGACATCTGCCCGCATGTTCCCCACGCTTCTCTCTCTCTATCTCTGGTCGTAGCCAGTAATCATTTAAGAGGATCAGGGCTATTCCAGACAGCAGAGTGCATCCACCTCCACGACGATCCGTCACCACAACACACACAGCACGTGGAGCACGCATGCAGCCCGCGGCGCTCCGGCGGCGCATGAGAGCACCCGTGCATAAGTGCAAAAAAAGAAATGAGAATGCATTATGTAATGAGTAAAAGCAGAATGTTAGGCGGTGATGTCCTTTTGATTTTCCAGTACACGGCATCATGTGTGTGTCCGGGGAGTAAAAGCACGAACCAAAGTGGGCCATGTGCCTCCATGGCCAATGAGGTTACATGTTAAGAATACATGTTTTCTGGACAGGTTTCCCTCATCCATCTTGTTTCTGTACTCCAGTAGCTCTGAGCCTGGATGTTTGGGCATTTTTGCAATTTCGGTTTGTGACGGAATTGCTTGTTGGAGTATCTGAACTAGTCACACACCAATCTGATATTGGCATCAGTCCCGATATTGAAGAAAATTATAGATCGGGTATCAGTGACAACAATTCTACTCACTGCGCTGTGAGTGACGTTATCACAAGCAAAACACTGTGTGGAAGGCCACATTGTTTTCATTCAAATGGAGCACGGGAAAGGATCGGCTATCTGGAACTTTTTCACACTACCTCAGCCAACAAACTCAACAGCTCCTTGCAATACCTGCGCAGTAAATGCTCCGAGGGGCAGTGGTAAAACTTCAAGTTATAACAAACCAACTTAATCAAGCAAAATTTTCACGGAGAGCATGCAGAGTTCATTGAACTGACTAAACAAAATGGAGACCGTAAGAAGCAGCTAACTTTGAAGGAGACGAAGGAAAGAGGTGAAAAAATTCCACTTTTGTGTTGGATGAAAAAATCATTTTTACACTAAACTAAACCATTACAAAGAACTGACTTTATTTTGAATGTCTATCAAACAGTACCATTTGTTACCGTTATTCTGTGCCGTTTTTCTGTATCAGTATCGGATCAGTATAGACTGATACTAAACCTCAGATATTGGTATTGGAGGTGAAAAAGTGGATCTGTGCATCCCTAATCTGAACCCCCCTCCTCCAGTACCTTTTCTTATCAGAACTGAAGTGCCTGTATCCAACAATGAATTTCAGAAACCATCAATTCAAGCTCTCTTTTCTCATTCTCTCCCAGGATTACTTCAATCACTTTAGGTGGAGAGAGTGTGCAGTTATCAGTCTTCTGCGTGATATGTTTGAAACCTGAAATCTTCTTGGTTAGGATTGTGCTGGACGTGAGAAAGACTCAAATGAGGCCCTGCTTCTGCCATTGAATGTGATAACTTGAGCAGACAGGAGCGGATGAGTAATATCTTTGTGTGCGTGTCCTCAGTTCTCGTGGTGTGAAGTGGCTGCAGGCCAGTGAACCTCCTGTGTCTATCCCCATCCCTGCAGTCCAAAAAGGGTTCTGCTGGACCCAGCTTCTCCCCGAGAGAATACTAACTCCACCTCTATTAAACTCCTTCCTGCTGAGCCCTTTGTGTCTGGACTTAATTACCCTGTCGGAGGAGCGTTTCATTTAGAGCCTGGCCTCCCCCTTTTCATTACAGATGGGGCCCGGCCGCACTGTGTCGACAGGGAAATTCATTCAGTGCGGGAGAAAGAAAAAGTAAATGTACGTCAATGGTCTGTTGGCGAACTGTTGTCGAACATCCTCAATGAAACATTACTTTGTAAAGAAATTCAGGCCCCCTGGGCCTGTACAAGCTTGCTCATCATGATTTTCCATGGTTAAAGCCTATCCCCACTTTCAAACAGGATTAAAACATTTCTTGGCCTCCTTCCTCTTGTCCTTGTTGGAGTGGTCTTTCCTTAGAGGTGAGATACTGTGAGTAAAGTCCATCTTAAAGGCTTGAATGAGTGGGAGCCACCTGCCAATCCCATTTTGATTTGTTGATGGTAATCCACAGCTCACCACACGCCACCGGGTCATCTCCAGGATTTTCAAAGCCCATCAGTGCTGACTCAGGATCAGGCTTCCTGCCCAGTGCTTTCCATAACCTTGTCCAGCGGGGAGACCAATGCAAATTGATTCCAGGTCGGTAAAAAGAGGCTTCCATCCCTTGCATGTTAGCTGCCACATGAGATTGAAGTTATGTACCCAAAACATGTCGGTCCACTGACCGTATCTGGACTGTCAGCCTTATAAAATATCTCAAACTTTCTCTGCAACAAATACAAGATAAAAGCCCTGGTTTAATAAGTTAAATCCAAAGATTATCACTGACTCCTGGATTTGTTTCATTGTCATTCTCTCAGTAGAATGTACAAGAGATTCCTCAATGTCAAACCTTGAAACAGCAACAAACTAAATAATAAATAATACTTGTCAGTTTTGGCCAATAAACTGTGCTTCCAACAGGAGCTACAAGAAATGATACCCAATCTGCTCTATGGTGAACATTTTCTCTGAGTCTAGGAATAGATATGAATGAATGGGCTGTGTGGTGTGGTCAGGTGACATCATATGCAATGATGTGTTTGTATTTTGACATATTTTCCTCAGACCATTGAGAACATTACTCAATGGAGCAACGTCCAAACCTCAACAAGACCGTTTTCTAACAAAGTTCCATCATGACACCGGCCTGTGCCAACAGCAGGGCCTTGAAACACTTTCCATGTTCAGAGTCGTCTTCCTCATTTTTCATTTCCCTCCCTTCATGATGTCAGCGGCCAGTTGACCGTGTCAATTAGCAGTGACCAACACAGGCACAACATCCTTTAAGCTGCAGCGGGCCTGGCTGGAAGGATGCCCACTCTGAGCGGTTTCTGCTGACCTCACACACACACACACACTCACTCACTCACTCACACACACAGCCCTACCAACTGCAATGACATCATTGCTTCAGTTGCAGCGCAGGCGTCCAGCAACCCGCCAATTTGAAATACCTTAGCGTGCTACCAAACCAATTTGACCGTTGAGCTTTCTTCAGCAGTAACTGATGGTCACCCCATAATGAACACGGGAGCGTCACATCATGTGTTCATTAACTTAATGAACTGGGACGTGCAACTGTGAAAGATAGGCCTATCAGGAAAGAATCAATGGTTGCAGAAACCTTTATGACATCTGTCTTGCAGCCAAAAACTATCAACCTACTGGTGTAAATAGAGTGTGAAGCAGGGCTCCTCCTTTACTGTAAACATATTAGCTAATCATGTTAACTCCATTTCTTTATCTTTAAAGTCACTCACACCAAATAATGTTACTGTGCGCCACGGAGTCCTGCCAATAATTCCATATTTTTGCAACAAATGGGAATCTCCAAAGTCCAAACAAACCTCCCCAGAGTTGTCGTGTAACAGGCTTTATCAGTCAGTTCAGATAAGCCTCTGCAGTCCAAAACAGCCACGCCACCCCTTCCAACCTCCAACTCTTCACAGAAGGTCAGGCCAAGGAGATGAGGAAGGTGGAGGGGTCGTCAAGCTCAGCCTTATTAGCCGTGTTTGTTTGTCACACAATAATCCTGGAGTGTGAGGAAGGGGATAGGTGGGGGAAGGATTTAAAAACTGGGGCACCTTTCACCTTAATCAGCCTCATCAGCGCTAAGACACGGTGGGAGAAACCTGTGCTCCCTTATATCTTCAAACACAGCCTCATAAACAGGAACAAAGAAAACTAATTTAAGAATTCTCAGCCCTCAAATAGTCACATTATGATTCATGGCATCAAGAGATACAGATTACTCAGCTATCTCCAAGCCATGTACAAATAATGCATGATGTCAGCTTTACTGTACAACTATTTACAGTATCTGCGTGTATCCACCTACTGAATAATAAACCCCCTTTAACACACTAACTTACCCATGACCCATCACTCCCCCCACCATCCTTCATCATCCCCTCCTGTAAGCTGCACCCTCAATAAATGAGGGGTAATCCAAGATTTCATTACCATCTCCATTGTGTCCACACACGCAGCATCGTAGCCCATATGTGCCCACGTGCATTTTTAACTCATTAAGCCTCCTTTGTCTCATCTGGTGGTGTGTGTGTGTGTGTGTGCCTCAGTCTTAACTTCTTTTTGAGCCCTGGCAGGCCCAAACCGTGAGGCTTGATGCCAAAGATCAAGCAGATGGTGATTATTACTGAGGTTGACACTCATGTGTGTGCTCATTCATTGAGAGCTGGGCAGTGGCAGCTTCGTCCCCAAACAGAGTGATGTACTGTATTGCCTATCATTTGTCACCAGCACTACAGTACATTCAGTTTGACACAGTGAGCACTGATGAAATACCAAAATCAGAGTAACAGAAGTCAACTTGAATGCACCAAATTATCTCCAGAGACCTATATTACTGTACTGCTTTTGTAATATGTAGTATAACCCTACAAAATATTAAAAGTTACACTACAAACACTAGACGACTTTATATTCAAGTACAAGTACATTATGGCTCCAAAACATTGACATGCATTATTTTTTGGCCCACGTTGAGGCTACAATGCGGTGACTCTTCCAGCAAACAGTTACATATTTATACATTCAGCAGAGTCATGTTTCTGGCCACCTGGCAAATATTAACTCTTCATTTTGCTCCGTTTTGCTGGGGTGAAAGATGTGGCTCAGGCTATGAAACCAAAACAATGAGCTTAAAGACACTAAAACCAACTGGTAGAAGCCGAATGCAGAATCTGTAGGCGAGGAAACAAGATTCTGGCAGCAGAAGTGTTCTGGTTTCCATTTGTAGTCTGAACAGTTTTGACCAGTCACGTTTGAGCCGTCTTATCTGTTTGAGCCTAGTTATCTGTACTCGTATGCAAATATCTATTTATAGAGATTAGCAGAATGTCATGTTCATATATTACGTTATTTCAGACAGAAGAGGAAGTCTTGTCATCTTTCAATGACGTCCTCAAATGTCTTTATTTGTCCACAAGCCAGAAACAATCAGTTTGTTGTCATAGCCGATTTAAAAAAAGCTGAAAAAATTCACATTTAAGAAGCTCAGAAAATCTGATCTGATGTTTTTTCTTGATCTCATGTGACTCATCAATTAGCAGAATTATTGATGACAATAGTCGACAACTAATCAATAAGAAAATCGAAAATCGTTGCAGTGACTCCGAGTCTAATCTTAATGCGATTTGATCCAAGTCGGTTAATTGGTGCTCAGATCAATGAATGTGTGGGACGAGAAGTTAATTTTTCCTGAACAGCATGTGAGGATGAATAACAATGACACACCAGCTATCATTCACTCCCTCCAACTCTTCCCTTTTCCTTAAGTCATGAGTTATAGTTACATCACATTCTGTGTAATGGTGTGACATGTACAAAAAAGAAAAAAATCACCGTGGAATACATAATTCATTCACAAGTGGCCTGATCTCAGACCTCTCAATCACCACCCACTTCTCTTGTTAGTTTCTATAGAATGTATGAAGTGAAAGGAAGTCTGATTATCGGGCTAAATCACAGGGTCATGTCCATAAATGTTGTTGTTGAGGACCAAAATAAACAGCCTCCATTATCATCTCATCGCCGGCGTCTCAGGTTCAGTGTGAACGCTCGTTCCCAAGTGTAACCCTCTTTCCAGGAAGCACCTGCCGAGCCTTTACTTCATCCTTCTTCCTCCAACGGGAAGCCAGGACCGTCTGTCACATGTACAAGACTTCATAATAACGGACCCCCGTCTTCATTGTCCTGGCACAATAGGCACACCACTGTGGTGCTTTGATCCAAAAACAGCAGCATGAGAGCCATTTTTCACACCTCCACCTAACCAGCCAATCCTAATGATCTCATCACAAACACTGACTTAATCCCACCATCATCACAGACTGTCTGTGAGCTACTGATCCTACCCATTTATTCCCACCTGCCAATCAAAGGTTAGTGTGTGTGTGATAGCTGTCGTTTCTCCCTCAACACAAACACGCACAGACCTGTCAGTGTCAATTAGTGGCTCATTATGTAAGAGTGGGAGCTGCAGAGAGCAGGGGTGTAAATTGGTTTAATACTGCAAAATGGAAAACAATTTCATTAAAGAAATAAACAGACGCACAGCCTTTCAGTGAGAGTGACTGGCACTGGATCTAGACTGTAAACCAGCTGCGTTAAAAGACGTTTCAGGCAAAAAGATAAAAATAATAGCACACCTAAATACAGTTATACTTCAAGTGTTGCGTTATTCCTGAACTCCTAGCACCATGTCTAAACGCGTTTATATTTTAGAGGCTTAAAAACACACACTTCTTCAGCTGCGTGCAGAAATAACGGGATTTTCAGAGTTTGCTGGCTCTCCCAGCTTCCACGAGGCTCCCTCATGGATTTTGGGGAGAAACCCGCAGAAAACCTCTGCACGGGCCGGGGGAAAACTTCCAGATGAGCTTCCCCTCGTTAATCCCCCTCAGAGAAAAGTAAAGGTTTTAAACTCACCAGCAGCGCTGAAGGGTGTAGAGTGTTTAAGCAGAAGTTCCGGTCTGTTTGTGTTGTCTCAAAGCGTTTTTTCCTGTGGAAATCTTGAGCTGGTGCTCCAGTTATCGGGAGTTACTCATGTTCTCCTCAGCTCTGTGACTGCGTGTGTTTGTGGGCAGCGGTGTTCGAACCAGCCAATCAGAGCGCTCCGTGTGCTGTGGGCGGGGCCACGGGCTCACCTGAGTGTCATTTTACTGAATGGAGAAACAAGAGGGCAAAAAACAAGATATAGCTGTCTAAATGAAGCCATGAAAGCGTTCTAAACCTTTCAATAAGGTTACAAGTGTTTCTTTTTATATTTTATTTACATCTTTCACTTTGTTCTCGTGCAGTTTTACACTTCTGTGTTCCTCCTCCTGCTGACAGAATATTTTATGCAACACCACATTTCCAAATTCCCCCAAAAGTTTGTTTTTCTGCTATTAGACCTTCCAAACAGTAGTAGCATCACACTATTTCCCCCTTATTTCTTTAATTATAATGTTTTATGCATATTTCTGTATTTTGTTGGCTTCATCAAATGTGCAACTTCTGCTTGTGGCAAAAGGAAGTTATCACTCTAGTGCTTTTCTATATATACTGGGTCTGAGGTCAGAAGAAATGAAAACCAACTATTTGATAGAAAAACAACAAAAAAACATATTTATTTATTAAATGTCAGCCCATTTTCACAGGATTATTGTTTTTGGCATCAACACAGCTCAATGGTTGCAGCTACCACAGACAAGCTGAGAAGAAAACGGAAACTCAGAAAAGGCTGAGAATGAAACCAAATGCTGACCTATAATGAAATTAAAGAAGAGAGAAAAACAAGTTTTATGAACACAGAAAACAATGAACACAGATATATAGCTGTGTAATAAAGCGCTGTCATAAGCACTCTATGTTGCTAAGGGACCCCTGACATTACTGATTGACACCCTGCCTGACAGAAATGAAATGAAGGTGACCTCCACATCGTCTCCATACAAACATCACTGAGCCAACACTGGCCTGCTTCATGTTTAACAAAGAGGATGATGAGTCCCTTTACGTCCAGCTATCTCTTCGGGGGCTATTCCGTGCTGGCCTGACCCGGGAGGGGGGAAGGAGGACAGGTTTGTTTAGTAGAGTTTCAACCGCACCCTTGCCATTGTGGAGTGAAACCATGGCAGCCTCCGCTTCACCCTTTTTTTGTTATAAATACTTTAGGAAACAGCCAGTCTTCCAGCTGCCAAGCCTGCCTCCCTGCCAGCTGACCCTTTTAAGCTCCCTGAAACTGGATATTGTTCTGCTGTGCACTAATAACAAAACACAACTATACTGCAGATAGAGCAGATAGAGATAGATGTAAACTCACATTTACTGTGTTGTTGTGTAGGTTAAACATTTCAGTTCAGTGAACTGCAGGTTTTCTTCTACAAACACAGTTCAACCTCTACAACCTCACTGACCCGATAAGCTGCTAATCAGTAAAAGTATATCAGATAAATGGTCAGTCAACTTTGGGACAAAATGAAACTTGCTGTATCTTTGTTCACCTATAAACTGCAGAGGTGCAAATAACCTTAAGGATTAACACAGAGATTCACAATTCACCAAATTTAGTGAGTGATGTTTGACTAAATTTGCAACTGTGTGTTTCTCGCACAGTTTAAACCTTGAAGACATTCATTTCCTGACTGTTTATTTTGTGTTTCATGGGTATCCTCATTGCCATTTGTCACGGATGTACCAACATCTGATACTTATTGTGAGCGGACTGTTATGTCTCAGGTTCATGCTGTGTTAATGTTATATCTGAGTTATTGTTATCAAGTTTCTGAGCTACCAATTCTGTTATCTGACTTTTCCCAAAGCTTTGGAGGATCCAACTTTAAGCAGTTAATTATACAGCAGGGCTTGAAAACCGGACAAATATGAGCTACTCGTCGCCCCCCATTCAAAGTAATTCAACCCAAATGTTATGAATATACAGCAATAAAGTACTCATAGACTCCAATGACTAATTGTGTAATCATACAACCATCTTGAGTAATCAGATGACATAAATGCTTGCAGGTTGCTAACATTTATCTTCCATCCATCCCATACGACATGAACGCAGCATCATAAGTCTGAAACTGAAGCAGCTAAATGGAATTCTGCCACCATTATTTTATTTATTTACAACTGTGCTGTCCTGCTGTCACGTGTCAAAATGTCCCCTGTGAAAGGGTCCTGTAATGAACTTGTCACTAGCTCTAAATTGTTACTGTGCAAATTCTAATTGAGCACAGCCAATCCTCCATGTCCATAGCCAAGTTAAGATGGCCACAGTCTTCCAAGAGATCACCCATCAATCAAGCTGTAAAGCTGTCTGTTCTGTTATATGGCATTAGTCTTTATGTTTCTGGTGAAGCTCTTTTCTTAGTGTGCTCAGCTAGGATGGTTATTGCAACAGAAGGAAGAGCTACCAGACACTGAGTTTGTCATCAGTCCCAAATTCAGTGGGTCTTTAATCTCAACATGCTCAATCTTTGTTAAGAGCAGATATCTGCACAGTTCATAGAATAAATAGCACAGGTAAATAATAGTATTCATGACGGTCTGTTTGAGTGTGCCAGTGCCAGCTTCCTGTAATTGTGCACTTGAATAAAGTAGATCCATGGTCAAAGTCATTAGTTATACCGGTGTGTTCCCTGGATGGATGAAGTGGGACTTCATGCACATTGTGAACATTTGGATGCTGCTGAGTCAAAAATCTGCAAACGATTTCACAGCAGTCACATCATCAAGACTAAACAGGAGAAACCAAAGGAGCCTTCATGACAGATGAGTCAAAGTATGGCCCACTGCCCTACTTCCATGAGGTATATTGAAAAGGTGCTGTTTGACACTCACCACCAATAATGTTAGAGGAGAGTAGTGTGGTGTATTCTATACAGTATACTATATAATTACAACTGGCAGAAGGTGTGAGAACATGAATATGAATGAATACTACATTAACTTGAGTGCTAAGAGTGGGTGCAATGCGGTATACGAAGGAAGCTTCTCACAGCTCAGTGAGACAGTTCAGAAAATTCTCAGTTAATTCACACCCTGTATGTTTGTGTATGTATAATCTGTGGGTAATTCCATTGGCCATGCTGTGTTTTCACACTGAGTGTCTTGAATAGCAAAAGTGTTCAGGCTATGTGAGGATACAGTGTAACAGGTCAGGGTGGTAAAACATCTGGTGGCTGAAAAGTCAATAATTACATGAAAAATAAAGACAATTAATTAAATGATACTGAATATTTTGTGGAGAGAGGAAGAGTGACATCGTATTTCATGAGTTCACTGAACTGGCTCTCAACCATTACACAACTGCCACCTAGTGATGAAAATGGACACACACACACACATGCGCAGCTCTCTCACTGCAGACAGTTTGACATGTCACAGCAGAAATGGCACCTGAAGAATCACAACTGATTAACTTACAGCGATACTTGTTTATTTATTTTACAGCTTTATTGCTCCTGGTTCAATTATTAATTCATCTACTGAATGACAGTCAGAAGTGCAGTGTTAGGGATTGTATAATCAGATTTAGTGAACCTGAAACACTTGTGTAAAGGCGCTGCTGAGATGCTGCTGAGCAAGGCACTTGCCCCCCCCCTAAAAGACAGCATCCGTGTTCTTTTTTGTTTGTTACTTTGAAATTGACACTTAATATTAAAACACATATCGGGGCAGTGGAATTGTATTATTCATGCAGATGCTGGTTGTTCCCTGCCTCTCTCCTTCTCTGTGGCTTCCAGTATGCAAAGAAATCGCTACAGTCACATAAAGGTCACCATCACCACGACGTGAGCCAGGACGGACTTCCAGCCTCCGATGGGAATATTATGGCTCCCAGGCATACGGATTTGCTGCCACTTAAGTTCATGACATTAATTTAGCATTTAAATTAAGTCTATAATATTGTCTTGCAAACAAAGCTTAAAGACGGGTTTTTAAGACATATAACAATGACTAATACTTAGTGTCTGATATGTTTTTTTTACAAAAGTTCAATTACCTTGTTAAAACAGTGCAGTGATTTCTTTCCTTTATTGAATATGCAAACATTATGAATAAGAGAAGTTAAACTATTTGACACATCATGTCTCATACTGTCAATTTTAAGTCAATTCTCAGAAATGTGCACAGGAGGATGCAACTTTCTACACCTCATTTTTCAGGTTGCATATTGGGCTATGATTAGCTTTGGTGATGTCATCCATCCTGTAAGTAGGCATTTCCTTTCTTTACATTCCCCTTCTGCAGATACAGTACTCCACTCCACACATCGATGCTCAAACATCCAATTGAAGCACACACATTTTTTATGAAGACAATGGATCAGAGACCAATGAAAAGGCACAATTGACATTTTTCATACACATATACATTACATCTATTGTATTGTTTCTCCTTATGTAACAATGTAACATAAAAAATATTAAAACATTGATATTGACATTTTTAATGTTGTCGGATGTGCAGTTGAAATACGACGGGACCAGACTAATCAAGACTGACTAAGACTGGATCATGTCCTGATTTAGTCCAGTGACTCTCCTCTTAAAGTTATTTGTTGAGTTAATACATTACTGTTTAGGTTTAGCAACAAAAAGAGGATGGTCTTTCACTGAATAGAAATAATACAATGAATAAACTGTGTTTTCTGTGTGTTCTAATGTGTTATTTTACAATGGAGTTCAGAAACAATCTAAAGATTAAACTCTTGTAATTGTGATAAATTATACAATAATAATTGTATACTGCTTATTCAGCAGGCCGGCTACAATAACAAAGTACAGATCCGTTATGAGTCAGAGTATGTACAGTGCCACTGACACATGTATGGATTTAATTCATTGTTGACTGTTTTGTGCATACTTTGCTCATTCTGATCTTTGAGTAATGCTTATGATAAGGCAACACAAACAAACCACTGGTTAATGGTCCATACTTATTTATATAAAAAATAACTTTACATTGATGTGCAGCGAAATGTGAACATATGAAAGCCACAACAATCTTAGGGACAAGTAATATTATACTGACGTAAAAATACTCAGAAAGTTTAAATATTCAAGCAACTTTTTCAATTACAGCACCAGATGTACTGCACTGCATAACTTCCGGCTGTATTAGGATCACTCACTGCCACCCACAGCGCCCTCCCCTAATCTCCCAGCATGCATCTTGCTCCAACTGTGACTGTATCCAGTTTAAAATCTCTCAACTGATCCCTCCAAGTACAATATGTTCCTAACGCAACGAGGTGAATCCATCCCATCATTCAGACGTGATCCCTGGCTGCCAGAAGATGGAGCCACTTCCCACCAAATGAGTCCACGTTACTTCAGAGAGAGACAAACCTCAGGCGTGGAAGCTGCAGGGAGCAGGGAGGTGTAAGGACGTTACAAGCAGTTAGCGTCCCACTGGGGTCTTTTGTCTGGGTGCTTGGAGGCAGCTTGAGTTTACTGGCCCCATTTGCGCCATATGCCATGAGAGGCCTGGCTGTCACATCAGATGAGGACCTCTGTGTGATGGCATAACTGACCGTGCAGTGTTCAAGTGCACATTCACAGTCACTGCACATCATTCATCACTTTTTTGATTAGGTGCACTTTAAATGGGTGGCTGCAAAGACGACAAGGATAGAGCTGGAGTTCATTCTGCTCTTTGTTTACAGATTTGGAGCTTGTATTTCTCTTTTAGTGTGTAGATGTGATCACGATATGATTCAATAACTGTCAAATTCATTTAACATATCTCATCTTCGACAGTACGCATTAATGAATGCCTCTGAAAACATCTCTTTTGTACCAATTATAATAATCTGCCGGGTGATATATTTGTGCATTTACACAGTTTGGCTCTGTATGAAGTCAGATTGCCCTGAAGGTTTTAGTCAAAAGCATGAAATCTCATACTGGTACAGTTATCTTCATTGTGTTCTATCAAGTGTTTCAAGTGTTTTGCTGCAGACAACATCACCCCTATCACAATGACATCACAAAGCCAATCCAACCAGGAAATCCTTACATTATGTCAGAGTGTAAGAGTTCAAAGTTACCGGCTGGAATAAGTAAATGTAAGTAAGGTTTGTTATGTAATTTAGGACACCAAGAGGAAAATGATGTGATGCAGTTGTTCTGACTTCAAATCTTGTGCTGATTTTAACATTTCCATGCTATATGTCAACAGATTCAACATTTCAAATGGAAGTCACTTTTTATGCAAAACTGAAAAGCAGCACTGAAATGATTTAATAATCCCCAAATGCACCTTAGGGAAATCCCTCATGCACCAGAGTAGTAAGCCATTTTCTGGCGAAGTCTTCATGATACAGCAGTGTTTTCATTTATCCTTTTCAAAAAAAAAAAAGAAAAAAAAAGAAGTGCAACTATTGTCGCTTAGAGTAGATGTATCATACCACATCTGTCAGAAATGAATTAATACAACACAGTGCTAAATACGAAGCTATGGCTGCCATTAAATGATGACGGGCGAAGTAAATAAACAAACGATTCTATGCTCGACTTTCTGTTTGACAATATTCTGATATGATAATAATAATTATTATTATGTCGACGGGTAATAATGATAATAATTATTATTATACCAGTACAAACATGGATTTCACCTTTAGCGCATCATTACCCCACAAATAATCTGTGCATGCAGTATCTACACAGGGTCGGCATGGAAAGACCAACCATACAAACTAATGAATCCGTTTTACTGGACCACTAATAAATGAAAACCTACAAAAATAATGTTAAATAGAAATGCAAGGCTAAGGTACGCATGTGCGGTGGCTAACTAGCCTGTTAGCTCCAACACTAGCGTACTTTAAACAATTATCGCAGTAACCTAAGTTAGTTTGTCAGGGCTCTTGTGGTTCAAACTGCTCAGCTTTAGTGTTACACATTGCTAAATGATGACAGCTACAACATTATGTTCGTTCTGTGAGTGTCTAGGTGAGCTGCTGGAATCCGGAGGTAACCTAGTTAGCAATATTAGCTGTGTAATAAGGGAGTGGAATCTGACACGCTAATGTAAGACGTTGGTACAGCTAGCGTCCATAACACAGAACATGTATTTCTTCGACACATAATGGCTGATACTGACAAATAACGGCGCCAAGCAGTAGATAAACTCTCTGTAAGCGTGATATGTCGACGGGTAATTGGATTAACATGAACTGCTCGGAACAGCTTCGTGGTACATTTTTGCTAAGTAAGCTAACGTTCGCTAAGCTAGTAGGCTAGCGCACGACCGGCTCGTTAGCTTCGAATTCGGTTGACGAGCGGAGAGTCCAAACAGGCGTGGGGTGAACTCGGGTGTGCCGCAGTTTGTTTGCAAAGAAGAGCAGTCTTTTTTGAAAAGCACACGCGAGGACACGCACTTTTCCGCTGTCTAGTGTCAATTCCTCAAAATGGGGTCTGCTATGTCTCCGCCATTTTGTGACAGGTTTTTCATTGAGCAAAGGGGTACGTGTAATGGTTGAATGTAACCCCATCAAGAAGATATCCGCTTGGCAGTTACAGGGAGAAGGGATCAGGAGTAATTTTCAACCAACCCAGTGAGATAAAAGTCGTTTTGAAGTGGTCAGCAAGGGGTAGGAGCAGCTTACCACAAGGTTCACAAGTTTTAAGCAACAAATAGCACCATAAAAAAAAAATCAGATATTGTAGTGACAAAATGTGAACCACTGAAAACTTTTATTGAACTATGAGCAGATTTAACAGATGATCATCGCAGTGTGTGATGAAATGATGCATCATAATATATCATTTATACGGTCTGAAACTCTCATGAAATTGCAATATGAGCAAAAAATAAATAAAATAAACGCTAAAATTAAACTGAACATCAATCAAATTTACGTCATGTTGTCAATTAAGAGTTCCCAGCCCTGTTGCGCTGTATAACTCAAATATCAGGAGGCACAAAGATGTCAAAATAATGCAAGTAATTTCACAATATATGTCCCAAATCACTAATACAGCAACATTTATGTGCAGAAATGTATAATTAGTGTAGTGGTTATGAAAAAGCACATGGCTACCAGTAAATAATAATTACTTTTGTAGTTATAGAGAAATGATCTGTTTTTTTCTTAACAATTAGAAAGAAATGTGTCTTATGGAAATAAAAAAATGCCCTCTTTATACCTCTTTCAGTTGTAGAATAGTTTTAATAAATGTCAATAGACTTTCTGCACTGTTAGTTCTGCATTGCATTTGATAAGTTTTAAAGCTGTGGCGTTTGTATGAATATGTAATTCTTATAGGGAGATGAAAGTTTTCTTTCTTTCCTCATGGAAATACCCCTAACTTCCTTTAACTAATATGAGTGGGGTAAGATTGTGTTTCGTTCATTATGCAGCCAGTTATAAATGAACAAAAGCTGTATGTCAGTCTTGAAAAATAGTATTTCATCGATAAAGTGAGGGGTTGCCCTCCATTACACGCCTGGTTGGGATAACAAGGGAGCTATGTTAATTAGTGTTATCCCCTCCCCCCACGGGACATTTCCAAGTAGCTCCTGACCCGTTTTCCAAACAGAGACGAGTTGTCAGACGGTCCCTAAAAAAGAAAACAGTCTATTGTTCCAGCACCCGCTCCTGCTCTGGACGGTGCAGTGCCGCCTTTGGCCGCAGAGGGCGCTGCACGCATGGCAGGCCGGGCTCCGCGGCCTTCACATCTTTTTGTCTGAGAACTGGATCCCTCTGCCGCTCTACAGTGTGTGCGATAGCCTCGGAGCTGCGTCCGTAACACACTGTCAAACCACTCCAAACGAATACAACCGCGACCAAAAGCATTTATTCTCCACATTCTGCCATGGCGTTTCTAATCTGCCGGTGAATCGGTCGTATTTCTGACTGTTCGTTGGAACTTAGTCCGGGGTTGAATCGGGCTTGCTTTCTGTGTGCATCAGTCTTTATTAGCGAGCTGCCGCTCTTCTTGCTATCAGCTATTTCTTTAACTTTTTAAACACTCAGCTTCGCGAATGACTGAGCGCCGGCGGAGTATGGGATCCTTGGTGTCTTAAGAAGCGACTGAAGTGGGGTTTAACCGTTTTTGCATGCAAAAACAATGGCAAATTCGACGGGGAAAAATCTACTAGATCAGCGAAGGAAAGGACAGGCTTTCCTGGACGAGCTGCGGCAATTTCACCAAAGCAGAGGGTGAGATTGGGGCGTCTTTATTCCCAAGAAATGTAACTTTAAATCTTCATTGCATGCGACTGCGAGTTAACTTAAACTGTTATTTAAACATATGTGCCTTTTATTTCTTGTGTTATCCCCTCAGATCGCCGTTCAAGAAGATTCCTTTCGTGGGTGGGAAAGAGCTGGATCTGAATGCTCTCTATATCAGAGTCGTCTCTTTAGGTGGATTTGCTAAGGTGAGTGGGAACTAAAAGTGGATTTTTCTCCACACTCTGACGTCTGTGGACTCCTCGGTGGACCACTCTACAACTCCGTGTGGGTAACCCGGGACAAGTGTAACCCTCCAGAAAAACGTTAGTGGGGTCGGTGTTGGCCTTGTGCTAGTTTGCCATGTATCTCTATGCAATGTGGTGGCTTGTGTTGTTGTGTGGTTTGAATTGAGAGTCCAACCGCTCGGAGTCAGAGTGCAGTTGGAGCGACTCAAAATTAGCGGGCACGTTTAACATCGATTATCGGCACGGAGCCCGGCCTCGGGAAACGCCGCTTAGGACATAGCGTTTCGCCCGGGCTTTTACCGGTAGTTTCCACGCAGGGGGAAGCTTGAATTTTCTTTCTCGCCATAGCCATCTTTCTTCGGCTTCATGGCTGAACACAAAATGTAGGCCTCACAGGCCCATGTAGTGAACACAGTAAACGGGAGCAAAAGCGACTCCAAAAGCAAACGGGTCGCCGCAAGCCGGAGCATTTGTGGTGCGATGCGGGCGGTTTGCTGGAGTTTAGCCGCGTTCGGTTTAAACGCCTCAACGGAAAAGTCAAGTTAGCTTGTTAGCCGTGGTGCTAACTAGCCTCAACAGTAACGATAGTATCCTAAAGGGAGCCAGGCAGTTGTACTTAACACTTACTGATATGTCAAATGTAAATATGCTCGGTTAGCACATAGCAGCAGTCAATTTGGCGACATTTAGCCAAATGCCCAGCTAGGTAATTTAACCATTTCGAGTATTTTTAGATATTTTCAGCAGTTTGATAAAGTTATTGATTAGTGATAGTGACATTGCCTCATTGGGGGAACCTGTAGCAGACCAGATGGTTGCGGTCTAACCGCTCTTTTTTTCTAGCTGCTGTCGCCAGTGTTTATCTCCTAACGAACTCCTTTCCATCCTCTTTTTTTTACAGGTCTCTGACAAAAACCAGTGGATTGAACTCGGAGAAGAGTTTAACTTTCCGAGGAGTTGTTCCAACGCTGCATTTGCTTTAAAACAGTACTACCTTCGGTAAGTAGCACGGGCCATGCAGCTCTGTTGCTCTCAGGTAGCATGTGGGAAGTGTTTACAAATGTTAAGATGCAGTCAGCAGGATTTAGCCTCTCCGCGCTTCTCTGCTAGGAAGCAGCACTGCTACAATATTATGACAGGCAAAGCGACGGCTGTGTTGTGTTGTCAGGCCACGGTAGATATGAACTCACTTGACTCTGACACATAAGAAAATAACTGATCTGTCTTTGAAAAAAAAGTGTCTATTTTTAGGGAGCACACTTTTTGTCCCTAAGCGACACTAATGCTGGTTCTTCCTCTGTCTGAAAGTGCGGTAGCCAAAGGGCTTTTGCTTTTTTGATACAGCTCTCCTAATGACTGAGCAGCTCTGGGTGCTGTAACATGTGTAGCATTCAGCCATGGCACAGTCAGCTGCCAGTGATGGGACTCTGGTGTAAATGCAGCTCTCCCTAACAGCTGGCATTTGTGGTTTTTGGTGTTACTGCTTTCTCTGTGCTTTTTTTCCTCTCCTCCTCCCGCCCCTCCACCTCCATGTAACGATTGTTCCCATCACTAGCACCTGCCTGTAGGGGATTACACCTCTGTAGCAGCAAAACACTTGTATCCTCTCATGTATTTATATATATTTTTTGTTACAGACAACTGCAGGTCACTTCTTTGATATCATGAGCTGCGGCTAATTATCTGTGCCTTTTTATTTTGTTGTCGTTTGCTGAAGTCCGTGCGAGCTGTTGCGAGTTCGGATGTGTAGCAGTCCATTTGAGCACCAACTGTGCACAGCTGATGAGACTCGTAGTTCCTAAAAGTTCACAGATAACCACCGTTTATCAGCAGCAGAGATACACATGCAGGCTCGCAGCGCTGCATAAGTTAGAGGCCTTTCCGATTACCATAATGGCCACAAACTGCTAAGAACCAGCTTCACATTAAGTCTAAATGATAAATATGTAATAAAGCTTTTTTTTCTTAAGCATGAGATCATGTAATTTGGTGTAATGGTCTGCTTGGAAGCTCGGCACGGCTGACAAGACGGTTATTCAGGTTTTTTTCTTGGAGTGGAGGTAGCTATAGTGCAATGGTGTTGAGTTTCTGTGATCTGATTTATGTGGGAACTTTATTCTCAATGGCTCGGCGAAGCATTAACATTAAGAATCTGCTTTTGTCTAACAGGCTTAGATTTGAGTCAACTGATGGTCTGATTTGTTGAGTCTGTATAATACTTTTGAGGAGGACACAGTTAAGGCCGCTAATGTATCTATCATCTTATATCAGAGAGCAGTTTATAAATACCAGTAGGCTGCTACATTGTTCTGCAGATGACAGGATAAAGTAGAAAATTATATGGAGCCATTAGCATCATTCCTTTTTAAAAAGTTGAATGACTTCTTCACCCTGAATGTTTCACCTGTTACCCAGAACAGCCACATCACTGCCATTATTGGCTCTAAAATATATTTCTGGAAGCGGGGTGAGCAGCTGGATCGACCCGACATGCTGACTATCACACTCATATCGCGACAGCCGTTGGTCGCTACTTTGTAAAGTTTATCTAAGTCAGCTCAGTGTGGTGGATGTGAGAGGCGACAGGCAGCTAGACGTGTCTTGCCTCCGCCGTGGCTGATAATAGAGGGACTATCCTCCCCTCACTTGTGCTGCTTTTTGCTGACAGCACAATAAAGAAATTGCATTTCTTTCCCCTCACTCAGTTTTTCTATGCAAAAGTGAGCTTATAGTGTAATCACTGTGGGAGGGAAACTTCCATTCTGCCCTCGCACAGAGAGGTCATGGGTCATAGCCAGTTACACAGACGATGTGTGCTTGCTGGAGCTGGTTAAGATTCGGCGTGTCGCTCAAGGACACTTAAGCTGAGAGGATGTTTGCTAATATCAGGTGTTAATTGTGATTATCCAGTTGAATGACCATCTGTAACTACTAGCTGCATGGGCATTTTTTAAAGCTGGCTGTGCATTTTTTTTTTCAAAGACTGCAACTGACATCATTTGTAGACGTTTTGTAGGTGATTAAATATCCCGAAAGCAGCGTCATTTAACATGTAATGAAATATTAGATTTGCTCCGTGTTTGTAGCTTTTAACAAGCTCAACTTGTGAGTGCAATCCTCCAGTGGGAATTCAAATGAGCTGGCAGGAAGGACCCAAGGATACCCTGTCACTGCAGGGGATCAAACTTGCAACTCTTATGATCCTGGACAGTCTGTCTGTTGACCAAGTTTCCCTGTCTGAATGAATGTGCCGATCATGATGTGGCCCTCTCTCTCTCTCCGGTCAGCACTTCCCACTCAGAGCAGAAGAGTAATAAGCAGAGCTGAAGTTCGGTGCCAGCTCCTGCTGCCGTCTATTTGATATCTGAATGTCACTCGGTAATAAGTGAGCGACGCTTGCCAGAAACATTTTTCCAGCTCGTTTTCAACTTGTTGAAGCGCCGTTTTGACATCAAGTCTTACTAATGGTGCTGATTTTCATTTCAACTTTAGGGAGGAGGAAGGATTCACAATCAAAGCGTTCAAAGCGGCGGCATCAAATCGCACTGACGCGCTAAGGACACGGTTGAAACGCGGCTCTGTTTTTGGCTCTCTTCATTAGCGAGATCTAAGTAAAATGTCTAACTTTGAATGAGAGGTGTTCAGGTCCGAGAGGGGAAGAATTATTGATCAGTGAGACCTGCAGTAAGTATTGTCAAAACAAACAGAACTGCTGATAGGAAGGGAAAGTGTTAATTAAAACAACACAACACCAAATGTCTGGAGCAGAGCTTCCACAGGCCCTTTTTGAAAATAAAATATAGCACCAGCATTCTCATCTCCATAATTTGTTGACATCAATTTATGTTCTACATCTGTGTGCTCTGTTTCAGTGGATTGGGTTAGAGTTTCTAACAGCTGCCTCCAGTTTTCCTCCAGTTTTCCTGTGGCTCCACTGATTTGGACAATTCTCAGTTAATATTTCACATCTCCTCAGTCCTCCCTCTTCCATTAATACTGTCTTATGATTATGGAAGCAGTTTGCACTGAGCTCTGAACCCTTGTGGGGCAACACAGTTCTGATTTCTGTCAGTAAAACACTGTGTAGTTGGTCTGGGCGCACACAGTAATTTGAGAGCAAATGAAAGGTGTTTTGAAATAAGGCCTCCGGTGTTGCTACAGTCTTTGACTTCTTTTCCAAAACTGCAGCACACTGAACACAGAAGCCAAGTCAGGTGACAGATACCCTCGTTCAACCTTTGTTTGCCCTCTCCCTTGCATCCCCAGCGGGAGGAAATCAAGCCCAGGAGGCACGGATATCTAGGAACCGCTCGCTTGATTCTCTGTGTTAGTTTAACTCTATTGTATCTGTTGTCTTGATGAGGTTTGAAGCCTTGTTTAGGAATTTAAATGGAAATGTTGCTCTTGTGAGGGATTCATCCACAGGGGAATCAAAGCTTAATTTGCTGAGCACACATAGCAGCGATGTGTTGAAGGTGTTTGGATTCATCAGGCTGAGTTGCAACAGTAGGGACATTTGAAGATCATACTTCCCCTTTTGACCCCTGCTGCATTATGAGCAAGTTAGGATTTTAGCTCTGCTGCCAAGGACACTGTTTGCTGTCCACACTGATTATAGAAAAAGAAACCAGCTCTTTGACTATACCTGTTTCTGCTGAATCAACCACTGCCAAGTAATCTGTCTTTCTCAGAGCTGAAAACGCTGCTTCCTGTACAGCAAAATTATACCACTCTTTCACCTGTCATAACTGTTTGTAGCGTAGAGAAGCGGGTGTGATCACTTGCGTGCATGTACTCATTTCAGTCCATATTTGAATGTTTCACTTTTTTACATTAATCCTCCGCCAGCTGCAGACTTGCAGCACATGTGTTTCTCAGCCGCGACTCGCCGGTGACCCCGAAATTCTCATGACCCCGGCAATTAGACGGTGGTTTTAAGTCATCACATGAAGCTGGGCGTGACGTACTTCTCCCGCCGTTTTCTTAAAGATCTCCCATGGACCTGCCTTATCAAACAACGCCATGTGGACACGGAAGCTCACCACTTGTTGAACACACAGGGAACCTGCCAGACACATGCTCAATAACCAAGGCACTGAAAACCATTTGGAGGCCACCTCTGAAAATGTGTCTACTCTAATGTGCTAAAGTAGTGCTAGAGGTGAATGGTCCCTGGTTTGTGTTCTTAAATCTTCACATCACATTCCTCGGGTAGTTCTCGTCTGATTTATTCATTTAATTACGTTAGAAATGTGATGTTTTCTCCTGAAAATGAAAAATGGGAAACAAAACATTACACTTGCACTGCAGCCTTCCACCACAGACACATCTCACTACCTTTTCCTTCTTGGCGGTTGTTAATTTTCACACCTGGCCATGAGATTATTCCGCGTACCATCATGCTGGCTGGTCCCTCTCTGCTGCCAGTGTATGTGGATAGACTCTCTCACTCATCTGGAAACATCTGGCTGAAGTGGCCTTTGATCTGGCTTGCATTAGCCCGCGTTTGTATTCCCCCGCCTCATTCAGCCTGCTGCTCAGACTTTAGAGATGCTCAGATGAAGACGGGTTATACATAGAAGAGGCTGTGTGGGCTTGTGTTTGTCTGTTTCTGTCTGTCTTTTTTTTAATGCAGCATTTTAAGAGATTTTTAACAAAATAAGAGCAGCAGAGCCAACTTACTATCACAGATAACATCTGAAGGCTCTTAAGACTTCGTGTTTTTGGCCTGTCTGTAATTCGACCTGCCCTCCAGCAGTGTTGGCCACCAGTAATAGCCTAATCTGCTTCTCAAGTCCCTGTCACACATGCACTGCAACCCTGAACTTATTTGGATATTACCTTTCAGTCGAACCGGACATTAAATTAAATGTTACGCTGCCAGCTCGCTACCACAAAGTCTGTGTAATATCCGATTGAGCCCATGTGTGGATAGAGCAGGTCGTTCAGAGCCAGTGAAGAGTTGTGTTGATGTTTTCATCATGCAGCGATGCAAAACCAAAGGACATAAACATAAGAGGTCGAAGGGTCATTTAACACGAACACGCCAACTATGTTGGCTCCCCTCATCCTCCATTTTCACTGCGTAAAATTTGTTTGTTTTTTTTGTTTGTTTTTTTTACAGTTGATTTTGGCTGTTCTATGAGACACGTTCGTATTTTATCAGCACATCTCTGGTGCTAATTTTTGTTCTCTGATACTCTTTGCATCACATCCTGCCACCTGCACGCTTTTACCAGGTGCCTAAACCAATCGCTATTTTCAGTCGATTGGAACTAATCTGACACGGACCATCTCGTGTTGAATGTAAGAAAGGGCTAACTCTGTACAATGTCTGCACCTGATTCATCTGCTGCAGCCTCTTTGTACTTGACGATGGACCTAGAATCTGTTGCTACCGCTCGATTAGATAAATAAGATATGGTCAAATGTTCGGGTCTTATGGAGGCTGCAGCTCGACAGGAGAAGCAGGTTTGCTTGCTGACTTTCTGAAGTACATTTTACACATAACTGGACCCAAATCATCCAGGAGTATGTCTGTACCATCTTAGTCTAAGAACAAACTCATGTGTATTTGATATTTTGTGCATAGTATACACTCTTTGTTTCAACACTTATAAGCCTGCATAGTTGATGCAATGAAGAATGTGTGATGTCCATAAAATGAAATCTGAACTTGTTATGAACCTTTTGCCTCCCCCTTCTGGCAGAACGTCACATCTGTGGCATCACCGGTCGAAACGAGAAAGCAGATCAGTGTAGACTTTTAGATGTGACTGTCAATTCCCCATGAGATACCCAGAGTTGGAGTTATGTCACCCCTGCAAACTGTAGAGGGTGGTGTTCACCATCATGACACAGTCTGATGAATTTAAGGGCTATTATCTATGTTAACTGTGAACTAACTCACTCTTATCAGATTTTTAACATCATGCAAACAAACTGAATTAATGTGCTGCATCTGCCAGCCTTAACCCAACATACTCATCAAGCCTCACAGCTGAGGCTGCAGAGGTCTCTGTAATTACACGATATAAAGCGGTCAGTCCAAGGTAGAATCTACTCGAGTGATCGTCAAGTAGATTTCCAAGGAGAAGGCGTGCCTTCACACTGAAAACCAATCCAACCATGCAGAGTCCAGCTCAGTCAAAGGGAAGCATCTTTTCTGGAGCGTCTCCTGTCGCAAGAATAGTCTGGAGCCAGGAAATAATGCTAACCCCCACCATCAAGATTGACCGGGCTGATAACTGAAATGGAAATGCTTTCACATAGAAAAAGGTTGAGTCGTATTAATGTAGCTTATTTCTTTGTGCTGACCTTTCTGTGTGCATGCATGCATTGACCACACAGACCTTCTCCTCTGCCACTCGCGTGAGTCACATGAATACCAGCAGAGCAGTGATCGCTATTGCAGTCAAGTAGCTGAGGTTATTTAGTTTCCGTGGTCCAGAGTCGCTCCGGGATCAACGCTCCCATGTGTTCGATTCGGATGCCGTCGACTTATTCTGCCCTCTGTTGCAAGTGGAAGTTTGCTTTCAGGCAACGAGTGGTGTGTTCTGTACGCGAGCCGCTCTCTTACAGTGTTCTGTCATTTGTCTGTGCCATCAGTAAACGCTCCTGTGATTCTTGACAAAAGCAAACCACCCTCGGCCTGCGTCGGACAGCCGGCTCCATTAAATCCCACCAAACATTTCTGCACAAAAAAATTTGGCAGTGGATGTGTGTTTTTTTTGTTTTGTTTTTTTTTTTTTTTTTTTTTTGTCTGCATCCACGTCCAGCAGAGGGCAATCATCTCCCGCACACACACAGGCACACACACAGTGAGGGCATTTGGGCAGCCAGGCAGCTGAGAGTAATTGAAGCCAGGAGTATCTGCTCCGGTGTGACCCACATGACCGTAAATAACACAATACTAACGCCCGCTGCTCCGTCTATTCATCACTTCTCACAGCCCTGTAGGTTTTCCTACCCTTTGCACTTGTTTGATTTTTGGAGGGAAAGCGCACGCTTGCATTAGCGGCGATAATACGCACATTTCCCTAAACGGCTGTGCTCCGGTGGTGGTCGCGTGCGACTAAGCGCATATGAAAATAAAAGGGGAAGTGCGTTTTTGAGCAGCTGCAGTCAATCCCATGCCCCCGCCCGTCTATACCCACAGCCTTTTTTTTTTTTTTCTTCTTGCTTTTGCCCAGACAGCGGTTGATGACGTTGCAGTCGGGACTCGGGCCTATCTCGTGCGCTCTCCCTCTCTTTCTCTCTCCCCCCGCTCTCTCTCGCTCTCTACAAATGAAGGCTGAGTGTATTTATAGTCCAGCGTGTCACCCGGCAGCCAGCGGACGGGGGATTACCTTGGCCACGATGAACAAGCGGGGCCTCATTCAGAAACAGGCGCTCGCTCGCTCAGTGACTCATTGCCACACAGGCAGGGGTTCACCACACTATCACTGCTGAGGTATTTTGCTGTGCGGGTGTGTGTGTGAGTGTGTGTTTTTGTTTGTCAGATTTCTCTGCATTATTATGGGGTGTTTATCAAACCAAAGAAAAAAGCCTGACTCCGTAGTTGCATGCTCATGGAATTTCTTTTCTTTTTTTTTTCCCAAGTCAAGTGCAAAGAATGTGAGAGTGATTACGGCTGGAGATGAATTATTTGCTCCGTGTTGGCTCACAGCTGTTGGTGTTGGAGCAATTTGTTTCCACAAGAAGTGTTTATATTTGTATGAAAAGTAGTTTGAACTATTAACTTAACCTCTTGTGCGTTGCTGAGAGGTTCAGTCCAAACGAGTTCTTCAAACTGACACTCATTTTATTCACTTCATTTCCCTTACAGCTGTAATATCCAGGTTAAAAGGTGCCTTCTGTAAGATACTGTCTCCATCAGTTTGTGCTTCACCCTGCCTCTCTGCTCTTTTCCCTCCAATTCTCTCCTGTTGTTGTTTTGGTGTCCATGACGCGCTTTGTGTCTCACCGTGGCTGCTGACACTGCTCGTGCTGCGTCCACGCTCATTTGTAGCTCCCAGCTGGACTCACAATGGAATCATTTAAGCAGAAACGGCAGCCAGTTCATGAAATCCATATTTGTGCTTTTGTTGAATGATAAGTGGCAAAGGAAGGATTTTTGATCCAGTAGGTCACATTGAGAGTCTGTTGTCATGTTTTGGTTGCTTAAATGCGTTTTGATAGATGGCAGAGATTCATTTCTTCCTTTTTGACACTTGTTTTAGTATTCCTCATCAAGTGTTTTTCTTCCAAACGGGTAAAAATAGATGGTGTATAGCTTTTGTCCAGCTGTGTAAGATCAAATATTTCCATTCTGTTGCTTTTTAATTAGAGAAGAACATCGTAGCTGCTTATTTCTTGATCTGAAGTGTCAAAATCCAGATTGAGTTTTGCATTTTGGCGCTCAATTTTCAAGTTGGAATATTTTCTTATCGGCTGTAATTGTTTTCTTTACAACATTTGCAACCACAGCACAAGATCCTAGTGAATTTATGGAACATTTATTCAAAATGGCTCAGTTATTTATAAGTAAAAGCAAACCATAGAGTCCAGCCTGTGTTCATTGTCACTGGGTTATCAAGCTTTAGGATGCGCTGCAATCCTTTTTTACGTCTGAATGTTGTTCAATTTCTTTGTTTCTCCATCAGCTTTTTAAATCTGACCAACTTGCAGTGCTTCATGTTTGTCGTGCCACACTCGAAAGAGACGGCTGAGTCTGTCGCGGAGTAAAACGTTTGCCTCTAATGGAGCATTTGTTAGTCCTGATTCTCAGTGTTTAGTTCATGGGAGCTGTTGCCACTTAAGTTTCAGAGTGCACCGAGCCCGCCAGTGGCCAGCTTAAGAGTTTGCACTCGCAGAGACAGAGACGGAGCTGTGTGTGCATAATAGGAAAAATGTCGGAAAGAAGGCTGAGTACAAATTTCACAGTAAAATTCACACTAAGCAAGTCTTGCCTCACCGCCTGTGTATGTGTTTTTTTTTTTTTTTTAATACAGATACTTGGAGAAGTATGAGAAAGTCCACCACTTCGGCGAGGATGATGAAGAAGCGCAGCCGGGGAATCCCAAAGCTTCTCTTCCAATCGGTGCAATTCCCAGCGCTTATAACTACCAGCAACACATTGTATCAGGTAGTGTACTCTTTACTCACAAGCGTTCTCCTTTTTTCCCCTTGCTCCTCTGCGGTCATAAGATCACTCTCTCTTTCTGTCTCGGTCACGTCTGTATCAGGTACTCTGCATAGTCGGTTTCTTTTTGCATAACCCTCTTGTTTTCTCTCTCACTCGGTTTCTCGTTTACTCTCTGAAGTTCGTCCTGTGTCTCTGCCCTTTGGCCAACTCACTCAACACTTAATCCTCACCAAGATGTGATTACAGCAAAGCATCATTTCATCAGAGTTGTGTGTGTGTGTGTGTGTCAGATTCATGGGAAACTGGTCAGCCCAGGTCAAGCATGTGCATAGAAATGTGTCTCAACAAAAGCAGTTTGTTTCAAGGATTTTCTAGTGGGTTGATTTCATTTCCCAAGAATATGACGAGGAGGGGAAGTGTGTTCATTCAGAGTTTTGATGAAGACTCCGATTATAGTCTGGCTCGACCAGCTGTTCCATTTTGTGAAACAGTTTTGAATCCTGATCTCTCGTTAATAAAAACATGTCAGGCTTCCATCTATTGTTGTAAAGCAGACAGGACTTTGGAAGAAGGAATAGTTGCTCGTTAAAAGATGATGCCATTCTCATATCTTCATGTTCTATATGATGCAGCCTTTTAGCATAGCTTAGCAAAAAGAATGAAAACAGGAAAAGGAAGTAGCTAGCCTGAGTTTGTCCACAGGTATTAAAAAGACCACCTATCAGCACCTCTTTTCTCGGCTGGCAGGCAGTTAGCGGAGACTCCAGGAAGTAACTGGAAATGAAACGGTCCATCACATACCCTCCCGTCAAACACAAAACAAGCTTTATTCAGGTTTTCCTGCAGCCCAGACTGTGGACATATAGTGTGTTAGCTAGTTAGCTTCAGAGCTGCTTGTAGCTGGATTTGTAACCTTTGGATGGCGCTCAGCTAATCTAACAGACTGCTGGCTGCAGCTACATATTTACTGTACGGACATGATAGTCATACATTTTCTCATCAAACGTAATATTTCCCTGACTGTTTCTTTAACCAGCTAAAGCTGCGCTGTAGAGCTGAGTGAGTGAACAGTTATCTGTGTTTGTACTTGTAGTAGATGGGGCTGAAATCAGATGTGGGTTGTTCAAACAGGAAGTTCTTATTTTAAGTTGCTATAATTATTAGAAAACAGTTTCCTGAACAGCCTCAGAATTGTGCTTCACAGAAGTGTTTGGTCAGTCATAAATTATTTACAGAATGCTTATCTTTTCCATTAAAGTATCTATATTGACCCATTTTAAAGTACATTCTCTGTACAAAGTACAGCCCAATATTCACTCAACCGTTCTTGTCTACCAACTTGTCAGCTTTCTAAAAGTCCTTGTTTTTTTTTCTTCTTCATCTCCATGGTGATTTCATTCATAATCTCATGACGTGGGCACTCTTGAGCTGCAGTGCCAACCTCTGAACATCACAATTTTCTCATTCAGTCATTTAATAAATTCTTCCTCTAATACTTGCTGCTTTTTGCACAAAGAACTCTGAATGAATAGAATGGTCTGTTTTTCTGTTTGTTAATTTTCTTTTACAAACCTAGTTTTGTGCCATTTGACTAGTTCACGAGTCACTCATTGTACTTCATACATTCATCACTTTTATTTCCCAGTGACTCATTTAATTCAGTTTTCACCTTGCTAAGCACTGCAGTGTTTGAACCAAGGCTATGGAGCGTGTATTTGCAGTAATTGTTGTTGGTTTCTTTTTCCTTTGCCCACACACACACACACACACACACACAAACATACCTAAGCATTGACTAATAATCTTTTAAACCGAGGCATGCAGCTGCTTTCATGATAAAAGAATAGCCTCTGAGTAACCACATCGTATTTTATACAAAATGTTTTTGTACGACTCGCCATGGCCAACCTCTCGCCCATATTGTCTAAACCTTCCCGCTCACTCGCAGTGAATGCGAGCTGTCCATTAGCTCCACAGTGTTGTAGTGTCGACCGTGGAGCTGCTCTCTGAGGTAATTGACTGTCCTGACAGCAGATATTGATGGAGGGAGGGAGGGAGGGAGGAAGCACTTGTTGGTTTTCCCTCCACCTCAGTTTAGATCAGGCCCTCCAGCCTTTCAGTCGCAGGCTCTTTTCTCTGACAGCCAGTCCTCTTGACTGCAGAACATGACCAGGTAGTGGTGAACCAATAGTGGTGAACTGTGTCTGTGGCCTGAAGTTTTTCTCATTCACTCTACAAATTATCAGACATTAAAAAGAGTGTTTGGCTTTGCACTTATTTTGGAAAGCTTGTTCTTCACTTACCAGTGCTGGAACCTTCATTTTAAAGCTGCTAAATCTCATATTTTTATATTAACAGAGGATCAAATGACAACTTGTATGTGAGAGGAATTACTTGTAGTGATAAACTCACAGCTGACTCTGCAGCTCTATGATTTATTGCATCTTTCACCTCTTTTTTTATGGCCTGCAACTTTGTTTTGGTTTACTATCATTGCTCTCATAACAGCTAATAAAGCTATAAAAACTGTCTGAACATCTTCTAACCAGCACCAAGCAGCAGACCAATCAAGTCTGCACATATTGGAGCTAAGGCTGTTTATAAAATAGTGTTAGTAACTAAGAAAATAATCAAATTGTCACATTTGATGATGATAATGATGAATCAATTATAAGAAGAGTTGTTGATTAATTTTCCATTTTTATTCTATTATTGATGAATCCACTCATTATTATGCTTCTAACTGGAGTTAACTAGTCGCTAAAAAGCCAGATATTCTGTCCTTTAGTAGTTGGAGACCAAAAACCAAGCTAAAAGGAGAGGGAATTTTGTACTGTTCACGAGGCGGCCAGATCATTGACAGTATAAATAATGTACATTGTTACTTATTCATAGCTTTAAGTATTGATATAATGTGAACAGGTGAGTTGTTCAATTCACCCTCAGTACAGTTGTCATGAACAGGGAAATTAGCTACAGAGGCCAAAACTGTTTTTTGTACCAGGCTGTAAACATGTTTATTTCTGCTATGAACGTTGGACATTTTAACATGGGGACTTATGGATACTGACTCACTTCTGGAGCCAGCCTCAAGTGGACGTTTGAGGAACTGCAGTTGCCGCTTGCTTATGAATCTTATGAACTTGTCTCTCTCGAGGACAAACTGTGTGACTGGTGGAACTTACTCTGGCGCACATATACATATAAACTGATGTCAACATATCTGCATTACCTGGCTGATTTTAGATACAGACTTTATATAAGTGTTCTCTGCCTGTGCCTCATGGTCTCAATTTAAATGTAACCGTAATGTGTCAGGACAGCCAGAATGAAACCGTGCTATGTTGACTTGGCAGCCTCAATTATTTGACAGTTGGTCTGGAAATCTCTCACTGAGCTCTGGTCCGCCCCGTTGTCTCATCATGTTTTGGTCGTAGGCCTGCGACAGCTTTTAATACACTCCGCTCATAAGGCCCTGTCTGTCAGGTGGAATGTCATACATCAGTCCGCCGCACTCCTGTACAGCAGCGGCTCGCTGCAGGTGTTTGAGGACGAGCAGAGCCAGGCAGGTTTTGAATGGAGCTGTTGCTGCTGTAATAGCAACTCTGCTGAATTACACTTGCCTGCGCAAAACCTATTCAGCATGGAAATCAAATTCACTCAGCAGGACCCCTGTCTGCTTTATGATTGGTTTCCAGGGGCGGCAGCCTACAAAGATCCTGCACCAAATTGAAATATCCACTGTATGGAAAAATGACACCTATGCACACAGAATGATGGATAGCAGCAAATCAAACCAGAGGACGGGGAGGAAACTTGGGTCTTTTGTTGATGCAACGGTTGCATTTTCACACACCGGATCATCTTTCTAGTCATGAGTCTTTCACCACACAAAGAACACTCCAGTATTCAGGATTAAAAGTCGCTTTAATTATAAAAAGCCATCATGGAGGTCGACAGAGTCGGAGGCAAACACAATTAAAAGTTGGAGAACATTCATGTTCCTCAGTCAGACAAGACACGGCTCATCAAACTAATTTGAAACAAAGACAGCTTTCACAACGGTTTTATGGCCCATTCGCTTTGCTTAAACCCGGTTAAGAAAAAATAAATCAGAGGTAAAGTGGCTGGAGGTGCGCGCAGTCTACAGTTCTACAGACCACCAAAGCCTTTGCTCTCATTCTGCACGTTGTCAAACTCCTCTGTAAGGACTGTTGTTTGTCTTGTCCTCCTTTTGTTTCTTTGTTTCTCCTCCAGAGACAAATTCTAAGGTCAAGTGACGGCGGTTTATATTTCACATCGTTGCATTACACTGTGTACATTAAAGCCATTCATCCATCATCATCCATGCTCCATTTCTTGGCTCGAAATCCAACAGCACAATATGTTTTTTTTTTGTTTTTTTTTTTCTTGTTTTGAGATATTATTTAAATGTGTTGAAATCCTTGAGCTGCAGAAATATATAGATTTCTGTCATTTAAAGTAACAATCATCAGTGTTTTGGCAACCATTTATTGAGTTGAATTGAGGTGCTGCTGGAACGTGTCCATCAAATGTTTGAGTGTGTGTACTGACTCATCATTTCTTTTCCAGACTATCTCCGCCAAAGTTATGGACTGTCTACGGATTTCATTCCGCCGTGCGACTACAACAAACTGGTGCTGTCTCTCCTTTCGGGCCTACCCAACGAAGTGGACTTTGCTGTTAATGTTTGCACTCTGCTTTCCAACGAGAGCAAGCATGCCATGCAGCTGGACAAGGACCCCAAACTGGTCACGTTGCTGCTGGCCCACGCCGGCGTCTTCGACGACTGTACGTTGACAGGCCTCACTCAGATTGTACAGCAGGATAGAAACATGATTTCTCACTTGATCTGTTAGACATCTGTAGGCAGCCTATCAAAATAAAGTGTTACCCAAAGAAATGATTACCTTCTGATATGCATAACTTAAGACAAATGATACTTGTTTGATGGTATCTTCAAAGTTTGTCTGTTGTAAGTTGAGTTTGAATAGTTTAATTTAAGCTATCCAAAGTGAATTAAAGTTGGCTCATAATTCCTGGAAAAGCCAGTTTTCATTTAATTTGTGCAGCAATACAGAAGAGCAATTACTCTTGCTGCCTCCCTTTTCACCTCTTTGTTCTGGGATCAAAGTTTCTCTGTTCTTAGCACCTACTAAATATAATTTATCAAGGGGAAACTGAAAAACAAGGGAATAGAGACAAATAACACTGAAGTGAACTCTGCTCTGCTCTAACCCTGCCTCCCTCTGTGCCTTTTTGTAGCGCTAGGCAGCTTCTCCGGGGTATTCGGGACGGACTGGAAGGAGAAAACCTCCCGGGACTTTGTCAGGGTAAAGTCTGCTTCACATGTTGTCTACTAAACACGTCTCTCTATTTGGCCATTATGTATAGATATTAAACACTGCTTTCACTCAGAAGCCGTAGAGCATCTGTTTTCCACGTTACAATGTGAAGATTTACAGAAAGCTCTGCAGTTACTCCCTCCAGAGGAACCTCCTCTGAGCCGAGGTCAATTAATTTTCTTCTGAGACATGCAGAGAGTGAAATCATGACAAAAATAATGTAGTATTCTAATTTATCCTCAGTCCTCAAGTGCTTTATCATAGCTACTAGAGGTCAAAAGGTCACAGGCAGCCAGTAGAAGTCCAGCATTTTTTTCTCCTCCAATCTTCTCCAAGGCTTTGATCTGCGTTATTCCGAGTTAGGCTTCTTCTCAGATCGTCTTAATAATAGTGGCGTTAGTGCTGGATTAAAGGGGAATTCCCATGTAGCCTGCTCGTCTCTGCATGAGGCTAGCCAGTTGAGTCCACATTGGCCACTACTAGCACAACACACCAGGATCTGTAACCAAACTGTTCCAGTCAGGTTGTGTTGTGAGTGATTTAGGCACCAGATTTTAATGAGCAGGAAGATGATGGCTCTGGTTCTGCCCCATCCATTTTGAGGCTCGATGCTAAGTGGGCGTTCCGACAAGGACAGGCAAACTGTACAGCGGTGCCGTTTTTCAGTTCATTTCAGTGGCGGTCATGTGTTTCCGCACCAGCAGTCCGCAATGCAGGTGTTGCTGCAAAAAAAAATGTTGCCGGCATCCGCGAGAGAAGTTGAACCAGATTCAGCTTTTGGGAAAACGGAGCCCCATGTCACACTCCAGCCACCAATCAGACACTCAGATCGGCCAAACCTCCACAGACAGCCTGAAATGTCTCTGAAGCAGAGACTATCCAGGTGGATTCATGGACTAAACTCTGATAATCTGTGTGTGTGTCTGTGTGTTGTCACTTTTTTATTTCATGTACCAGCTACTAAATCCAACTTGCAATTTACGCCGCAAAATATAATGACACAAAGTTTCATTTGATTTGTGTCCGATGATGGAGAGAGAAGGAGCGCTTTGGTAGAGAGACATAGAGTAACAACACAGAGAGCGAGCGCTGGCCTCGATAAAGCCGTTATTAATCAGAAGGGAAAAAAAAGTTATTTCCTGATTGTTTCACAGTGGTTACATTCAGCAGGTATAGACACACCCACAGAAACATACCTCAGCTCCCCTTACCCCTCCAGCACCGGTTGCCGGTTAGCCTGTCCCTGTCTGAACGTGGCCTAAGGAGTCCATGTGAACTCTGCTCTTATTGTGGTATTCAAGTATGACTTCTATGAAAGCTCAGGAGTTCACATGTTCATGTAACTACAAGCTCATAAGTTACACTTGAAAGGCAGCCTTACTTGATACCATGTAACCTTTGTGTTCAGTTACTGTTGAATCATTGGTATCGGTTCAAATGCACCGCTAACAGTTGATCTCCGTTCTCCTGCAGTTCTGGAAAGAGGTGGTGGAGGACACCGAAGTCAGGGAGCTGATCTGGGACAAGAGCAGCGCAGCACAAGGTAAACACACTTGGTGTAAGAGCCACAGAACGCAATAAAAGCGTACACTCCTGTACGCTCCCAGTGTATATTTATTGACACCTAAAATGCTGTGACACTCTCGAGTGTGCAGAGTCTGTTTACTGTGGCATGTAATACATGTGAGTGAGAAGTGGGACTTGTTTAACCCCTTGTTCTCTTTGGAACTAGAATTTTATACCCTACATCCACTAAATAAATTACTTTTACACCTGAGTTACACTTTCCCTTGCATAGAGCTCTAAATTGTTCCCCCTCTGTCGTTCTCTTAGCAGATGGTACGTCGTGTGAGGAGCGCTGGCACAGCCTCTTTCACCCGCCGCGGAACCCGGGTATCAGTGACATGGAGGCCCAGCGGGTGCTGCAGATTGCCGTTATCCTGCGAAACCTCTCCTTCGAGGAGGCCAACGTCAAGCTGCTGGCGGCCAACCGAACGTGCCTGCGCTTCCTTTTGCTCTGTGCCCACTGTAACCTCATCTCACTCCGACAGCTTGGACTTGACACGTTGGGCAACGTGGCTGCCGAGGTTGGTCGGGTGTTGCCGCTCGGGGCTCTCGTTCAAAACTGTTGTTCATTGTCAAACACAAACCAGCGTGACTTAAGAAAATTCACCTTTTTAGAAACATGCTATGGATTTGGGTCAGTTCCGTAACATAGTAGGAGTGAGTGAATGCGTATCCAAATGTAGGTTACTGTGACACTGTGTAAACGGTCTTGTCTTTAGCCATCCTTTCTACTCCGCAACAGTCTGAATTGGAGCCTGAGATGAGCCAAGAAAAAAACCCCTCACTCGTAAACAGTGTAGTACACTATCCTAACTGACTGTTCGCCAAAGCCCTCCCCTGTGCAGTGATTGTCCACTCGTAGCATAGCAACAGTAACTAGGCACTGCAAGCCTGTCAAGCTTTGGATTTCTCCACGTTTGAGAGCTGTGCATTAAGCTGGAGTTAAAGTGATGCTCCACTGAATCAAACTGTGTTCATCTGCTCTTATGCAAGCATGTCTAGCTAAGTAGCTTGCTTCCTACAGTAGTACCCAAGTGGCTCTCCAAGGCTAAGGAGCACAGCTCAGATTTGTTGACATTATGGCTTGCTAGCTAACAAGCTTACCTCAGCTCCTCCCAAAACCTAACGAGTCGATGATGAACCGACGAGCTCCTGCTCCAAAACAGACATGTCTGCTGGGTTCATTAGGGATGGACCAGCGCTATGTTTATAAACACAATCAGCTGTAGCTACGCTTCTCTATGAAATGAGGACAATGTCTGCCAGATGGTGTGTTGTGCCGCTTCCAAGCAGTCTGCTTCTCAGAATATTCACGGTGAATTATCACATTTATTATCAGTTCCATACATTAAACCTTCTAGTCCCACACAGAAGTTTTAAGTTTAGAAATGTGGATGCGGAACGTCTGTTGAAATAGCTGACTACACGGGCTTTCATCAATTTTAATATCACATTTATTGCTACGAGATGCATGTAGATGAGCCCACTTCTATTTTTAGAAGCTGTGTGCATAGGGTCCCTGATAGAATCAGCTCAGCCTTTTGATGCCATTAATTGGATGGTTGGGTTTAGGACACTTAACAGATTCTTCAGCTGTGATATTGCAGAGCTTTGTACTATCTGTTAATGCAAATAATACAAATACTGCAAGACCATCTATTTTGGTTGCTTATGCCAAATCATGAGCAATGACTGTGTTCTGGCAGCCATGCTTTAGTGAAGTTCTAGTCAGTGTTTGTCTCATTGTCCAAGCTGTTTTAAATGTTAGGATGTTATCGTGTTTATAATGGACGTTGCTGTTCTTGCCAGCTGCAGGATTGTGGATTAATTCTTGTCCTGTGACTTCTTGCAGCTCCAGCTGGATCCGGTTGACTTTCGGACAACTCATCTGATCTTTCACACCATCACCAAATGCTTGATGTCCAGGGACAGGTTTCTCAAAATGAGAGGTGGGTTTTCTTGCCGGGCCACTGTGGTGACTCGTTAGTGTCTGTATGCTGTGTGGAGCATCTGAAGTTAAGTGTGTGTTTCTGTGTCCTTTTAGCCATGGAGATCCTTGGCAACCTCAGCAAAGCAGAGGACAACAGTGTGCTGATCTGCGAGTATGTGGACCAGGACTCTTACAGGGAGGTAACGATGCTCCTCACGCTGCCTGACCTCATGCTCCTCATGGCCTCTTTGGAGGTGCTGTACCTGCTGGCCCAGCTCGGAGAGATTCCCTGCAGCAAGATCGCCTCCGTCGACCACAGCATAGGTATGAATCCTGGCAGTTTACCTGGCTTGACTTCATTCCAGTTCCTTCCATTTAAATGAACCCAGAGCTTGAAATCTAATGTCACATGGACTTAGTAGAGTTTTGGGAACATATCTGCCTGCCAAGTTTTTATCACGCTAGTTTTTCCATTCACGAAAAACTGGCTCAAATGGCAGTCTTTTTTTTTTCCTTCCCCTTGAAATCTTTTAAGGATCTGGTTTGCATTGTGCTCTTTGATCTGCTAAATGACTAAAAGGTGATTGCTTGTTTCAACAAGGCTCCTCCATTCTAACCCATTATTTTTGCTCTTTCTTATTGTCCCACGTCAGACCTGTTAGTGCGGTTAGTGTCAGTTGACCTTCATACGTTTGGACCCGATGCCCTAACAGCAGTGCGGTTGATCGAGCATCAGGCCAATGCCGATCAGGCAGCCGAGGTTCGACCACAGCTAGTAGAGCAGGTTCCTGCCGCCGTGCAGGGAGCACCAGCACCCGGTGAGTGTCTGTACCTTCAGCCATCAATTAAAAGATTGTGACAAATGTTTCCTGCCTTAATAAGAGTTAGATTACCAGGACAGTATACTATATCTGTAGTGACTCCTTTCACCACTCATGGAAGATTCTATGCAAATAAACTTAAGGACATGTAAATAATACAAATGAAAACAAGGTGATGCACAACAGCAAATCTGTGTGAGGTTTCTGTGGCAGTTTGGGACCCATAGTATGCAGAGTGATGGTAACACTGGAATCCCCGTCATAGACTTTGAGATCAGAAATATCCCAAAAATACTGCAGAGCAGCTTCACCGCGATTAACCCAACAAGATGAAATGAGAGGTTGCTTGTGGTCGACTCATCTTGGTCAGTCAACAAAATACAATGAATGACCAAACGTGGTGTGTATTAACTGACAAAAAACACCTTTTAACAAATTCAAATAACAAACTGGAACAAACAAAAAAAATCAAAACATCAACACGAAAAATGACATTATTAAAGAAGAAGAAGACTGTGCCACACAGTATAGGGACAGTAGGGGAACCCGTTCCCCAAGCAGAGCCAGTATCCAGTGGGGCTGCTCAGTGGCTGGCAGTTAAGACTGTGGTTGTACTGGGCAGCTTCCAGGTGTGAGTGCGCAACTGTGTGAATGTGATCAGGGCGTTCCTGCAAAAGACAGCCTCACTGTCAGTGAGCCTACCACAAATAAATTTAGGTTTAAAAAAAAAAAAGAAGCAGGATACAGATTTAGTGTTCTCGCAATACAAATGAGTAACTACAATACTACACCAGACAAAGTATCACGGTTCCGGGTATTATCGCAATACCGCAGCCTTTTTTTAATTTTTTTCTGAAGTGTAGTGTATTTGTACAAGTTATAAATATCAGTTACTTATAATGTTGTTTGCTGCACAATAAACAAGTGAAGTAAGAATTAGACTGACACAAATATGTGCGTGAGTGCCATGTGAGTGCCACTGACCATTCAGCAGCTGTGTAGTTCGGTTGCAGTAGTTGCCATGTGTGTTTGTTTACAAGGAAGTAGCTTGCAGTGAGGAGCCGGGAGGAGAGTAGAGGCGGCCGCTATGTAGCGGAAACTGGCAGCGGTAGTATAGTAATCCACGGTAGTACCATCGTGTAGAATTTCTAGTATAGTAGGAGCTGTTGCGATCTGGCCCCACGGGGTATCGTGGGTGCCGTGGGTCTCGTGCAACTTTAACAGATACACGCTTAAACACACAAACTAAACAGTAAAACAAAAGAGGGGAGGCCATGGTACATGTCAAAAACAGTCAGGCATTATACAGTAAAATGCAGACCCAATAGAGACATCTACATCCTAGATTTCTGAACAGTGCAGCATCACTGATTTACAAGTCCATTCACAATGAATAAAAGTACCAACCTCAGTGTGACACAAACCTAATTCAGGCTTATTAGGGTCCATTTGATGTCTGAGCTGAGAGTGATTAAAAAGCCATTTTAATATTACATCTGCCCAAAGATAAAAACACATGTAGGTGACAAACTGAATCACTGCCAGCTGAAAACGAATTCACTTGCAGCATCTAACTCACCTGTTGCTAAGCCACCGGAGCCCTGTGCTGCATCCTGCATCCAGGTTGAAACACCTGCTGACTATTCACATCTTTTTTTCTTTTTGTCGCTCAAGATTTTTAGATTGGAAAAAATGCACTGAAGTGGAGTCACGACGTTCAAAAGAGTGTGGCATATTTCTCTTATTTACTAAATAATGCAGGTCAGAGTCGAGTAATGGATCACATTTGGTCCCGTCTATGATGAAACATTTTGCAACTGTTTGACACACACGCGACATTTGAGGTGAAAAATAAGATGATTCGAGTTAAAATGCAACATTCAAGAACTGAAGACCGTTTTAGGAGACCACCAAGAAAAAAAACACCTTTACAGTTTTCGGTCTCCTTGTCCCAGCATGATATGATGCAAACAACAAATTATTCTTAAAGTACACAGCAATAAACTGCAAATGTAAAAATAGCTTTCCAAGCTTGTCATAGTCGATGTGAGTTAACAGGTGACCGCCCCCCTTCCCCCTGGGAATTGAACACACCTAACCTTGGAAGTGTCATTCCTTTGCTGTTGATGTGCTCCATTGAGCTGCAACATTATTAGTTTGCTGACATCTAGTGGACAGCCTGGGGTGTACCACAAATTTGAAGTGTATTGATTCAATGAACAAACTGTGTGTTCCTTTCTCAGCAGTAAATCCATTAATCCTTTTTTTCTTTTTGTCTTTTCAGTAACGAGGGTTCCTGTTCAATCCACTCAACCACCACCTGGTATTGTTGAACTAGATGGGGAGAAATTTACACTGCAGTGGTAAGTTCAATTCATCCATAAACACATTCTGATCATTGATCTGAAAAACAAACTCTCTGCCAGCACGTTTCTAGCTTGCATAGTAACCGCTCTGCCTCTGGTTTGTTTCTCCAATAGGCTAAACGCACACTTCGAGACAAACCCTGAGGGATCTGTGTCTCGATCAGAAATGTACTCCGAGTACCTGGCCACGTGCAGTAAAATGGGACGAAGCAACATCTTGAACTCCACCGGCTTCCTCAAATGTCTGCGGTTAGTCCCATTCCCTCCCATGTTCCAGCAGCGCAGAGTACATTGATTAATGTCTGCGCCCTGACCAAGATTGTTTGCAACACAACATACAGCCCTTTGCCTCCGTCTTTGTAGAGCAGCTTGAACACAGCGTTGGTGTTTCGCGTTTTTAATAGTGACAACAATCGCATAGCAAATGTTTAAGAAAATCAGGTTTTCAGGTGCTCTGAAAATACTTTGAGTTGCTTCATACAGTGTAGAACATTTGTGACTTTTAGAGGGGTTTTTTTGGAAGTATTAGTGCATGCAGCCCGAAAAACAGTTTGAGGCTGTACCACATGACTATAATTACTAGTCCCATGACACAGAGGTTTTGAGATTGTTTTAGTATTTTAACAATTTTCCCTCTGTCACCACAGGACTGTGTTTCCCAACCACACGATGCGACGGCAAGAGGAGCACAAGGCCAACGGTCAGGTTCAGATTCTCCTGGTAGGGCTAAGGCGGCGGTCAATCCCCCTGCCCATCCAGCTGTACTACCAGCAGCCTCAGCAGCAGCAGCAACAGCAGCAGCAGCAGCAGAGTCCGGCAGCAGCTCCTCCACCTCCAGCAGCACGACACGAAGCTCCTGGAGACTCTCAGGCCCCGCCTCCAGGTAAAACTAGAAGAATATTTATGTTTACCTCTTTTTATTCACTTTGTCTGGTCTAATAGGAAGATTCACACTGCAAGAGGCTGTAGTAGCTCGAGAGTCTAAAAACGCAGCGGCTAAAACTGTAGTCACATGTGCCAATTTTTGTTTAGTGAACTAAGATACTCGTCCTACTGGGTCACTTTTGACATGCTTGGCCTGAGAGGCATTTAGAAGAAGCTAAAGAGCTATGGAGGAAAAGTAAAGGCACTCCAGGCAAGTGACACTCTGCTGAAGGATACTGGCAGTCTTGCAGAGAGAGCAGAGCTGGTACCGCTGAGATCAAGATGGCTGAACTAATTACAAAGGCAAACATATTGAGAAAACGTTTGTGGGAAAAGAAGCTACTTGCAGGAGCTTATTAGGGAAACTGAAAGGAGGGCTGCTAAGCTGTATCACATGTCATGAAAGTGAACGCAGAGGACATTTGGCAGTGGTGCATCATTTGTGTTTTGTGTATGAAACCTCGAATATACTTTTAGTTCAGTAGTTTGACGGTTTTTCTCTTTGCTGCATCTCAGATGTTAAAAAATAATAAACGCGATTACAAAAACTCATCATTCGGGGTTGATGAAGAGGATACTGTGAATTAAAAATAATTTGCCATCTTGTCATTAAGAGCCACCATCACTCTAGTGAATCTCCAGCCTATTCCCGCTTTTAAAAACAAGTCCGATTCTGAGGTTTTTGGCTCCTGTAGTGATCACGTTAGCAAGCTTCGACTGTGAGACTGTATCCTTGCAGGACGTGATGTAATCCTGGTTATGATGCTGCCAGCTGCTTGTGTTGTTGACACAAACATATTTATTTTATCACATACTTCAGTGTTCTGCTGTACTTTCTGTGAACTGAAAACCAGACCTAAACTATAGTCTGTGTGTGTGTTTTTTTTTTTTTGTGTGTGTGATCAGGTTTACCCCCCGGGCATCTTGGACCCCCGTTTGTCCGGGCCCTGGGCCCCAGCCTCAGCACCGCTGGTGCTGCCCCATCCATGGCCTTGACTACACAGGAACCTCCCCATGCAAGCCACCCGCCTGTTTCCCGTCACCCGGTACCCCCACAGGTGCCTCTGCAGTTACCACCAAATTCAGTGCAGCAGGCTCGACCCGGTCCAGTGGTCCAGATTCCAACGTCTGCACCGGCCAACCAGAACCACAGCCCCCAGAACCCTGCAGCTCAGCAACAACAGCAACACTCCCCGATGCTCCCCACGGGGACACCCGTCACACTCATTCAACAGGTACCACAGGGCCACATCCTTACCGCCAGGGTACAAGGCGTGTGCCCTCCGATCACCCAGCACCCACCCCTGCCTCAAACTCCTCCCCAGGTGGAGCCTCCGTGTGTTGCTGCAGCATCAACACCCTCTCCCATCCAGGTGGCGGGTGGTCAGACGTTGAGTATCGCAGGTGTGCCCAATTCCCAGGGCTCACGCGTCACATTTCAGAACATCGCCCCCAAACCAGCGCCAAACCAGTCAGGTGGACCAGCAGCCACGATAGCCACTCCCAACCAGCAGCCTCAGCCTCAACAGCAGGCGCAGAGTGTCGTAATAGTCAGTCCCAACCCTCAGCAGAGCCCAGCTTACTCCCCTGCCATACACCAGATCGTTCTTGCCAACCCCTCCGCCATTCCCGGTGCCCAGACTATCCAGATAGCAGGGCAGCCTGGAGCTGCTTCCAGCCCCTGCCCGCCTCCAGCTTCCCACTCCAACACCCAGGTCCAGTCCAGTCAAACTGTCAGCCACACACTGTCCATGAAACGGCATCAACAGCAGCAACACCAACAGCAACCACCACTCCAAATAATTTCCCAAACTCCCCCCTCTCAGCCTACCTCCACTGAGTCCAGCTTGATCAAACAGCTACTGCTTCCAAAGCGAGGGCCTTCTACACCGGGAGGAAAGCTAATCCTACCCGCCCCACAGGTGCCCCTTCCCAACAGTACGTTAGCCCCTAGTCCGCAGCTCATCTACCAGACAAACTACAGCACCCAGAATCCCTCTCCTCAGCCCCAACAGCTCAATGTCCAGCTGGTTCCTGGTCAGCTTCCTCCTGCAGGAGCTCCAGCCCTCCAAACAGTCCAGCTCTTGCCAGGCCAGCTAATTTCCACAAGTAGCCCCGGGGCAGCTACAATCATTCAGACCCCCGCGGCAGCTGGACAAGTCACGTTCACCGTGGTCCCCAACACTGGTTTCACCACCTCCACTGCTGCTGTCGCTGCTGTCAGCCAGGGTGCGGTAGCTCCAGGAGTCCCCCCTCCTCCATTCTCTACTGGAACGGTGCCCCACCATGCTCCAGCTGCTCCACCACCACCACCACCGCCGCCGCCACCACCACTGCCAGCTCCCCTCAGAGGAGACAAGATAATTTGTCAAAAGGAGGAGGAGGCGAAGGACGCCACGGGGCTGCACATCCATGAGAGAAAGATAGAGGTGATGGAGAACTCTTCTTTGGCAGAAGGAGATAACGCAAACGGCAAAACCAGTAACGGAGATGTTGGGGCAGGTGCCAAGCTGCTAAATGGTCGGAAGTGCATGGAGTCTAATCTACCTCCATACCACTCAGGGAACAGCCAGGGGGCGCTCAATGGTCCGGCTACGGAGAGTCACCCTGCTAATGGGAAGCAGGCCCTCTCCCCTGGCCCGAACACCCCTCTGGAGGGCAACCCCGACCCCAAAAAGACACTAGTCAACGGGGTGTGTGACTTTGATCGGGGTGAGAGTGGTGGCAACTTTAACAAAAACATTCCAAATCACATAGCTTCCAAACAGTACTTGGGGAACGGGGAGGTGGGCCCAACTGAGAAGAGTCACGCGTCGGACACCCCTCTCCATAGTCCTCCCCCCCAGCAGGACACTGCCAAAGCCCAGCAGACTGAGCGCCTGGCCAACGGACCCCAGGCAGTAGGCAACAGGCCTCCCTCGGAATTAACCAATGGACCTTTGGGGCCGGGCCACGCTGTGCCTGTGCTAAGACAGCAACTGCTCCCCAATTCCACCCTCCCCTCCACTGTTTCTCTTACCTCCCAGAGTCTTGCCGCCCCTCCTGCAAACGGAGTGGCCTCCGAGGCTCGAGGTCTCAAGAGACCGGCTGAGAACGAGGACCGCAGCGCAGCGGGGCTGTCCTCGGGGATCCCCAACAAAGTTGGAGTGCGGATCATCACCATCAGTGACCCCAACAACGCCGGCAGCAGCGCCACCATGGTGGCGGTGCCAGCAGGAACAGACCCAAGCACAGTAGCCAAAGTAGCAATAGAGAACGCCACTCAGCAGAGGAACTGCTCACCCACACAGGCAGCTGGCTTAATGGTGAGTCATAGTAAACCACATTTATCCACAACGTCGTCTATTTGTGTGACTTGATGTCACAAAATGTGTCTTGCATGTCTGTCACAGACACAGAAGAGTATTTGCATTAGTGTGTTTGTTTACAATGAAAATGCTGCAGGATACACGTAACTAAAAAAGTAGGTGGTGAATTAAACAGCCTTTTTTATTACTGTGTTAATCTGAGACATTGTTCTGGACTTTGTGGTCTTGTCAGCTATCATTAGACATTCAGGTTTGTGTAAGATAAATGACAGTATGAAGCACCAGGAGACCATAAACAGCTCTTAGCCTTCTCCACTCACTGCCTCTGTCTTAATGCATTGCGGATGTCTTCAGCTGTGTAATAGAATGAAGTTAAACCAGCACCACAGAGGCTATCAAGAACTGACATTTAAACGCTGCGCAAAGATCTCAGAAATAATTTTGTTTGTCAGTCTTTGAGGTGTTTCACTTCCTGTCTGTGAGATGCCATGAAAGATACTGAAATGAGCATCATGGGTAAAACACACCACTTGTACATGAGCGAAGGCTGTGTCCGTGCTGCAGAGGCCCAGGGTTCAAATCCAACCTGTGGCTCTTTCCTCCATGTCATTCCCCATCTCTCTCTCTCCACAAATTCCTGTCACTCTTCAGCGGTCTCTGTCAAATACAAAGCTTGAAAAGGCTTTAAAAAAAGGTGTGTGGCCTATCTCACAACATGCTTCTGGATATGCTGGCAAAACATTCCTCTACAGAGCCACTTGTGACGGAGTTTTGTGACTCATTTTGTATTAGATTTTAGAGTAAGGCTGCAGACATTTATCTGTATACCTGGAGTCCTAAACATTGTGAAGTTAGGGAAATGAACTTGTTTGGGATTCAAATTTGCTTCCCGTGTGTGTAGAAGATGGGAGGAGAAAGTAGGAAAAGTGGGTTGTTGTAAAATGTAAAACATTGGCAGACATCTCTGTGATTCTGTCGTTGTGCTGGAGGCTTCCTCAGCTTCAAATGAATAATGTTTTGAAAGCACTAGCTCCTGCCAAAGTGTGATCCTAGAATATGATGAGTGAATGTTTGGAGGTTAAGAAGGTGAAACCAGTTAAGACCATGTGGCTTTCACTGATACCCACCTCCTATAGCAAAGCAGCTGAGAGAACAACTTCTGCCAACAGACAGGTCGAGGTTACATCTCAGCTAACAAGACCTTTTCTCATGAGGATTTCTGAAGGAAGAGCTGCAGTCCACAAAATAATGTAATGATATCTAATAAAGGACCTGCAAATAAGTTACATTTTTTTTACACAAATCACTAATAGGATGAAATGATTCTGCAAAAACACTTTTAACACATTCAACTCTTATTCAGGAGCAGAAGGGGAGATTGTGGCTATATTTCAGATTTGTTCAGATGCTCAATTGCTGACACTGATCTTCCTTCACCATGGTGTTCGTATTGATCTTCTGTGCTGCCGGGTTTAGGTTCTGTGTGTGAAGCATCCATGTTTTAGAATTTAGAGCTTCACTGCAGCAACATCCATGTTTGAAGCATCGTGTGCCGTCATGGCTACAACTTGGCTGCTTGGTTTTGCTGATGCTGAGAAGGAATTCATGACTTATTGAGTGTATTGTATGATTGCACTGAAGAATATCCAGCAGGAAACATGCTGTCACGTGGATTTTTGATCATGCAAGTTGAAATCCTCAACTGTTTATAACAGTATGTCAGTATAAACTCTAAAATTGATCATCATGATCAGTCATTTGGGGAAAACTAAACAGCTAAATTGCTTCAGATTCAGTAGCAAGTAGTAATAGTCTTGACTCATAACTTCCAAATGAACCTGTTAAGAACTTCTAATCTGAATATCTTTTAAGTGGAATGAGGGTCATCACTTGATAGTCTCCATTTATTGTTGTTATCTCGTCCACAGCCTACAGTTACCCCGTCCCCGCCCCCTGCATCCCAGCCTGCACCAGCAGGTAACCACAGCCCTCACCTCCCAGCACAGCAAACCCCCGCAGCACCACCAGAGCAAAGCAGGAAAGCAGGGCAGAACTTCAAGTGTCTGTGGCAGTCCTGTAAACGGTACGTGTTGGACTCAGACAGGCGTTCGTAAATATGTTTAGCAGAGCCGCCGTCGAGCTTCTGCTGATCTGTCCTTGTTTCTTCTCTAGGTGGTTTGAAACGCCATCTCAGGTGTTTTACCACGCAGCGACGCAACATGGAGGGAAAGGTGTGTATGGAGGCCATTGTCAGTGGGAGGGATGTGAACCTTTCCCCCGGCAGAGACTGTCCTTCATCACACATCTACAGGTAAAACTCCCTCCACATTTCTGCAGCTGGTGGTGAAAGACTGTATGAAAGAATCTATTTTTTCCACGTCAACAGAAAAATAAGTGTTTCCACTCTTTCTTTTTCAGGATAAGCACTGTTCTCGAGAGGCTTTGCTGGCTGGACTCAAACTAGAGGAGCAGCAGGCGCAAAGTCCCAATCAGACTTCTTCCCAGTACGTACACCTTTCTTTATTAATCTCCTCATTCAGTGACTGGTTGACTGGATGATTTCATTTGGGTCCACTGTGTCAAGATGTCATTAATGTGTTTGTATGTGTGCTTATTGTGTCATAAAGGACTCCGCCAGCGGCAGGCAGTACTCCGGCCCCGCGAGCACCGAAAGCAATCGTGAATCACCCGAGCGCAGCTCTCATGGCCCTCCGCAGAGGCTCTCGAAACCTGGTCTTCAGGGACTTCACTGTGAGTAGAACGAGGCTGACCATTACCACCTTTCTCCCTGGTTGTTTGTATAACTTCTAAAGCTCTTGGTTGGCAGAGGTGCACATAAGCTGCTCTGAAGCTTTCAAATCCCACTGTTTCCTTTCATGCTTCAAACACAGGGATCAGGATTGACTGGAAATGCTGGTACAAAGTAAAAAGGTCACTTCCAGGTCTACATTTGGTCTGATGCACAGAAATATTAGAAACAATTACACAGTATTTCTGCAGGTTTAGATCGATCATTATTTTGCATTTAATGGCATTTGTTATTTGGACATTTGCTAATGTCGTTTTCAACTGCCACTCATACTGAACCTCTACCATCTATTAAAGTTGATTCCTTGAATATGGATTATATATTTAAGCAATGTCATACTTGAGGTCATGATCATGTACTGAATATAGACACGGCTGTGATTTGGTTGAAGTTAATCACAGCATGCTGATATTCAGTATAACAGCACGACCTTGAGTGTGATATTGCTTTTCTACAAGTGCCTTTTATTTAACTGTAGAGTGACAACAGATCATGACTTGTTTATTTATTTGTCCATTTGGCTCTGCTAACATAAATAGTTCCGTAACTACCGGGACTGCACTGTCTGTCACTGCCAGACAACATAAACATGTCTGCACAGTCTGGCAGGCCGGTTGCTTTATTTCATGTATGCAGCCAGAGAAATAAGAGTTTGTTGACAGTTGCTTTGATGGAAATATTTTATTTCTCTCATCTTGAAAAAATCTGACAAACTTGTTTCATGTGAACAGGAAGCAGGAAATCAAGTGTATAGTTTATCTTTATGGATTTTACTGATGCCAAATGATGACATACGATGTCCTTTATCATGTTTCTAGAGTGATGTGTGTTTATGGCTGTTTTAGGAATTATTAAGGAATTTAAACCAGCTGATAGTCTCAATGACTGAATGTGTTTTTAAACTACTTGTAGATATATATTCATCTTTGTGGAACAAAGTTTGTTATAATCTAAATAATATAATTAGATAAATGATGACTGCTGATTTTGTTACTGTATTGACACTCATGGAACGACTCTTGTCAAATCAATTTTTTTGTCAGAGCTAACTGTTTGTTTCCTCTCCTAGGATGAGAAGGAGGGACCAGTGACCAAACACATACGACTAACTGCTGCCTTAACGTTAAAGAACATCGCCAAGCACTCTGACTGTGGTCGCATGTAAGTATCTTACTGGTTTTACAGGGTATTGAGTGTACTTTCTGGTTATTGTGGCTATCGCTGATTATTACCACATAAACCACCTGACAGTATAATGCAACACAACAGTCATTCTCTTGTGTGGGCTAAACTGTTCCAGATATCAGATTCATTTTCTTTGTGGAATGTAGAAGAACACTCGTTCATTTTGTTTTTCTCCGCTTGTCTCTCAGGTTGGTAAAGAGGCATGAGACGCACCTCTCTGTGCTCGCGCTAAGTAACATGGAGGTTTCCACCACGCTCGCCAAATGCCTTTATGAACTGACGCGCTCGCTCCAGGCTTAACGCCAAAAGGACAAACCTCTATAAAAATTAAAAAAAAAAAAAACCTCTCTCTCACCCCACCACCTCCATCCCTCTCCTGAGACGAGAGGAGGAAGCCACCGGTGAGCCGTAGCGGGTCCGCAGGGAGAAACAGAGAGCGTTTAAACCAGACCAGAGACCCTCCTTCTGCCACGCCTGGTACCTCTCATCCCCCTCACCAACCTTCCTCACCAACCTGTGTTCAAATCTCCTGCCCTCCCCCAACCCACAGACAAACACACACGCATAAAAAAAAAAAAACTGCCACGGGGTCTTCCACCAGCTGCCCACAAGGGGGAGCTCTTTAAGACTGCTTCCCCGAGGGACTCAACCGACGAAACCCCAAACATGAGCACATTTTGTTTAAGTTCTTCTTGTTTTATTTTTATTCTTTTCTTCGTCCCGTGAACTGATGTGTGTGTTGGAGTGAGTGGCGGCCGACTGCAGAGTACGGGTGGGCTCGGAGGGGGTTATAGATATCCCACAGGGTTGGGCGGAGGAGGACTCAGCTGGCAACTGGCGCAGAGAATTTTTTTTTTTTTTCTTTAGAAACTTGGTAGCTTGGTTTTCTTACTTGAGTCAATATATTTTCACTTATTTATTATTGAAATGAATACCATTACAATTAATGAAAAAGAATCTTGTAAATATGTTGTGAATATATATAAAGAAGATCCTCTTTCATGCCGATGCAGCCACTGGAGAACTTGCTCTGTGGAGTAATAGAAGCATTACTTTGGTAGGATTGAATAAAGTAGTATGTTTTTTTTGTTTGTTTTTTGTTTTTTGTTTTTTTTTGCTTTTTTATGATCCCTGGTCACTTGTATCTAATGTGATTCTATACTCAGCAGTGGATGAATGTACTTAAAACCCTGTAAATAATTCTGCAAAGGTACTGATGCTGTAAAGCTTAGGGAGGGGGAAAAACAGTTTTTTGTGGAACTGTGACATTTTTTGTATTATAATACCTTGTAGAACTCATTTTGCTGGCTGAAAGAGTATGGAATAATATATCTCATGTCATTTTGTAGAAGAAAAAAAATATTGAAGGTATTCTCTTCCCTTCCTCTTCCCCTCACACACCCTCCCCTCAACACACACACGCACACACAAGTAACATATATCCACTGTAAGCGTTTTGTCATTGTACGGGCACAGTGCGCGTACCAAAATTTTTTTGTATTTGTAAATTGGTTTAAATACATGGAGTTTTTATACAGGTTTTCTCCTGTGTTCTTTGCTTTACGTGCAGGTATGATATTTTCTTCACTACTTTTTTCTATCTTAATATAGTGTGGAGTTTTATTGTACTATTTTTTCATTCTTAATACCATGCCACATTCCGGCTCACGTCCTCAGACTGTCCTCTCTACCGTGTGTTGTGTAACATTTATGACTGCCTGTCGTATTAGCATCTGACCGGGGCGACCCAACCATCCTCATTTCTGCGGTGTCAGTAGGATGTGTGACTATACATAGACCTAACAGTCTGTTAGAGATTGGCTTTATTTACTTTGGTGACTGTTTATAGTTTTTAAATAAAACACTGAACATTTTGCTTTGGTTTCACGCTCCTTTCTTCTTTCCTGTCTGTTAAAGTACATGCCACGGTCGATGTAGAGCAACCAACCAGAGGTACTCATGTTCCAGGTGATACTTATGCAACCGTTAAGAGGTTCATGGAAAGATTGTGGAGTAGCTCCACAATAAGCTTCACAGGGGGAAAATACACTGTGCTGTGACTGAGAGTGAATTTCCAAGCAAGCACAAGTCTGTTCACTAAATCTAAAACTAATTAATATGCAGTTAAACGTAACTAAATGTTAAGGATACAGTGGTAATAGACAAAAGTAACATACTAAGCAGTTATAATAGTTAACTAAGTGGATACACAATTGAAATAATCAGCTAAATGGATACATGGTTGACTAGTAAAGGTAATGGATGATCCACAGTTGTAATTGGTTACTTTAGTTAGGAACAGTTGAAAGTGTGGCATAAACTGCTTTAATAGTCATTGAAATGTAATGGATACACGTGACTAGCTAGCTAAATGTAATGCAGTCCAACAGTTGAAATATCCAGCTTCAAGCACATCACGCATGGCAGTAGTACACATGCAGACTGACATTAACACTGACTGTAATAATGACCACCTTTATAAAATCAGCAGCGCTAACATCTATTTAAAATAAATGAAGCTGTGTGGACAATGACGGGGCACTTCAGACCATCTGTCAGGCCTGTTGGGGAACCTCTGGTGTGGAGAACACCAGTTTTTGATATTCAGCACTCTGTTTTCATGGTCGGTAGTTGAGACTTCAAACAGCCCTCTTGTCTAAAATAACCTAACAAGCTCCATTTGCCGGCGAGCTCATCCTTTTGTTCTGTTTAACCACTGGACACTTTCCTCTGGCTCCTTCTCTTCAACATGATTGAATTGTTAAAGACTTTGCTGAGCGCTCCACTTCCCACAGCTTCCAAAACATACTTTGTGTCTAATATTACATTACAGAGAACTTTCCATATTTATCTGATGACTATGTACAGTGTCACACTTTGTTAGTGCTTAAAGCACGAGATGACGTCCTTGTGTCACTTTATTTCAGCTTCCCTCTCTGTTGCTGAGCGCTCAGTGCTGTGATGTCTCTGCATGCAATCAGAAAGTGCAGGGAGTGTAGTGTGTGTGTGTGCTGCTGAGGTTTTGGTTGCACAGCTGGTGCTCTGGTAGCTGTCACCTCTTTAAAAGCCACAAATACAGTAAGACATGCGTCTGCCTTAAATCCACACTTCAGCATGCTTTCCTGCACACCAAATCATGATTCAATCCAGACGTGTTGTAACGGTGGTCTTCCACATTTTGACATGTTGGTTTGTCACAGTGGTAAAATCACAGATGTTACCAATAACATCAGTGATCTATTCAATCCAAATGTACAGTAAGTCACGACAGTACCAGGACCCTGAAGCGGCTAAATGGGATTCATCCCGTTTTATTATTTACAAATGTGTTCTGTGAAAGAGGCCCTAAGGTAAAAAAAGACTTATTGTAAGCCCTTTGCTGTTTTTTTTAAACTCCCGGTCTTAAACCAAACATGTGCTCATGTTTTTCCGAACACAAAAGCTCGGGACTACGTTGCGGTGCCGTGGGAACAGTTAGGGGGTCGGTGGTTTACTCGAGGGCACCTTGACAGTGCCCAGGAAGTGAAGTGACACCTCTCCAGCTACCAGCCCACACTCCACACCAGCCAGGTTCCTACGGACTGAGCTACTGCTGCCAGTTCATTTTGAAATAATAATGATATACAACACCTCCTTTCAGAACTAGCTGCATTTGTTTTCACCTCTAACTCCACATTTCAATGATACTTCATTCAAAGTCATCACGTTTTTCAGGAACTATTTCCCACCATATTTCTTTAAATTCCTCCATCTTGTCATGTAGTGTGCAGTGTTATTCACATGTAGTAATATAATAAGTAGAATAAGGCTGATTTACCCACTGCTGTGTGCCAACAGACAGCTGCACTGGTATCCACTTCCTGCATGAGACTGTGGAGGCCTTAGGGTTAGGGTTCCTTCAACAACAGACTGTTACTCCACCATGTAAGAAGGAGCTCTCGCACAGGTCCTTCATTCCAGCAGCTGTCACGCTCGCTAACACCAGCACGACTTCATCACTTTTTCTGTATATTTATGAGTCATTTCTTATAGACAAGTGAATTTCCCCGGTGTGGGATCATTAATTTTTAAGATTAAGTTCTGTCTTATCTTAACTGTATTTGGCCGGACAGATTTAAATGTGAATCCTTCACATTGGTATTGAAGTGGAGGGGGCTGTGACTTCCTGTCTGTTCAACCACCCCTACTCCACTCACTGATGTTTAGTCCCTGTTTACCTAAACTCTTATAAATATGATGTTTAAGACTCGATTTTACCTGAAAGTATGAAGACGTCTATTGACACTGTTCATGTTCACTTAAAAAAGATGGTCACATGGTTCAGACATAGCTTATTTGTCAAATAAACGAGCAAATGTAGAGAAAACGACAAAACAAGCAGAGCATGTCACTTGCATGCACGTGACTCGCAGGACGTGCAGGCTGCGGGTACAGCTGTTGCGTGCTTTACCACCTGTTGCTGTTCTTTGTAATGTAAACGCCACCAGATGGATAAATCCACTCCTGCCCCTGCGGTGTTCGGCGGCTCCAGCAGGGGGCGTCAGCTGCACCGACTCCCAGCCAGACCGCGAGACATGTGGCTGAGACTTTCAGAAAGCTACGCTCCGTTTTTTAGCCCAAAACAACTCCCGGATTGTGCGGTTCGTCAGCATTTCACAGCGCGACTTTGGACCCTAAAAACAGTTGACTAGGTGCAGACCGGCCGCAGCAGCGCTCAAAGGTGAGTAACGACATTTGCCGCTAGCTAACTAGAGCTAACTGGCTAGCGAAGCTAAAAGCGACGTAAGCAGGTGCTGTTGTTCAGAGCAGCTAGTTAGCTTTCTGCTAAAGCCAGCTAGCTAACTTGTGACCTTCAGTGCAATCATCTTGGCTAATATTAGACTCTATTTAGCCGTGTTTGCTGCCGTGCTAACAACAACGAGCTAGCTCTCGGTTAGCTGTGTTTTTAGCTAGCAGTAGCGGCGCGGCTAACTAACAACAACCGTGTTGTTACCGTCGTGTTGGCACTGGTTGATCAAGTTGCTGTTTTTTTTAGTGTCTTGAGGAGCCAGGCCGTGCCGTGCTGGGTCATAACAGCAGCCAGCTTTCACAAGTGTTTGCCTGTCAGCTTAGCTGCTGTTTAGTTAGCCGCATCAATCACAGCGTTTAATAGAGATTTGGCTAACGTTTAGTTTGCAGTGTTAAATCTGGACATGACAGTTGAAGTAAAAGGCTAGAGACGAATGGCCTGTGTTGGTTTGTTCTAAGTGTTTAGTCATTTAAATCTCTGAACTGAGTCTGATTTTAAACAGGACAAATATATATAATATAAATATAATATCAAATATATATAATATAAATAATCTTTAGATCGTCATAATGAGCGCGCCCAAAGACCAGGCTGATCATGGATCAGGTATCAGAGGCTTTAAACCTCCAGCTTCCACAGGCTGCCTTCCTGCTCACTGTCAGCCGGCCACAGAGCTCCTCTGGCCTGCTGAAGCCCGGTTTGTGCACCGTGACTCTGAAGCCTGGATGCTGGAAGTTAAAGTCCGAAAACCACAAAGTGTAAACACGGTTCAGACATCACCTGATCATCAGTGTGTCACTGGATGTTTTCATTGGATTTAGGCCTCTGTCTGTCTCTCTGTCTGTCACTGTTGCCAAACAAAGTGAGTCAGAATATAACATGTGGACACATATTTCACTCTCACTTCAGCGTAAGAAGGTTTGAAAGTTTAATTTTAGGCTTGGAGCTAACTTTATCCATGGATACACTTGTGAATTTTGTCAATTAATAGTTGGGTTTTACTGATACCAGATCACCAACATTACTGTCCTGATATGACTCAGCACAGATATATTGTATCAGCAGAGAAATATTATACATCTGATCCATTTTAGAAACTTGTCAGCATTATTAGTTTATCTGCACGTGTTTTTTTTTTTTCGACTCTATAAATAGTTTGATTGACTAAAGTGAAACACATATGTTTATGAGTTTAGAATAAAAAGCTCCATCCCTCAGTCGATTTGTTATTGGCAGATTTTCTCCCAAGTATTCAAATTATTGATTCATTTTCTGTCGTTTATTTGTTTGAGTCCTCTCACCGCCTGAAAAATCATTTGCCGTCGAGCTTTGGAGGTCTTTGCTGCGTGTGTGTGACTCAGTGAGAAGATTTCTGCACCAGCATTCTCACAGAGTCACAGACTCAAACCAGTCCCAGTTGTTGTGGTTTCCATGTGGCACCTCTGTCTTTTAATTTTGTTTAGTGCCCCACATATCGGGCTGAGTTCTCAGCGGCGGTGGCTCGTGTTTGATTCCCGCCTGCAGCTCTTCCTGCATGTCACCCCCTCCTCCATTTCCTGCCTGTCTTCAGCTGCACTGTTGAATAAAGGTAGCAGTGTCGAGTCATGTATGGATCTGTACATGCGGCTAATATCGGCTAATTTTCAGCGTCTGTAGTGACACACCAGTTTTTGTCCCCATGACTGGATAAAGGTTTATAAAGCAGGTCTATGCTGACAAGACAAGAAAATCCACAATGGTGCTATAAAATATTGAGGGCTGGCAGACCATCCATATGTATGAGTCCTGTAATGTCAATGGATTGAATAGTTTGTGTACTGCAGTTGAAAATGTTTCAGCTTATCCCAGCGCTTTATGAGCAGACTTGATAAATGCACAGAGACCAGAGCAAAAAGAAAACCGAAGGGAAGCAACAGAAGCAGAATTTCTGCTGAGTTCTGAGTTCAGTCAGAGGCTAAAGCCAAACGCTAACACTCAGCTAGCTAGCTCACAGGTGATGTAAGGTTGGAGCAGTTCAACAGATGAGCCGAGAATTCACTTTCTGCCTGAACACACACTACAGTTTCAAGCTCCATTTATCATCAGTGACAACTGAGCTTGTAAGATTTGGGTTGACCAGAGCTGAAAGTCATTTCTGCGATGTAGATTTGTAGAAACTTTTGAGTAATAGGCCTAGATAATTTATCACGACCATCCATTCATTTTCAGCTGACTGGAGGTTAGGTTTTGCTGGACATTACCCAAACCTCATGAGGTAAAAACATCGATTTTTTTCCCATTCATTTGAACGGAGGCACTGTTTGGGCTGCAGCAGTTAACCAGTTTCACTGAGAAACACAGTTTGAGACTGTTTTGTAACCGTAAAAGTTTCTTTGAGTGAGTTAAGAGTTTTCAGTGCAACGTCAACCGACATCAACAGAACAGCAGAAGGTGCACTGCACCATTTAATGCTCACCAACATCCCTTCCATAACACCTGCAGAAGAGGTGTTCCAATTTCTTTTTTTTTTTTTGTTTTTGTACTAAAACTGCAAGAAAAACAAACAAAATTTATGATCGTGAAAGCATCAGAATCTATAATCGTTTCCTCCCTAGTGAGAATTTGTCATTTTATTTTGAAATCTGTTTAAAAGAGCCTGAGATGACTGTGTTGTCTCTTTTGCCAAGTCGTGGAAGACTCGTGTTTTTCTTCATTTCACGCTTGTCAGTAATATTTCACCGTGTGACTCGAACTTCGTGTTTGGTGCCTGAGCTGTTTTTAATATTTTCTTGGAGTTACTATCAGCGAGTGACCGACTGGGCAGATGAAGTGAGACAAACATGCAAATCACTAACAGACACACCTCATACCAAACAGACACGCTCACATCACCCAAAATGGAACATCACATCACACATCGTGCCCCACAGTTCAGAGTGACGACGGTGTAAACATCACCGAGCGTTAGCCCGCATGTAAATGTAATAACACTGATGTTCCAGTATTTTCTTTCATGTCTGTGCTGTGATAATGACACAGAGTACATAACACAGTGCACTCTCATTTGCACCAACACCACCTTCATCTCCGTCCTCTCTCCTTCTCTTCTGTGTTGTAGTGGTGATCAGGACAGCCCGGGGCGGACATGACTGGAGCTGGAAGTGGTGAGACTTTACACAACAACAGCAACAACGAGGTTTCATGTTTTCCACACCGTGGATCTGAAAGTGTTGCCTCTCCTGTGCGTTTAGGCGGCCAAGGCCCGCCTGACGGGACGGATGCTGAGGAGGCGGAGAAGTGTCCCATCTGCCTCGGCGTTCTGGCCGGAGGCGAGCTCGCCATGCCCGACAGCTGCTGTCACGTCTTCTGCCTCAGATGCCTCCTCACGTGGGCGGAGGTGATTCCCGATGAGTGCCACATGGTTGTAAAATGATATCAGATGTAGTAAATTGGTGTGGGGCCAATTTGACTGTAAGAGCATAATCTGAATGGCAGCGAACTCTTTACGTGAACTTGTGTAGGTAGTGTTTAGTGTTTCCCCGACGGTGTGGAAACTTCTGTGAAGCATTTAGTATCTTTGAATCCTTTCCCGTCAGCGCGTTGATGACGTTTGTTCAATCTCCTCTCCAGTTGCAGACGGCTCCATCCTGCCCGGTGGACAGAAGACCTTTCACTAATGTTTACAGATGGGACGGGAATCTGAGCTGTGTACAGGTCAGTCCTGATTCTGCCACTGTCATTGGATATCACGGCTGCGTCCGTCTTTGAGACGACGCCATTCGCTGCTGCTGTTCTCGTAATCCGACACAGTAAAGAAGCTGAATGATGTGCACATACCTGTCTGCATGCTGTCACTACACTTTGGACAGTTTAAAGTGAACCAGCAGAAGTCTAGTTTATTTGTTAAATGTGGTCCTGATGCAACATAACTGCAACACAGCGCAGTCTGTCCTTGAGCGACCAGTCAAAGTTTCTTTGCATTACTTTCTTCAGCCGTCAGTCACGCAACGCCTCGACTGACCTTTGTGTCAGCGAACTTAAATGTGCTCCTGTCATTGTTTTAAGGTTCCTGTGAGGAAAAGGGCGACTCAGCCTGAAGCCGAGAGTTGCTGCTGTAGAAACCCCGAACAAAAAGTCTGTCTGAAGTGAGTGTGACCATCATAAAGCCAGTGTTTCATCAGGGTGAAGGTGTATTAAAACTCCATGTTATCTTGAATCTGTGTGACGGTTTGAGAATAATTCAGGTTTTTTTTTTTTTTTTTTTTTTTTTTTTCTCAGAAGTACACCTGCAAGAAGATCGAGGCGGCAAAAGGTGGAGCGGACGGCAGACGCCAAAACAAAAGGACTTGTGAGGAAATGTATGTTAAAAGCTCTTCTTCCTGCAGGAAATGTGCGCAAGCCAGTCACACTCTGTCAGCAACGTCTAACAGCACATGTCTCTTCCAGGTAACGACGACGACCCCTCAGCGCTGAGCAGAAAAAAGGTGTGTGTTTCAGTTGTTCCTTTACGTTGTCTCAGAATGTTAATTTAATGTTCTCCCGTGGTTAGTCTGACCCGTGTTCGATGGCTCTTCTCCAGCAGAGAGGAACGGAGTGCTGCACGTGGTCACCGTCTCCCTGTGTCTCAGTAACGACGACGTCGACTCAGGACATGTAAGTCCCCGCAGCAGTGAGGATTTACTCCCTTTGTGTGTGTGTTTTGGTGACGCTGATCATTGTTTCTTATTATACGTTGATCCCTTCGAGGCGCGCTGTGTGATATTGGGCTACAAACACAAATGAGTAAAGAGAATTACGGTAACCCAGTTAACAAAGTAATCTGTCAGGGCCCTTTTTAAGAAAGCCCTCTGCTGGTGTGCAAGGCAAATTACTTCAAATGAGCAGTTTAACTCCAGTTTAACACCTCATTACAGGTTACATATTTAATCATTTATTTCTTAATTCTATGTGTAACAGAGTGAATCTGTAGTATCTTATCTATGAGGGATGTAAGATCTGTATAACAGCTAACATGTAAAGCTGTGTTTTCCCTGCGCGGTACAGCTCGCCACTGTTTCAGCTCAGCTCACTTAGAACATACCGGAGTGCCGGTTAGCTCAGCTGGTAGTTGAAAACTACCAAACTTTGAATAAACTAGTCTGTTACAGGACACTCGAAGCAAATACAGCATGGAGTGTCTCTCCTGCCGGCTGCTGGGGGCGCTGTCAGCTGGAGAGATTTATTGCTGGTTAAATGGAGGCTGTTACATGGCTATTTAAAACACATGTCCAGTTTTCGTTCTATATGGTCAGACTCTGATATATTAACAGCCATAAACAGCCTCCAACAACCACAGAAAGAGCCGTGCCATGCAGAGAAAACTCGACAGGTCTGATAAGGATCCATAATTCAGGCTTTGGCTCTGAAATATTGTGATATTTGATTCTGTCTGTAACGCTCAGCCACATCTTGTCGTATATTGATCGTTCGTGCGTCGCAGTACTTCATAAATAACTCCTTATCTTGTTTTCATCCTCCTACAGTGCAGAGCCTATTTGGGTTTCAGAGGACATACCATATGACACCGGGTTCAAACAGTGCAAACCCCAGGCGCAAGACTGTCCGTGGCTTTCTCCCGCTGCTCCCATCCCTGCTAACGGCACCTCAAGGTAATGAAATCCCAAGCGAGCACTAATATCGCTTTGTTTGCTGTCGCTGTTGTTGTAGAATTACACCTTCCAGGTAGGTGCATGTATGCACATTTCCTGCGTGTAGACTCGAGGGATGACGAGGGTGTGTTTACATCACGCGGACCTCAGCAGACTCTCGTGAACGCAGAAAGTATAATCCAGGCTTAATGCTCTGGTTCAGACCAAAATAGACCTGCGTGTATTAACTGCAGATAATTCTCTGTTTAAAAATGGATGTGTGAGTCGAGCTATGGCGTCTCCACACACACACACACACGCACACACACTTCATACTGTCTGACCAGGCGCTCCCCTGTGGTTACTGTTAATGCAGACAGGAGCGCTGTACTCCAAAGTGCCCTTTGATAACTATGGTGGTCAGGGTACTGACGGCAGGCTGTGAACTACAGAGAGGAGGCTCTTAATAAAACATGACTTCCCCTTAGAGCGGAGTTGGTGAAATTTTTGGGGGGTCTCTAAAATATTGACGTGTTATTTTTGTACATTTTTATCTTTATGTATCTCCATCATTAGTCTGTTATTGATGTACGCTTAATAAAGATGGCACCATGAATGCTGCTCATTGAAGTGTGGCAGCATGAACTTCATTCATTTGAGCTCAAAGGGTTAGTTTGGACAGGCTTCATACATGATTTTAATTTGCTGTCTTAATTTAACTAAGAATTGATCGTGCTCATCTGAATGTGATGGCTAACTTTACGCCATGACATAACTCACACACTGAAACTGTCTGCTGTGTTTTTACACCTCATCGCAGTAAGGCCAGCTCTAGTTTAACAAACACAGTTCTTAAGTGCCGCAGACATGCTAATGTAAAGAATATTAGTCATTCAGTCACTGAGAGAACAGTGCTGCTACTGTGTTTGTTTTATGTTGTTATATCTTTGAGTATTTTGTCTTTTGTTTTACAGGCAGCATTTCCATCCCTCTGGTTGGAACCGCAGCCCATTTCCATTTGGTCACTGTTTAACTCCCTTTACCTCCACTTCACTGTTTGGCCCTGGTCATTTTGGTGAGTTTCATCTTACAAGCTTGTAGAGTGAAAATAAAGAACTTCATTATTGAAATATGAATGTTAAACATGGTTTATTTTTTCTGTGAAGGGTTCAAATACAGTTCATGCTCTGTTATGTAATAAGTTCACGTGCATGTTTCGTCTGCTTTTTCTTGGCAGTACGTGTAGAATATTTTGTGGAGTATAAATGGCAGCAACAAACGGTGAAACGCAGAAAATGCTGGATGGCTTGATACATTTTGAAATGATTGCTAGCTGCCCTGTAAGATTTTAAAGAGGTTGCTGGTTGGATCTATAAATGCAGTTGGGCCCGGCTCATATTATTTCTCTCCCACAGTGTTTCAAGGTGTAGTCTGCGCCATCACATGTCCCAAAGGACATGGAGAGAAGAGAGGCGGTCGAGCTTCAACCTCCAAAGCTCCCACCAAAGAGGCCGAGTCTGTACCAGCCAGGCGATCTGGACGCCACAGTAAAACCCAGGAAGAGGCTCCCGTGTCTGACCCTTCACCGTCACAGTCCAATTCGTCAGACTCTGACTCGTCCACCGGCCAGTCTGCCAAACCAGGCAGGGCTTCTCAGGCACCAGCCAAGAGGAAGGGCAAACAGGTGACAAACCGAAAGGCCAGTGGGAAACGGAAAGCCCAGACAAGAAAAAAAAAATCTCCTGAGGTCATCAGTCCAGCAGCAAGTGAAGAGGAGGAGGAGGGTGATGGGGATGACAACGTGGAGAAGGAGGAGGAGGAAGAAGAGAAAACTGATCAGGAGCAGAATTTAAACAACTCAGAGCAGCCACAGTCTGATACTGAAGGGAGCCTCAATGAAGACCAGGATGGTTTTAACTCTGCTGATGACCAAGGAGGTGCTGTGAGCAACAATGTGGGACAGGACAGCGACGAGACTCAGGAACAATCTAATGAACATGAACAGAAACCAGACGAGGGAGACAATGACATGTCCTGTCCCTCAGACTCTGCTCCTAACAGTCCCGCTTCATGCTCAGAGGGTGAGGAGAGGAAGGAGGACGAAGAGCCAGCGAGCCCCTTTTCCTCTGAAGAAAAGGACTCAGAGAAAAGGACTTCACAGTCACCCTCTGACTCTCAGGATGCTCAGCTGGAGAACGCGGCGTCTCCACACTGTGATGAGCAGGATGATAACATGGAGATTTGTGCAGAGTCAGAAGAATTCAACAATGAAGAATCTTCAAAGGAAGTGAAGACTGAATCGTGTGAGAATTCTCCACAACCACCTTCCCCCTCTGCCGGAGAGTCTGAGGACGATTCAACTGTCCCAGAGTCAAAAGCTTCTGAAGGCGCCAATACGGAAAAGGTTGGATCAGAAGAGCCCTCAGTAGTTGACAGCTCTGGGGAAGGACCCAAGGATGACAGTACATTCAAGGATGACACCGAAGTTGTCGCCATGGACTGCAGTTCACCCATCAGTGAGCATGGTAGTGATCCTACTTTTGAACCGCCGAAGGAGAGCGCTTCCCCAGCGGCTGCAGAACCTCCTGCAAGCCAAGCTGCCAAGGACGAGAGCCGCAAGGACCAAGAGGAGAGAGAGAGGAGCCAAGAGAGGAAGAATGGCAGACAGCGCCGCACTCGCTTCCACTCCCCAACCTCTACCTGGTCACCTAAGAGGGACTCCAAGCGAGAATCATCCAGGCGCTCACGCTCACGGTCGAGAGAACGTGACGGCAGCCCGCCCTCAAGCCGCTCATCCCGGGCTCGCAGCAGAGAAAGAGACAGGGACCGGGACGGTGAGAGAGACTATTCTAGGAGGGAGCGTAGTCGTGAAAGGAGGAGGCGTAGATCCAGGAGTCGCTCTAGGTCCAGGTCTCGGTCCCGGTCCAGGTCCAGGTCCCGGTCCCGGTCTCGGTCCCGATCTAGAACAAGATCCTACAGACGCGCACCCAGTGCTGATCGGCCACCCTCCAGAGAGCAGTCGCCCCAAAGGAAGGAGCGTCGTGGTGGCTGGAGGTCTGGGCAGGGTAGTGGATCTGGAGGTGAGGGAAGGAGGTATCAGGGAAGCGCTGGGCGCTTTGAAAACGGCGTGCCTACAGAAGGTTCCCCCGACCGCCAGGGCTGGTCGGATAATCCTGATTGGGTTACAGAAAAGAGTCGTAGCGACGCGGAGAGCAGGAATCGGGACTCTAGTGGTGGCTCACGCTGGGAAGACCGCGGGAGCAGAGGAGAGCCACGGGGGCGGGGTGGGCGTGGAGGGTTTGAACGTGGCCGGGGCGCTGGACGAGGTGGCGGCAACCGGAGCTTCTACAACCAGCAGGAGGAAACGAGCGAAAACCGCTGGCAGCCCAGAAACAACTTCTCAGGTACAGGCAACAATTCAGGGAATGACGCGTACAGCCGCTTCAATGAAACCCGAGGCGGTGGCCGGAGGAAAGAGTCGGATCAAGGAGACTCTATGCTTGACCGGTCAGGCTGGTCATCAGCATCCAGCTGGGCTGTTAGGAGGACACTACCCGCAGATGTTCAAGATTATTACTCCAAGAGGGAGAGAGGAGGACCTGGAGGCTGGAACCGGTCAGAGGAGGAGCAGCCAGCGGCGGCAGCAGCAGCAGGTAGAAGCACATCTCAGTGTTGCCCACAAACCTTTGATAGCCAGGCTGCAGTTATTTATCACCACTCCAAAACATTGCTGCTTTCTCAATTATAGATATATGTTAAATCATTTCTTACAGTATATACTTTTACATGTAGAAATTGGAGTACCAGTCAAAGGTTTGGGCTTATTTTTTTTCTACATTATAAAACCTTAAATATCAATTTGTTTCATTCTTTATCTAAGTCTTGAAAGCAGCCACATTTTGCTTTGCACGCTCTTGGCATTCTCCCAGTCAGCATCATGTGGTACTCACCTGGAATGGTTTCTGGTCTCGAAGAAGTTCCCATATATGCTGAGCACATGTTGGCTGCTTTTTTTTTTTTCCCAACTCATCCCGAATCATCTCAATTGGGTTTTAGGTCTGTTGATTGTGAAAGTCAGATTATCGGATTCAGCTCTCCATCACTGGTTAAATAGCCCTCACATAGTCTGGAGGTTTGGGTCATTAAAAAAAATGATGGTCCCACTCAGCACAAACCAGATTCTGAGTACAGAATGCTGTGATAGCGTCTCATCTGTCAGTCGTGGTTTCAGGAATTCGACCATGAAGGCCTGATTCACACAGTCGACACTGGCTCTGAACAACACAACTGATGGTGTCAGAAACATTAAGAAGGAGAGAAATTCTACTGACTTTGGACAAGGCACAGCTGTTAATTAAAAACCATTCCAGGTGACACACTGGCTGAGTGAATGCAGAGTGTGCAAATATGCTTTGGCTACTTTGAAGAAGCTAAAATATGAAACACATTTAGCTTTGTTTGTGTTCAGTGGTATTTCCTTAAGGAAGTACTTTAGATTAACAGTGAAGAATAATGTGGCCAAACTTTAGACAGGTAATTACTTCCTCATTAAGTAATAATGCTTACAGATAGTTGAATCTCTATCTCATGCTGAAGGACTGAGTTGTAGAAATGTGACCTTCATATTTCAGACATCAACCATCACATTTTGGATACGTCATCATTACTTGATGGATATTATGACCTTTGAATTCTAACATGTCAAAGTGAACTCTTCCTGGTCTTAATTGTATTTCTTTATTTTTTCCACAGATGCCACTAAAAGTGAGCCCGCTCCCCAGGCAGTCCCGGGCAACGCTCCTGTTCCCGTGATGAACGTGATCCCTCCTCTCAATGTTCTTCACCATCACTACCCCATGCAGGGCCCTCGCGGTCCCCTGCCCGTCAGCTTGCAGCCTGCGGCTCCATACGCCATGCCTCCTCAGGTCCCCGTGCATCTCCACCCTGCCGTACCACTGCTTCAGGTACCCGCTGTCGGTGCTCAGGGCCTCCCGCCGCCTCCCCCACCCCCTCCACCCATGCAGCAAGGCAGCCAGACAGCAGCAGCTCAGCCTGATGGCTACACGACACAGGTATTGTACATTATGGATGTAGACAGGACTAGTGCTGATGATGTGATGGGATGAAATTCCAGACTCTTAAGTGAAATGTTCTCATTCTATGGCATGTTAGATGGCAAATACAATGGTGGGCTATGGGAAACCTGCCCTTCTTCCCACCCCAATCAAGGCTGTGGCGACCCAGGGCCAGCTGGCACCCAGTCAGGTGCTGCCATCCTCAACGACTCAGCCCAGCCATCATAACAGGGCTCAAGCTGACAGCTCCAAAAAAGAAAAGGTAACCTGCTGCCAGCAGTCTGCCCGGCACTCCATCACACACCATCTTTGAGAACAGTGTTTTGTTTCTCTGTCAGTCAAGCAATCCAACGTCTTCTTTCTGCTTTAGAAACAACAGATCCAAGAGAAAGCTATAAATGAAGTGAAGACAGCCATCAAACCCTTTTACCAAAGGAAGGAAATCACAAAGGAGGAGTACAAGGAGATCGTCCGCAAAGCGGTAGAGAAGGTAAATGTTTTCCACTACGTTCTGCATGCGTGATCTCAGCTAAAAGACGCTAAATGCTAAAACTGTCAAAGCGTAAATATGACACGTTTGACACTTGCTGTGCTGTTTTGTTTTTTTTTTTTCCCCCCAGGTGTGTCACAGCAAGAGTGGCGAGGTGAACTCCAGTAAGGTGGCCAACCTGGTGAAGGCCTACGTGGACAAATACAAGCACGCCCGCAAGAAATGAAATCCCACCCTGCTGCTGGCATGGCGATGCCCTCACAGACCCATTCAGCTGCTCAAGTGCAATTTCCTCTAGCTGGAATTTGGCCTCCAAACTGAAAGACAACGGAGAGCCAACATTTTCTTTTTTTGATATCTCTACCTTTTATTGAATGATGAAGATTTTTTTCTATAGATTTTCATATTTTGTTAGATAAAGAATTACCCAATCAGAAATTGTAATGCAAGAGCCCTTTATTTTGCATAGATCATGTGACTTGGGAACTACTGTAAGGAGAGCAGGGTAGCGCGGGGTGGGTGGGGGGGACGGTTGATACTAAAGATGCAACGCTCAGTGAACACCAACAGCTCATGTAGTGGAGAGCCTCTCCCGGGGTGCCTGCTGGTACGATGAATTTCTCCTATATGGCATCCAGATCGCATAGCTTATTAATTGAATATTGTCAATGTTCTTTTTTTTTAAATATTATATAATATTTCAGATGAAAGCCTAGTTTAAAAAAACAGTGCATTGCCTTTATTAATCTCTGTGGCCCAGTGACGGGCTGGAATCTGATGAGTGTGATTGTAATTAGGGCCCTGATTGGTTCAGGGGGCGCTAAGTGGGACGGCCAATCAGCAGGAAGTGCGTTATGTAAGGCACAGGTCCCAGGGGGTCCGATTAAGTCAAAATGAACCCCATCCCCTGCCTGAATGTGTAATAAATGTCAAAGGGTGAACATGAACGTTGCAAGGACCCAGAGAGTAGTGAAATAAATTAGCTGCTTCCTGATCTGTTCCGTGTGTTTGTCAGAGGCTTCACATGAAGGACGGAAACGCCTCCACATGGAAGTGTTTGTCTCCATCTTTGTTGCTGTTGTTTCTGCTCTACGCTTCCTAAAAATGACCTTTGAACCAGTGTGTCAGTCTGTGATGTTTTTGTTGAAACCCTTCGTTTTGCAAGGAAAGACATCAAGTGTACATTAACTGGATGTGCAGGAGGGTGGCACGCTGTTGTAGTACACTGGTTATCAACCTGGTCAGACCAAATGGTTGTGAACAATAAGAGAACATAAGGTGGCAGCAGTGCGGAATGACTCGGAGGTTGAGAACCACTGTCCTGCACGATTAAAATGTTTTTTTTTTTTTTTGGCCACTTGTGGGGCAACAGAACAAGTTGTGAACATAACGCTGACATCCTTTAAGTTGATGTAATGAACTTACATATTTACACATCCAGCAGTCATGGAGCGTTCTCATTCATTTGGAGTTGTGTTTCTGGCCACCTGATGAACCCAATACACATTGTCCTTCAAACTCTGTTTTTGGTCTCCACCAACTCCTGAGGGAAATATCTGGCTCTTAAGCTGCCGAATGCTCCACTATCTCCACCAGCTAGTCACAAACTGTTTGATGCCGAGCAAGTGGTGTATATCAGGTTTTTACAGTGTTGTTTTTTTTTTCTTTGCTGAAAACTTTTAACTTTACTACTGCAGTCAAAGATGGTGTGGAAGCCGTGAGAAGTTGTAGAGCGGAGAGCGAAACAATGACCTGAAACTCACTACAAAGCATGAAATGTCAGTGACTACTGCTTTCAATCAATACATCTTCAAAAAACAACATTCATTGATGGATGCATTCTTGTCTCTGACTCACACTGCTGTTTTCAAGTCATCAGGCTGACGGTGGGTGAAGCTGCACTGGGAATTATGTCACCAGACAAATAATTAGCCCTTTTAACTGAAGACGTTTTGACACGTCACATGACATTTCTTAAAAAATGAAATGAGTTCCTCGTAGCTGCTTCAGTTTTAACATCCTGGTGGTGTGCATGTTTGCTCACTGTCACACCTCGGCTTCCTGGAACACTTCAACAGAGCGGAGCTGACACACCTTTACTTTCTCTGCTCTTACAAGTCTGAATGTGACAAAGGCCTACGATAAAGGTGTAAATAAAAGTGCCCAAAAAAGCAGACATGAGAATTCATGAGATGTCAGTCAACCTTTGTCCGCACCCACATAGCCCTGAAAGGAAATCTAATCTAAATCTAGTGAGTTTCGGCACGGTTGTGCAGGACATCCTAACACGAGAGAAATAAAGATGGTTGAGTTTCTGAAAATGAGACTGACAACACGTTTGTGAAGATTACTTTGTGTGTCAAAGCTCAAGAATACATTTTAATGATGAACCTTTGGACAAGAGAAAAAAAAGAAATGTGAACATCTACATCTATCACACACACATCTTAATATCATCAGTATATCATCAAAAGCTGCAGAACTGCTACTTCAATGACCCTGTGCTGAGAAACCTCTGTCGTCTTTACGAAGTCGGTAACTAAATTTTAACACAGCTACAGGCGTGAATGAAAAAAAATGTATCAATTTGTATTTAACGCTTATTAAAATCTTTCATCAGGCTGACAGTCAGCATGACAGCATCATATAAATATTTAAAGGTTCATGAAGTGGTTTCCAGCTGTGCAGTGGCCTCTGTTGACCACTAGGGAGCAGCGTTGTCAAGAGAAAAAGTAAGTCATCCCAGAAGAAAATGCTCCATCTCCATTTTATACACGTTCAAATGATGAGTCTCATGTTTTCTTCAGCATCTTTCAAAGGTTTAAAGATTAATGTAGAATTTAAACCAAGGCCACACAGAGCCATTATTATTATCCTGTGTTCTGTTCAGGAGTTCAAAAACAACATTGCTCACACTTATTATGGAATGTATCTTCATTAACCTAACCTTTAGTGGCTCCTCTGTTGAGGTGGACTGTAATGAACAATCAAACCACGCGTCAAAGCCCCTGTTCATTCACAGTGACTGAGCTGGTACTTGAGTGACTGTGACTCCATGTCCTCATCAGCCACATTCACACACTGCTCGGACAAAAAGAAGTTTGTTTTATCAGAGTGTGTATTGGAGGGTTATTAAGATCACCTGCTGCAAGGTGTTGGGACTGGCTCCAAATAATATCTGAGAGCTGCTTGGTGCATTCACCTATTGGCCAATCAGGGCGTAACGATGTCTTTTCTTTGGGGCTTAAGAGAGGCTCATTTTAATCTGACCCTAACCCTTCCCAGAATGACTAAACATAGTATTATTTTACATTGTCATCTGGGAACTGGTTCTAATGCCTCCGCAAAAGTACACTTGTTAATGTGTTCAGGAAAAAGATATGAACTGCAATGAACAGCAGTGAACAAAGAGGAGGAAGTCCCTGATCTGGTGCAGATCTGGTGCAGAGTGATTTTAAGTCCTTGTCCTCGTAAACCACATCCACAAACTCTGCTCAGACAAGAAGAAGCTCACACGGAACGCAAAAACCACTGAGGCCTTGTTCTCGTTTGTTTTCTGTGAACTGCATGCTAATCACAAGTTTGTGGGCAAAAAGGCAAAACACAACCAAAAGAACAGAGTATTAACATTACCTCTGTGTATAGTACTGATGCTGTGTTCAGTCTGTCCTCGTCCTATCATATTTCTTGTTTTTTCTATCCACTTTTCACCTTTTTTGCTGCTTGCTGCCATCTCCCCGTTTGTTTAGGCTGAATGTTGAAAGTTCATTGGAGCGTTATTCAGATCACCTGTTGCAGGGTGTGGGGACTTCTCCTAAATGATCATTCAAAACAACTTCTGCATTCCGCTCTTGGTCAGTCAGGGTGTGTTTCTGTGGGGCTTGAGAGCGGTGGGGAGTTGCACACCCATGTCACTCTCACCCTTCCTGGAACTGAAGACAACATGTTTGCCCTTTGATAGGTCTGATTGGTGATTTTAAATGATCTGGAGCATAGTTTGAGTGAATATTAAAACACCTTTCAGCTTCAGTTTACCTGCATTGTAGCAGATCATTTTTGTCAAAACCTCCTTAACACATTCCCATGTGTTCATTATTATTATTATTATTATTATTATTATTATTATTGTCATAATTATTATTGGAGCATTCTTTCGCTGACATTGCTTGTGAGACTCTCAAAGTAAATCCTTTTTGTATTGTAAATGTGTTCAGGAAGAAATAATAAATTCCAATGAACAGCAACGCTGAGAAGAAATTTAACAGCATTTTCATTTAAAACCTATTCTATTCATACGAGTAAAACTAAACTCTTATGTTAGGTCCTCTAGTGTCGACACCACGTTCACAAACTCTTTTCAGACAAAGAGATGCTAACACAGACACAAATAACACCAACAGTCCATGTTATAGATTATCTTTGATTTTAATTGGACATTATTTACAGGATATACAGTGTTTCATTGAAACAAGAGTGTAACACTGGTGGGCAAAGCCCTCTTTGCTCCTGAGGTCAAGAGATGGCTGATGTACTCTCCAACCAACATGTGCGTAAAGAACATTTTTGCTGACAGAAGTTTGCGTTCAGGGGCGAAAAAGGAAAAAAGACTGCCGCTGTATCAGTGATTTCCACATGTAACACAGTTTTCACAGAATCAACACAGTAGGATAATTCAGTCAGTCTTAACAGAGATGAACAGTTGTATATCTCCAGTGTATCGGAGCCAATTCAATATGACAAATTCTCCAGCGTGGGGTTTTTTCGTTTTTGTTTTACAGCTCCAATGGAATTTTGTAATAAAAAAAAAAGTTCAAACAAAACAAAGCCTATATACAGTTGAACTCAATAGATATATATACATATATATATACATACAATATTATATAAATATAGTAAAATAGATTAAATTACATTGATTTCACGGTCTTCCATAAATAGATGTTGGACAATAACAGTTTGGTGGTGTGTTAAATTAGTGTTGGAAGCACAGTGCACCGTCAGATGACAGGTTCACGACTCGACAGGAAACAAGTCCACGCCGAGCGATGGAGTTCTTCAATGTGAAACACTTTTGAAAGCAGAAAACTGCACAACTGTGCGTAAAAACACTCAAAACATTGTGACAGATGCTCTCCTTCGCTTTCTTTGCTGTCGTTTGGTTGTCTGCATTAAGGAGCCCGCCCGACTTCTGACTTTTTTTGTTTTTTGTTGTTATTTTTGCAAGTTTAACAGGTACATTACAACCACTGCATGTGGTCAAATTCAAAGTATTCTCCCATAAAGAAAAAAATTTTAAGTTCCCCCCTCCCCTGAATGGGGAGGTGGAACTGGAGGCTCGGCGGCCTCCAGTTCTTGAAGCAGTAGTGTCGTCGCTGCACACGCTATTCCAACAAGATCTTCAGCAGGTTATAAAGAGTAAATACAGTTGAGAAAGAGTCCTCTTGGGGGATACTCTGCAGCTCCCAGTGTTGGGTTTGACAAGGCAGGTTTTGTTGACTTATACTATGTTTTACAAGGAAAGCTGACACTATAAGCAGGATCACAAAACCTTTGCACAAATACTGAATAGGCGGTGTAGTAGGCCTTGCCTGTGAAAACTGACAGTCTCTTTTCTTTTCTCCACAAGTGTGCTGAACAGTAAGTGCTTTTCAATATACAAAGATGCTTTACAAATACGTTTTTGGCAAAGTAAAAAAAGGGGGGGGAAAACAGCAGATGTTGGAAGGAACGTCCTTGAGGAGGATAAACTTTCAAGTCTGTTGCCTCTTGTTAATCTTGGGGAGATTCATGTACTTTCCTAAGCAGGATCTGTTGTTGCCGAGCTCTTGAGGTCACAGCCACACTCGCATACACGTACCATTGTACCTGAGTGTAAGCTGCATTTTGAACTCTACGACTAGATGTCATCTCTGATTTGAGGCACGTTCATATATTTGTTTTCAGCTGTACCGTAACTACAAAAAAAAAAATGCTAAAATTAAAAACAAGCAAAAAAAAAAAAAAACAGCAATGAAAAAAATGTTACAATAAAAGAGAAAAAACAAGTAAAACACCATCTTTGTGGCCTATAACAGCATACTGTACAAAGTTCGGATACATTCTCTTGGAATGGCATGGTTCGTTGCTCAGGTCAAGTCAAAGCCGAGCATCAAGTGAGTTCTTGTGTTTTTCTTCTTTTCTGATAGGTTTCGATCTTGGTTGGTTGTGTGGTCATAGCAGTTCGGCGCTGTGAGCCTCCTCTCTTCTTGGCAGGCCGCAGCAGGGGAGGTGGTGCTTTAGTGTCCGTCGGCGTGTGCGTCCGGGCTGGCGGTGGCATTGTGGATCCAGTCCAGGATGATGAGGCTCATGCTGCCGACCATGACCACGAAGCCGCACAGCAGGAAAGCGGTGGCCTGGACAGGAGAGCGGTTTCACATTTAGCTAACGTGTTCACGTGACCCGAGGGACAGCTTTCTGCTGATGTTTCTGGAATTCTGCTAATTCTCTAACGTGTAGATGTAAGAAATAACTGCTTACCCCGATCTTTTGCACAGACTTCATGGACTCCTTCTTGACCAGCTTGATGTAGAAAGCTGAGGGCAGGATGAAGATGAGCATGGCAGCAGCAGAAGCGCCTATGTGAGGGAAGAAAGTTTGGCATTATAGTCACATTTTGCGTTTGAGATGTTTTTTTATGGCATTGTCGCAAACGTTAGCATGCTCATAGCTACTCACCGATGAAACCAAAAATGTCTCTGATGGTGGGGACAAAGATGACCATGGCGTTGGTGCCAGCGAGCAGGGCCACAGTGATGACGGTGTGGCGGACCCAGCTGAAGTCCTTGGAGGCGCACAGGAGCTGGTTGACGGAGGTACGAATCTACGGAGAGAGACAAAAAGAGAGGTCAGCCTACAGGAGCAAGAGCACTCTCGTGACAGGAATAATCGAAGATAACTTTTCTGACACTTACAGGGAAAAGCACCACGGGGACGGTGAGGGTGACAGCGGTCAGCACGGCCAGACGGACGATCAGCAGGATCACATCGGAGTTGTAGACCTTGGAATAGGTGTGCAGCAGCTCAGGCTCCACGTGCACTGTATAGAAAGACAGCAGAAACTCTTTAGACCTAAACCCCGTACAGCTCACATCAGGACGAGAAACAGTAAAATAGCAGTTTTCTTTAGCATTTACTTGGTGTTTACCACAGTAAATGTGTGGAGACACCAAATGGTAGTAGGTGACATATATGGCTCGATTCGTAACTTCTAGTGCCACCTTATTGTTAGTACATTCTCTGTTCTCCACTCCACACTTACTAACAGCTTACTATCTGTCCTTAAGGTGACAAACCCCACCAGGCAGGTTTGAACATAGATAGCAATGATTTCTCAACCTCTTCCTGCCCTTGCACCACCCCACAACCTGCTTTTGTCCTGCTGTGCCCATGGAGGAAGTATTTGCTCTCTCTCGTGCTCTTGTATAACCAGTTTGGTGCTCTAGGAACATGTACGCACATTCACTCTGATGTTTCTGCCATGACAAACACTGACGCAAGCACAGCAGTGCACTAGTCTGCTGCGGCAGATGCTTTTTTTCACAGTCTTGCATAACAGGCCTTTCAAGGATGGATACACTATTTAACTTGGATGTAGAAGCCTCACTTCTCTGGACGATTGAACTGCTACGACAGTGACCGCTCGTAAACCCACACAAGTATGATCAACACTGATGCAATAGAGCCCTCAAAATGGGCTAATTACTTAGCTGCATTACTGAATCAGCGACCAGCCAAAGCTGTTCAGCTGCCTGCCACCATATACCATCACCATGCAATTGGCTTGTCAAAGAAACTCACCGTTGAAGGTCAGATATCCGAAGAGGGCAGCCAGCAGGTACATGATGAACATGGCCAGGAAGGACACATTGGCAACGCCCTGCATCTTTCTGCGGGAACGGCTGTTTTGGTGGAAAGGGAGGAGATGTTTAGACACCACGGCACAGTTATTGCGCAAATGTGAGATAAAGTTTGGGTGAACATGAGGAAGTGAAAGCAGCGTGCACACTCACTCTTTGAGCTCCTCGTACATGGGCAGGATGGCAGGGTGGCACACAAAGGCGAAGGTCAGGATGGGAACAGCATAGACAGTCTAGAAAACAGAACAACACATTAGTAAAAAAAATTTTACACAAGATGTTTGTTTTAGTACAAAAGTTCTCTGGATATCTGCCTTTCAGAGACATTTACCTGAGAGTTGAAAACAAAGTATTTTGGCGTGCAAACATCCTCGCTGTAGTCCACGGCGGTGGTGTTCACGTGGGCCCAGGTGGCGTTGGTGTCAAAGGGCAGAGGGCACGAGATCTGGAACTTCTTGATGATCACCTAGAGGACAAGGTAACAGATGTTAGACCCAGTACTTCTTAATCATTGTTTTTTCCTGTTTGAAAGACTTAAAAACCAATGAAACCAGACTACTGGGACAAATCAGTAAAGCAAACCCACATTTAAGAGACACTGAAGTTGCAGCCAGATTGAATTATGTTTCAGTGTTGTGAGACTTTAGTTTATTGTATTTTGTTTAAATCTTTTACTGTGTGGGATTTTTCATGGAAAAATTGAACTTGCTCTCTGACTAAGACTCATCTGGCACAGCTGCCTGGCTCATGCGTTAAAGGGAGGGGTTGTCGGAAATACACGCGTCTGTGTGTGTGTGTATTAGGTATGAGGAAATGGGTGGGTTTTACTCACCACTATCAGAAAGAACACCATGCAGAGCAGAGAGAGACCACTGGTGTAACCAAGGTAACCTGAGGGGAATTCAAAACACAAACATGAGCTTCTGTTTTTTTTATTTTAAAGCTTCACAATGTTCCTTTGTTACGTCACTGACACACACACACACACACGGAAATACTTCCGATTGTACAACACACACACACACAAACACATAAAAAACACAATGCTTACCCAAGTTTCTGAGCAGTGACAGGGGCAGAATAATAAAAAGCGTCACCAGCAGCACCAGGTAGTCACCGTTAGTGTACCATTCACTGAAACACAGCAAGATAGAGCATGTTACTGATACAGCTTAAGTCAGTCATTAATGAACTCATGAACCATATGAATCACATGACAGAAGGGTCGTGTTGTTTTCTAATCATATGAAACTCATTAAACGGACACTACGACAGTGTTACGCATCAAGTTCAGTTAGTTTGTCCCATAAAGAACAGCTATTGTTTTCCGCTGTCTGGAGGAGCTTCATAGACTGGAAAAAATGACCCCAATCAAATGTTACGGATGTAGCGTTGGGGGGGCTTGGGGATATCTCAGCCTCTCTACATTGCCAAATCTGTGTAAATACAATGCTAAATCACCTATTTAACACATTTTTATCTAATCGAATTGTATTACTGTCAATAGGAAAGATTAGTTAATTTTTCAGGATTCAGTGTTTGTGAAGTCAGAGTTTGCTCGGCTTATACAAGATGTTTATATATATAGTGATCTTTTTCCAGGCTGAATACAAACTGAGTCAGCAGCACTGCCAGTATTTTAATCAGCACTTGAAATGACTACACTGTGCAGAACACATCACATTAGAGCCGCTCTGTATGAATGTTCTTTCACATCTCCTGATCCTTTGTAGCTTCCGATCAAACCTCTTGGCTGCTGCTTCGGCACATCCCGTCGAGTAACAGCCTTACCAACATCTGCATGTCAGCTGACACAAACTGCCCCGCGCAGTATGACTGCATCGCTCACACAAATAGATTTAACAAAGCAGCACTGAGGAGTCAAGCTGCATCAATTTTTTAAACTTGAATCGAGGTCGCAGTGAGCTCATCGCGTGCTCCGTCTCGATGCGGCACCGGCTGCATCTTCTAAAAGGGCTCTTTGAAGGGCCACTCGGAGAGAGCACTGTCCGTCCCTTTTAGGCCCCCTCCACACCCCTGCCCCCACCCCCCCCGTCCATCCTCCAGACGCGACTTCCCCTCCTCCGACACTCAGCACTTGAAAAACAACCGGCAGCCATTTTGCTCGATGTGCCACTTCACCCCGAGTGCCTTTGCCAGGCGTGCCTGTACACATTATGTTCTGTCCTTTGAGGCCTGATCCTGCAAACATCCCTTTGTACAGGTATGAACTAGTTTGTGTTGACATTTGGTTAATAGCTGCCAAACTGGTCTAGTAGTCACTGCCAAAACAGAACGACCTGTTTCTTGATCTGTTTGATTTGCCCGCCATGATCTTTAAACGTATCCATGTACTTTCTATTAGATACTGCAAGATTTTCATATTTAATGAACTCAAATCAGTGTGAAATATAAAAAACAAAGTTAAAAAAAAAATTGTTGGACATGTATACCAAGAAAATCCCTACATCATTTGGTTACTCACTTGCTGTTGTGTCCCAGAAATGACTGAATGACGATGGGCAGCTCATATTTGACGATGTAGAGGTAGCTTGACATTGCTGTGAAGACAAAAACTTCAGTTAGTATATTTTACTGGAAAATAAGCAAGTCATGTCCATGAAGGGAACTCCACTACAAAAATAGCCACGTCTAATATTTGTTGAGGGGCTGATGGAAGAACACATGCTTGTAGAATGACTCAATTTTTTGCACGCTGGTTTCCATCGGCCAAGACTTCCTTTCTTTTTTCCACAGTTTAGACACAGAGAGGCTGTGTTTTCATGAAATAAACACGTGGTGGTAGTACTTCAGTTGCAGTTACATAACACTTTGCTGTTCAAATGCCGCAGTCTCTCACCTCCGATGTTCTGCATGGTGATGGAGCAGGAAGCAGCGAGTTTCCCCGGCATCCCGAAGGCTTTGTAACCCAACTGCTCATACACCAGTGCACCTTAGAAGGAAAAAAAACACACAAGGAAAAGAAGATTTAGCATTCAAAGAGACGCCATGGGATACCACTGGGAGGTCTGGATACATCTGACTGACTCACCTCCTTCATTGGCCGTCTTCAGCAGCAGGTGGACAGAATACAAGGAGAAGATGGCGACGGCCACAAGGAGAATCCTGTAAACAGACAGGGATCTTTAGCTGAATATCGACTCACATCCAGGATGGAAGTCACAAGAAAGAAGAGCAAAATCGATGACAAACTGGTCCTGATTGATGTTTAAGCTGGGCTGGTACATGTGCTATTCTCTCGAACGAATGCTCGATTGAATGTGGGGCTAAAGGCCAACTCAATGACAAATGTATTTCTCTGACTGCGGTAAACAAACACATCGATATTTAGCCAGCATGAAGATCAGACAGTCCCCTGGCGGATCTGCAGAAGATGTCTTACATCAATTCAGTGCTTATTTCTAGAACTCAACATGTACGTTTGTCAAGATATTCATTTCAAGAGATGTTCTTAAGAGTCGCCAGTGAAGGAGTCAGGAATCGAGGCATTTTGCTCCTCCTGAACTCTTCCACTTTCCACTCTGCAGATTTTCACCATGAAATAATTCAGATCATCTGATGTGACGAAAACCTGCATTTGTTCACATTTTGTTGGCCTGATCAGCAAAGACCTTGAAGGCAGCACCAGACTGCAGGTCTTCTGAGTCATCATCAGCAGGGTTGCAAAGGATGAAAAGGTTTCCCTGTATGGGATCCTCTTAGCACCCTTGGGAAGCAGCAAAGCCGACACTGTGTGCTTTGGTATTAATAGTCCAGGTGAAAATGAATCTGCAGGACATTCGAGACCTGTGCTGTAAAGGTGCAACGCTTCCTCCCCAACATGTGACCCCCCCAGCTGCTTCTGACTGGCTGGCACGCCTCCCCACCTGTCTCTGACATTACAAGCTTTGATATCTTATCGCGTCGTATGCTGCGACTCAACAAATATATGCTTTGGATGACCCAATATGGGAAGTTCATTTGTTATCTTTTTGGAACTGCTGATGTGAAGAGCAGTGGACACTGTTTCATAATGTGCAGCGGCTCTTAGGCTTAGGTAATCCCAAACTTCCTGCAGATGTAGGGTTCGGGATTGGTCAACTGCTGCATGACAGTGAACCACGCTCCATTCATGATCCCCTGCAAGCGTACGTTAGCTTTCTGTTTATGTAACTCTGGCCCAGAGGATTAGCCCAGCTAAGCTGCTTCTCCTGCCACTCCCTGCGTTTGTAAGGACATCTGGTGGCACCTAAATGATCTCGTAACCTATGATGAGCACATACTGTATATTCATATTCTAATAGTGCAGCAGAAAAAGACACTGCACTGGTCTATCTTTAGCTGATTTCTGGCTCTTGGGGTGTTTCAGTTTATGTCTCAGATACAGTAAGGTGATAGGGGTCACTGCTACGAGGTTTTGCCTCTGTGGTAGTTCAATGTCTGACCACTTTAGACAGTACTTCTGATGTTTTCGGGAAAGAAATTTATAGACATTGTGATGTAAAGTTGCATTGGATAACCAATAGGTGGATCTACACTGAAGGGAACAACTTCTTTCCTTCTTTGAATGAGAATGAAGAGAATGACTTTCTGATCCCTCAATGTGTTTTGCTGGTACCACCAAGTCACCACTTTTCTCTGAGAGGCTGCAGGTGAAATTCACAACAGAGGGAAGTACTTACACAAACAGAGCGATGCCAGTGTTTGCCATAGCGTAGGAAAGACCCAGGATGCCACTGCCCATGATGGCGTTGCCCAGGTTGAAGACAGACATGCCAAAGGAGGCATTGCCTTGGTGCTGTGGACAAATGAACGGTTAGAACATGAGGGGGAAAAAGTGTTTAAATCTGATGGATGTGCCGGAGGTTAAAGAGAAGCTCTTACATATTCAGTCTCATACTTCTTCTTGCCCAAATTCTGCTCAGGGAGGAAGTTCTGACTCTCTGCATCATTGTCAGAGTATTGTCTTTGAAAAACAGAGAACAGATCGGAAATCAGATAAACGAATGTGCACATGTACAGGATGTTCAGTTGCTACATCACAAAGTGTTTTTCTCTCTTTGCTTGTTCAGACATTTGACAGGCAGTCTCACCCGCTCAGTGGGACCTTCTTGGGACAGTCGGTGTATTCATTGCTGTTGGAGCTGCTGCTGTCTTCCTCAGGAGAGATGTTGAAACGGCTCATCTCCGTTCTGGTGGTGGGTTGTTTCATACTGTTCATTTCAGAGCAGAAAGAAAAAACATGAAGCCTCTGTTATTAGTTTTTACGTAATCCTTCTGTCTGCGTCATGGTATTTTTTTTTTTTTTATTTCTACCGTTGCGCGTTCACGTCAGAATCATCAATATTATAGTGAGCAGGCGCGCGCCTCTTGAATCCGATCATGTGACTTTTTGAAGGAGGGAGGGGGGAGGCGAGATCGAGGGGAGGGAGGGGAGAAAGGAGGAGGGGGGGAGGGTGACGCACCGGCAGTGGAAAAATACCAGACCGGCATCCGTCCACCCGACTTCACCTCAGCGCCGCTGAATGACAAAAAGCCGCAGTACGCGCCGCTGACTTTGCGCACATTTCTCTCCCAAAACAGCCGAAAAGCAGCTTGAAAACAGGGTGTGTCAGCGCATTTCCCCCATCACACACAGCATCCTTTACACATTTATGAAGCAGGATGAGGTAACATTAAGATTCACGTATATTCATCATTTTTTTTTTTTAATTATCATTTTCATCTAAACTGATATTTTTCTTTTGGCTCAGCAGTGCGCACATGTAGATCCAAACAGAGCCCCAAAAATGCGCAACCTCAGATCCATTTAATGACATTATTTCCATGTCCGGTTCCGATGGAAACAATAGCACGTGTTGGTCTCTGTATGGGCATGGCTCTCCATTTTGCGCAGAGGCTCGCGCTCTGATTCATAACCCGGTTTATAATAATTAATCAAATTACGCACAGAGACAGGTTTAACATTCCTTTGCCTTTTAAAAATAAAAAATAAAATCTCTGTGAGGCAGTGGCGTTCCTGTGCCACATCCAGACATGAGTCCAGCACTGCAGCATCACTGTCACACTGATTCATTATTTATTTATATATGTATTATATATTTGGACCGGGGCTGCCCTGGTAAAAGACATAACGCCTTCCAGAACGTTTGGAAACGACATTTCTGCCTCCGTAGAAACAGATCTAAACAGAGAATATGACAGGAAACACTCAACAGTGGATGGAACTGCCAGTAAGACATCATCTTTGAATTACATGAGATTGAAAATACAAAGCAGAGACATATAATCAGGTAAATATAGAGAAATGTAAAAATCAAAACGTCTCTGTATCTCTCTTTTTCATTAAACTAGAATGATCTCCAATAGGCTGCCGCCTACACCCGGTAATGACAGACAGTAGGCCTAATGATCAGATACCGGCTTCCTTACCTTATGAAGATGTGGCTGGATGCCTGTAAAATCCTTCAGTAAAAAAATGTCCGGAGTTCTTCACAGAGACTGATTCCTTGAGTTTATTTAGGCTTATTTAGGAGTCTGGATAAATTGAAGAGATGAGTGGATGTCTATATATCAGACAAGATCAGATTGAAAACACTGACTGGAAATACTTCAGGTAACCTAACAGAAACAAAAAAAAGGAACTGTTAGAATAAACCGAGCGAAAAAAAAAATCAAAAGAATTTCGATTCTTTTTGTTTCTAATTCAACCAAATTCCCAGAGATGCGGCGCGCTCGCAGAGAAGACCCTGTTCTGCTGGAGGAGGGGTGGGACTCACCCTTTTATAAAGATTGCATTGCATCAGCCCGGAGAGCCACGGGAAAGAAGGCGGGGAGGGGGAGAGAGAGCGAGAGTAGGAGGTGGAGTCACACACAGCAGTGACGTGGAGTGTAAATAAACAGAGATCCGCGGCAGAAGAAGTACTACATAGATACTACAACCAAAACATTCACCTTTATGACGTAAAACATGACAATATTCATCTGTGATCAGAGAGGAACATCCAATTAAAACATTACTTAATAAGACTATTCATTTTTCTGCTAGTCCATTAGTTTTCCATTAGTCTATTAGTTGATATGAGTAATAATCCTGCAGGGAAATGTAGTCCACAGTCAGCCCATAAATAGACCTTTTCATTTCAATAATTTATTCAAGAGTGTTTCCAGTGTTTTTGGACTTCAGAGTGGACATGGTCTGGACTCTGTGTGGATACGGTCTGGACTCTGTGTGGACTCTGTGTGGACTCCGTGTGGACCCGGTGTCCTGGACCTCTGTCAGTCCACATCAGGGTGGAAGCACAGCTTCAAAGCAGACCCTCAACGTCTCAAGGAGATTACACACAAACGCTGTCATGTGACAGCGGTCATCCTGATCCTCATTCACACAGTTGGCTCTCCTTGCTGGTCATGTGTGTGTGTGTGTGTGTGTGTGGTGTCCAGTTTCCTATCAATGCTTAATGATTGAATGACTAATGAAGTGTACAACCTGTTCTCTATCCAGCAGCTTTATAGACTGACCTTTGACTCAAGCACAGAAATACAAGATAAACAGTACGTACTGTTACTGCTAATATCATTAGTACTACCACCACTACTACTACTACTCATTTTACTAGTACTAGTGCTTGTAACACTACATCCTACTACTACTAGTTGCTATACTATTTCTACTTCTACTACTTCTACAAATACTACTATTACACTACGTGTGCAACACCTGTTACTATATATTTGTATACTTGTAATGGAAGTACTACTTCTTATACTACTAGAAATTGTTCAGGAATTACTATTACTGCTGCTCCAGCTATGATTACTAGCTTACTTTTACTTCCACTTGTATTTGAAGTACACTGCTACTAATATGTCTTTGGTCATACTACTCCTAGCACTTGTAGTAATACTACTGACACTACTACCATACTATTACCTGTACTACCTCTGCTATTTCTGCAAGCAACACTACCACCACTATTTATACTACTGTTTCTTGCGGTACTATTTGCAGTATTAGTTACTGCTAGCACCCATAATCCCCTGTCATAATGATCATATCCCTGCAGCAGTGACCCTGCAGGACAGTTACTGTGTGCAGGGTCAGGGGTCAGAGGTCAGGAGGCTTTCATTCATTCTAGAAGTCTGATGACCACAAAGGAGGAGTGTTTACACACGATGCTTATTTTAAGAAGAGTCCAGCATGTGTTAGTGCGTGCCTGCTTCAGTCAGTGGTCAAATGTCAGCAGCAGATTCTGCTCGGACATGATGCAACAACTTTATGTCTTTACACCATGACTTTATACACAGTCTGCTGCAGAGAGGGAACAGTTTAAATGATAAGTTTTGAAAGGTGTGGTCATGACATTTCTAACGTTGTGCAGAGGTTTCTTAGGGAAGGTTAGTCACTTCCCTTTTTTTGATTGAGAAAGATGCAGAACAAGGAGTAGGAAATGATGACTTCTCTTCTTCTTCTTGTTTCAATCAGGTGAAAAATTGTTGAAATGTAGAAATCTTTAATGTTTTAATATGGTCGAGAATTCAGTCAAGTCAAAATAAAATCAAACAAAAAGTTTTATTTCTCCAAAATGTTGTGCAAACATGTGACTAATCTAACCACGATCTAATAAAGGGGAAAAGACACACACTCTCTCTCTCACAAACACACAGATATCCACACACTTGGCGTAAAGGAATGAATTATTCAAAAGGCGACACATTCATGAGTGAAAGGACACATTCTCTCACTCACTATTCCTCATGAGCTCTCTCTCTCTCCCTCTCTCTCTCTCTCTCTCACACACACACACACACACACAATTGTGCATTCCTCTGCCCTAACTCACACATGAGTAAGTTTGTGTGTGGCTCTCTGTGTACGAGCCTTTGTTTGGGGCTTTAGCTCGACCCAGCAGATCTAAGACGGATCAGGAAACTGGAGCGGGGGTAAAGGGGTGCAGGAGGGGATGTGGTGTGAGCACTGGTACCTTGTTACCCTCCATTCATTCACACAGGTTAAAAAAAAAAGAAAAGCACAACAACACAGGCTCTGATGTGGGTGAACCCACTCTAGACTGATGTGGTCTGGGGGGCACAGGGAGCAGTCAAACAGGTGAGCGAGGACGACTTCTCTTGCACCAAAACTAGTCCTCCCGCTCGTGCTGTTATACTTCTATCAAGTCTGGCTCCGCTGCTAATGCTGCTGCAATGGCGGCTGCTGCAAATAGTGCTGCCTTTGTCATGTTGCGACTCACGAGTACATTGAGAGCCAATACTTAGAAATGAAAGAAACAAGGCACTCACTGTAACAATTGTGTACTGTAGAATTAATGAGCTGCAACTGTCTACAAACCCACAACAATGCCACTCTGCAAACTTGTCTGGGTGTGTGTGAGGCTTGTCCTAACTATTCAAAGTTGAATTTGCGCGCACACCTCTGCAGAAAATGGCTGCAGGTTTAACGCTATGTCGATGTTTTTTCAGGCTTTGTGGCGGATGAGACCGTCACCTCAAAGAAACCACTGGAGGTTTCGTCAGATGTGAGTGGAAACATTGTCACGGATCTTAAAGAGAAAGCTAAACCTTTTACTTTGTACGCGGAAGTATCCTCTTTTCACCTCATGTCAGTTTGTTCACTGACTCATATTGTGTGGTTGGAGATCTGAGCCCTAAAGGAAATAAAGCTGATACAAGGGTCAGAAACTGAGCGAGATTGGGAAATAAATCTTTGTTTCCTTGGCAACATTAACACGAGCAGATTAATATTGACACTGTTAACGAAATACAAAATGTTACATGACATTACAATGTATAATTTCTTAAGTATTCATTTGTATATTCATGGAATGTAAAAAGAAAAGTTTAGAGCCAAAACAAACTGTACATGTTTACAGTGTTGTTGCTGGATCCTGATCCCGTCACTACATTTGTTTACCTTCAGAGGGCTGCAGGGTAAATTTAGGATACTTAGACATTTTGCATCCATGTGAGCTCAGACCGGTTAAACTTGCAGGACACGTGGTTCGTTTTGGCATCCTGGTTTCTTATGGTTCCTGCTGTGACTCAGGTTCACTCTGTCTACTTTAGAAACACTTGTCTCCCTCTGCGCATTTCAGACTTTGATTCGGTACAGTGTGTGCAGTGTCATTTGTCAATTTTGTCTTTAGCAGCAGTTAAGTCACCTATAAAGGCAGTATGACTTGCATCATCACTTTTAAAAAGATCGTGAATATTGGACTAATATCCGTCCAAATGAATGCTAATGCTGCCATATGGCTGCTGTGATGTGCAAATAGGCCACTGATTATGAGCTTGTTAGCGATATCTTAACTTTAAAAGCCAGAACTTCCAACCTTCTGACATCTCGTGCATGCAGTAGACGTACATCAATCCTGTGTTAATTGTCTAATTGGAATCCATTGCCCCCTGGCCAAATGAATACCTCTCCGCACATCATATTTAACCAAGCCAGTCTCCCACCAAGCCCCCCTCCTGAGTCTGGACCAGATCGCTAACACCACCGCTCCCCACATGCCCACCTCCCCCCAAGCCTATACTTATTAACTTTTCATTTTCCCTGACTTTAGACTGGGGATTTTCTTGCTCCTCAACCTTGCTCACCCCATCCCCACTGTGAATGTTCTTGGAACAGTTAACCTCTAAGGAGGATCTTTATTACAATATAGATGGACAAGGAGGAGAGCTCATGTTCGGCCACACTTTATTAGGAAAATAAAGGTCGTTGAGTTTTCCGTCACTGGCTCGAGGTGTGAGCCAAAGGTTAACGTGAAGATCTGTAGGGGTCATGTATGTGAGAGGTAACTGGGTTATTTCTACCAAGAGAGAAGAGTATGATGGAGACACTGCTGGAATCGGGATGGAGTCTGGCTCATGATGAGCCACTAGGGAAGAAATAATGTGTGTTTCTGTACTGCCAAACAGAAGATTTTGGTCCTTTTCAGTGGTAACTTTTACTAGAATAAACATAAAGGCAAAGATTCATGTAGATTTCACACTTTATTCTCCAGAACTGTTGAGTTTTCTCTGATTACTGTTGTTTTCATCTTACATTCCTTGTTTTGTAGATGTGAATGCATGTGTGTGTGTGTGCGTCTGTGCTCTTTTTGTGGTGGGTATTGAGGGTGTGAATGAAACTGCCGTTTGACGCTGGCAACACAAAAGAAGCTGGTGGCCATCAGACTGAAAAGCAAACAAGCCGCCAAAGAGGAAATGAGTTATCTTTTCGAAACCTTGTCATGTCGCTCACACAGACACACACTCGCACAGAGGCATGGTTGATCCTGATCGGAGGTGAGGCCTGCGACAGGATCAGAGTCGCTACGTAAACAGTCCTTAGCTAAACACGACCTCCTAACACAGTGGGAAAAGTCCAGCAACCAGCACTAGATCCTCTGCACCAGTTTGGACTGAGCTCTAGCAGACTTGCCTTAAATGTCACAATCACAGTTTAATCTTCCAGACAGACTCCCATGCCAATGTTAGCTTAGATATTAATGCAGGTAAAGCATGTTAAAATGAAAAGTCAGTCCTTCAATTTCTTCATTATGGCAACATTTTATCATCATCTCTGCTTCTAGGCAGAAGCCTAGTTTATTAAAACTCGTGCAGGCAATATGCATTTTTAATATCTTGCCAAACATGTGACTTATGCTCAAGTGCACGACTCGAGAATTAAGTGTCGGCAAAGTCACCAGTATTACTGCATACTTGACCCAGATGGTTCTTGTGTTGTCTGAAAGCACTCCTTTGGCAAACTGATCATGGCTTACTGAACATGTAACTTCCCCATGCTTTGTACTTCTTCCTGGTTTATGAAGTTTTGTTTTAATCAAAGTATCCACTACGCGGTAAGAACAATAAAAAGCAAGCAAATGTTCAAAACGTGTGAGTTACTGATAATTACTTGCTAACACAAGAGAGATCCAGGGATGAATTAGAGGCTGGTGGTGGGAAGCCAGTGAGGGGTCAAGTCCCTTTTATGGACAAGTGACTTGTGGACAAGTGGCTTGTGAGGGCAAAATCTCAGAGAATAATGAACTTCCGCATCTTACATCCTTCAGGTGAGAATCTTTACTGCCAGACGAAAAGATATTTCTGATGAAGTGATGTGTAACAGAGGAGAGAGACATGAGATGTAAGCACATTGCAAGGCTGTAATCAAAACCAGCTTCAGTTTCCTTCCTCGCTCAAAACCGGTCTAGATGACTAGCTAGCTAGCATCTCTCAGCCAAAATGTCCAGGTAAGGTCAGCAGTTTGACCCACAGGGTAAAATCTCACTCCAGCTTTCTACATGGATTATTAAATTCAGTTTCCCAATGTCTAGATGTGCCGGAGCATCTCTTGATTCAGGAGCATTACCTTAGTAATCCTCTTAGTGGTGGGAAAGTGGTTTAGCGGGCGCATTCTTTATGACAGGAGCACAAATGGGGGATCACATTAGCCTTAGGGGCCCCGGAGGGGAGGGGAGGCCGCTCTTCTAGCTCTCCAAAAACTTTCCACCCGGGATGGACCTCGGTCAGTCCTGTGAACCTGCTGACTCCCTGTTCGCCTCTGCTGGATGGCTCTTTCTTAAAAAGCAATTAAATGAAATGAAAGTGAAGGGAAACGTTTAATAAATTATAATAAGTAATAGTATCGCAAGTAGTTGATTACATTAATATTCTATTCTTTTTATTCCAATAAACACAGCACTGTCCACACGTTGGGTTACAAATGCCTTCCTTAGTAATGACGGTCTAATTGCAATTACAACTTAGCGATATGATTTAAGAATATATTATAGCTGATTAGCTTCAGCTCATTTCTGATGCTAAGACATGTTTAGATTATAACCGAAGCCCAGCTTGCATTATCACGAGTACTTGCGTCCTGACAAAGTAAAAACTGTGAAGTTAGTTATCTCAGTTTCACTACTCACATGGCTCCAGCTGTTTGGCTTTGTGGGCCAGTACATGTGTGTTTGTGTACTTGTGCGTGATAGTGTAGCTCTGAAAACACGAATCGAGTCGGAAAGTCTCAGAACCAGCGGGGAGGGGAAAAAATGGAATAAAGGGCAAATGGAGGTAAAGCAGTTCACAGTCCAGGGTAAAGTTAGGGCACGATGTGGCACAGGAATTAGCAGAGCTGCAATGACTGAGAGGATTAAGAGGCTACACGCACACACACACACATTGTTGAATATTACATGAGTTTTGATAGTGTTACCACGTCTTGGAGAGACATAGACATTTTTCTACATTTTCCAGAACTTTCATGATGCTGCAGGGCTGCGGTTAATCTGTGCATTATGCTGAGCAGTAGCATAAATGTGTTGTGTATGCGTGCTGCGTGCACTTTGGTGCTCAGAGGTGAATCGTTCAAGCTTTTTTAGTTCCTCTAACATAAACCAGGCCAGAGACAGACAGAGACAGAGTTAGGTCGTTTTCTAGTGTCAGAATGACCAGTCTGTCTCCCCGATTACAAGAACATAATGTAGCTGATAGTATTCAGAGAGGGATCACTTTTGGGGACATTACATCATTTAGGTATAATGACTCTGGACTGTCATTGGCCTCTGATGTTTTAGCTGACTGCACATATTTATGACAGAATGTACTTGGTGAATACACTTTCCTGCACAAAACTGTACAGCTCTTTTCCACATATACTTGCTGTATATCTTCTAGTGTCCGTTGTGCACCAAATGCCAAGACTTATGTGTGAAAACCACAATATACCCGTTTCTGATTCTGAATAGACGTACTGCAGAATAGCAAAACACGTAGCTCCTGTTTTTCGGTCACAGTACTCCTCTGTCTGACTTGATTATTATCTGACAGCTTGAGCACACAATACAAAAATGTTTTTTTCTTTTTTTCACTCTGACAGCCTGGGCCCATGAATATCTTTAGCATGCTGCTAGCATGGCTGCAAGTTATATGTTTACATAAAGCTTGATATTATTACATTAATTTATTAATCAGTCTCAGTTTAGTTGCCGTTCAAAGAACAGAACAGATGGAGAAAATATACTGAAAGAGCACCAGCTTTGACCTGATGACTGATCTCTTAGTCAATGTCAGAGTCTTTTCTTCCCTTAAAACAAAGATCATGCCGGTTGGGGATACAAATATTTGCTACAGTAAGTGTCAGTATGTGATAGCCTCTTTCATTCAATCTGGTCTGTGTTTTTGTCTCAGTATGGTAACACAGGAAGTGTAATGAAATGCCTTTGCTGTGACAGTTTCCTGTCTGCAGATAGTGGTGAAGAGGCAACAAGAAAGTTGTCTAATGCTGGGAAGAGGCGGCGCCACAACCGTCCTCTAGAATAAAAAACTGTTTCAGGAATGTCCACCAGCACCATAGAATGTAAATAATGTTTCTACAGCCCATAATTCACCAAATGTGGATTTAAAACAGCATCTAAAAAAATGAAAGCAAGCCGCTCTGATTTTGGGGCAGTGAAATTGTTTTTAAGTTGTGTTGTTCTTCTCACTGGGTGGTATAAAACAAATTATTCTGGAGTTTTATGAAAGACAATACTGATTCACTTTGTATGAGAAAAAGTATTTTCCCACCAAAGTAAGAACTGGAAGGTATTCCAAGACAGGGCGATTTGAAATGACTATGAATAGGATTTGACATCAAGTCCTGTTCTCTCCACCCTCTCTTAACTCCACAATACCCCAGCCTTACAAGGAAATTGCTGTAATGATGAAGCGTTATTAAGAAGTTCAGAGGCGTGGTGGTCAGAAGACAAGTAAGATCTCTGGAGAGGTGAAAAGACGAGCACAGGGTTGTTAAAGGCTCACATGAAGAAATCAGTTGAACACATCAGTCTTAATGGGTTCAGGATAAGGTTGTGATCAAAAATAGCTAAAGACTTAGCTCACAGGCAAACTTCCAAGGAATCTTTCCTGTGAGGAGTTAGAGAGAAAGCTGACATGAAACTACACACATGTTTGAAATATATAGAGAACAAGAATCAATGGCTGACTTACCTCAGCACAAAGACAGCTGAGTCAGAACCACATTTGTTACCAAGTAGTTTTTCACATACCAGGATTTTGTCTTATTTGTCTATTTTAATCTTTGGACGGAGCCAGGATAGCTGTTTCCCCCTGTTTCCAGTCTTAAACTAAGCTAAGTGTCTCTGAGCTCTAGCTTCATATTTAGGTTGTGTATCCTCCTTTTTTTCATAAAGTCACACTCAGTATACAACAGTATACTATAGCTTTAGAGACCAAAGCTGCCAAGTTGGACATTTTAACACGGGTACTTATTGAGATTAATATGTTTTGTAGCCAGCCTCAAGTGGCCGTTCGAGGAACTGCAGTTTTTGGCACTTCCGCGTAGGCTTCACTTCACAGCCACGGAAGTTATTGGTTGGTCACATTGTGCGTTCACAAGACTTTCAACACAGAAAGCAACATGCAAACAAAAGAACCTATACTGCAAAAAAATCAAATATAAACGTGTTTCAGTTCAAAAAGATTGTGGGTGTATATCAGTTTAGTTTTGGCCAATATCTCCGAATGAGTGTTATCATTTTAGCGCATTGCAGCTAACTTGGGATTGACTGAACTGTGGCAAATCAACACATCTTATTGTGCATGTGTGTTACTATGAGTGCAGGTATTTGGCACAGCAGTGTGACACAGTACATATGACTAATTGAGTTCTAGTGTGTACGCTAACCTGTGCTCCTCCATCTACAGGACTGCTGTGTTCACCATGATAGTGTAACCAGAAGCTCAAAATGTTATGTAATATTTCTGCATAGAACTTGTAGTGCAAATACACTAAGGACAAGTTGGCAGTTCATCACAGGCCTGACACAGAAAAACAACCATTCACACTCACAGTGGCCAATTTACAGTCACAGATTAACCTGCAGTCAAAGACAGAGAGATCAGAGTGAGAGCGAGACAGTAGCTTTTTTTTTAAATGATTTTACTTTTGTATAAATTAAGGGAATAAAGTGTGCATTTGTTAATACTGCACTGCTTCATGCATCCTGTGTGGCATATCGTGGCCAGTCCTGTAGTCAGTTGTTGCAGTGACATGAAGTCGTTTTTTTATACTATCAAATGACATGCGTGCAAGTTGTCATGCACGCACACCTATCCAGGGTGCATGTATAAACCTGCGTGTCTTTGGACTCAGTGAGGACGCCAGAGTACTCGGAGACACCGGGACACAGAAAGGTCTCATTCTGTGATATTCGGGATTCCCCGCTTGGAAAAATAGTTTTGAATATGGAGGTTGGGAGTGTTTTTCCAAAGCTCAGCTCACTAACATCAAATGAACATGTCCGCCCCACAACAGTTCTCAAATCTTACTTCTTCTCAGATCACATGCTTCTTCTAAATCAGATTCTCATCATTGGATTCTTTTTAAATCCACCATCACACAGATAGTAATGAACCTGTAATTACGAGCTCTGGTGCTCAAGGGCGACTAAACAAAGACTTTAATGTCGCTGATCATGTTTTTTTCCATCTCGGTCACAGAGGAACACGTTTATTTGACTTACCACACGGACACAGCAAACAAACGGAGGAAGAACTGGGTCGTGATCGTAGTTCACATAGACAAAAATCAGAGATGATGATGTTACAGTATTATTGTCGGTGTTTGATCAGACCGGTGCAGTTATATTTACACGATGGTCTTCACTGTTCATCCATCATCTGATCTGACCTGGTCTCAGTCAGGTGTGAATCCACTGAGAGGCCATGTTTGGCACCACTGCCCCTCTGTGACCGACATTTATTGGACTTATCGGGTCCTTCTCAAAATAACCAGAGGCTCCTGCACAAATGAGGCCATTGGGGTGTTGTTGCTTTTCTTATAGGACGGTTTATTCAAATACTTTTCCACGCTTAACTCTCTCTAGTGATTTTCATAAATACTGTCACGGTGTGCCAGTAGATGCTAATAGCAGAGCTCTGCCAAACACTGGACGGCATCTTGTTCTGTGCTATACAAAAATCACTATCCAATCATGACTTTGCATAAGAGCAGATCCGCCTACTGTTGTGTTGCAATTGAGATGGAAAACAAAACAACATGTAAAAACAGGCACCTGCTGCCGATCTCACAGACCTGCAGGCCAGGTTAGCCCACGGATCTGTTACTAAATTAATAACTTTTGGAATATTGTTAGAAAAAATGAGACACTATTCTGTTTCAGATTTCCTCATACTGCTGCTTGTCTTTTTTTGTGTGTGTCATGACAAGTTTTGCTGCATTTTAAGTGAGTTGATTTGACAGTTGATGCGTGTCTCTGGAGGAGTGAGAAAGTACAGCTGGGTTAGCAGGTGCTAGAGGAGCTCTGCAGACTGCGGTACAGTTACATAACGTATGATACAGGAGGGGGGCACATTAGGGAATCTCACACAAAGTCATCAAAATCTGGACCCTACCTGTTTCATCCATCCTCCGCTCCGCCCAGGCCTGCCAACGTGTGGGTGGAAAACATCTTTATCTTTGTGTCCTATAAACGGAAAAAAAAAAAAAAAAAAGCAAAACAATCTGTTCAGTTTCACTGCATGAGTTCTGTGTTTTTATGACTATGTTTTCAAGACATTTAGAAAAAAAATCATCATCATCATAAACACATACAAATATCCCATTTTCACATTGTGAATAGCTTCTAATTCCTGTCAGCGCAAACACAAATCCAGCTGTGCATGAGAGTGAACTGTGATGAAGTCGTGCAGAGGACCGAACTATTGGTTTGACTTACGTACTTTAAGAGTTTGAGGGATGAACTCTTCTTTTCTAATATGCAACATTTTTATTTTCTAAGTACGTGACTTGTTGCTGACTTCACCTCGGTGTGCAGACAAATCTGTCAAGCAGCGACGGTCACATGGCTGCAGCAGTAAAGCCGTCCAGATATTTTTTTAATATAATCTTCAGTCAGTGAGATATAATGAGACAAATATGACTGACAGCTCTATTGTTTACTCTTCATGTCTTTAACCTATCAGTCTTCACTCGTGAGGTGTGATTGAATTCCAGGCATTTCTTCTATTATCTTCATCTGTGTCACATTACAGTTCACCTTGCTGCTTGCATAACCTGACCTGGGCACTCACATTGCTTTTCCAGATCTTTATGAAATGTATTAATCTTGATGTTCCAAAAATCTTTTTCTTGCACTTTTGTCAGTTTGAGGTGTTGTGAATGATCTCCTCTGTCAGCTAACAATGAGTCCCATTCATTTTAGTGGAATTAGCCCTGAGTAAAAGAGCAGCACGCACAGAAAACACTTGTTAAAGTTTTCAATGTGACTCAATGAGCCATGTGATGCTTCCTTTCCTCATCTGCACTTGTTTGTGTCGTGCTGCCCTGTTTATCACAGCACTTCATCATTTTTAGCACCTGTTTAGCTTGCTTTATGAGATGAATAACTATATAAATAAATAAGTGTGTGGAAGTCCTCTGTCCACCCAGACAGGCCTCCAAGTAAAAATGCTGCAAATACTCAGAGGCTCACAGGTTTAAACATTCCTCTGCATACATAACAGCATTTACAGAATAAGTCAGATTCAAGAGAACAGTGTTTCAATGAAAGATTAACTTTTGGTCCAGCATTTTAACCCTGACCATCTAATGTCATCATTCCAGTGCGTACTGAACGCATCCTGTTATTAAAGACTGTTGTTTATCACGTTCAAGAAAAAGTCCCCTTTGTTAAAAATGAAATAAGAGCTTTTTCCTGTTCATGACACTTGTCACAATGAATACTTGCAAACTTACAGTCAAGGAAATACCACCAGCGCTGACCAGCGCTGACTACGCAGGTTAGAAAAGTACTTATTTTATCTGAAGACTTTTAAAAGCAACGATGAGACAGCAGTTTTGGAGTGCCTTGCTTTCTTTAGAGTGCTACTACACCAACAAATGCCACCCACATCAGGTGGGTGTGTTGGAGGTGCATTTCATAAAGCAAGATTAGCATTTAAGCCAGGCTGACTTCACTAAGTCAGGCTTATTTTCAGTAAATTCTGTTGGGTTTAGCACCTAGACTAACTTGCTTGGTCTCCCTCTCATGTTTACCATGTTGCTATTAGTCTGCAGTCTTAATGTTATGAATGTTGCTTGTGTTGCTGGATGCTAAGAACAGGCTCCATCTTTGAAGCCAAATGGAAGAATAAACACAGCGATTGCTGTCTGTAGTTTCTGGCTGACAAGGACACTGCAGTCAGCTTACGTTCATTGGCATTTGCACACATCATCATCACACACCAGAGTTTACAGCACACACCCGTATGTTTGATGACGCATGGTGACATGGCAAAAATGCTGAAAAGCCTTCACGCTGCTGATTTAGTGTCTGTCGCCTTTTTGTGCTGTTTTTTCCGCTTTCCTTATTCTGTTTCTTTCAAATCTCAGATAACTGATTTCACTAGAAAATTATCAGACACAAGACATCATTATGTTTCATATTAGAATAGAGAGAGGAAGAGATGATCATCATAGTTGGACTGCCAAGTGATATCTGGGAAGTGGAGTGCCGACATATTACACCAAAGAAAATCTGGCACATCTTTTTTCTTCCTCCTTTGACTTCCAACTTATTACAAAACATCAGGACAGCAGGGTCCATTGTTCTCCAATCTCCACCCTCAATTATTGTTTTACCGCACCATCTCAGTGTTTCCACCAAATTACGCCAAGTCGCAGCAAGTTTTTAGAGATCATCAGAGCGAAATACAACACCAGAACAGAAACGTCCAAGATGACACGCAGGGTGAGAGCAGAGTACACGGCAGCTCGAGCTGAGCAAACAAACACAACCTCAAGAAGGACTGAATTCTTTTGTGTTGCCAGACGTCCCTTCTCTTTTAATAAAATACCATCGGATGCACGGTTGGATTTACATTATGAATTCCATACTGACCGTCTGAGTCTCATGACCCTGCATGTGCAATAACTTACATATTTCCTTCTGGCTGTGACTGTCTCGTTCATGAAAATAACACGACTAAGCCTTTTTAAATGACAACTGTACATTCTAACAGAATCCCCTCTCAATTTTGGAATTTTAAAAGATATTGTCTTTGCATCAAAGGTATTTCATTTAGTCTCTGTTCTCTTGTCGCAACACATTTTTAAGTTATACAACAATGTCTGGAGAAGCTTCATAATACCATATAAGCTGGAGCATCTACAGTACAACTTTATAAGAATGCTGTACTTGTATGAAGAACATGTAACTAGCAAGTTGACAAACATTAAGCAGGTGCAAGCACACTAGCAGGCAGCTAATACTACTTAGTTCACTTTGCCAATGACTTACCACATTTACTTGTCTGGTAGTTTCTTGCTCCGTCTTTCGAACTCTGTAAATCACGGAGTTGATGTGCAGCAGCCAGAGAACATCAGTAGGAAAACCAGAAAACATTTCCTCCATAGAATGAGATCCAGTTTCACTAGAATGCATGACTTAGTGCCAAAAAAGTGTTATGTGCACTCTTGGACAGCACAAAGTTGCAGGCGTACAGGGCGCAGAGTGGGAATGACAGAGATACCATTAACCTGATTACAAGTCAGTATAGAAAGGTTACACTATAGGGCTTTAATAATTTGACTACTACATACACTCAATTTACTGTTAGATAGTTTAACTATGGTAATGTAATCATTTGTATCTGCAAATTAACTGTAGCAGTCAGATAAATTTAGTACAGAATACAGTACAGACAATATTATCTTCTGAAATACATACAATAGAAATACTCTAAAGTAAGTCTCTCAAAACTGGAAACAACAATAACTGCATTAACCCAGTCTACTGGTGACACAAGTTCTAGTTCAGGTATTATTTGCACATGTGAGCGTTTGTAGCAACTTTGCCCAGACAGGTTGGTGTTGCAACATAAAAAAGGAAGAAAATGTGGTTAAAAATGTGCCTGACACTACCTGAACCAGCCTTATTTGCTTAACCCCACCCATCTACACATATACTGAAGCTGAAAAATATTTAAACAGTGAGTACAACCCTTTTGAAGTCTGGCATTTGACTCACACATCTAAACACAACCCATGATAAAGTAGAAATTAAAATCATTCTTAAAATTAGGGCTAAACAAAATGGCTGTGATGGAGGGGACACAGTCTTTAAAAGAGTCTTCAACTGGGATAGTGTTTCATGTCTTCACATGTCGATGCACTGCAGCTATGATGATTGTGAAACATTCAGATTTAGTGTGAAATTAAAGACAATATTTACTGTAAATTCACCTGAACTGCAGCTTTGGCCAAGATTCTGCAGTAAACTGTTATCTCAGAAGCCTGTTTTTTCCATTTTGATGACTACATTCATTTCAGGTAGTGGTATTTATATAAATTCATTCATAGTCACACAGTAAGAATATGTAAAAATGCACCCAGAAAACGTCAGAAACAATATATATCATTGTACTGTGATCTCATTTTTGTGACTTTCATACTGGGAATTCTGGTATTTCTCCACCAGTGACCTAAGAGCTGAACCATTGTTCAAACATGGATCATTTCCAGCACAAGATGACGTATCACAGAATGGCATGTCATTATGGATCATAAACTGCAAGTTAAAAAACATAGCAGGCACACCTTGACACTCTGAGATTATCTTACCCACAGGAAGTAATTCATAGGGACAAAACAGTTACAAGTCGGATAACAGTCGGTGATATAAAAGACTTGAAGTGAGCTTGCAGTGTCATAAAGTTTGTTTGAATAGACCAGTAAAGATAAAATTGTAATGGTCTGGCCATTTCAGCCTTGAATCATTCGGGGGTTATTTCACAGTAATGGAAGGGAGGTATAATAGACTTATTAGAAAAATAATTTCTCTTACTTTCTTTCTAAATATAGTCACAAAGTCATTAAACAAAGAACAAGACAAATGGCAATACAATCAATTTAAAATAAAAATAAATGTACTGCTGTTATGTTTGTTATATTGATTTGTTACACAGTTTGTTACAGTTACACAGCAAATGTACAGTTACCCTTGAAAGCAAATCTATACATAGGAAGTGCAAAACTTTTTTCAGACATACTTTAAGTAGTAATAGTAATGTCAACATGCTAGCATTCACACAATGGAAGCTTGTTGATGTTTAGCATGGGCAATGTTTACATTTTCAGCACCTTAGTTACATTTGCTAATTAGCAATGAAAACAAGCTGAGTCCGATGTTGTTAGTTTTGTAGGTTTTTGATGGTAAAAGTATTTTGTGGTGAATGTCTGTATCAAATTTCATATCAATTTAATACATTTCACGAAAAAATACAGTTGGGCTAACTGGCCAAGTGACCAAGGTCTCAGTCTTGTCCTCATTAAACTGGAGAAAACTGCAACGTTTCAAATACTCAAAACAAACTATTACTACAATTTGGGTTGACATGGAGGTATAATTATGTGTCATCTGCTTAGAAATTAAAAGTTATCCTATATCTAGTAATTAGAGAGAAGCATGTAAAGAGGGAAAAGAAGAGGGCCCAGGATTGACCCTTGAGGTGAACCGCCAGTATGTTATGTTGAAATAAACCGATTCCACAGAGAACTGCCTGTCAGATATAGGATTTGAGCCATTAACACACAAGATATGACAATGACATGAAGATTTTAAATGATATTAGTAAAGTAAAAAAAAAATCCATATTCATATGCAAGATTTAACAATTTAAAATCTTTTATCTTCAGGACAATCAAGCACAAATGTTGACGTGTATGCCACTCACTCAGCACATAGAGGAACAGGAGGAACTCTGGATGGGCTGGTCCCAGCATACTGTATATAAGTTGAGTGTGTTTCACATGGACATATGAAACTGCAAGGTTGGAGCTCAGTGTTTGCAAACATAGCAAACGTTCGGCATTTTCTTGGAAAGGGTGCGATGTGCTCAGAGGGGAAAGCAAAATAACTGGAGCAGTGAGTTGAGAGACAAGGGTTTTTAAAAGTTCAGTGTCACAACTTTGCCCACTGGTGAGAAATAAATGGACATTATATGACCACTCAGTTTCTTATTTACTAAAATACCACACACCGAAAAAAGTACATGATGTTCACAAAAGCTTCTTCTTCTTATTCTTCTTCTTCTTCTGTCTTTTCACCCCCTCTCGTCTAATAAAATAGCTTTATTTTCCAACACAGCAGGAGAAGAACAGGAAAATTCACTGGTAGGATTTGATCCTAGGCCAGCTTGTCTACAGCAGTATTTCCACAGGCTAAGGGACCTTTAATGCAACACTGACTCTACACATGGAATAATAAAACAAATCAGCTACATCACTCAGCAACCACAAACTTGACATTTACTGCATCAACGCCAATAAACATCAAGAAACATGACTTCATTTTGATCAACACTTGAAAACATATGGTGAGTTTAGGAAAACTTATTTAAATAACTAATGAAAAAATTTGTTTAAAATAACAGTTATATAACATGTAACATGAGTGTGTATACTGTACTGTTTACTTTGGCCTTCAACAAGTTTGACAGGATTACATGCAGACAAGTTTCAAAATAAACTCCAATTTCTGTATTTTTAAAGACATTATGTATGAGTGTTGACTGTTACATACACTGTGAGTGTATTCTTAAAAATAAGCGTGCATAGCTGAAGTTTTCCTGTCCATTAGTCCTGTGAGCTGTATTGTTTGGCAGCTATGTGTAAATGTGGGACTGATAAAAAAAGTAGAAAACTGTGTGCGTTTCTGTTTTTAGTCCTAGAAATACACTCCCATAACAGTTTATGCTATTGCAGACAATTCTATCATCTATGCAATTGCCTAGATTTTTATTTTGGTGCTGACAGACTAAAAATTTTCAAACATCGGACGAGGTGTTCTGTAAAGATGGATATTAATTTGTTGCTGTGCCCCTTTTCAACTGCTGTGAACAGCTGGAATTCTAAAGTAAAATGTCTCAAGCATACGCCTGCAAGGACTGCAAAGGGGACTGCGAAGGGGATTTGGGTTCTGTTAAATAAAATCTGAGAACATGTTTTTGTTCTGGACTAAAGATGTTAGAGTACTAGAACTAGGATATTTGCTGGGATTAAGTGGTAAAAATCACATTTATTGACTTTTCATTGTTTTATTTTCAGTTCAAGATTGTCACAAAAGTTTTGTTTCAAACAGATCAATAATATAATGTCGTCCACTTCCTGTCATTCCCTATTTTTTTTTCCACCTTTATCTTCATCTCTTCTTTTCTTCTGCCTCCATCAGGACTTTTCTATTTCTGTTTGAAGCTTTTATTAAGCTAAAAGATAGAGAGAAAGTTACCTTTGAGGGATATTTGTATATTTGCAGTTGTGCCAAGCAAGCACACACACACATATAACACTCTCACCTAAACACACTCTTCCTGTGTGTGTTTAGGTGTGTGTGTGTGTGTGCGTGCTTGCTTGGCACGGCTGCCCTCTCACACTATAATGTGGCTTTTCTCACGGCGTCGCCATCTTTGCCACAGCGGGTGTGTCACACAGCACCTTCCAGTAACACACCAAATCAAAAAGCCTGCTCTGATCTCTGACACTTGGAGAGCATGAGGAGCTGCCATGTACCCGAGAGGAGGTGACCCGAAAAGAAAGAGTGTGGAAAAAACAGATTGTGTCATAGACAACAAAATAGACTTTACAGGCTGTAAAAAGCAAATATGTTACAAAGTGACTTTTTTGTGTGGTTATTTGCACTGCATTGTTTTACTGTGTTATTAATTGTGTGTGTGATTGACAGTTTAAAGTGTTTCTCTCCTGAGTGGCTGAAGGACCTACCCCTGCAGTAAATTGGCACACCTGTGGCCAGGTAGCAATCACCTTCCCACACAGATAAAAAGGAGGAAGCAGAGCAGGACGTAGGAACTGGGAGAAGCAAACAAACATGGCAGAGGGACACCAGAGGAAAAGGGATCAGCTAGAGATGCGCTGGTGGAGCGGATTGGCCTTGACAGAATCCCTGGACCTAAGGTGGAGTACAGGCTGTAAAGAGGAAACCACAGACTGTCTGGCCAGCTTTTGGGATCCCAGTTAAATACTCTCATAAAGACTGTGTGCCCTCCATCACCCCCATTTTGTTTTGCCTGTGTAAATAAACTGCCTTTTTATTGAACTTTTACTGACTCTGTCTGCATGCTTGAACCCGAGACTAAAGAATCCTGTGATAAACATTGTCTATTAATATACATTTAGATTATTTTAAGAGTTTTTTTCAAACTGTTTTAAAATGGTTATTTTTTTTTCTTCATCAGTAAGCGTTCATGACCGTCACCTGAAGGGCTTGGTTTTGTTTTGTTTACATCCTCCTTCCTCCATGCCAGAGACGGCTGGGTGACGTGTGTGTGTGTGTGTGTGATGAAGGCTGATAGAATCCTGGAAGTCACATGATCCAAACATTACACACACACCCTTTTGTCTTAACTGTAACAACAGTGTATGTGATAACTGAATATGTGTGTGTAGCTGTGTTTGGACAGACGTATGTAAACAATAATGAAAGTATAAACTTTATAGCAGGTAAATAATGTTATGAGGAATACTGCAAAATCAATATGGCTTGAGGTCAAACGGCAACCGCTGTGACTGTGAAATGAAGCCAACATGGAAGTGCCAAAAACTGCAGTTCCTGGAATGTCCACTTGAGGCTGTCTGCAGAACAAGTTAATCTCCATAGATCCCCATGTTAAAATGTCCAACTTCACTATAATAAATAAACGTGTTTACAGCCTGGTACAAAAAGCAGTTTTGGTCTCTTTGGTAAACCCCCTTCTTCTACTTTGCTTAACAATCACATCTAAATTATTCGGCTAAAGAAGCTTTCGGCATTTTATGATAGCTGGGCTATGTAGTGATTCAGCCAGCTAAAGCCTGTGAGTCCAAATAAAAGACTACTAGACAATGACACACTTGCCACCGGCTGGGCGGGGTCTACGTGTGGTGTTGCATGTGAATTCCTTAACATTTTCATTGACTATCCTCTGTGTTAATCTGTCAGATTCTGTCATACTTTTATATATTTATTCATTAATGCTTCAAAAACATTGCAACGGTGCATTAAGGAGACAAGCATAACTTAAAGTACAGTAGAATGTATTTTTTAATGTTATGTTACCATATTTAGTTCTTGTGTTCAGTATATGGATATGTTTACATGCACACATTACATTGCAGATATTTTTTTTTATTATTTTGGCCTTTTTGCCTTATTGGAGAGACTGCTGAAGAGTGACAGGAAATGCAGGGAGAGAGATGGGGAGTGACATGTGGTATTCCCCATCTCTCTCCCCGATCAACCCTGGGGCCCAGGTTTGATTGGGATTCAAACCTGCGGCAAGACTTCGTACATGGGGCGGCCGCTTCATCGACTGAGCTAAATGCCGCCCCATATTGCAGATATTTCATGACTGACATTTAAACAGCAAAATTCTCTGTACATGAATAATTCCAAATACTTTCACTGGAACAGCTAACCCAGCTGATGCGTAGGAAGAAATAGATTTGTCACTTAAGAATACTACAATAAGTAATAAAGTAGTTAATGAGAATCACGCTGCTGAGCCAGGTGCATAATTGTGCACACACCTCTATTAATCTGGAAAAGCAAGTGTGGCTACCAGTATTTAATGTGCTGAGAGGAAAACATACAGTTGTGGTCAGCTGACTGAACATCAGTATTCAGGTCAGCTCATGACTTCTATCTGTTGTTCCAAACACTGCATTAAATGAATAAAACCACACAGCAAACTTCAGCATGTATGAATATAATTAAAATGTATTCATGTGTGTTAAACTGATGAGAACAAGCAGCCTGCTAAAACATGCTGCTAGTAAACGCACCACATTTGTGATGTAGTTAGTTACGACCCTTGTTCCGCGACCTCTTGTTCTTTCATCAACCCTTAACCTCAGGAGGTCTTCCTGGCACTTTGAAAATGGCAGGTGAGGGTACATGCCTACCCAGAAAAATGCTGGAGGGACTATAAAATGTGTTCCAGCTGGCCTCAGACCCCTGGACCGGGATCCTTTAGGAAATGTGAAAAGGCTCCTGTAGCTTCTGTGCTTAGTCTGCTGCCACATGACCCGGATGTGGGCTAATGTCTGAAAACTGATCAATGGAGGATAGAGCAGCCTGTCTCGCCATTTTTTTCCTTTTAAAGCTGCTATAATCAATATTTTAATATTACCATTGAATCAAATGACAACATGTATGAGAAAGGTGACTCGTAGTAACAGACCCACCGCTCCCCTCAGCTACAGAGCATTTTAGCCTGTTTTTGCCCATTGCTGCTGTGACTTTTGCTTAGCTGAGTATTTGGGTGACCAAATCATAACCAAAGGTGAATATTGAACATTGCTTACAAACTCACTATCGGCTGCTGGTGTAAATAAGCTAATGTTTTCCTGACACATTTTGCAGGTGATAATATATTAATGTCGTGTTTACAGTTTGTTGTGCTGCTGCCAGGTGAGCAAACAACAGTGAATAAAACCATGTTCAAGGTTCAGAAATCATGAGAATTCACCCAGAGAAATTGGATGAGCATATTTTACTTCTGATTTAGTATGTGAATAATCTGTGTAACTGATCCAAAGTAAAAAAAAAATGTTCATAATACACTTATAGTGAGAACTTTTGATTATAGGCTTTCGGTGTTTCCATACTTGCCGACTTATCTGTGCTAACTAGTCTGTGTTTTACTGTATGGTTCTCTTGTTGTTCAAATCAGGATAATCCAAGCTCTGTTAAAGACTTTTTCAGTCGATACTATGTGACCCCACGGCTGGCGAGTTTGACTAAAAACCTCAGCAGATTGGTGCTGCCGAGCCTTTTTTCCCACACAGATAGTAGGTTATTAACGCTGGCCGTATTCCTGGAATTCACCCCACTGTACAGAACAGTACAGTTAATCCTCATAAAAAGAAGATCGAGGGGGCTGGTGATGGTGGTGGTAGTGGTGGGTGGGTGGGGGGTGGCGGGGGTGCAGGGAGGGAAGGGGGTTGGGGGAAAGGGGGGAGTGTGTTGCACAGTTGCAGATGCAAAGAGGGAAGAGGAGGGAGAAAGAGGAGAGTGTCCGGCTGTGAAGAAAATAGCAGAGAAGCGGGGAATCATGAAAAATTGAAACAGAGGAAGAAGGAGAAGAAGAAGAAGAGGAGTGCAGGAGTCAAGGTGGGTTGTCAAGAATTTGTACAGAACAACATGTCCTTATTCAGCCAAGCTCAAGAACAAAGAAGGCATGGATCATTTTTACACGGAGGTGATGAGTCTTAAATGAATGTCTTGTGGATTTCTTGACTGACTCAGTTGCTGAATGCCTTCGCAGCTTTATTTTGGACAATCAGAAAATCGGCTTTACTGGCTATTTACCCTGTGTCAAACCGAGGGACAGCCCATTGTTCTTGTACACTGATTAATTCCAAATAGCTGCACTCACTGTGACTCACACCTGGGTTGAACCCTTTTTGCATCCTGCGTTGGTGGTTTGCTTTAGTGTATCTGTATAGCAGATGAATGCAGTTTTCAGATCAATTAATCAATCATGCACCAGAACCCTCCCATCTGCTACTACCAACAGGATAAATCAAATACTAACAACCCAATGGACTTCTGGGAAATGAAAGCATTTAATTTGACTTCACTGCACACTGACTATAGCTATGCATACTGGAGATCTGACTTGTATATTCAATTGGATAACAGACTGTCAGCACGATTCTGTAAATATGTGGGGATAGAGTGATTACACTAAATTGAACATTCATGCATTAAGACGGGGGCGAGGGGGGAACAGAAGGGCAGAGGGTTGAATGTAAATGTGTTAAAGGAAGTCTGAGCACGGGGGAGAGAGAGCACAGCAAGGTGAAGGGAGGATACGGCAGGTTATCATCCAGAGGTTAGAGCTGATGGCAGTTGTGTAACCAGATTTACAGCAAAAACCGTATGTTGGAATGTGACCTGCATCCTGATTTGATGATGCTGCGTACACTCTGTCTCTCTCCGTGTCCTTCTCCCCACGCAGAACACACTCAACCCTTCAGCCTCAGCCATACAAACATGCTGCGCAAAGTTCGTTTGCACAGAGGGTTGAAAATTGTCCTAAAGGAGATTTAACAGTCGTGACGTCAGTTTCAAGTAACGTGGTATGCTAGCTGAAAATGATTGTATCAACGCACCGTATGTGTTTAAGTTGGATACAAATCTTATTCAAGCTGCTGGTGTACAGAACATGAGACCCGGGTGAGATGTTGCCAAATATTTCTCAGTGGGCAAGTCGTCCATGTCCTCAAAAGGCTTTGCCTATAAAGTTAATGACCTCGATGACCACGACCTCTGCAGTTTGCACACATGAGAGATGGCAGGTCTTTCTTCATTTATGAACAGAAATAAATTTGAATGAAAATGCAACATTTTCTTGAAAAAAGTCTTGAAGTCTTAGAAGAAAGAAATACTCAAATGAAGTACTTATACTTGAACTTCTATACAACACTGGATATGAGCTTTGCACCTCTGAAAATAACCCTCAGAAAGGGTGAAGATAAGAAATGAAAATTCCAGTGGGAGAATTTTGGTAACAAATGGTACAAAATATTCTCCACATTACCTTTTGTGTAGACGATTGTCTGGAATCTTTAAGAAAACCATCGGATATGAACACACCCTAGCTGTACTGTAGGTGTCGTTACAGATAAGTCATTGTTGGTTTCTCTTAAATGTGACCACTTTTTAATTTTTTTTGTTCTGGTCATATGTGTTTTGGAAAGGGTTGACATCTACTGAACAAATAGAGCATGAGATCAAATGTTCATTTTCAGAAGGTAATGACAAACAGTCATTGACATTTGGCGACCGTGGCTCAGGAGGTGGAGTGCATCATCCACTAATCAGAAGAATTTTGGTTTGATGCAGTCGGCATGTTCAAGTGTTCTTGGGCACGGAACCCCAAATTGCTACCAAAGGTTGTGTTTAAATGATTAGATGAACAGTTGGGACCTTGCAAGGCATCCAATGCCTTCATTGTATAAATGGTTAAGTGGCCTTGAGTGGTCAAAAGGCTGGAAAGGCAGGAGGATTTGAGGTTTTTTCCATACCTTATTTCTTCTTTTTTAATAAAATTGAAAAATTTCTTGCCCAAAACATTTTTGATTTTTTTTTTTCTTTTTTTTTTGTTAGTTGAAGAATCCCATCACCATCATCATCATCATCATCATCATCATCATCATCGCTTTATAACAATTTTCATGGCTCTCTTGGCCCTCCATAGGTCATGTCCAACTTGATTCTGGAGCCAAGGTAATGTATCTGCAAGATTACCTAACTCATTTCCCCCACCTCTCCTTTTTGGAACATTACAAGCTGGTGTTACATGTCAGCAGTAGATGTTAGCTGGACAGGAACAGGAGAATCTATTTTTTGGTGGGGGGAGGGGGCCTAATATCATCCGATCATTGTGCCAGAAATATGGCTTTGTATGTTACATCCTGAGATACCAGATTGGTCAAACGTGTTATGCAAGCATTGGCATGTTTGAATAAACACTCAAAATGGGGCTTATATAACAGGACTTAGTAAAATGCAAGTGAGTAATTTGAGTTTCTTGTAAAATACAACAAAATGTACAAAAAAATCTTTTCATTTCACATTTTTATTGTTCATAATGAAACAGCATCACTGATACAAAAAACATCCCCTTTGTCTGGGTAAAATTACAAATCTGAATGTTCAGCCTGATCCGCAGGGAGCAGAGACACTGAACAGCAGAAACATTGAGAAAGGGCTTCTCCACGGCTGAGTGTCATACAAAAATAATGCAGGTGGTTCTGCACGTCTCTTTTCTAAACACTGTCAGAATTCGCTGGGAAATTCATCTCGGCGAGCACAACATACAACGTCATTGTACAGCTTGGCTCAATCATGCAAAAGGTGAACAGATTTGAAGTTATCCAAAAGTGAGAAGAAAATTCATCCAGACCTGAGATACTAAAGAGGTGTTGGGGGCATTCTGCTGAAAACCTGCCGCCTCTCGTCCTTCTTTGTAAAAAGATTGAAATGAAAAAACCCAACCTGAGGAAGAACCCAACCTGTTGCAACCTGCCGCCAACGAGCAGAACAAGCCACTGACAGCAGGAGGTGAACGAAGTTACAGCCAAACATTCATGAATAAATTCAGAGAGTGAGCCAGATTTTCAAATTAAGAACAATCAGTTATTGGACATTCATAATGAGCACTGAAGGTGCCGCGTGGAACCTTCACTCGTGAAGCTTGCAGACTTTATCAGGCTGTGGAAAGCTTCAGTTCAAGTAATGTCATGGAAATAAACCTCACCAACAACTGGGTATGAAAAGGTTTCTTCTGAGAGCAGAGATATAAAGTAGAAGCCACAGTAAGGTACGAACTAGAACTGTGTACGACTGTCCTGGTCGAGCTTCAGAACTGGCAAGCACGGGAAGGTTCTTTCTTTCTGTAGAGCGTCACGCTAGCATACATGATGCCACACGATAAATAATGGTAAGGCCTTGAGCTCAAAGGATCGATGTTTTCTGTCCTGTTGGAACCTTCCTGTAGTGTTGTCACGAAATACTACGTCTTGCTTCCGTTAGGTGTCACAGCACGGTCAACATCAATACTGCTTATTGTGGCTTTATTATCAACCCAGCGTTGGTCAGCAGGAGCCAATAAGCTTAAAAAAAACGTGTTTCTGAGACTTCTGGAAAAACTGTGATATGAAGTAGGCTGTTGATTAATTCATCCTGATATGACACGTTAACACTAAAACATGACAATGGATATATCTAGACCAAATTTTCAACAAATATACAAGCCTCAAATAAAAGGAAAAAAAATACTGTCAGACAGTAAGAGAGAAAAAAAAATCTAATATACGTTATATATATATATATATTTATATATACTAAAACAAACACAGGATTGCAGAAGACTTGTAAAGCAGAATCCCCCAACAACCCACTCACAGACAATGAGTGTCAGTGTACCATAAAATAACGATTATTTACAGAGCATATACAATTGTCCAAAAAGACCATGTTTGTAATCCAAAAACATGCACATAATACACTATTTCATTTGAAATATCTATTTGTTTCACGTACATAGATCCGCAAAGGATCTATTAATGTAACGAAACGGCATCGGAGAAGAAACGAGATGAGGTTCTGATGTTGTTATTCTAGGACACCTGTATCTGAAGCCAATTAGAAGAAGAACAATGCAGAAGGCACAATAATAATAATGATAATTAAAAAAAACCCTGTTAAAGTTGTGATTGTTGATGTTACGTGAGATTACGTAACTACCGGGTACTCAATCACTTCATTAATATTAACGAACCTCAACGAAACAGAAGTTAGCTACAAAACACACTATCTGAATTTGTCTTTTCCATTTTATGACTGAAATTTTAGAATTTTAGCAAGAAACTGGGTCAGCAGCACAGTTTTCTGAGCTCATGAGTCAAGAAAGCGAATAAGTGCATCTTCCAAGACATCAGACCGTTCTTTGAAGTTGAACAGCACATAATCACACTGCTATGTGTGAAATATTATCCGGCGGTGACGATGATAGTTATGGCACGAGCTGAAAACATTTTACAATCTTGGCAACTTGAATTGAAACATTTAAAATGAACTATTTCATATTTGGCTTAGTTGAATTTTCAGCATGTTTTAAATATTGTTTAAAAACATTTTGCCAATTAATTACTTCTAAAAATAATAACCTATGGTTTTACATACCTCGCTGTCCAGCCTTCTCATGCCTAATAAATTATTCCAGCTGTGTGTATATGCCGTGTGTATGAGGTCAAGTAAGATATTATGCAGCCTACGACACATCTCGACACACACATCATGTACATAGACAGCTTGCATGTTCAGATCCCTCTGTGACAGTAATACTGAAAGCATCTCTACACTTTGTGTACACAGCTAGGATGAACGCTGCCGGCGAGGACTAAAACTGTATGTGCATGTAGACTTTGGCAAAGTTTCTGATTGTTAACTTGAAGCAGAGCAGTGAAGTCAAACAAATGATCCTGAATTCAAGTTCAACATGATCGAATGACGTTACTGATTAAACGCTTTTCTTCAGATGTGCCGACTGCTTTGATTCATTTCATGGATTTTCTGTGGCCAGTTGCTTGAAAATACAAGTTTATGTCTATATGTGTGTGTGTGTGTGTGTGTGTATAAGTGTGTGTGTGTGTGTACGTTAGCTGTACACACAAAGTGCTCCTTGTTTCATGGAGGACGACACACTTCCACCCTCAAATGTCCCCTTCAGGTCCAGAGGACAGAGGGACTCGTATCGTCTTTCCAGCCCTACAAACGGCAGTTCACAGATCTGCTTCAGGTGAGGGCTGCATCGCATGTGATTGTTCTGTCTCTTTATCGCTGAAAATAATGATAATGATTAAACCAGAGTCTGCTTCCCCTTTCTCTGAGATTTGATTCTCTCGTTTGTGTTGTGTCACATCCAGAACTTTACAGCAACAAAAAAAAAAAAAAAACTGAAACAGAGCAAAAAAAAGTCCCTCCAGAGAGATTCTGTGGAGGGAAAACTGAAGATGTCTTAACCCAGTGCAGAACATTGTGTCCATACGTTGTAGTTTCATTAATAATGTTTGAGAGTTGATGAAGGTAAGGGGGAGGTTTGCTGCGCTCTTAAATGCGAATCAAAGGAGACGAGTGGAGGCTTAGTGACCACCGCTGGAGCCCGGTGGGTTGTGGATCCAGTCGAGCACGATGAGTGACAAGCTGCCAATCATGAAGATGATTCCCACGACTAGGAAGATGGCCGCCTGAAGAGACGAGGGACACAGCGGGAGACAGAGGAGGGATTAGAGGTGGTCGAATGCGTGATGGTGCGCAGCAGAGAGTCTGCTGAAATTTCTGACAAGTCACGTTTTGAAACTGTTATCCGCCCCTCGGGGGATGGAGTGAGAAAAATGATACGGTGAGAAAGATGTTGATAGAGTGAGTGTGTGTGTGTGTGTTTCTGCACACTTACTCCGATCTTCTGTGGGGAGCGGAACGGCACTGATTTTACCAGGCGGAGGTAAAAGGCAGCAGGGAGGATGAAGATGAGCATAGTGGCTGCAGATGAACCTGTGATAAAAGATGATTCAGCGATTCACTCACAAACTTTTCCCATTAACTTTAACAGTTAACACACCTATATATATATATATATATATATATATATATATATATATATATATATATATATATATATATATATATATATATATATATATATAAATAAAAATTACCCATAATGCAGCTTGTTGAAAAGCTCTCATGCATACGTTTTAATCACAACCGTTCACTTTTTTGCTACGTGGTATCTTCTCCACCAACAACCTTCTCTCCCTGACACACGTCTTCACCTGAACCTACTGGCCTAGATAAGACTCTTTTACCTGAAACTGTGGCAGAAAACGTGTTACAGTTTCCTGCTCTGACACTTGATAAACCCGGTCTTTGTTTCAGCTGGTGTAGGAAGCATCATCTAAATTTCATTGTAAGCAAACACCTCTACCCATTTCCCCTTTTGATTTTTTTTATATATGTTGTTTGTGCAAAAAAATCTGCAGCTTAATATCGAGCGGACATGTCTGCATGTTTGTGGGTTTTGGGTTTTAATGAGGGTGTGTGTGTTCTCATGCAACTGCACAGCTGACTCAACGCGACACTTTAAGCTTCTGTACTTGAATCCAACGTCTTGAATTCATAAAATGACCCCTGAACTGAAGGTGCTAATCGGGCCTCGACTGCCGCGCTCTCCGTTTTTATTAACTCCTCTTTGTCCATGTGGAACGTTCTTCATGTTCCGGGTTTTTTTTATTGTCTTTCTGGTGCATCAAAGTATTCGGAGGCAGGACTCACCGATGAAGCCAAAGATGTCTCTGATGGTGGGCACGAAGATGACCAACATGTTGTTGAAGGCCAGGATGGCGGCAGCAATCAGCATGTGGCGAGTCCAGCTGAACTCTCGCTTGCTGAACAGCAGTGTGGTGATGGAGGAGCGGATCTGGGAAACAAACACAAAGTATTGACATTTCAGTCTTTGGCCAGAGCGTGCAGATTCAGACAAATGTGTTCATGAATATTAAAGTGACTGAGCACCAAGGAACGTGTGATTGCAAAAGGAATCAGCTTGGTTTGACAAGATAAAAATAGCTGCATTCAACCTGACACACTCATTGTTAGCTCTCCATTTCCTGTCAGAGAACAACAACAACAACAGCAACAACAACAACAGTCACCTGGCCTGTGTCTGAGGCTGATTCCTACACTTGGCCGTTGACTGAAGTGTGTCAAGTACTACGAGGCTACTGTGTGTGTGTGTGTGTGTGTGTGTGTGTGTGTGTGTGTGTGTAAGAACCAGGAGATCCCAGCTAAGACGCCTGGTGCTGCTGAGCCACAGGCAGCCCGTTCAAACCCTCAGTGGGTGAAAGGTTGCGGGTATCAGGTGAAACCTGAGGCACATGGGGGAAGGTTAGAAGGGGCGTGGCTTACGGCACCCATTCAGAAAGGCAGGAGATTATCTCCCGCAGTGCAATGGAACCATGGGATTGCATCAGCCGGAGAGGAAGGCAGGCTGGCCTCCAGGGGGGGGAGGTGTGTCTTTAACACAACTCTATTGTCACTAGTGGACTTTTTTTTTTTTCCTGCCAGCTTGTCTTCCTTCCTCTGTTAGACTTACATTAAGGGAAATGAGGGCCACCGGTCACGATGACAACACATTTAATTACAACCATGGCAGACAGTTCAAACGACTGTATGTGGAGAATGAAATATGAGATGTAAGAAGACTTTGAGACTGTCACCTCTTTATTTGGTTTAACCTGAAAAAAGGCGAGACGTGCAAACTTTGACTTTTTTAAGAGCCTGTTGGCAGAACACCACAAGCCTTCTTTGTCTCCTTTCAAGTCTGACTTAAGCACAAGATTTATATCTAGTTAGCATGGCACAGTGGAAAAAAAAAAATCACATTAACTGGATTTTCTGCACTGTCAGATTGAACCAGTTGACCTCCATCATGACTGTCAGGAGGCACCGGGATGACGCAGGCACTTCACAGTAGACTGCCAAAGAAGTGCCACCGCTAAAGCCAAAACTGGGAGATAATGGCAATAATTTAAGTGTATCCCTCCTAAAAATTCTACTAGTGTGCCCCCACCTCTCCCACCAGCTGTTGCATAATTAGGTCTTGGAAAACTCGAGCCTGGACGCGGCATTTCTCTCCGAGGCTCCAAACTATTCAGCACCAGACTGTTACCTGGCGCAAAGGCTTTGGAGTTCACCGTGTGATATTTGCACACTTTTAACTCGTCCGTCTTTACCTGTCAGAGGCTCACACCCACACCCACACACACACACACACATATAAACACAACAGAGGGTATGTGGATGAACTAGCTGTAGGCAGCCAGATTGGCCCAGTCACATCTGGGTTGAGCCGGTTAGCAAGAAACCCGGGGACTTAGCTACAGTATGTGAGCCAGTTCTGCAGCCTAAACATAGATAAAAATCATGTACACTTGAGTGCAATTTCTCCAAACACAGGTTGTGTTTCTTCTGTTAAAGTGAAGATCTGTGCACAAGTCAGAGTGCAAATGTGTTCACAGTAGCAGACGCTTAGGGTAGACACGGTATAGCTGTTACATGTGAGTGCTGCTCTGCTGAGCCTCATTTCTAAATGAAGCGACTTTTTTTTCCACAGCTACACGTTTCAATAAGCACAGACGCTGAATGTGAAGTGAAACTACATGCAGCGAGGTATAAAAAAAAAATCCCCCTTCCAGTAAAGATAGCAACAGGATGTCGTGTCAAAGTGTTTCTGACTGCAAAGGAAGTGAAGAATTACTCGAAACGCTGAAAAAAATATAAGTTTCACTAAATGTACTTCACTGCAATCAAAACAAAGAGCTAGATATAGACATGAGCTCTCTAGTGGTGACACTGATGCTCTGCAATTATTTCAACTCCACTGATGCCCAAAAAACCCTGTGTCAAGGTAAAAACCACACACACGGTTTCAGAGGTGTAACCTGGCAGCATGCTACTTGTATTGTGGTTTTAGTTCTTTGCCTCATCAGAAGGCCATTCCTTTGGCCTGTTTGACATCTGACTCACAGGCCCTAATTAATGACTTATTAACATTTGTAACTTACAATGATATTTAGAAATGAGGAGGAGAAACAAAAGACTAAGCAGGATTTTTCACAACCTGGGAACCCCAAAGTTTTATTAGCAGCAGCTATAAGCCAGCAGCCATCCCCTTCGGCCTGTGACACCACAACTGATCTGTTAAACATTAGTCAATGTTATATTGACCATTAATAGAAAGTGTGACCAAAACGTAACCGTGTTGAGGGTCCTTGGAAGGTGAAACCACAGTTACAGATTGCACATGTCACTTTAAGCATGTTTGAGCTGACATAGATATGACAGACACAGTATACGGAGGGGGGGGGGTTGAATAATGATACTTTTAAACTTAAAACTTGGTGACTTTAGAGACAAGTACTCAAGCTAGTGCTGCTCATATTAAGTCTGAATTAAGACATATTTTACTACATGGTGGTAAGACATGAAGGTGACGCTAGGGCTTGTAATCAGCTCGTTTGCAGCCCTCTCCCATGGTTTCTCCAGTTGGAGCCTGAGAACTGGGCCATGTCTGACTCCTCATAAAGCCCTTTCATTATGTAGTGGATCCTGGCAAAGCCCCTGTGTGATCTGCCCTCTGTTAACATCTATCCTTCACGTGACTGCACACACACACACACACACACACACACACACACACACACATATGCACTTTAATGCTCAAACACACGTCTCCAAATGCACACCGCCACACATACCTTCTCTTCACTCTCATATAGTAATTCCCTACTGGAGCCAAGGACAGTGGCAGACAAAGCTAATGTTAATCTCTAGCTGAGGGTCGGCAGCATTTCCCTGCAAAATGAAGGTCAGGAGGATTCAAGGCGAGATTTTCAAATGTCAAACGGAAACTTGGCAGAGCGCGGCCACTAAGTAGTCCTTTTGATCCGATGCCTTACATGCATCCAAGTTCGTCAATCTTTCGACCACGTTACATCATCGCCGCTTAATTTACCGCAAGAACAGTGATGAGTTAATTAAACATTCCCAGCTTTGTGCAAACACACATTTCTGATCAGAATTTCAAGGAGCATTAGTCATTTCACTCACATTAATGTCTCTCAGCAACTAGTGCATATCATCATAACATACTTTTGTAAAGCAGGCGATGAGTCACTGGTTCCATGCAGGTACACACAGGCAGAACCTCACAACAGGAAGCTTGATGCGGACCATGAGCATGTGTGTTTCTGTTGAACAAAGCCGCAGAGGAATCCAAACCCTGTTGTCTGTTACTGCCTTGCTCTTTTCGCTAAGCTACAACCGATCACTGCTGTTTCATGGCCTCGTGTTTCAGTCTTGCGTTTCTGCGTCCTTCAGATCAAATTTTCAGCTCTTATCTCAGTCCTCCTCCCTTTCACTTTCACCGCATTAGTTTGTGTTATTGTTTTCAGGCCTGACCGTCTCCGTGCCATTTAAGTGTATTAATTGTGGGTTGGGGGTCAAGTAAAAAAAAAAAAAAAATGAAGCCATCTCTCACATGAATAGGAAGTCTGTGCCACATACAAAAAAACAGGAAGAAAACAGACACATGCATTCAGTATAATTGCACGTTTGTAGTTGTGGTTGAAGCCACACTAACTATGACTGAAGTATCGTCTGAAAAAAAATCCAAATTGCTTTCCCTCGACGTTTTAGGCTGATTATCGTGCCTGGCATAAAAAAGAGGTAAATGCTGCCGTCTGTCAGGTGAAAACCATAGACTGTGTAATTAGGTGAAAACACAGCGTCTACAAACAGAATGTGTTCTTTCCATCTTCTTTTTTATTTTGTTTAGGAGCTCAAATTTCCAAAATATATGGGCACTAAAATATCACAATTGATTTACAATTCACTGGATCTGAATATGTGATTCAAAGCTAACTCTGTTAGCGTTAGCACGAGTTTATCTTGGCTTTTTCTTAAAATCTGGATTTAGCGACTGCCTGGTGTAGATTTTGAGAAATAATTAAGCGCATTACTACCATATCATTATTTCCACTTATAGCATCACCAGTTATCTCACCAGCGAGCCTTCACCCTTTGCAGCATCCTGTCTAGACTCTGACTGTCCAGAATTTATGTTTTCACAGTATGATACAATTTTATGACATAATAAAAACACATTTTGACCTAATATACAGTACTTGCATATATGCACATATTGCTGTTATTGGTAGGTGTGCACTGTTTGATAGTGTTCCACCAAGTGATGGCATCACAGCAAAATTAAGCAAAGTTAAATAGACATATCTCTTCATGTTTTGCTGAATACACTCACTGACAATAACCTAATGGCCACCATCAGCCAATCGTTATTGTTTTATCGCTGTCTTCCAGATCCAGATGCAGATTTCTAACCACTTCATATCACTAACACTGCACATTTAGAGGATTGTGCAGCCCTGGCAGAGGTTTGTGTTTCTGTCCCCCTCCCTTGTCAACCCACCCCCGTCTCACTGGCTCCGCCTCTCTATCTCCCTGATGGTAGCGGTCAGGGTGAGGGTTTTTCCACTGTCCATTCTGAAGCTGTAAACTTCCACTGCAGAGAGAGAGAGAGAGAGAGGGGGATCCTCTCTCACATTCAACTCGACAGGAAAAAAAAAAAAACAGCAGTGTCTGCTGAGGGGTGGGAGTGTGTGTCTGAGTGTGTGTGTCTGTGTGTGTGTGTCTGAGTGTGTGTGTCTGAGTGTGTGTGTGTCTTAGTCGGGGATACGGGGGAGAACATCCAGTGAGAGAACGCATCATTTAAACGCCTACAATCTAACAAAAATGGATGATTCCTGAACGTGTGTGTCCATATGAGACAGTGAATATATGAGAGAACAGATAGGTGTGTGTGTGTGTGTGTGTATATGTGTGTGTGTGTGTGTGTGTGTGTATGTGTGTGTGTGTGTGTGTGTGTCTGTCCATGGCATACAGTCATTGCTGCATCATCCTCTGTCTGCGTCTTTCCTGTGAATGGATAGCAACACTTTTGCTGCCCCCTGGTGGCTGCACACTGTACCTGCAGTCACTTCAGAAATTCTTTGCAGTTTAGCAGCATGCCTCTCTGTAATGTTAAGTTTGTGTGTGTGCATGTGTGTACATATGTGTGCATGCGTATGTGTGTGTGTGTGTAAGCTAAAAATGAAACACGATAGTTCTTCTGGCCAGTAGCCATTTTTGTTCTCCTCGTGTCAGACAGGGGCCAAGCTAAAATTAGCCCATGAACATATATGGGGTGGCAGGGCAACAGAGCCTGTGTGAATGAATGTGTCTGACGATAAGCGGTAAGTGGACATCACACGCAGGCTAACCTTTGACCCCTTCTTGAGAAAAAAGGGGAAACAGGCTGAAAGTGAGACTTTGCTGCTACGATCTGAAGTGTGTGTAAGCATGTAAGCGTCATGGTGTAATTAAGAGGTGTGGCCGTGTGCTTTGAGGTTTGCAATGATGACGTGAGCGGTGTGCCAAAACGAACAGTGTGTTCTTTCTGAACTGAAATGTCAGGAAACAAACAGCTGCATCCAGAAAACGACAAAAAAAGTTGGATTCTGGAGCGAACACAGAACACAGTCTGTAAGCAGGATGACATTAAAGTGGCAGCAACGTTTTGCTGAATGAGTGGTTTTACAAGTCCCTGTTTGGCCAGCCAGATATTTCAAATTACAAGGGTGGCGCATGTTTGTGTGTGTCTGAAGAACACGCTTGTGCTCTCTGACGCGAGTCAAAATATATCAGTGCTTACAGTAAATGAGTTTAATGATGCTGAGAGAGGTGACGGAGGAAGCCAGACGGCAGCGCTCAGCGCACACAAGGCCTTGTCGTGATGTTTTACAACAAGGGGACATTCTCTGCTTTCCAAACTTGACTGCTGCTACATGTGCAGCCCCCCCCCCTGCGCGTGCAAACACAGCGGGCATTTTCAAGAGACAACACGCACGCTGTTTATTCAACATTCAATATACTCACAGGGAACAGGACGATGGGGACAGTCAGAGTGACTGCGGTGAGAACAGCCAAACGCACCAGCAGCAACATGGTATCGAACTTATACACCTTGGTGAAGGTGTGGAGCAACTCAGCCTCCACGTTGTCTGCGTCGTCGGAGAAACAAATCAAAGATAAGGAGAAGCAGAGTCAAGGTCACGATCTGCAAGAGCCTCCATAGATGTACTAGCTGAATAAACAGTTGGTTTGTGTTTTTCTGGGATTTCAGAGCTATTACTCTTCCCTTACAACTAAAGTTAGCAAACGCCTGCTTGTTTTTGTCTCGATAAGGAACTGATATCAGTCAGTTGACAGAAAAACAACATTTTAGGCTATTTATGGTCTATGATTAGAGTTGACGATTGCTTTCCTTACCGTAAAAGGTGAGATAGCCGAACAGTGCTGACAGCATGTACATGATGAGCATAGTCAAGATGGACAGGTTGGAGACGTTCTGCATCTTTCTCCGGGTACGACTGTAGAAAGCACACACACATTCATTTAGAGTTTAGGTGTCATCACTCAAGGTTCACTCAAGACTTACAGTAAAACTCTTGGATAACTATAGATACTTCTCAGTCTTATATGCATGTTATCAGAGACTTCGCTCTGGACACAGACAAGAGCATTTCTGTTATATTCCACTCTGTGCGCGGTGCCATGTTACCACATTTATTGCACTCTGGCAGATTTCCTAAGAGCAACAGTCATGATTGGGGAACCTTCGTCAATCTACGTAAAACAAAGACATTGTATTCATTGTGCAACACTATGGGCTGCCCAGTGCCACAGCAGACGTATTGAACAGTTTGGCATACTTAATGAGCATGATTATGTTATGAATTATCATAAACTTCAATGAGTTCTCAAATCATAGTGACAGTGTGCGCAAACACTTCTACATTCCAAGTGAAAACATGCTGAGGTGTGGCTGGAGTAAATGTGCAGTACAGAAATAATCTCTGTATATGCATATATACATAAAACACTATCTGCATGGCTCTGAGCCTTAAAGTTTGCTTTACGAGGTGACGTGCCACTGCTTGGCGTAAGGAGGAAGACGTGAACTTACTCTTTCAGCTCACTGTAGATGGGCAGGACCTCAGGGTGGCAGACAAAGGCAAAGGCCAGGATGGGCACAGTGTATGCAGTCTGAAGGACAAATGAAGAGAGAAAAATTTGGCTTTAGGCAGAACAAGATAACCACGGTGCTAAAAATCCATATAAACCCTTAGTAATGGTGACGTTTGTTAGAAATGTGACTTTTGAATAATCTTATAGTAAATATCTACTTCCTTTTCACAAGGGGCTGTGTTGTGTGTCGGGGAAAAAGGGTAAATTAAGCAGAGAGGAAACTTTCCTTGACGCATCCACTTGACTATGGCCATGAAACGTGCTCAGACATTGGCGGTGACATTCAATCGTAGCTTTGGTCTTTGACTCGTCTTCTCATCTAACGGCGTTAATGTCAAGTGTTTGACAAGTCAGGACTCATTATTCTTTCAGGTTGGCTTCCATGAACTTTCATTGCAAATATCACCTCCTTTATTTCGCTCATTGAGAAACTTTCCTCAGCAGAACAATTCTCAACTTTCCTCTGCAATCTAGTCAACGGAGGTAAAATGACTGCTTCTCCCGCTAAACACCTTAGTGAATCAAGTTAGTTGAACTAAACCCAAGTCCCATAATATGTGTCAAACTTTTAGCATGATTTACAATCATACAAGCCATGGGAAAGCCCTAAACACACAAATACCAAACACACCCTCCTAAGAACCCCACCTTCACCCAACATGTCTTAGCCAATACTTGGCACTGTGTTTGTTTGATCTTTAGGTTGTAAGATGCATTCTGTGTGTAAGTCTAACAGTGTTGTATTGTTTTGCGCAAGTGTAGTCCGGCCATACAGATAAATGCTGTACGTACAGTACAGTATGTTCTCCTTATTTAACAGTATGGCATTGCTTTATCCTGCCTTTTTTTTTAACTTTGAAGTGATTCAAATAGTAAATTCAATCAATGGGGGAACCCGTTGTGCAGGTGAGTAAATGACACACCTTCACAAAACAGATCTGCATTTCTTAATCCTTCACCAATCAGAAAAACATAAAAGTTTTGCAAGTTGGGACAAATGTTTGGAGTCAGTAGAGGTTTTCACACCATACCAGCACTCCAAGCTACAGGCTACCAACTCCACCGTACCTGTGAGTTGAAGACAAAGTATTTAGGCGTGCACATCTCCTCGTCGTCAGGGTGAGGCTGGAAATGGACGCCAGTGGAGTGATGGGCGTCGTGGCTGCCAATAGCTGCCGGGGAAATGTCGGCACGCGAGAAATCCATTTGCGCTGAGCTGTTTAGTGATGGGTACAACCCGTGCAGGTCTGAGCCATTCATGCTGAGGTTGGACGAGTGGTGGTAGAAGAAAGGAAGAGGGCACGGCAGCTGGGTCTTCTTGTAGATCACCTGGGGAAAAAAAGCAATATGAAGTTACAAGTGGTGTACTTAAAAATAAATATAACAAGAGAACAATAAAGAAATATTCACTACCAAACTCTCTTTGCCAAGAGTTAGCATTGTGGCACTTCTCCAGTTTTGTGATTTTGGGATCTGATTTTCAGCACACCTGTGTTAGTTCTACATTTACTACGTGATGTAGTATAAACTGCAAGTGAACTGCAGTGACAGGTTTTCTAAGTGGGGCACTCTCGGGTAGTGTATTACACCATATTGGAAGTCCTCAAGTCTTGGGGTCCATTGTCATGCTTAGCAGTTAGCTAATGAGCAAGTTCACACTCTGTTTAGTTCTGCAGCACTGCTATTAAAACAACATTAACTGTTTGGTTTTTTTTTTGCATCTTAGAAGAGCTGTAAACACAGTATTGACATACTGTCACCTTGATATGGTGACCATGTTAATTACCTAACAATCAGACATGGAGCAACATTAGCGTTCATGTTTCTGACCACCAGGTGAATGCAAGTCCAGTATTAACTCCCCATTTAGCTCTGTTTTGGTCTACATTAACATCTGAGGGAAATATTTGGCTCTTTAACACAGAGAATGTCAACTGGCGGCCTGCAGGCCACATCTAGCCCGCCAGAACTTTCCATCTGGCCCCCAGAATATTAGTGGATTCAGGAACAGCCTAGTGAAGAGGACGTAGCATGTTTCTACATTTTTCGGTGAAAGTGAAATGAATCAAACGCCCTCAGAAAAGTAGCTTGTATGCATTGCTCCTTTACTGTTTTAACAGCTAAATGTTGCAATATTCATAAGCTAACCACAGACTCTGCAATCATATTCGAAGGCTTTGCAAGAATGACCGAACCCTTTACCATGCGCATAGTTAATTGATCAATTCTTCAAATAAAAACATCAAGTAAAGCAGCTTCGATACTGCGTGGCGTGCATTGAGAGTAGCTATCAATATTTTCTTCTGTATGCCTGAATCCAGGATTTTGCTCTGGTTTGTAGAAAGCTGCACTTACCACACCCAGGAAGAAGACCATGCAGGAAAGGGAAAAGCCGCTGGTGTAGCCCAGGTAGCCTAAAGAAAAGCAAATATGAGACACAGAAAACACACCAATGACAACAGTACCAGACAGATGATGGTCCTGTTGTCATTCTTACTCATTCTGTTCTTACTCTGTTCAGTTCTTTCTGGTGTCTGGTCTCAGATGTGGATCACACCCCGTTTTAAGTTGTAACCCACATCCTGAAATCTGACACTAGCAGCAGTTCAGATATGACTGCAGTGTGAACAGCGAACGCGTGTAATACCCATGAAATGCCTGTGGGCACCAACACCATAATTGCCGATGTCATGTATGAACTTAAACTCAGACATCTATCTTTGATCATGTCTGCGTCTTTATGTCTAATTGTCTCACTCACATAATCCAGCCTGTGGGCTCAGTGTGCAGTCTTTTTGGAGCTGAGCCAGCTGAGGCAGATTTGACTCTTGCATTCATAAATTACATCTGAGCGGTGGAGCTGACTGCCAGCTTAATAGCAGTGTTACTTTACAGTAACTCATAATTGCCAGAGCTGACTAAGGGCTCGACTAGTGTTAAATTACTTCTGGTTTGGTGGATCACAAACAGCTGCCCACAGCCAAAACTAAATTGGCTTCAGTGCAGGAAGTCATATGGATTGTACCAATTATAAGTCAGTAGCACTACTGGAAGTATATATATCTATATACATATATATAGCTTGGAGAGCATGTGGTGAAACTGTCGTACTAGTGTGAAGTGAGTCCTTACCCAGGTTTTTAAGGAGAGACAAAGGCAGAATGACTCCGATCGAGACAAACACCACCAGGTAGTTTCCGTTCAGGTACCATTCACTGCAGAGAGGTTTAAAAGAGGTCAGAGCCTGTGCTGTATGAACTGTACACACATGAACACATTTATCTTTAGGGGGACTCACACTCACCCAGAGTTTTCTTCTAATGCCAGGAAGGCTCGGATGACTTCAGGCAGCTCGTACTTCACGATAAAGAGATAGCTGGACATGGCTGCAGGACAGAGAGATGCTTTACATTCCCTGAGGTCTGAAACTTAACTACATTACATGCACATATATTTTAGACAATTGTATTAAATTGCAGCAATCCGTTGTACTTTTCAAATCAAACTGAGATTTACACACACACAAACACAAACACACGCCTACCTCCAATATTCTGCATAATTATTGAGCCAAACGCTGCCATTTTCCCGGGCCAGCCGAATGCTCTCTCGCCCAGCTTCTCATAGATGAGGGATCCTGCCAGAACAGACAAGTGGACGGAGAATTATTCATGAACAATTTGGGCATCAGATCAACAACAGAGACAGTTAACAGGATAAAAGCATTGTATATTTTATCTACTGTCGCATCCAGCCCGTACTAAGGAACTAAAGTACATTTCATCAGATGCACAGCAACACAAACCTTCAAAGAAAATACACTCATTTCAGCTAATTCTGATGATGCTTTGCTAGGGTAGAGCCATGTGCACAAAAAGCCCACATTTCTGAACATAAGTAACAGATAACACCTCATTTTAAACGCACACTTTCAACAGCTGTGTAATAAGAGGCAAAAAGACTGAATATTTATGTAGTCTTTGTTTCATTTGATTAACTTTCAGAGATCAGAAGAGGTATAACTATTTAACATCAACATTACTGCAATACCAACCTCCTTCTTTAGCTGTCACAAGGAGCAGATGTACAGAATATAAGGAGAGGATGGCCACACCGATGAGGAGGATTCTGCGCAGCGAAGAAAACAAGAGGACAGTCAAATAAAACATGACGCAGTTGACACAGCTTCAACATGTCTTGACCCATGCAGTGTCACGTCAATGCTACGTCAATGCAGCTATCCGTTGCATTCATCTGATGGCATTCACTGTGTCACACTGGAAGGATGTACTTTATGGCTTCCTGCAATAAATCCATGCATGCTCATTCTGATTTTAAGCAACAGGCCGAAGGAGTGCTGGATATGTGTGTGAGCTTCACTGACAGGAGATGGCAGGAGCTCGTTATTATTCCCTTACTGCTATCATTTTCCACTTGATATCCCCTGTGACCTCGCCAGTTCATGAGGTGGCCACTCAGCAGGGGCATGGACAGTGGACGGGGTGGATGGGTGGGGAGGGGGAGGCTGCATGGGTGGGATTCAGGGGTATAGGGTGACAGTGGCTGTCACAGAAGTCACACATGAATGCTGATAATGCATATGCATGGGACGGACGGAGCTGGGTGAAAGATTAGGGGGTGGAAATGAGGGCACGGGGTACAGGAGTTCAAACATTTCCATGTGGTAGAGCTGCCCTGCATTCCAGGTGGTAATGTGCTTAGAATTCATATTTTTACAAGAGTAAAGTGAAGACGTTTGATCGCTCATCCAAGAACTGAGGAAGCCTCTTGGTTGAGAGGTGAAACGTCTTCACTGGTCTATAACCAGTCCAACAAGCTGAGTTACCTTAGATTCCACTGCTCTCAAAGAAAGATAGCCTTGATGACTGAGAGCCAGGAACTCATACCAGTATCAACTCTACATATATAAGTATGCAATAACGTGGCAGTCCTGTGGGTTTCCTCATTCTTCTGCAGTAGTACTTACGTAAAGAGCACAATGCCTGTGTTCGCCATGGCGAAAGACAGGCCCAGAATGCCGCTTCCCATGATGGCGTTGCTCAAGTTGAAAACAGACATCCCGAAGGATGTGTGGCCGGGGTGCTGCTCAGAGAGAAAACAAGGAAGGAAGAGAGATCTGGATGAGAACAACAGACGAACAATACAGGAAAACAATTCAAGTCTGCCTTTGAAATTAAATAAGCCTCCAATGATTGATGGCTTATTTAAACCTGGAGTCAGTAAGGCAGTCGTCTAAAACACTGCTCTGCATTGCAGCAAGACAGAGAGCAAAAATTTGGCAATGTACAGCAAACCACACAAGACTTTAATGGCTTTAGTGCGATTGCCCCAAAGCTGTAATTAAAGGAAAAACACCTCTCCCCCTTCCCCTGCCCTGTTAAGATACCAATTGTTTAATGTGTTATTAAGTTTTATTGACTCGGCCCATATTTCAGGTTCAACTCGTAACTGCCAACATTTCCAAGAACATGACTGGTAGTGCCAGTGCTGGGAAAGCTCAAACATACTGTAGGTGCTAGAACACTATGTGATTCTGCACACATTTCCGACTAGCTGACACTATTATGTCACCTTCTAATAACTCTCATGGCTGCTCAGACAATCATAGTTCCATGTGGCCATGTGTGCTTTAAAATACACACAATAATTGAATTACTGTACTTTACTTTCTGAAATTAGCTTGCTTGCAGCAACGTCATTGAGTCAAGTATAATAAAATGTCATGTCCCTTAGAATACACTCGACGCATTTGTAGTAGCTGCATTGCATTCTGTTCGAGAAGTGGTCTCTGAATAGAGACTTGCCTCATGTTAACCAAATGTGAGAAAATGTCATCTTTTTTAAGCTGTTAACTGCTTCTTCTGCTTTCAAATTGAATTCATAATGGGAAAGTATTTGACTGCATCAATTAAGGCAGTCCAGACCAGTTAGTTAACAGTTAATTGGATTAAACCATTCACTCTGACAGACAGACATTGGCGCTGTGAGCTTGTAAATCCTCTTACATATTCTTCATGGTATTCCTCGAATTTCTTCTTCTTCATCATCCCATTTGCCAGAAACTTCTGGCTTTCTGCATCATCGTTGTCATCCAGAAACTGACTGCAAGGACCAGAAAAAAACAGCTTTTTTTTTAAAGGGAATTCGTGGTATGTAATAAGACGTCAAAAGTCAGCATGACGCAGCATGTCGATGTTAGTTATTTGAGGTCAGCTTCATGTGTGTTGCAGTGCTTAATTTGTCAATCAATTCACCTCAAGCTTTTCAATCTAAACTCAGACTGTTCTAATAATTTAATTGAGCTGTTCTTGAAACCTCATAATTAAATCTCATCAACATGTCATCTTCAAACTATCATTGACAGATTACAGCATGTTAATGCCAGAGAACCTGTTCAGCCTCATCCATCATCAAACCAAAGGACTGTTCACACCCAAACATGGACAATAGTCAAGTTCCCCCAGGGACTAGGTACCTTTAGCAGAACTCAGAGCGTTTCCATTGCAGGGACCAGGTCTAAATTAAGTTCTGCTGATATTATGTGACCATGCTCAGGGGGTAGCACTGGAAAAAAAAGTCTCTTTCACACATGCACTGCAACCTGGAACCTATCTAGACATAACACGAAGAAGATGTGTGTGAGAACGCACATGTCCAAATCAGTTGGACATTAACTGATTTAATCCTGCCAACTAGCTGGTACAAAGTCTGTGTAATGTCCAGTTGAGCGCATGTGCAAACAGAGCAGGTCATTATCCAGAGAATTCACTGTGAGTGGGCATGTTGGTGACATTTCTATCATGTGACTGGCGAATGGAAACAACATGTCATGTCTCCAGCGTGATCTACCAAGGCTCTGATTCCCTGGACACGGAGAAGAAAATGTCAAGTTGAGGCAGGACCTCAGTTTATAATAAGATTTGTCACCTAGACTTGCTAAGAAAATGTTACAGAAACAGGGCTGTCTGTGGAACATGATGCTTCTAGTTCACACAGTGTTTAAAAATAAATATAAATAAATTGATAAATATGCCGAGTGTTAAAACAGTCCCCAACGAAGCCATAATGTCACATGACAGCTGGTGTCTGCTATTATGGGGAAACTGAAAACTCGACATCGTGTTTGTTCTAGCATACATATGGACGAGACTGAATGACATCTTTAGACACCCGTGTAAAAAATCCAGTGGTTGCTGACCTGTCAATGGTGGCCTTATCAGAGTCGATGGGTTCTGTGTAGCAGTCGTTCAGGCTCACGGTGCTGTCATCATCAGCCTCTGTGGAGACTTTCCTCAGTTCCATACGATCCACGACTCCCGGCATAGTTGTGCACAGCAAGACGAGAGGCGGAGAAGTTCACTTTTCAAGATTTCAGGGTTTAGACCTCAGAGGTGTAGCAGAGGTGTGTTTCTTCCTCAACCTGGCTGGATCTTGTAACCTATAAGAAAAGACATGGGGGGAAAAACAGGAAGCATAAGAAGAAAGTTGCAGTGACTGAGGCTTCTGTTCAGATCTCCAATAACAGTGGCTGCTTACTCAAGTCAAGTCTATCACAGAAGTTTTCAGCCAACTAAAGGCCTGCAGATGCATGTATTGTCTGGCCTTAACAGTGTCAATGGAGCCCTTTGGCCTTGATGAAGAACACTTCCCAGCAAATAATGCATAATACTTCCTGGAATTGAGGGACTGTCTCACTCGGGTCTTTCTTTATCTTTAGGAACATATTACAAGCCAATGTTGATGTCCATAGAGATTGCTGGCTGAAGTTAAGTCAACAAACCTTGAAACCAGGTCATGGATGCAACGAGTTCAGGAGGCCACCTGACTGCCACCATCAACAGACCTCCTTGTTTAAGTGTGAGCTGATTTACACAGCCTCACCACTACCATTAAAGAAAAAACACTGACAGTATCACGCACCCAACTTACATTTTCCATCCACCATTCATCATTACGTTATGTAAAGAGGCGTTCAAAGACAGTGGACAAAGCCTGTTTGATTATTCACGCTACAAACAACCAAATCATTTATAGTATAGTGTGTCACTCTCACAAAAAGCTTGGAAGGAAAGATCACAAGTCCCTCTCAATGACAACACAAGGAAAACAACTAACATGGCAACAATTACACATTCAAAAAACAGGCGCTGGGGGATGAAAAGGGGAAGTCACAGGAGCATTTAGGTGGTGTCAATCCTGTGAAATGCTGCCAGAGCACAATTTAACACTTTAGTGCAAAGTGAATAGAACCATTCAGTGGATAGGTCTGTGTGTATATATAGCCATCTTTTTGCCGATACTCTGTGAGGGGAAGATTGTCATATCTATCCATTCAACATGAAGCTGGAGCCAGTGACTTAGCATAGCATTAAGGTGTAGAAGTAGCTATTCTCGTTCTACATGCTATGCTAAATTAAGCTAAGCATGAGAGCTGTATCAATCTCACCTAACTTAGCCAGAAATGATGAATTTTGGCATTAGACTGAATGGTCAGAGATGCTAATGTTTAACATGTTAACAGTGTTTTAAACATGCAATAACTATTTTTTTAGTGACTTGGTGGTAGGAGTCTTTGGCAATCTTTCAATTTGATTCTGATTCTTGGGGTCAAAATTCGAATGAAAAATTCTTGATTCAAAAAGAAAAAAAGTACTGAACTGCACAGCAGGTGACTGTCAACTCTTTGTAAATGAAACACAACGGGAAGCATTTAAACATCAAACTTTTAGCAATCTTCTTCCTATCTGAAAGTCAGCTGGTAAAGAAACACCAATGGACGTTTGTTCGGCAACATTTCTGACGGAAGTGGTTCAGCAGCAGGGTCGTTGCATCACAAGTGTTTACAGTCCATGTGCCACTCTGGGGCGACAGAAATCTTTCCATTTTGCAACAAGGTTATCAGCTGCAAACAATGTCCGAGGTGTTAGAACTCTCCATCTTGACCCTTCCTGGCTTTTCTTTTTCGGAGTCATTGATAGGCTATTGTTTGCCCTGTGATCTTCCTCTTTGGAAGCAGGCGGCTTTAAAACCTGATATCGTTGAGCTAACAGAGATTAAGCGGCTACATTACCGTTAACAACCGCATCACACACCCCAGCACATCTAATCTCCCAGTGTCGCTCGCTGCTGTGTAGCGAGAGAGAAGCAGAGAGTGGTTTTTCATTCTTCATTTCCAAAAGGATTAAGCTGTCTAACTTGGTTAACTTCACACATCACAGAATTTAATACCGCCATTGTTGTAACCAAAACAATACAGAAGGGTACGTTCGGCAGCGAGTCATGTAGCCAGCTCGGACGTGGTCAGACTTGTGTAGCTGAAACCGACTGCATTTCACACCACCAATTAACATGAAGTGGTTAAAACACATTTGGAGAGAACACTTATAGCTGGAACTTGTATTTAGGCCTCACAACAACAACAACAAAAAAACAAGCCTGCAAATAGTCACCAAGCTGTGCAAGAAAACTACTGAGGCCATTTGCATGCTGGGTAAACTAAAACACAATGCAAATGAAGCCACCAAAAACAAAGCTCACAAATGACATTACGGAGACGAGAGTTACATGATAGTGGCGTATGCAAATACAAAATACATCCCTGAATTGTTCTGAAAGTGGCCTTGGTGTTAAGAACCTATTCTGCCCTCGTGGGATGCCTTCACACTTGTGTTTACAGCTGTTGATTTTAATACTGAAAGTCTGAGGCAGACCACCAACCATCTTGAATGCACACCACTGAGCTCCTGCAGGTTTTTCATGATTACGCAAAGTCAATTTGACTGTATCTGTATTTGTCTCACAGTGAAACTCTGAGAGGTTTAAAAAAAAAATGCCTGCATAAAATGTGCTGCTGTTTTTAAAGCAGAAGCAGAAGAATACATGGTGACTTGTGAAATAAGAAAACAGGAAAACCAGAGCAATCAAACTCATCAGTGATAACACTTCCTGCTGTTTGCAGCTTTTCAGGCTGATCTAAAACATGAAAGAAGAGTGAGCACAAACTACTGAACTTTAGAAGTAGGAGTCAATCTCTCAATTTAGGACCAAAAGGTTGCACAAATGAATTCAGAGAGAATTCAAGAGCTTTTTTTTTTTTAAGATGAACTGAATTAACAGAATACTACTACAAGTGCACTTGAACAGAAACTGAAAATACAAGAAAAAAAAAAGATCTTCTCTAATATTTTGCATCAAGCTAATAGAAAAAACCCCACTTTGAATGATGCTTCAAGCAGAAATCTCATGTCAACACTGTGAAAACAATCCAGCTACTTCCTACATTCTCCACCCAAGCAAACTCTTGCATCAGCCACTACCTTGGAGCAAAATTCCTTCCAGCCAGCCACACTGTATAAACTCTGGGTTACTGGACGCGAGGCTTGACAGTAAGTGTGGTTGAGTGTTCCTCAGACTCACGCTGCTGCAGCTGGAAGAATTAACAAAAGACTTTTGTCCTAAAAAAAGGGATCTAATTTATCCCTTCACAACAACATTGCTGTTTTTGTAGATCAATTGAAGACTGGCTTCTTGTCATGCAAACCAAACTTTTCCTGCAAAGCAGGCATACTCACTTAATCAAAAGTTCCTTAAAGAGTTTCCAGGATTGTTCCTTTACTTTGTTTTCCCTTTAATATATCAAGCCTGATGGCTACCAAGTGAGTGGTGGAGGAGCTGCAACTCTTTTGTAACTCAGGTGAGAAAGCAGGCTTTTAAAAGGGAGGAGGGAGGACCACTGCAGACCAATGAGGAGAGAGAGGATCCACTCAGACTCCTCCTTCTATGAGGGCTCACACACACACACACACACGCACACACACACATACAAATGCATTTCTGCCTTTACACATATGAGAAAGGCCAGAGCAGAGACAGAGGGAGAGATACGATGAGATATGATATGACAGAAGGAGATGATTTACTTTCAAAGAAAATATCAAAGTAATTGTGAAAGAGCATCGAGGAAACCATGCAGACAGACGTACTGAACAGAAATAAATGGATAAAACACAACATTAGGAATAAATAAAGACTAAACTGGCACCTAAGCCGTCACCAGAATGTTTGCCACAACCAGACTGACAACGCTGTTAAATACCCACAACCCATTCAAGATGTGATCACGTGACATGCCACCTGACTGTGCTATTGAAAAATTATTAAGGTCAAAACTCTAATGTCTGATGAGGCCAAGGTCACAGAGACCTGCTGGCCAACACACACACACACACACACACACACACTCCCCCTTGCTTAAAACAACTGATTCTTTCTTCACTGTGCCGCCTCTTCTGTACCTACAAAGACACACACTCCACTGTTTGCACATACAGCTGCACAAACTCAGATGCCCGCGAGTGCTGTGGGCAACTGTCAGTGGTTTCAGGGAGGGCAGTGCCGCCAGACGACCAATCAGAAAACGCTTTTGGAGATGTCGCTATGTCCAAGGTCATGTTCATGTCAGGGGTGAGCTTTTTTATGTCTGTCCACTTTCTAATGCCTTGCCAATGGAGGAACACAGAGGCAGAATTGGCCTTTTTCCCTCAAATCAACTGTTGAAAACCTTTGTACACTTAACAGCTTAGAAACTTTGAGATCCACTTTGAGAGAAACTTTCTGTGTGTATATGGACAAAACTGCTGGATTTGAACTGGTAACATGATTTTATTGACTCATCAAAGATGATTTGATTTTTCTTGAAGATTTTTCTTCACTCATAGAAGTGTAACCCTTCAACTGAAGCTAAAACATGAAACCTGATCAATTTAGTTAAAGTATCTAAAAGTGTTCCTTTAACGCTTTTCTCACAAGCATTTTCACTTTCAATCATAACAAATGCTAAGTCCAAGTCTAAACCTTGACATCACTTCCACATAAGAAATGTGGAAGTAACAAACATTCATTTAGTTGTTGATTTCCTTTAGCACAAACATTTACGGTGCAGAATATTATTTGAATTCACTGTGATGGAGTTCTTATAGAGCAAGATTATGTAACAGCAGTCACTGTGTACAACAAGTAAGACAGTATGGGACCATGCTAACTGCTAAAACCTATTGTAACAGAGTCAAAACTCTGCAAAGTGACTTAGTAATGTCAGGTATTTAGCAATATTTACCAAGAGTTTTCTAACATTATAACTGTACTATAAGCTACCGCTCATACCAGAACAAGTAATGCTGTATCAGTAAAACTCCTGAGAGACTGGTTGCTGGTTGCTGGTTTCCCAGCCCACCCCCCACAAAAGAAGAAATGCAACTTTTCTGCTAGGTAGGTAGAAAATAAACAACCCAAACCCCAAGTAAGCTGACACAGCATATATACAGTCATCAGAACAACACAGGTTTGTGAATAGCAATAAAGGTTAATTACCTACAAACATAAACTCGTCACTGTGATCTCCTCTGTTGCTGCAGGGACATTCCTTAAATGGCATTGCTGTCCTTGAAGTGTGTGTGGGGGTTCATTCACATACTCGGCCAATCACCTGTGACTATAAAGCTGTGCCCTGTAGCCAATACCACGACATACCAAACAAGGACGGGGGTTGGGGGTCGTGAGGTCACAAAGTTGTGAGTGAAGCAGAAGCCAGCTATAGAAGCGAGGCAGAGTGAGTGAGCTTCACAGAGGTGAAAACACAAACACTGTTGAGGCAAAGAAACAGAACCATAAAATAACCCGGATGATGTCATCAGGGTCATCACATGTTTGGGCCTAGGACTTCAAATTTTTAACAGAAAGTGTGTGATACTATGTGGTGACATGGAGTAAAGATGGACATTTAACAGGCAGGGGTGGTCTGAAGAATGAGATTGCTGCTAAGTTGCATTATGGGAATTGAAGGATCCTACATCATGTGGGGCGTCATCCATTTGGGCAACTAAATATCAGGATATCTTAAACTCTTTTTTTGTTTTTTGTCATCACATTACAGAGTACTTTATTTTTGGAACCCAGAGATCATTTTTTTATTTCTAAAAAGTGTGATTTGGAGTCAAGAAGTCTTTTAACTTAAAAATCTAGTTAACTTATTTCTCGATAGATCTGTCTAGATCGAGCTGGTCCAACATGGTGTAATAAGATTTTTTAAAGTTTCCTATTCTTTCGGTTTTCTTCTGACCCTTTCCAGTAAATGTTGATCACATTTTCCCTTGTTGTCTGCTCTGTGTCCATCACTCTCTGCCATGTGCGAGAACCAAACCCTCTTTTATTTCGGTAAAACACTGTCATCTTACCAACAGTGTCCAGACATTTTGTTCACTTGACACTCAGTTCAATTTTCCACAGCATGTTTCTGTGCCATGTACCTTTTTGGTTTTCTGTTTTGACACATGGTTTTGTAATGAGATTGCCCAAATAAGCATCAGATGTGATGTAACACTGTTTGCCTGTTTCAGTCTAATTCAGTGCACAGCTGCTTGGTTGTTACTTCACCGCTGTGTTATAATATAGGACCTCATAAACATCCTGGCATTGGAAATGTTCCAAACAAAAGAACACTGTAAAATCTGACGTGGATGTGTGACCATGTGTTGACATCAGCTGGTAGACATGAGGCCATGGAGGTTGTCTGTCATAGATCAAGGGGTTATTAACCTCCCATTTTCTGACCAAAACATCTCTGACGTGACACCGTGGACTATAACTTCCTCTGATTGTTTTTGTAAATGGATGAATGAGTTCATCCTAACAGTTTTGTCGGTGAGCATTATGAGCAGAAAACTGAAGGTCTCTAAATTAAGCCTATACCTCTCAACCACATGTGACTGGCTGCACATACCATACACAGTCTGCTGGTGAATCATTGGACAGATGACATCCAATAACTGCTCAAATATGAAATTAAGGACAAACATTGTTTGGACTTTCTAAAATGGGTAAGATGTGGTGGAAGGTTAAAAAAAAACGGGACTTTATTTGGAGCAACATCATAAATCTTGTGAATTCTTTGAGTAAGGCGGCCTCCTCAAGAATTTCACAGGTCCAAGGCAGCATATATTTTAGTCTCCTGTGTGTAAAATCTATCAGCTCTCAGAACTTGCTTGCAAGTATGTGAATGTTATATGATGTGACATCACATGGTATTTGTAGAAATGTGTCCCAGTGCTTGTTTTTCCTTCCTCAGGGCATTTGCTTTAATTCATCATTTTAAAATCACCACGTCAGATATATCTGATTTACTTTATTTAAACTATAGGTCACTAAAGAACAAGTAAACCACATATATGCGACTCGTGTTCATGAATCTGTACTCTGAAAGTTAGTGGAAAGTTATCTAGGCATGCTTGCTTCACACTGGATCAGTTACACAAATTAACGCACGTCACGGGACGTGCTGCAAATTGCAACCATAGTCCTCAGCTGGAAGCCACAATAAGTGTAATGAAACGGTTTGGAAATACAAATGTATTCGCTAAAAGGAAATGGAGGTCTGGTGATTCATTCTTGACATAATCAGTCTGTTTCTCTGACCGCTAGAGCAGTCACTCAGGAATGACCACATCGTACTGCCGAACTGGCTCCAGCTGGATAAGCATCACAAACAAACTTGACTCAGGAAAATTACTAACAACATGCTCCTCTGTCCTGAGAAGAAGATGGATTTAGGTCCATGTGATGAGCTGCTAAAAATCACTTTCTTTTTAATGTTCTGGACACGTGCTAAACATTAAAGGAGCAGTGTGTTGGATTTAAAGGCATCTAGAGTGTAGCTGCAGATTAAAACCACCTTGTTTTTGAGTTTCCCTCTCCTTCCTAACTTGAAGAAGAAACTACAGTGGCTGCAAAGCACCAAAAGAACCAGCGAAAAGCCTCATATGTTTGCTAGATCAGCAAGCACTCACCTCCTGGAGACACTGGGATGTTGCCAGGCAACATACATATACTCCTGGAAACAAACATGGTGCTGGTAGACAGGTTTTTTTTTCCCACTTTTGGACAGAGCCAGGCTAGCTGAGTTCCCCTGCTTCCAGTATTTATGCTAAGCTAAGCTAACAGATTCATATTTAGCAGACAGGTAAGCGTGGTATCATTCTTGTCCTCTGATTCTGCACTACACATAAACTGCTGCCTACCATGAGAGTGCTAACACAAACTTAATCATCATACATCCACAAGAGGCTGTTAAGACGGTGGCTCTCATGTACGTTGTTCAATCCTACCCAACCAATCAGAGCTGCTAATGAAGCATGTCATGTAGGACAGATTTACAGCTGCTGGTTACATACAGTGAAGTGACTTAACAGGCTAAAAGTCCTCAGGCGGCAAATGGCGGAGGTAGAGAAATACAACCACATCATACAGAACTGAGAGCCACACACATCTGTGCTGAACTGAGAGCACATGTTCCTCCAGATGATCCAGTCTGTGCCTCCACATGGGAGGAATTTATTATCATTGACAGGTTGAGACAACTCCCTCTCTCCTTTCTTTAGCTTTTTCATGCATCATGTGGACACACACACGTGGACAGTCAGGCCATTCCATGGTCTACTATTAATATGTGGTACTAAGAAATCAAGATGTTATTTTTGTACTTTGAAAAGTTGAGAAATAAAAACACATCTTGTAGATTTCTACATTAAACCACTATATTTTGTTTTACACAATGTTTAAACTAGAACTAAAACTAAAGTCTGATAGAGCAGCAGGTCTCTGACATTTTTAGAGGATGCCAATGGTCCTTAGTGATGCCTGACAACTCTGATGTCCAGTATGGAGCAGCACATACAGCTGCATATTTCTGATTCTTCAGCTGAACACTAGTCTCCAAAGCATGCACATGGAGGGTGTTCAAGTGTTTCAGCCAGCGCTATCATTTATCACCTGACAGGTGCTGTACACCTGATATGCCATTTTACGTTGCCATGTTACAGTCACAGTTTGCAACCTGTGGTCGTTTAAACTGTAAAAAGGTGCCGCTCTGTGGCTGCATGTTGTGTGTTGTGTTGTGTGCATGCCCATTTATACATACAGTTCATGCACTATACTATTTCTACCATATACCATGTTAGCATGTTTAGCTGTACTGAGGCCATAATTTGGCCTAAATGCTAATATCAGCATGCTCACAGTGACAAAACTAACATCCTGATGTTCAGCAAATATGTTTACAATGTTCCTCATCTTTGTTTAGCATGCTAACGTTTGCTAAGTGGCAAAAAATGACAGAAACAGGTCATAACCATAACAGGCGGGTTACTTTGTAGCACTCTGCTAATTTTACCTTTTCATTGTTTTAATAACTCGTTCAGTGGACAGACAACACACACCTGAATTCCCACCACTGCAAATACATGAGTTCATGTCCCAAAAGCAGAAGTGATGTTGTGTTTATCTTAAGTTAAAATACAAACATCCACAAAGGGCTCAACGGTCTCACACGTCTTTAGGCTAAACTAAAACGGATGTATCATCTTCAGAGTAAGCTTGTGTGAACTCTTTGGTGGCTGGAATAAAAATGGACATTTTGACTGTTTTACTTGGTATATTTCTAACAAAGTAGAGATATAGTAAGACAAAATAAATACATACATTAGAAAGACTAAATTACAACAGCCCACAAAGCTAATTTTTGTTTCCTATCCCTGAGCAAGCCTATGAGGAAAAATGCAACTACGGATTTTCTATGCCGGAAAGTTTTTCTGGGAAATCAGACAATAAATAAAAAAAAACCTGTTTGTTGTCCTGTATCAGGATTTCTAATTAGTCAGGGACACTGAAACTTTTCCAGGAGCTAAATGGAGATTTCTTTGGAGGATCTAGTGAAACAAATCACCCTGCAGTGACGGCAAAACATATTGACGAAAGGCTCTGCCTCCAGTGTTGTCATGTGACATTAAAGGCTAGTTGGCCTTTAGTAAACACCATATTGGCCTTTTGTACATAATCCTGGTGTGTCCTAACGTTGTTTGTGAGCGTGTTCTTGCAGAACCCCGCGCCGTTCGTCTTATCAGTTACTATTGATCTGCCTGCTCATGTGTGCTAATGATAACGGAGGCATCTTGCTTTGTTACAATATGTAATTCTCTTCAAGCTCAAGGTTTCGACCTTGACGTCAGTATCAGGCAGAGGAGGAGGACACTCAAAGTCTACTGGCCATTTGGTCAGAAGATTAATATTTGATTTCTGGACTTTTTGAGTCCAGTTTCTGTTTGAGTAAACTGGAACCAAAGAGTAGGAAAGTTCAGCCTGTCCTGTTTTCACCATGTGTTGAGTACAGACTTACAGAAACACCAGCGTAAGTGTAATTTGAGAGCAAGCAGCCGCTGCTTTTTGTCTAAATATCTGAGCTTGTACAGTCACCTGTACAAAGATGTCATTGGCCACCAAGCATGTAGGACAGAGTGCTGAGTCAGCAGGCTAATTGCAGCTGATTGTTTCTCTGGTGTGTCCCATTTGGCTAACTTAAACAGATCATATAGAAACACTCTGTGTACAACATTTCTTTGTTAGTTTGTGAAGTACAAATAGGGTAATACACAGAACTAATCTGACTGCTTATTCAAAGATATGTTATGTTAAGTGATCTGTCCCTTCTTACGTATGACATACATATTCTGTAATCAGCTCGTACAACGTTGAATTAAGTGTCAGTCGGAAAATTCCTTGAGCGGGTCAAACTAAGTGCATCTTTTAATATTATGCAAGTGTGAATTCATAATTTAGGTCACTTTCGTTATGCACAATGGGTCAAAGGAAAGTGCTGTGCTCTGACACATTCTCTTCTGTCCATTTACATAACAGTGCGTCTCTTCACTGAGTCTAAAACTCATTTTCTGAACATGAACTTGGCTGATTATTCAGAGGCCTGTTGTGGGAAGATTGGGCACTGGTCTGTTTTGACTTAGCTGCCATGTTGGAAGAGGGACAACAAGTGAGAGAAAGTAGTGACTCATACTGAATCTTGGTTCAGATTCTTGACAGATATGAGATGCGAGACATGTTGAAAACAAGTTTGGGCATTTAACATACCAAACAATCATCGATTCACTCAGAAATTGATCAAGAGATTAAATGATAATGAAGATAATCATAAAGTTGGAGGCCTGGGTAAAAGGTCAACAAATGGTACATCTGTACATTCAAACAAATAAAGAAATAAAGCAGAAATTAACTGTTTGGTGTGTGACAGCTTTTTACCTTTGCCAGTTGAACTAGCACCACAAGAGCTACATACCACAATGTTATATTGATAAATAAAGCCACCCATCTCATAGATACTTTCAGGGGAGTTTTAAAAGAGAATACAGGGTTAACTTTTAATACAGAGCAGCTCATATGGATGAAATGTGAATGCCTTAACTCTTAACTCTTGCACCTTAATTAACAAGTGAAACTGCTGAATGTTTACTGGACCTTTAAATAAAATGCCTCTGATTTTACTGATGTGATATTTAACGCCTACTTATCATGGATCATGTGGCTTATTTTATTACTTGCATTCTTTTGAAATGATATAATAGCAAGCAATTATAAACTCTATTGTCAGAGCAATCACCAGTTGTGAAGTTCTGTATGATGAACCAAGTGCTCAAACAGCTGTGTTGGCAAACATCCCTCCATGTTTGTAGGATCATCAGCAAGGCGCCGAGCCCCTGCAGCTGACCTCTGACCTCTGACCACCATGTGGAAGGCGGGAAAAAAAAGGGAATTTCCCCGCGAGGATCAACAACTTTTCACTTTGACAAAATGCTTAGATGCACATGGTTGCTTTGCGGACAACAAGAGCCGTCAATGCACACCGCAAATTACTGAATTATGCAAAGCACCTTCTTACCACTTTCACATATTTCACCGTGCTGACACAGTTTAGGAAAAGTGCCAGATTCTTCTCCCCTTTGTGTCTCTGCCTCGCTGTGTCTTTGTGTTATCCACTCCTTTGACTCTGCATCTGGCTCATTTACTCAATCGCGCTCAAAGTTACATCAGCCAGCACAAGCAGCACTCCAACCCTTCCCAGCAGACTCTGACCTACATGTGTCATTCAGGTCTCACAAGAGCCAATGAGGAGCACGAAATCCCCAGCCGAGCTCTGCCCTGCTGACAGGTGTTCAAACCTGTGCCGGTACCTCACCTCACCTGCAGCCCTGACGAGTTACTGAGGAGTCTTTTGTTTGGCGTTTTTAATAAAACATACAGGTGTGACATTAAAGGGACTCTCCACCGACTTTATGCATGGAGATCAGTTTACTCATCACGGGGAGTACTACTCAGCCTGAGACAACAACAGTTGTATAATATCTTCAGTGGCCACAGAGGGAACTTTAAAATAACCACGATGTAACAGTGATTTCATCTGGGTTATCTCAGCTTAGAGACTCCACATTCTTAACAGATATCCTGCATTCCAAAAAGGGGGTGAAAGATGCAGACATTTATCCGTAGGAATCTGAAAGAACCTATCGAGTTGCGTACTGGGAAATGGGAAATGCAGGCTCCAGTGTTTGATCAATACTAGGGACAAAAAGTTATGCACTGCCAGCCACTGCTGCTTCGATTTTGACTGTTCTTTCAAGAATTTTTGTCCCTTGAAACTTTATGGCTGTGCAATGCTGAACATTCTGAATAACCCAGTAAACTGGAAGGATTTCAAATGAAATCTTACAGATAACTATTCCAACTTTGGTCAACTCAATTACACCAAATTTACTATGGGATCGTTCTTGAAACGGCTCGATGGAGCCAAGCAATCTGACCATGAGCTGCCTGTGCCAAAATCATCCATAAGTCACATTTGTCATCTTTATTGCTTTCTGTTTTTTTCCACTTCTATCCAGGCCAATTTATTCAGGAAAGTTTCAGAAAACTCTCGCGTGCGTGCAGCTTTTAGAAAAGGTGCTTTAACATGACCATGAACGCCACAAAACACTTCCACACAAATCATATTTAAAGAGCCATCTGACAAAGACGACGGTGGAGCTTCTTTGGTTAGAGTAGACGTTACTAGATCAGCTCTCACTCTTATGTAAGTAAGGTGCAGAGAGAACACAGCAGCTTTGAAAGTATATGCACAGTCACTGTGTGGCAACCGGGTATTTTTAGCAGTCAGAAGAGCGATGATAGAAACTGAACTCACCACTTAAATATGTCTCAGCCTATATTCTCCTGGCTGAATCTAGTCTTTGTTTTCGGTCATGAGTGGCGGCTCTGCTGTATTGGGCCAGGATCAGGGCGTGCTGTTTTTAAATGCTTAACTTTAAGACAAGGACGAAGGTGAAGTATTAAGGAAAGTGACAGCAGCTGAGCACATCTGTGAAACGCATCAAAGCAAAGGCACATTTTGGGAAATCCCCTTTAGGACTTAAACAGCTCTGACTTACTGTCAAATCCATGTGATCCAGAGAAGTATTTAGAGAGTTAAAGAGAGGAAGAGCTAAATGAAACAACAGTAACTGAGATAAGAACAAATTGTTTCTGTGGGGAGGCTGAGGAGCAGAGCTGTTAAGGAGCTTCAAGCTAAAGCAAATTAGTGATATTTCCAGACAAAGCATGACAACAGTTTGAGCTTGTGGCTGCAGTCATAACATATTTATTAACCCTCAGTGAGCCCCTGCAGGCCACAACGAGTATGTCACTGTTACATAAACCCTCGATTCATATTGTAGCTTTAGTCACATTTCAAAATAAAGGCTTATTTCTTACAGTTTGTGAGTTGCACGGACACACACACACACACACACACACACACACACTGGAAACAGATCCAAAGCCTGAATGATGCAAACTGTTCAAAATAGTAGTCCCCTTTGTGTTTTCTCCCAGGAAACGCGGAAAAGAAGACACGCAAAAAACAAACAAACAAAACACACACACACACATGAAGAGTGTGCTCAGTCCATATCATCAAACCGGTGACTTCTACAGGACAAAAATGTATTCATGCCAAATTCAGACACTAGATTCGCACTGTGCGCCAGACCGCGGTGTAATATTCTTGCATAAATAAAGACATGTGTTTGGCGCTGGTCTAGATTGATTCCAGGCAACACCCTGCAGGAAGCGGCGCTCCACGCACGGCTACTGTTGCTCAAGCGTGTTAGTTTGTGAAAATAAATAAATAAATGAAAAGAATCAATGCAAAAATAAGGAACAAACCTTCAGAAAGCAGCAAACCCACGCATATTCTTTACATTTCCTTACATTTATTTCTAATTAGCCAATAAAAGCTCCGCTTCTTCAGACCTAATAAATCACGAGGATTAAACCACCGGGCTCTGAGGTGGTCTACAATTAAAGCAGCAAATCACATGCAGGTTATAAAGTGAGCACTAGATGTGTGAATATATGTCGAGCATTTACCTAAGGGTTCAGTGTGGAGGACAGCTGTAGCAGGCGGAGGAGGAGGCGGACTAGTGGAGACAAGAGTTGGAGACCCTTCCAATTTAACATGCAAGCAGTCTGAGTGGAAATTTCCATCTGCCATGTGATGATGGCAACTCCTGAAGCGTCGTGTTACACCGCCAAGCACCGCTGATGTGTGTGTGTGTGTGTGTGTCTGTAGGGGGGGGGGGGGGGTCCTTATTCTCTCAGCCCCCCACCCCCCTTCAACTTAAACATCTCACTACCTTAAAGTTGATTCATTCCGTCTGATTGTGTCCATTATCAACCATCTCATCAGATCATCTCAAGATATAATAATTACTTTGCCCATTTATGTGTTTGTGCACCGTTTCAGATAAAAGCCAAACGTTTATTGAATGATTGTGTCCGTGTGCTGACTGGGATCCTTTGTTTACATTCCGCCTGGCCACGTTGTAGAGAAAGAAAGCAGCCCCACGCTCCCGAGAGCCACTGCAATTATGTTTTAAAGGGGAAGCAGGGAGTAAAAACAGGAGCGTTTAAAGAGGTGGAATTTGTCTTGTAAACTGTATAATTAGGGGGTTCTGCATGTGTCATGTGGCGGCCAATGCTCGAGCATGGTGCTTCAGTGCAAATGTGAGGAGCTGTAGGTCGAATTCATGCAACTTTAAACGTCTAAACACTGCGTCTCACAGGTTAATGCTGTCCTCCATACACGTTTGTACTGAGTTTATCTAACAACTATCAGAGTGGGATTAAAAAAACACTTCAAACATCCCAACAGTGAATAAAGTAGATAAAAACAACTTCAATCACTTGAATCAGAGCTTTGGTGAATGCTGCCCACATATTATCAGTTCCTACAGCAGCAATTAGTCAAATCATAATCAATAAATCAGTTGAGGAAAAATAAGTCTGATATTGTTTTTAGTGTTTTAGGCTAAAGCTTTTATTGTTCTCCAGCTGCAGCTTCACCAGTGTGAGCATTTTATGCTTTTCTCTGTTTCACTGGAAACTCTGGAAACCCATTTCTGCCAATAAATGAGAAAAACAAAGATGAAAACTTATAAAAAAAATATCCACATGGTAAGGCATAATTATGACAATTATTATGATAATTATATTAAAAGATTAAAAAGTCATAATTGTGAGATAAAGGGTCATAACATAATCAGTGGGGCCATTTTGAAAGGGCCCTTCACCTTACTGGACTAACCATGCAAACAAAACACATACGTAAAGAAGACTAAACTATTACCCTGAGGTGCCTTGATGTAGAATCTTTTAATCAGTCTGTCAGTGCAGCAAAACAACCAATCAATACATCAAGAATATAATCACAAGTTGAACTAATACTGAAGAGAATCATTAGTTGTAGTTTTAAGTAATAATCTGAAAATATAACACATATTATGGCAACAGGTGGACACCATTCTGCTGCCTATACTTCTGTGTTTTTACTTGAGAATATTTTTGAATGAAAGAGTTTAACTTGGAACAGAGTATTTCTACAGGATGGCACAGCTACTTTAAAATAAAATATTGCATTTACTGGCAGTTATGCTGGGAAACTAATAATGTGCCACATATGTAAGCTGTGTTTCTTCTCCGTTGCTCTTTTGTGCCATTTTTCTTGACAATAAACACCACAGGGTTCACCTGTCAGTCGAACGGTGTGTCGTACTGTCTGTCTTTGCCTGTTCAGTCAACAGATATTTGTTCTTCACAAACCCGGTTCTTCTCCTCTGTTTGCTCCAGACAAACAAATATAAAACACAAACCATTCCAAAGACAGACTGCACTCCATTTGAAAAAACAGGCATTCATAGTTTGTCATTTCTGCGTCATGCCAAATATTTGGCCCATCCAACATTAGCATACAGTCAGTGCATGTTAAACATCCCAAATATATTCTCCAACAACATAAATACAATACTAAGATGAAAACATCAGCAAATCATTCTTTGTCCTCTTGGACGTCAAGAAGAAAGAAAATAAATGCTACAAGCTTTACGTAAAGATCGCTGCTCCTCATCTCTCAGGTTAACTTTTTGTCATCCCACTAAACAAAGTGTTAAATGTTTGTAGAACATGAAGAGAACACGAGAACACAGTGATCATTAGGACGGCACACTCATGGCACACCTTTCTCCTTCCTTGTTGGATTTTTACGTTGTATTTAATGTTCTCCGCTTCCTCCTTTTGTATTTACAAAAAACACAAAACAAATGGAAAGAGGAAGCAGGTTTTAGCTTAACAGCATCCGCCCACAGTCTTCAACAATCTCAATGGCTACAGGCATTTGGCCTGGGAAGACATCATTTCCTGTAGGATGTACAAAAGGATGATTGACAGTTCCCTTGCTTTCCTATGTACATATTGCAACATGGTGTGCTCACTAGACTCTAAGAGCCTAATCTACACCTGATGATCCTATGTTGTGTGTAGGGTCATGGGACCATCAACAGTTATCTTAAAGGTCATATTAATGTGTAAGGGTAAAGCCAAAGTCAGCAGGATCAGAATGAGCTGATTGTTTTTAAAGCAGACAGTTTGTGGTAATCGTTCCCTGGCCTCTCTTTAGGGATTTTCTTGAAATTCATATCAGAATCTTGACAAACACACATGTTAAGTTGTTGAAACAGACAGAAATGTTTATCATCTCTTCCTGCTGAGAGATTCATCCACTGGATATAGGATTTGAGTAATTATAGAGGTGAAGTGGTGTAAGACAGACCCTGCAGCTCCAACAGAGGAGAGTCTGACCTTCATGCTGGTACACATATCAATGTGTTTGTTTACAGGAAAATACATTTATCATTGAATTACCCTTTAAATCCCACATTCATCTGAGGAATTGGCACATTGGCACAATTTATCATCGATTTTGCTGCTTTTCCTTGTAATTTCCGTCTTGGAGCCGAGACAACATCCGGCTAAAGATCCCTGCAGTCTGTTTATTTTGTGACAAATCCCAGTAATCCGGGGCCCCTGCACATGAATCTGTTAGCAGCTGCAGCTTCTGCTGGGACTGAGGAGAATATATTTTTATTTATTGGTGAGATGAATTAGTTCTGACAATGTTGCTTGAGATCAGGTGTGTGATTGTTTGCCAAAATTAAACCAATTGGCTGTAAGAATTGAGTCACATGAGCAGACGCAGTTAACCAGGTGTGTTTTGGAGCAGCAGCTGGAGACTCAGAGGGAACTTCTTCCTGCTGATCCAAACACACATCAAACACAAGCCTGTCAATGTCAGTGAAGGAGACAGCTGTGTATACTGAACGTGCATCATATTACACTATTATACTATTATACAACACATTTGACTTTGGTCCAGCTTGCTGTTATGATGCAGAATAAAGGAGCGACTGTAGAGGATGGTGGAAAAAATATGCTCTTTTTACTCAGGACGTCCAGTCAGTAATTAAAATTACATTCTGACGTGTTTTACATTTTTGGACATGAAATTAGCTACCTATTTGATGGTGAAGATGAAGATAAAGCCCTGATACAGAGACAGGATTGATCCTCTGAATATAAAAATGCACCTTTAAGATCCATGGATCAAATGAAAGCTGCCCTAAAATAAAAAATACACTGCAAAAAGAGATTTCCTCTCCGCATATGCAAAAGCAAAAACCATTAAATCATCTGTCATTTTCCTAATAATAATCGTACAGTCTCTTATCATCGTCACAAGGCCCCATTAAAGAATCACCAGAGTCTAAAAATATTTAGCACAAAAATTAGCTAATTCCTGCGTTCCCTAGTCACTAATGCTACGTCTGTCAAGCTTTCCATTCTTGCCCAGCACAAATGCAGTTTACAGTCACAACAGAGGCAGATTTAGCACCTGAAAATTTGCTGGACTTTTGCAAACATTGGCTTCCTCACAGACGTAAACAATGACAATAAATAACTCTAGACTAACTACCTATTGTGAAAACAGTAGGTAGTTAGCCGGACATGTTAACATTTGCTACTAGAGCAGATAGAGACAGTATAAAATGTTCTAAAAAAACTTCTGTTGTAGTTTTTCAGAAGACTACAAAAAAGGGCACCTTTATGGATTTGTGTGGGGTTTGACCAAACGTTCACTGTGCATAAAGCATGCTGGGATGCAAGGAAATTCATCATCAAAAGGCAAAAGATGAATAGACCTGAACCAGTTAAACCAACCACAGAGTTGCAGCACCAGGATGCCCCGTTACCACACCCTCTTGGTGATTTTTCACAATACACAAATACCCGTGTCGGATGTTGGACAGCGTTGTCTCTTCTAAAATCACATCACAGAAACTCAGTAAATCATCTCACATGAGAGAAGGCCTCCTTCAGCTGACAAGGATTAAATACTTCAACACTGTGTGCGAGTCATCCAGTTTAGTTCCAGTCTCCAGGTCACCAGAAAGATTATCAATCACTAATTATGAATGGTCTTCTATCCCTATATGCTCTATATAGCCACGCTGTTCACATGTTTTGATCCAGAGCATGGCACCTTCTTTTATATTTTCTGTTATGTTGCCTTCACCATGTGGACTATTATTACATGATAGCTGACAATCCAGCAGCTACATATCTCAGGCAGAGAAACTGAACTGCATGTCCAAACTGTGCAGAACCTGGCTCACAAAGCCGGGTGACCCAGTTAGCTGAAATAGAAAATGCCTTTCACTTGTGAGAGGTGACAGGCTTGAAGTCGTACATGATGTGCTGCTGCCGCAGAATGTGCTTGCTTGTCTTGATTGTATTTTCAGATTCAGTATACTATTCTTCAGGAGAGTAAATGTGAATAGACGTTCAAATAACAATGTTTCATAAGTAAAAAAGGGGAAGTGCATGTTGAATTTTAAGACTAAATTTGGGTGTAAAGTTATGGATGAGATGTTAACGATGGGATTCAGTGAAATTGAGGAAACCTTCATAGCTCTACTAATCAGTATTTTTAAATGAACAATAAATCTATTTATATTATATATAAGTTAAAAAGTTACTCAAAGTGAACCTACAGAGCCTTTGCTCTCCTACGTGCCCAGCACCAAACGGGAATGAAACTTGGATCCACAGAGGAGTTACCGCCTAGTGGCTCTCTGCAAACAAGAGTGAATACAGGACATAAATTTATCAGGTGAACTCCCAATGAAAGCTTGTGTTGCTCTGTGTTTACACAGCCACTCAGTAAAGACATTATTCAGTAAAGACACAGTTTTGCTGTACATTTATTTTATTACCATTTGACATGGTTTACCAAAAAAAAAACCTTTTCATACTTGTTTTTATTTATTTATTTTGACATGGTGCCATCAACAGCTGCCATCTTCAAAGAAATCACAAGTTTCACTTTACATATATAAATGGTGTTTCAGTCAATTATTAAAGTATGCAGCAAGTTGCAAAATATGTATGCCTTTTTAGGAATATTGAAGCAGATGCATGATTTTAGACATTTTAATCATTTCAATAATATCATTTAAAGTTGTATTGTCAATAACAAACCACTTTACCTGAAAACACGAAAGAGTCCTGAGACCTCAGACAAACCTTAAGTCGTTAAAACTTAACAGTTGTAACCTGAAAAGACCTCACGTGCATGAACGTGAGCTCCCTCACTTGTAACTCACTTCACTTTAGCCCTTTAACCTCTCACAATAAAGATAATGGAATCAGTGAGCTCACATTAACTCTTTACTGAAATCACATTTGACCTACATGACGAAAGAAGCGTCGAAGGTGCTTCCTGACATGCAACTCTCTGCTGCACCGGTCCATTTGATTTAATCCATAGTTGTCTATCTGATTGAAGTCTTCACTAGGTATGTAAAGTCTCCTCATCTTGGACTTCATTTAGTCATTGGTTCCCAAATCGGATTAAAGACCCACATAGTCACACACTTTTAAACATGAGCACGTTAACAATTAAGCAATAAGAGGTAAAACGTCTTTAACATCCAGCAAGCGATCTAACTTGAGAGTTAAATTTGAAACCGAACCGGCAGCAGTAGCAGCCTTCCTGCCCACTCTCGTCGAACGCTGTTGAACTTCATAGCCTGAACTTGGGCACAATACTGTCAAACAGAGCTTACATAAACTTCAGACTGGATCGTACCTGTTACTGGGGAATCACTCCCATTGAGCAAACCAGTCAAACAAAAGCTCTTGTTATGTAATAGGCACAGAAATGGCACAGATGTACTGAGCAAATTTCTTTTCTTGTTTGAACGATCACTCTGGAAGAACTTGACTTTACTGCACATGAACTGAGATTGGAATTTAAACAGATAAACCTGACAATTCCACTGTTTCTTTGATAATGATCACATCTGTGTCATGCTGTCGTTTGAAGCCTAAAGAGCTCTGGATGGGGAGCGCTGAAACCCAGAGGATGTGTTTTTGTTTAGTTCAACATCTGTCTGCAGAGCACAGACCCTGAGGAAGACCCTTCACCTCTTACAAATGGATGTTTATCCAGATGGGTGTTATTTTGACCATGAGAGCAAACCCAGTCTAAGAATAGCCTCAAGTCTTTGATCAAGTCATTGGTCACTGATCTCAAAATAAGTTGAAACTTTTCAATAAAAAATGAAACCAACATGTAACCACTACCAAGAGACTTTACTTGTCATACTTGTTACTTGTCAATTTACTTGTCATAAATGATTTATTCCCTTATGTAATAATTACAAGCTTGCTTATAAGTAATAAGTAATAAGAGTAATAAGTCTTCTTCCCTCATTGATTTATTACCTCAGTAAACAGTTTCCTCATGAGCTTCTGGTCTCAATCGCTAATTTCAAGTCTTCTTCCATACAGCATGACGTTCATTTTGTAAATTATAATCCCATTTAGATTAAAATAGACAATAAAGCAGGGTGTGCTTTAGCGCGTGGCTACCTTGTGATTTATAAGTCATTCTTAAGGAGTGTGCCCAGCTCAACAGACCAGGCTCACAAAGCTCGGATCAAACTGTTAGACCACGCAGAGCTGATCAAACAGGAATGATTCAGACAATCAGAATAAATCTCTATATGCAAGAGACAAGGCTGAAAACCCATACTGGATGGCCAGGAGACCACACTGCATCACCAAAATCCAAAAATCTTTGTCTGTGAACACAGACCATGATCATGCAAAGAGGACCTATATATATATATATATATATATATATATATATATATATATATATATATATATATATATATATATATATATATATATATATATATATATATATATATATATATATATATATATATATATATATATATATATATATATAAGCCTGGAATCTATACTTGTACTTGTAATGAATGTGAATACTTTTGACACCTCTGAATGTCCCTAATTTTAACATTTGTTACAATCTGGTTTGACTGACTATTTGGCTGGTCGACTGAAATAAGGAGTGTATATAATTATAACAGTAATAATTTGTTCTATCACACATGAGCATGCATGTGCTGTGCTCCATGGGATTGAATCTGAGGCTTCGTTATCAGGGCTAACCACTAACGCCTCTTACTGTGAAGAAATGCGGTGGCTTGTGAATACCGAGGTGAGGAAACTGGTTTTTCTTCTTATCTCACAGAAGTTAAACCCGGTTCAAGTAGACTGGAGTGGAATGTTATACACTGATTCATGGTATACTTTACTCCTACTACACCTCAAATGGGTTTGCCAAAACCTGTTCACTTTTCTGTGTTTTCTGAACAGTCCTGATGTGTTCAATCCCACCTGTCTGTCACAGTTTTTTAGTTCATTCAGTAGTCTGACTTTACAAATAACAATCTGGAATGTAGTTTCAAAAAGTTATTGTGAAAAATCTGGAAATGTTGTATCCAGAATGAGATTATAAACCCAACTGACATTCATTCATTCATGAATTTATTTTCCGAGAGGACTGATGAACTTTTTGCTGCAGCATCCACACATTACACAGACACTGCAGTGAAGTCTGACGTCAGTCAACTTTCACTCCATATATTCAAAGTTTCATTCAATATATTCAAAGAATTTCCTGCAGCCTGCCTCTGTCATCACTTTATCACTGTCTTTGTCACTGTGTCTTCATCCTTTATCTCCAACAAAGTTACAGAAAGTTTGAAATAAATGCACATTGTCAGGTTTTTAAACTATAGTCAGAGTGTCTAGCCATGACAACATTCCAGTTCATGAAGCCTCTGAGCCCTCCAGTGTGCCCCTCATCCCAGAACAACACAATACTGAAAGGCCTCGACATAATTTCCCGATTCTTCTGCTCCTGTGCTCCAGTTATTAATTTCGGACGCCTGTTACATAAGGTATTATGCAATGTGTTTTTCCGGTGTCTGTTTTTCTGGCCCCTGCTCACTAACGGGTCTGGGGGACACGTTTTTGGTGGCCGAAGCTTCTGTTGACATTCACATGCGCATGAAAGGAGCCCCGCGCTCCTCTCCTGCTGTCGGGGTCGGGCTGCATCAAACCCAAACAATCCAACGGTCAGCCGAATTAGAGGGACCACCATCACGACAAGCACGTGTCCCGAAAAGTCTGGCGAAAACAGGGGGGACACGTGCAGTTTGTCAGTTACTGCACAGCTTGGGTCTTCCTGACTGTAAATATTATCGGCTTTGTTATTAGTTTTAGGGGGGGACACGGGAAAGAATAGAGTTATTTACAAGCCATCTGGTGTGACATATTTCAAATCTGATTCACACTTTCTATTTTGGCCTGCTGTTTGAGGCAAACATCTAGTTGGTGTCACAGTAACCCAGAACTAAACTGGAAAGACATATTGTGTGTTTATTGTCGTGTTTCTAGTGACCTGACTGAGACAATATTTATTCTGCCTTTAGCTCTGTTTGGTTTCCAACAATTCCTGAGAAAATATCTTGGTTTTTAGCTAATATTAGCTAGATGTTCAAGCTTCTCTGCTAGCTAACATTAATCTGTAAGATATTTTGGTTCTCATGTTTTGGCCGAAAGTATAATCAAAGTAACAATTAGCTTGGATTTTCTATTCATCAACACACGAGGGAAACGTACCCATGTAGCTTCTCGGTGGCACACAGCCTGTGCTGTAAAATAGTGACATGACACCTGTGGTCAAGCTATAAAGACAGTGAATAAGAGTGTGTGAGCACTGGTATTGACACATCTGGTGAATCAGAAAGAAACAGAAAGTTGTGTGCTGTAAAAACAGAACAATGAGTTGCTGAAAGTTGACGGGTAATAATTCTGTGTGTTTTTCACTTAATGTGACCCCTTTCACATTTAAAGTCCTTTTTCCATCGTGTAGTGAGTGAGAAGCCTGGATGGTGAGTTAGAGACTAAGTCCTAACTCCTGAAACATTTCATTCATAAATCCAATCTTATCTCTTATCTTTTTTCAGCACAGAAGATCATCTTTTATAATGGTATAATCGCAACATTGGTACCACCCATTTTATTCTCCTTCAATAAAATAATAGTATCAAAATCATGTGCTTTCCTGGTATCCAATCAACCTATTGGGCTGGCAAACCTGCTAGCATAGCTTTCGGTCACATCGCCGCCCCTGCCTTGTTCAACTTTATTTCAACTTTGACTATCTTCCACAGCCCTGGTGAAGACCTGGTGAAGACACGGGGCCCAACCTAAACTAGCACAGGCTTATAACAAAGCCTATAAAATAATACACTACAACTGCTAATACTGACATTAAATAACTACATTAAATAAGTAACCAAGTGAAGGTGTTTACATGTTTTCCTAACACTGATCCTGGAGTCAGTTCTAGCAGTGAACTTTAGCCTGCTTTTCCAACCAGTGATAATAATGTGATACTTGTTTTATTTTTTCCCTTTCCTTTAGAGGTGAGTGCAGCTCGAGAGGAGCCTGAGAAGTAATCAGTGTCATGTAGCTGAAATCCCAGCGGCTGACCTCCTGTCTATACTCTTTACTAGAACTAAACATACAGACTTAAAATACAAATCATCCTTAGTTCTGACCTGATACTGATATTTCCAGTCTCCTGGAAATACCAGTCTCCAGTCTCCTGGAAATAACTACACATAACCCTAACTGTATGAATTTCTATACCTAAGAATAGCCATCTGCAATATCATAACCATTAGAATTCCCTGTTGGCAATATAACATCTATAAATATAACCCTTCCTATACAAAAAGAAATATTATCTGGTGGAAACTTAAATATGGAATATAAGCCTTTGACAACACCCAACAAGCAGGCCGCTCTCTTTCCAACCAAAAATAGCCATTAGCTATCTTTGTCCCCGTTTGACCGACAAAGGTAGCCTCTATCACTGGTCACATGAGCTAATCGCACCGCTCAAAGACACATAAACGAAAAAATGACATATGCTCGTAAAGGAGACACAGAAATGCGTCCCATGTGGGAGTGAACATTCAAGGCCATTCTGGCTCGAGATATGCTATCACTAAACAGCCAACATGTCCCGTCCATCAGAGATCAGTCAGTGAGGAGAAACTGCGGGAGAACTGCCAAAGCAAATAAAGCTGTTAGCTGTCACCTGACTGAGAATGACTAGACTTGACATGACAGCAAACAATTGCTTATTTACACATGCAGCAGATATGGAGTGGCGTTAGCATTCATCTTTCTGTAGATTTTTCACTTTGTTTTTTGCTTTACTTTGGTTTTGATGGAAACATTTCTCTCTTTAGCTGCTAAATGAACCCTGTTCACTTACTAGTCATTCATTTTGTGTGTCTGATAGCTTGCATTGGTATTTTCAGGCCCAAAAGGATGCAAAGAAGCTGAGAGACTGAACCAAAACCACAACTATGTCTAAGATGCTATAAAGTTCAATAAAGCTAAGAAAAGAGCCACCTCAAACATCAGTGATCGACAATCTCCAAGCGTCCTTGTTTTCTATTTTTCCATTGGCTGCACCAAGTCAAACCCAGCCCTGGTTGATTTTGGTTTCCATGCCAGTTTGAACGCACTGAAAAAACAACCTTTAACTTCTTAGAGTACTTAGCTACACAGTTTATTTGCTGTGACATTTCAGTATCTTTCCCTGTCTTGTTTTTTTTCACCCCTCATGATGAGAAGTTCTCCTCGTGAGAGCGCTTGCACAAACAGGGATTTGTCTGACAGAGCGTCATGCGCCATTTGTTTTCACAAATTGAGTTGCGCTAATTCTACACACAGACTTGCATTTCAGGAGGTTGAGATGCTACCATACAAGTGAGTGGGTAGTTTGGCAGGCCAAAGCCCTGTACTTTTCCATCAGGCAGCTGAACAAATGGAGAGGGCCTCTGCAAGTTTATAAGTGGCCGTGCCTTATCAGGGGGAATCTTTTTTTTTTTTTCCCCTCCTCCTGGTCCGTGGGTTTCTGCACGGACGCTTAAAGGGGGGGTGGGGGACCAAAAGAAGTCCCTGAGCTAGAATGTTATTGTTTCCGAAGCTGCAGATGACACGCTTCTTAGCGCTTCTTAGCGACCGAGAGAGGATTTGCTGAGTGTGAGGCCAACGCTTTGTATGAGTGCCTGCCACCTGCATGGACCCCGTCAGCTTCCTGTCAACATTATATTTTTGGATTTGAGACGTTGACCTTAAAACTGATCACAAATGGAGGTTATTTGGTGGGTGCAAACATTTTTTTTTTTTTTTAAATAGCACGTTTCACACAGAAATCAGTTAAACTAAAACAATATAAAGCTGGCGAAACAACTGAAACTGAAAAAAAGCTTGGCGTTTCACTCAAGGACAGGCCTCATGTTCCCTACCTGGAATGTGAACTCTCTAACCTCCACTGAGCTACACCTTTCCTCAGTGGTTGCTTTTTAAGGGGGGGTTGTTCTTACATTCATAAAGTGATGATAGCATGACTGATGACGTGCACAGCCCTGTTCACCTCCCACAGTTGTCACTGCAAAGCACACGTGTGTCAACATGGCGGCGGAAAAAGAAAAAGATCCCTGACAGGAAGGGCCACACACATATCTCCACAAACACGCTCAAAACACACACCTATACACACAGAACACACAGCTACACAAACACACATACAGGCACGCTGACAAGTAGAATGTGTCTTGCAGGAAAAACAGACTGATACATTATAGTTATGCGATTGTGACGCGTCTGGAAAGTGTGATTGTGTTTCCTATTGAGTAGTGGTTTCCTCTTTTCATTTTCATACCCATACAGAAATACAACAGCAGAGCTCTGAGACTGTTCAAATAATTTTTTGAATTTTTCTTATACACATAAAATAAGGGCGGCATGGTGTTGCATGGCGGTGCAGTGGTTAGCACTGTCACCTCACAGCACAAAGGTTCCTGGTTCGACCTGAGGCCTTACTTCTCTCCGGGTGCTTTTGTAACAGAGTTAAGGTGAGGATGATTGCACTTGCCATAAAAACTCACACACACTCAATTGTCCTATAGAACTTAAAGGCAGCACCACCCCTGTGGTTTAGGGTCGTGCATCCTGGGGGAGCAGCAGTCGGACCTTGCGGTCTCCCTGATGTATATGTGTGTGTGAGGAAAACGGGACTGACTGTATGTGTTGATCCTTTTGCCAGATGTCTATAATAAACAGCAAGTTTGCTTCTGTGAAATTTACGATGCAATGAGAGAGTACAAAGCCGCTACACTTCCTCCCACGGTGAACAGGTTTATTGTGAATGTGATACTTTGTTTGCGTTTGTCTCTTTGCGCCCTGTGATGAACTGGCAACTTGTCCAGGATGAACTCCGCCTCTCGCCCAAAGTCAGCTGGGATAGCGTGACCCTTATGAGGATTAGTGGTACAGAAAATGGACGTATGGATGGATGAACATGTCCAGGGAAGCTGTGTGTGTTTCTCTAACATTAGAGGGGCAATCTGGAGGCGTGCCTTCCAACCTGGGGTCCAGGCCCCCTTGGGGGCCAGTGCCAAAGTGGCAGAGATTTTATCCAAGTTAGATTTGTAAACCATGTTAATATACTAAAACAAAAGTCTGTTTATGAAGCTATTTAAACATGTATTTTCTTTTGGTGTTGCTTTTATAAGTAGTAGGTTACTTTGAAGGCCACACCTCTGTGAACACAGGTCAGCTAGCTGCTAGCTCATCCTCATTTTTTCCTGCATCATGATTTCTGTTTGAGAAACATGAATGTAACAGTGACTCGACAGCACCAAACTACAGCTATATCTCTTGAAAGTTAATTTACCTTAAGTTATGACAGGGCATTCCCCCAGACTGTGTCACGTGTGATGATGCGGTCTGCCTGTCTGTTTTGGTGCCAGTGAATTTCCAGAGTGGGGCGTACATCCTCCGCTGGGCCTTTCTGAAGATAATGCTGGATGTCCTTGGAGATTGTGGAACCCGCATGTAGGTTCCTAGAGCAGACGCTGTAGATAGGGGAAGCAGTGTTAGGAGAATCCACTGACATTTATCTCCACACTGAAGCATGTTCAGCTTCTGGTTGTTCTGACTGCAACAGACCTCCTGACTGTATGCAGACTCGTCATCATTCCAGATCAGACCGATGACTGTTGTGTCTGCAAACGCCAAACAAGTCACCTGAGGTGCGGTCGTTGGCACACGTGTCCATGGTGGGATTGTTTAGGTGCTGGATGTGATATTCCCCAGCTTCACCTGCTGCCTCCTGTCTGTCAGGAAGTTTGTGATCCACTGACAGGTGGAGGCTGGCACAGTGTAGTTTCATCGTTTAAAGAGCTTGTCTCTGAATTCTGTCTGTCACCATGTCAGATAGGTCGTTAAGGGTATGTCATGTGATCCCACCCGTTCTCTTCCATGCATCGCTGGTATGATCTGATGTACTGAGCCTTTGTGCTATCAGATAAATATTCCTCTGTCGATATGTCAGACGGTACTTCAAATCAAGTTGAAGATCACACACACGTTGACAGTGGAACAATCACAGAATACGCGGACACGCTGTCAGAAAACATTCTGTCATTCAGTTCTTGGTAAACATGCCGTGTGTGTATTACAGTGTTTCCAAGTATTGGAGCCTCGATTGATTTTAAACATTTGCTGCCATTTGGAACTTGAACACTGTTATGTAATTCAAAAGAGCAGAGTTGCGATGACACCTACAGCTCTACTGTTTATTCTCTCTCTGTCACTGATTGTCACTGACGGCTGGTTCAGCGAGGACGCACTGTGGTTGGATTTTCTTCGGTTCACCTCGTGAAGAAACACACATGACAATGGAAAGTTTTTCCTTTGTGAAAGTGCGTTCAAAGCCCCAATCTGCCATTCACTATCACTTACAGAATCAACATTTGATGATGAAAGTCTTCAGGTCCTTAGAAATGTCAGCCTGTTGAACTCCTTTACTACAAGATGTCCCGCATAAGAAAAAGTATGTAAGTATTATCGGCAAAGATTACTTAAAGTATGAGAAGTACACACAGTTTTACTTTTACAGCATTTGATGTTTTTGGATTCATATTCCTGCTGTATTAATGAATTATGAATGTTGCATTTTCTGCTGTAGAAGTTTATAGTTGAACCAGTGAAGCAAAAAAAAACAAAGACAAACAGTACATGAGTAAATTGTCACATTCCACCACTGTCCACATTTAAAAAATATATTGCACATATTGTTAATTGTACACTAAGTATAAGGAGATTGCCCTATGTGTGCACATACTGAAATAAGCAGTGAGTGAGTAAAAGTACCTCATGTGTCCACCTGAGAGCGCTGCTTCTCTACAATAATAACAGCAGTGGCAGAGTTCAGAGTAGATATTGACCACTTAGCAGTCCCACAGGCCGTGTCTTTAAAGACACCTAATTGTGATCTGATCAGTGCTAAACACATTCATTCACACTGTTTAAGATGTTTCAAGTATGAAGAGAATTAAAGGGTATGTTGCTGTATGAAATCTGTATGAGGCTTTCAGAATCCACTCAGATTAGACAGGATTTGGAATCCTTTACAATCCTCCTCCATAAAGCCAAAATGCATTGTTAACATAGAAAACAAAAGCTCTTCTCGGCTCCTCTAGCTGCTGAATTAAAGTAGCTTTCCTAAATGATGCGAATGACTCAGGATAAAATATGATTTTCCTTATTGTTGTGTTTTTTTAATTGGTGCTGGGGGGATACGAGCTGTGCGTTTTTTTTTTCATGTGAAATACCGTACACATCAAACAGAGGACCCTGTCACTGTTAGCTGCCATCACAAAGACCCAAATCTGTCTAATATATTAATATATAGCAGCAGCGGCAGCAGTAGGCAGATACTTTCATGCAAAGAAATGAGCAGTGCTAATGGAAAGACATTTCATTCCTAATCATTTATAGTTCTTCCATCTGCTTTTCTTAGACATCATTAGCCTTAATGATCAGATTTTCTTTTTTTTTCTTTTTTTTTTTTGCAGAGTAGTGGTGATGTGGAAAATGTGTTATTCCAGTAAAGAATAAGAATGTAAGCCGAGTGGCAAACATGTGAAACATATATGCAATGATACGATTGACAGTCTGTTTGAACAGAACACCCACTCTATTTAGGCTAGCTGATAGCAGAGCATTTGATTTACTGTCATAGAGATTTAAAGAGAATTTCAACAAAAAGTGCTTCTGACTTCCATTACCTCGCCTAACTTTGAAGTAATATTCAATCTAAAATGATGCATTTTCGTTGCTAGCTACTTGTCTGCTAACAAGACTAATGCTGCATCTCAATTCGGATACTTCCTTTATTACACTTCTATGTAGTACCCAGTGTAGTATGCTAATTTCAGCAAGGTAGTGTTGTTTCAATTCAAAGTGAATTTGTTGTGTGAAATGATGGTTGCAGTATTATACCTCTTTTTCTTCTTCACTGAATTACAACCGGGTACTATTAGTGCCAATATTTGACTGTCAAAATATAAATAATAATAAAATATTTAAACAACGTACATTCGTATACTGTGTATTGTGTGTATTTGTATTCCCTGCAACACCTCCAGCAGTTTCCTTGACCACCATTTTCACAGTGCATGTGCTTCCTCCCCTTCCACTACATGGCCAAAATGGTGACCACTGAGGGCGAGAAGCACCCAGTGTTTCACTCTTAGCCCTTTGACCACTATGAGTGCACACTGCATGTTGCCATAATTAACTGTGTGAACACAATTGTGTACTTAAAAAGTCTATGTATGGAAATACCTGAACTGAGACAGTCATGCTAGAAGTTCTGTATGGGGCTGTACTTGTACATTGTACACTGTTGCTTTGAGCTAAACGCTGACTTAAGTATGTCCTATATGTTAGCAATGTACTGTTGTTACACATTCACCCATTCACAGAATGGAGAATTCATGACCAAACTGACATTGCTGACGTTGCTGACAGTCCATAAAAGACAAGCTCAAGTAACAAAATCACTTTACTTGCTGTTTACAGTGAAACAGAAAGATTCACTATAAGATGGTGGTGATGCCAGCATTGCATCATTTCAAGTCACTTACCAACATCGTCCACACTCAACATTATTACTGTACACCAGGGCTATTCAAATAATTTGGAATTGGGGATAGGTCATGAATCTGAGGCAAAATAAGGGGCTGGAGAATATGAGTAATCACGGTAACAAATGGACCGTAACAAAGAAGTTACAGCGACATACTGAAGGAGTCAATATATTCTACTTTGTAAATGCAGAACAGCATATGCACATAAATCCACACATGGACTACTACTGTACTAACTATTGTCCATTTTGAACATAAATCAGACACCTTAACAATCAGTCTAGGTCAGCCATATCACAGATATTTAAGATTGCACTCATTTAAGTGACAGGCAACATCAAATTTGCTCTCTCTCGATCTGTACAACAGAAAGATTATATGGGGGCCGCCAATTGAATAGCCCGGCTGTAGGCAGTGTACATATATATTCATATATTCAGTAGTATGGCATTGATTAACACATGACATGATTAGAACTGAAAACATTTGATAATTATATCTATTATACAATGCAGCTAGCTGTCACTTTCCATATGAGCTGAGAGTTCCTACTATTCACTATGCTGCCATTACCTGACCTCTATTGTTAACATTTAGTCAATGAAATCTGGCTGCGCTTCAAAATGAAAGATGAAAATTATCTCATAGGAATGAATTCATAGCTACAACAATATGTCACAGGTTTCATGTAACATCTGTCAACACAGGCTCATATGTAAATAACACCTTGGCTGAGTGTTGGGTTGAATTTTTAACACCTTGGTTTTAGGTTACGTTTGAATGATCCCGTTGAACCTAAGGATCCCGTCCCGTTGAACCTAAGGATCAAAGGTCACCAGGTTTGCTGGTGGTTGCCATGCTACTGCAGTGGTTTGGAGTTTTTCATTGTACAGTGTTTTTAAATCTTACAATTAATTTAGATTACTAAATCATATCCAGTGCTGCAGCGAAATTGTTATTCTTTACCATTCACAGAGAAAATGGGAATTTGGACACTTCAATACTACAAAGCAGTTTTTAATGTCACAAGGGTCCCGCAATGTGCTACATGCATTATTTAAACCCACACATTATCGCACTCACAAAGAGGAGGTGGTAGGCAGCTTTTGAACTGAGGAGGAATGTGTGGAGGTCATAACACCAGTGTTTCTAGTGCAAAACAGGAGTGTTTGGTGTATGAACACAGACATAACATGAAGGATCTATAGGCGCTGCAGCTGTGAGTGCTAAGAGTGGAAACATGCAAGGGTTGTTACATCATCCGTGCTGGTGCATGATGGGTGTTAGCGGGCTAACAGGTGAAAATCTATGAAGGAGAACAAACGAAGGGGAATGTACACTCTCTGCAACCTTTCCCTGATTTGATATTCAAGCTCTTCATTTTTATACATGTATATTTGCTTAAGATCCACAGAGTGTGATCTGTTTAGCATTTATTTGGTGAGTAGGATTTAGCCTTGGAGTTGCAGTCACCTGCCTCTCCCCCTCCAAATGGGTGAGAGCATATGATGGCCATGAGACTCTGAAAAGAGTCACTGTTTTGTTTGTCGAAGAATTTGATGAAGAATATTGGAGCAACTTTTAGATAACCTGTGCATAGCATGATTGCTCCTCAAAGCTCAAAGAGTTATAGAAAGCCTTTTGTGGCTCCGGAGGGAGCTGTGTGGCATCTGACACAATGTCACTGGAGGGCAGGACTGAAACTAAAAAGTCTTAGAAAGACCAGAACTTCTCTGACCTCTGTGGGACCGAGTATCTTCCAAGCTACATTAGCCACTAGTAGCACAAAACACCCAAATCTCCACTGTAAGTCATCTAGATGCATTGTGGGTTTAATTTTACAAACAGAAAAACTGGGCAACCAGGTGCAGATTAATACACATTTAATGTGTAAGTGTATATTTCTGTAATTGCATTACAGTGTAGGAACATGTCAGTCAGTACAACAGTGTGGCTCATTGATGCTCTTTTAACAGCGCAATAGGGCTCTATGGCCCAGAGGAATGAAGACACAGCCACAGGTAGCATCCAGGTAAAATTCTTTTTGTTGTTTATCCTAGGAGACTTAATTAGCACTAAGCCTTAAGGCTGCTAAAAGGCCACAACATTCGCTGACTGTCTTTGGTTACCAACAACAAGAAAAGGATGCAGACCTTACCTGAACCCTGGTGAATTGGACTAGCTTCCTGCAGCATCGCTCACACTGGTCAGTCCAGCAAACAGTTCGTTACAGTTTATTTTAGTTTTATCAAATAGACAGAGAGAGAAACTAAACTGAAATACTTCAAGGATTAATGTTATTGCTTATTGTTCATGTTGGCACCAGAGTTCGACTATTACCAGCACACCACTCTCCTCTTTTCTTCCTTTTCTCTCTCTCTATCTCTCTTCCATCTGACATGCTAATTTTAGACAATGATGTTAGACGACTGAATGACAAATGACAATCTGTGACCATGTCACAAGCTTTGGCTACGCAGACAATACTTGTAAGCATAATCAGCTAATTATTGGTTTTGGCGTTTTCATCTGATGTGAGTACAAGACAAATATACAAGATTCCCAGATTTGTCCTTTAGAGGGGCACTCCATTGATTTTATACATCAGTGTGAATTTACAACTCACAGGGAGTATTAGCAAGCTTTTGAAAGCAGTTGCATAATTGGCAGCTGAAATGCTGAAATTGTGGCTTGGGTTACAAGACTAAATAATAAAGTAGCCTATGTTTTAAATTGGTAACATGGTGTTTGAAAGGCACGGACAGGAAGGGAAGATTTAATGAAAAGTGCTGTTCCACTGCATAATGGGAAGTGTAGGATTTCATTTCTTCCATTAAAACCACTCTCGCTGCTCCTCAGCCCTGTCACAGCTTCTAGTGTTTGAAGGATCATCATTAACAGCAGCACACACAGCAGATGAAGTGCCGTGCAGATGGGAGTTGCCACTTACAAGACAGTATGCAGTGCACCTTTTTCTCCCCAGTTCCTATTTTCATCTTCCAGTTGCGGTCAGGGTCAGCACTGAAGACTCTGGGTCAAGATCATGGAAACAGAATGGAAGGTGGACTTTAACGTTTAAGGTTATTGTTTGGCAACATCTACGCTCCATTTGCATAATTTGTCTGCTTTCAAAGGGAAATATTGTCAAAGGGTACGAGATGATCTGCTCAATTGTTTGCTCTGAGTGTTTGCACTCAGAGGATGGGTGGATGGATGGATTTCCTCTCCAGCGCTGGGTTTATTCATTCTCATCTGGTGTTTAAAACCACAGTCCAGTTTCAGACACTCCTTAAAGTTCAAGTGGTGCAAATGGGGACAGTTAATGCTGGGAGATGTGCTCTCCATGGCTGTGATCTGCCGCAGTGGTTTGTAGAGGAACATTAATGACAAAAGTGCCATTATAGAGCAGCTGCCGCTCTAAATTCAGTATTTACATATTCTCAGATACAGTGTTTGTTGTTGAATATAGAAAACAAAATTTCACAATTCTTTAATTAATTGTGTTGCCCTCAAAGGTTGCTGCTTCCTCCTGCCCCCAGTGTGACCTCTGCAGTGAACTCTGCAAATTGCTTGCTGCTTTGTATATAAAGGTCAAGTGGGGCTCTAATTTCCATCCAATTTGGTGTCAAATGATGCGTGTGAGTTTGTCTGCGTGAGGCAGAGACGAAAATGAATGGAAACTTGGCTCGCTTAAATAGCAAGTAGTGGTGTCTTAAAACATGTATGGTGCATCTATAAAGATATCAATACATTTCGTTTAGTTCTGCACTTATGAAAACATTGTTGACGGTGTACAGTATAATCTGTGGACAGAGGTTCTGGGTCTGTGAAGTCAAGCCACAGACCCACAGACTCTTCTAATGGCGGCTGTCAGATTATTGTCTTATGTCTGGTCTTAAACACTAGTTTCAGGTCTTCTTCCATACATCATGACATTCATATTGTAAATTATGGTGCGATTTAGAGTAAACTAGATGAGAGAGTAGGGTATGCTTTAGGGTGTGGCTGCTTTGTGATTGAAGAGTCATTCTCCATGAGTCTGTCCAGTGCTACACAGTGGGCACAAAACTCTGATCATACTGTAAAACTATGCAGTGCTGATCAAATAAGAATCAAGATTCTGTTTTTCCTGCTTGGAAGACTTCGAGACTTCAAAACAGACAACACAAATCAATGGTTACTAGCATTAACATAAAGAATAGTCTATCTTCTAATAGTCTATCTTTGTGCTAAGCTAAGCTAATAATCGCCTGACTGTCATATTTAACTATTTGTCTTCTCATCTAAATCTAATAGAAAAATACTTGTATCTCTCAAACATACTGTATTTGATGAACATACAATATCTGTTCTTGCAATGGAAGAACAGCAAATTCAGTTTTGATCTATTTAGAATTCCCCAAACTTGTGAAACCTACTCAGGCAGTTCAGGATGCTTCTGTGATTTTGCTCAATGCGTACTGGGTTGATAGGATGGTCTCCTCATCACCCTGAGTGGTTACCAGCAGATGGACGGATAGATGGGTTGTTGAACTGAGCTAAACTGAAAAACCATCCCAACCAGTGCTCTTCAAGCCATATTCTCAGCCAGCACTCAGAACCCTGCTGGTGTTCTTTCTATCCGTGTAATCAGTGACTATTTTACACCTGGGATCCAAAACACATGCAATTACATGCATTTAACTGCCAGGTAAGACCAGCAGGCACCAGTAGATGTTGGACTGCAGGAGGGGAAGTCACAAGGCATCTGATTCCAGCAAGGTGAAGGGCTGAAGTGTATTTATATAGAGTATGCTTCATATTCTATTCAGAGGCAGCACTCTCCTGCCATGTAGTTCATTAATTCTGCCACATTCCTGTGATCAAGAATAGAACCTTTCCATAAATGAAGAAGGAATTAGAAACATGTTGATCCATCCACCCCTTGCATATCAACCACATGACTGTGTGGTCCTGGAGCGAAGATGGACACCCTGGCAAAGTCCCCGGAGGCCATCCCCTTTGATGGTCGGCACCATGGAAACATACAACGATTTGTCCGTCACGGTGTCCCGGGTGGAAAGCTCATAATTACGAGTGCATTGTGATTACACTGAAGTCAGGATTATAAGACAACGGGCTTCACTCTCACCTCTCTTTCAGCTAATGGAACTGACTCATCTTCCGAAATGAGAATTCAATTGATTTTTTTCCCTTTCTTTTTGTCAGGTATTGAACTGGCCTCGTGGCCTGTGAGGATCTACAAGATCGAACAAGAAAGCAAAAGGTATAAAAAGAAAAAAAAAAAAAGCTGAGAGAGCTTCAAGCTCTCATCTTACAACCTTGACGAACTGATTAGGAAGAAAAACACTTTCATGTGATATGAAAGGCACCATCTGCTAGTTGCAAACGGACACACAGTGATAAACAGCTTCTGAAGCACAAATCATAGAACATAAAGTTTCATGTGGCTGTGATAGAAAACACGTGGCCACATTAGGTTAATAAATACAGCAGACTAAATTTTGTATTCAAACACTACACAGATGAACAGTATTTTGAAAAATGAGGGGGATTATGTAAACCCTTTGCACAGCTTAACGCCGTCTGAAATATTCTGCCTCACCAAGCGAATCCTAAAATGCTGCTCTTCTTTTACAGTAAATCGAATTTTCGTCTTGTTTGTTCACGTGTGGACCTTTAGCAGCATAGTGCAACCCGAAGGCAACAAAGCGGCGGCTTTGCTGAGAAAATGAAAAAGACATGTTCAAGGTCACAGATGTTTAATTGCAATGATGTTATCTCTAATTAAACCAGCCCGTCCTTGTCAAGCCATTATGCCGTTAATTGTGCTGTTATAGCTTGGCAATCACTGCAGGCTTTATGAGTCTGCAGCTTGTAAGAACAACATCTAAACCTTTAGGTTCATTTCCAAAAACATATATTTTCTAAATAGTTTTTTAAAAGATCAATCAAACTGTTAATTGTATGTATGTTAATTCTATTTTTATCTGTTTTTTCAAACAAACTCTTCCTCTTAACTCAATATGAACCATATATTCACACAGATGCTTCTGTCAGATTTTAAGACATAAGACAGGACTAATTACAGGGGACTGAAGGAGCCAAACAAACACCTGAAGGGAATACTGATTCATTTGGGATCTTCTGGATTTTGACCTAATATGTTCTGAATTTAAGGAATTCTGAGAAATGATTCCCTGTTTAGACGTTCATTTCTCTCTGTGTGTCTGGTGATTGAGGGGAAACAAAGTGATCACTGGATTGCCCCTTTAATGTGTTACACAACATGGCTAAGTAATGTGCAGGCTGAAAGGCCAAACAGGTAACTGAAGTGAAGTCCCATTGGGTTGTTTTCTTGGCTTCAGTCAGACATCACCATCTCATAGAGCAGAATCACCTGTAAACACAATAATGAGTAATTAAGGTATTACTAAGGTGTTACTATGGATATGTCAGCCAGCAGTTGCCTGATTAGCAGACATGAAACCATATATATTTTGAGCCACATTTCTGGACACTTAACAAATGCATTTCCAATATCCATCTTCCCTTTAGCTCTGTTTTTGTTCTTCACCAACTTCTTGATGTCTGACTCTTTATCGGCTAAATTATTCACCAGCTAGATGCTAAGTGGGACTATGTGAACTGCTGTAGATGGTGGAAATGGATACAGTAAAGCTATGGCTGTAGAGTCAGGTTGTCTTTTTTTGTGGGTTTTTCTGTGGGTTTTTTTTTTGTTGTTGTTGTTGTCATTTGATCCATTGTTAATCTGGTGAGAAATTCTGATTCATTTGGAATGAAATGTTTTTCTTGCGGATACAGAGTACTTGACCCTCTGTCAGACAGGTGAGATTTCATAATTCAGCTATAGGCCTAAACTGTGTCTTCTGTTAGTCATGCAATCATTTGTTTGAACAAAAACTAAGCACAGATCTAGTCTGGGCTTCACAAAACATCCAGAAACATTTGTAGTGCTGATGCTGCACCCTCTGTTACCGCGCCTTCCCCCTCTCCTCTTCCTCCCCCCTCCTCCTCACACCCCTGTCTCCTCCTTTTGGCAGCACCCACTCTCATATTATTGGTGTATTTGCTGCTGTTGTATTCCGTATTTACTCTCGGGGCGACCCCTCCCACAGCAACATGCAACCCGACCTGCAGGTGAACAGTTTAGCTGCAGCTTCCCTGCTTCCACCTCGCACACTCCTCCCGGCTCGGATCGTTTGCGGAGGCGAGGCGAACCTTTTTTCCTTCTGCTCGGGTTCACGCACGGGACGCGGTCCCGCATCGCGTCCGGAGAGCGCGCCTGGATGTGAAGGCAGAGCAGATGATGGTGTGAACAGGCAGCAGTGTGGGCGTAAAGGTGAGCTGTCGGCTGGCTTTATGCTGTTTGTTTTGTTTTGGCTTCCGCAAAAGTGGTCAAATCCCGGGTGCTCTCTCTTTGTAGAGGCGGGTAACATGTTTGGATGGAGCATGAGATCACTTCCAACATGGAATAGTTCGTCTTTCATCCACAGCCACTTTTCTGCGTTTCACACTGTTCAGTCTGTGACTTCTGGCTGCTGTTCTAATGTTCTCACATCTTTAAACTTCAATTGGGTTGTAACTAAAAATTAATCAACTGTCTTCTTAATCAATCTGTGAATTGTTTGGGCGTGAAGAGTCAGAAAATTGTGAAAAAATGCCCATTTTGAAGCCTCTCTGAAAGCAGTACCAGTTTACATTGATATAAAACAAAACAAAACAGCCAGTCGTCACATTAAAGAGACTGCAACCACAGAATAACTGGTATTTATGCTTAAGAAATGACTTTGACGCTTAAACAGCTCCAGATCAATATTCTCTTGATCACCTTCTTGATTAATCTGCTGAGCATCGCAGCTCTGAACTTCATCTTTGCTGCACTGCTTTTCTTTCCTGTGCTTGTTTACTATTTTGATCTGCTCGGCTTTTTATGTGATTACTCAGAGAACAGTCTTAATGGGGAACACAGCTAATGGAGATGAATGATAAGAGTTGTGTGATTTAATTCTACTATAAATATTGCAGTCAGACGGCAGTGCTTTAATTTTAGAAAGGCAGTGCAACACAATTGATAGATAACCCTAACCCTAAAAGCATGCAGCAAATGTTTGACGTGACAAATAGGCTCACATAAATAGAAAAACTAATAAAACTAATAACTAATAAAAAAAAGTTGTTGTGAACTGAAGCAAGAAGTTCTCACCTTGTATTGTATTGGTGGGAAATATGGGGGAGGAGTATGGATTAAGTTACACTCGTTCCAGCAGTTACTAACAGTTGTCGTGTGCAGATGATGCCAGCAGCCACCACTGTTGTATTTAAATGTGGATTAGAATTTATTTTTAGAGTTACGCGTGTGTAATGCTTTATTTACCTGTATTAGATGTGCTCAGATGGTCTTACTGCATGCCTTTGCTGTAGCTGCTTTTTTTTTTGTTCATGACAGTGTTAAAAAACATGAGGAGTTTCATGTCCATGTTCTCTCTTCCTTGTTTCCTCTCTTTCTGTCTCTCTCCTCCGTTCATCATAGCCATCCACCAGAGGCTTGTAAACCTGACATGCGTACACCCAGTGAGAAAGTAACGTGAGACCCCATCCTGAGGGAACACCAGGATGCGACCCATTGCGTCACAGCTTTTCGGCAAGACCAAAATTGGAGGCAGCTCTTGCAACCCTGTTGCTGCAGCCTTGTTGCTCTCTGTGTGTCTTGGCTTCCCTCCCTCTGTGGCTACTTGCCCATCTTACTGCCTTTGTGCCAGTGATATAATTTCCTGCAGCGGCTGCAATCTGTCTGTATTGCCCTTTGATCTCCCAAACTATGCCACACGGTTGGACCTGAGCCATAATGCCCTCACTGTCCTGGCTGTGGACTGGATTTCCAGACCGTTTGACCGCCTTGCTACACTGGTTCTCAGTCGAAACTCCATAAGCCAAATTGAGGTGAATGCCTTTGCTGTGGTGCCGCATGTACTCCACCTGGACCTCTCGTCTAACAGACTGACAGTCCTGAATTCGTCCATCTTCACTGGGTTGAAGGAACTGAAAGAGCTGCTGCTGTTTGGCAACCAGATCATCCAGATTAACCCAGGGGCCTTCAGTGATCTTCACAGCCTGCAGAGGCTCTACCTCTCTGGAAACCGACTGATGGCATTCCCCCTGGGGCTTTATTGGGAACCTGGAGGGCCTCATAATCTGACATTTCTTGATCTATCATACAACAGGCTCTCCAAGGTGCCCGTTCAGAGTTTGCTGTCTCTCACTCAGCAAAGTGGAATTTATTTGCAGGAAAACCCTTTGATCTGTGACTGTGCTTTACTCGCCCTGCTGGAGTACTGGATGTGGAAACAGTATTGCCCCCTGGTAGACTTCAGAGGTGAATACCCATGTAGAGATGCAGAACCAGGGACTGAGTGTAGCCAGCAGGTAGCATTAGATTTGCCCCTTGAGACACAAATTTACCAAGTAGAGCCTGGTAAGTGGCTAAGAGTGCCATGTCCCGGGTTGGCTCCTCCAGTTCAGGAGGGGCTGGTGGTGTTCTGGGTTACTCCCAGGACTGTGGTGAATTCATCAACCAATGATCCCAATGCCCACCTTGCAGTTTTCCCTAATGGTACCCTGGAAATTCGATCAGCCTTGATGGAGGACTCTGGGATGTATGGGTGTGTGATAGCCAGGCACCACTATGACCCCACTGAGTCTCTTGAGGTCAGTGTGGTGGTGGGAAACCTAAGCACTACCTCCACCAGTGGCTCAGCACACCGCGGTACTGAGCATTTCAACACAGCGTTCACCACCCTGGCTTCCTGTGTGATCAGCATCATACTGGTCCTACTCTACCTCTACCTCACTCCCTGTCGATGCCGGGAAAGCCGGGGTGGGGTTTCGAGAGGGTGGGGCAGAAGAGCCCTCATCCTCTGCTCAGATCCCAGAGAGGTAGAGTCAGGACAGCGGCGGTCAAACGGAAAGAGAGTGGCTTTCTTAGAGCCTCAGGCAGAGGACTCTGATACTGGTGTCCCAAAAACACCAGTGGTGAACTTGGGTCATATTACCACTGAGGGAATTCTCAAGAATGGAAGTAGGACAGTGGGACAGACCCTCACAGACACTTCTCACGTAGCATAGCCAGAAAATAACATTTGTGCATTCCTGTATTCATATCCAGCTAGAGTCTGAACCCAAGTGTTTTTTCTTTCATTGTCTTGTTTCAGTACATGAAAAAATCCATTTGATGTGAAGTAGTGTATTGTGATTCTTGTGGAGTAGTTATACACTGTAGGGTTTGGGCGTTTGGTCTGAAGTAGAAAATGCAGTCCTTTTGTGGGCAGAATTTCAATTATGTCTCGACTGTAAGTGGTGTCTGTTTTTATATTAAGACTTCATATGGAAATTTCACTGTTAACGTGGGAAATCGTTATCGCAAGGCTCACAAAGCTTATTTAAATGTGTGGTGTTTTAAATTGGTCTGAGAGAAATATTCACACATGATTTGAGAAGCTCCTAGAGAGAGATGGTTATTATGCAGTATATGCATTGTGAATATTGCCATAACATTGAACCATGTCATTTTCAACATCTGTCTCTGTACTGTGGCGTGTTATCATTTTCAAAACATGTCAGTCACGTGTATGAAATGATCTGAACTTTGATGTTTTGCCAGATAAAATTATGTTAATCAAATATCGCCACGTGAAAGATGCTGTATAAAAACCAAAGATAATATGAGATATAGAGTAGCATATTGTGTCGCTGTCTGGTTGAAACCTGTAAATTGTTCACTATTCAGTGAGAAGAACAGACTTGTGTTCAGACTTGTGAAGAAAAGTTGTTAAGCTTAAATATGGTGAAATTCCCTTAAATTATACCTTACCCACAGTATCTAACCATGCAGAAAGTTTTACCTCTACAACCCGCACCTTTACCGTTTTATTCCAGTCCTGGTTTGCAGCTTGTTTCACTAAAATGTGTAAAAGACCACTATGTGAGCATTTTCTTTGAAACTTCTTTCTATTGAAGTAAAGCTGTCAAAAACTGTCAAAAGTGTGTCTTGAGGATCAAAACACTGAGGGAAGTGTCGCAAGCCACATGTGGCTCTTTTGATGACTGGCTCGCAGACAGGGGAGAAAGTAAGCTGGTACTGTCCGGTACTGCGTACCACTAAAACGTTCAGTGGTGGTACGCAGTACCAGGAAGATGGAAGGGCTGCCTGTTATAAATCCTCGTTCAGAAGCAGTCATGGCTGCACACTTGGTCAGATAATAGATCCGCTAGTAATATGCAGTCTTGAAGCCTACTTTGTATGTTTAAAAATTCCTTTTAACTCATTCCGAATAGTTTCTGCCAACAACAGCATTATTAAAAAGAATAAATTCAGGCTCAATTATATTCTAAAATTGTTGGTCTTACTTAAAAATGCACACATTTATTTATATTCAGTGTCAAAAAATATTATTTGGCTCTCATTTTAAAATATGTGGCTTTCATGGCTCTTTTAACCAAAAAGGTTCCCGACCCCTGATTTAGATTTTCTCTTAATAGCCTATAGGCTACCAGCCCATGTCCATAAACATGTACCTTTAGATACCTTAGGTCTGTGAGGGGATCCTACAATGGTAGTGAATTATTTTTTTCATTTTCTGTACATTTCAAGTCATTTTTTTTGTCATTTTTTTATCACTGGGTCTAACCTGCTCACCTCAGTAGGACTGGACTGGTTTTGCCTCTGCGTAAGATGGTCCCTTCAGTGATTGCGTTAGACACCGAAGACACATGTTTCTGGAACAACACATTGCTGGTGATTTTCATAAATGCTATTTTTAAATACTGTGAGACCACATACAAAATTCTATTGACATTCATTGTATTGGGTTGGAGGCGAATAAAAACTGGACTGACCCTTTAAACTGATGGATGAGCATTGAATGTTGTGAAAATTATCAATAATTTAAAAAATCAGGTATGAGGGATTCACCTGGAAGCAGCTACATACTCAGTAACTGCCATAATTTGAGAACTATATGTATAAAAAAGCAGTACTTTGTTGACACCCTATGAAATCGATTCCGAGTTCTCCAAAGTGGTGTCAGAGTTCAGGTCTAGCCCACCTGGAGCTGGTTTGGAATGACACTTCAGCAAACTGGACACATGTCAACCTGATCCCTGTTCACCCTGTTAAAAATGGACATCCCTGCTCACCATCCACCTCGTTACACCAACCGACAGCTTTACAAACAGCAGATTCACAGAGGAATTGATCGTTATCGGTTCAGACAAGAGGGGAATTTGGGCTCCGCGATGAAGCCCCAGTCAGCCCAGATTAGTGTCACAGAATTCAAAAGGAGGTTTGCCAGCTTGCCTGAAGCCCACCGTGACCCACATTCCTCTGTCCTCCCTTTGTTCGATTTTTATAGGTGTGTGGAATAATTTCCCAAGGTGCCAAGAGGCTTGTTAAGGTTTCCTGGGCTGTACATGTCCATGCTATCACTGGCTTTTTATATTTGTATTTCTCTTAATAGACACAGGATAATTTTTAAGTAGAGCAGTGAAGGTAACACTTTGTGATGACTCCAAGGACTTGTACGAATGAAATAAAATGTTTCAATTTGGGAGGATGAGTGTGTTCTTTTGTCCCTACATTGGAATCTAACAGTAAAGGCTCCTATTTGACTTGTTTTAGGGTGTATTTTCATCATGTTTAGCTGCTCTCTTTAGATCTGGTCAAATCTTTTTTGGATATAAAATGGAAAGGCAGTTTGGGTGAAAAAAAGATAAGTACTGTTACATCAGAAGGATTTAAGGATGGCAAATAACCTTTTAGTGAGTCAACAAATTGCATTTTTGGAAAAATCCTCTTACGAGCATTTTCAATGGCCGGAGGGGAAAAAACAAAACAAAAGCAAAACCATAAAACCTTCTCCTTGTGCACTTGTCGGTCAGTACTTTTCCAAGTGGAAAGACACTTGATATGAAGAGTGTCATAATGGCATCTAGGACATGAGAAGGCTTTTACAACAGGCCGATGGCAGGTGTTGAATAGGCTTCAGGTAGTGATGGATCCCATTGGGACTAATTTAAGCATCCCTCACCATTCATCGTGACAAGGTGCTTTCACAGGTCAAGACAGTGGCATTTGGAGTGTTGCAGGTGTTGTTGCAGTCCAGTAGAGAAAACTAACTTCATTCCAATTAGCAGCTAGCAGTTAACTAGTCATTTTACTGAATAATATGATTTTAATGATGGTCATGAACCTAATTTTAGTACTTGTAGCAGAAATAGCACATCATTCCAGTTTCAGCATCAATTCATTTATTGCCCTCATTTATTGGTTTTAAATGGACACATGATGATTTCAGGTTGGGCTTGAATATAACATTTATTACACTAAACCTGTGCTAGAAACTGAATGGAACTGAATTGAACCGGACATTCAAATATGAGGTCATTGGTAGCAGGAAGAATCTAAGGGTAACTAGTTTGTACAACTTCAAAGTGTCACATGTGTTGGCTTTTTTAGATTTAGTCTTGAAAAGGAACAAACAGACTAAAGAGAAAAGTTCAAACACTGCTCACTATGTTACCTCCACTGAGATGACCAATCACTGCATAAGTGGGCAGGAATGTCACAGAATGCTACTGTTACAGAAACTGTTGCAGACTGATGCAGACCTGTTAGGGGTGGGTTAGGGTTAGGGTTAGGGTTGTGGGAACCACACATGCAGATATGATCGGTGCACCTTCAATACGTCTCACAAAGACATAGAGATTTTAACTAAACTAAACTTAACTATTTTAACTAAAACTTTCTATTTGTTTGTTTGCTGCAGTCCTTCCATAAGGCTTAATTCACATTCTCAGCAGTTGATGTTGACAGTGATGGATTGTCATTTCTCTTTACTTTGTTAAGTGGTTCTTGCCATAATATGGATTTCTACAGTAGTCGAATAGCGCTATGTAGTGCCAACACTATCAATGAATAACACAAATGACGGGAAGAAATTCCACAAATCTTTTGACAAGGCACCTATTAATTAAAAGCCATAGCTGTTATATTATTTTATTGTAGTACTTGCAGTTAGTAATAATAGAGTAGCTGAAGTATTAGTATTAAGTATCACCTGAAACCTGCAACAGTTTGATAGACAATTACAGTCGGACACCACACAGCTGTTTAATCTCCTCTGTGCCCAATATAAACGTAGTAATTTCCTGACTATCCATAATTCAAATGCTGGGGGAGTGTAATGGATGTGTGGGTTGCCGCTGAAATAGGAACCTTAATGTGAATGCATTCAAGACAATGGGACCATTTAGCAAATTGTTTAATTAACATGATTTTATTAATGTTGGTCTCTTAATTGATTAACAGTGTTCTGACAGTTGGAGCTAAAGTTATGTAATCTGAGAAGACATACAGTGCTTTACTGTGATCTTTCCAAAATGCCGCGGTTCGTGCCCCCTGCAGACCTACTCTTTCATAAGCAAAGGTTACTTAACATAACTAATAGCTTCAATCATTCTCCTTTGAGAATGCATTAGTTATTTTTTTAAACCAAAAGTCACATAGTAGCACATGCTGTACAAATGATGTAAAATCTTGTCAAATATTCTTACAACATGCATGAAAAATTAATACCATTTGATGGAGACCTCCTCTATCCACAGCACATTACAGTACGGAGCATGTGCAACCCCAGTGGGATTTGATCCTATAATGTGCTTGCATCTCCAGAGGGTGAAAAAGTACCTATAAAAATGCATTATTTGTTTTAATGTTTTATAACAAATCAATCCAGAATGATGAAATATTATTAACACTATTAAAAATGTATTAGCTAAATAATAATTGAAACAAGCAATTTTATGAGAGGTAAAATGTATGCCTACCTACAGTTTCTAATGGACATCACCATACATTACAGAAGAAAAGGCATAACAGGCAGAAATTCCATTACCCGAAGGATCAAAACAATATATCTAACCCACCATGACTGAGTAATACCTGAAAAGCTTGATGCAGAACTGACAGCATCAGTGAGGATGGAAACAAACGGAAATGTCTCAAGATTACAGCGTGAGAATTTGTTACATCCTGTCATGTATCCAGGATGTACTTTCTACGTGATGTTTTACTTTCCTCAATTTGTAGTTTTACCTTTGTGGATTTCACTTTTTTAGAAAATTTTGTATCATGTTCCACAAAACAACGCATAAGCGTTTCCTCTGGGAATTGAAGAGTACCTTTCAACCATATCAGTTATTTCTGTCTCATACACACAATATTTACTGTGTTTTTAGCATTGCCACTCAGCTACATCATCACTCATGTTAGTCTAATTAAGCTAAATAACGTTACTATACAGTTGTTGTTGTCGTCGTGGGTGTACTGACATAACTAAGTAGCTTAGCTACTCATGCCAGCACACTCCATGAGAAGTACTTGCTGGATGCTCATACGGCTTCAGAGCCCACCTCCTCACACACCTTTCTAGATGAGAGCAAGCTGTGGTTTTAGATTTTCTGTTTGATGTGTGATCCTTCTTTGAGGACAAATAAGTGAAACACTGTGAATGTATTGCAAGAGGAACCGTCGTATTGAAACAGACATGTTCTTCTGTTCACGCCGCCTTCGAGTGTGTCCGTCCCAAACAATTTTCAACACATCCAATTTCTGATGAGATCACACGACGTGTGATGCTGTACATCTTTGTCTCCGATAACCCAGCCTGCGGAGCACGTCTGGTGGCATTTGTGGGGAAAAAAGATTTTGTGGCCACAAATTAATAATGCCACAATGCCACAACTTGCTTAATGGGTGGGAATGAGATCAAGCCCATCTATTGACATTTGTTAGACAAAAAATATTCCATGGCCACTCAACTAGGATCGGGCTGTACATTAAAACACTCTTCTTAGTTGACCTGATAACGGCAGTAGCTCTAACTCTGATGTGCACTAAAGTTATCCATCACTTAAGATGATAATTGTAGGACGTTATTGTACGATGCAATGAAAATGCAGTCTTCGTCTATGTGTGGACTGCAGTTAAAATAAGATGGCATTGGTGAGAGACTAGGCTGTGATGTTAGTGTTGACTGGCTGTTAGATACCATGCACATCGGCTGAAACGGTCTTAGAAATGCTGGACCCTGGATGTCCAACCAAGACCAGCACAAAACGATCACAGAGAGTTTACTTATGTTGTTAAAGAGCATGTCACACCGCACATGAGGAATGATTAGGATGGTGATACAATTAAAAAAATAATAAATCAACACATTTTTGTGTATAATATGTTTGTGAAAAATTCTGAATATATTATTATATTATTACCAAAAGCTATTCATTATAATACATATTTGAATGTTGATCCACTGGTTCTTAAACTGTAATATGACTGTATCGTGGAGTGGGTGGATCAGAATAAAAATGGTTTATAATAATTTAACATAATTTTGCAAGCTTAGACTAATAAAAAACTGTGTTTTATCTACTAATATGTTTTAGTTTAAGGAGCATACCAGAGAACGTGGAGGAGGCAGACAGAGGAGGGAATGTGATTCAGTGCTGAGAGAGTGATGTGAGCTTTTTGTTGAAGGGATTAGTGTTCAGCCCACAATAAGATAGGGAGGAATCGTAATGTTATGACTGTCTATTAGAGCCAGACAAGGACAAGCTATCCAAAGCCACAAAAGAAAGGAACTGGAACTAGGAGGCATGGTTATGAATTATAGTGCACTTCATTAAAACCTGGAATAGGAAATGCAAAATGTTACACCTTGTATTTGGTCTCATTTTAGAGCTTTGTCCTGCAGGCACTGTTAGATAATTCACTAGGATGCACAGGATCAAACTACCTATGAAATTACCAGTGAAATCTCTGGAAAATGTCTTGGAGGAACAAACGTCTGTGCAGCCTAAGTGAGCAGAAAAGGGCACAGACTGCCATGTTCAGAAGACTTGATGGTAAAAAATAATGCCCTATATGTGTGGCTTTTCTGTCTCCTTCCACCGAAAAAGAAGGACTGTGGATCGATTTTTAAAGCAGACATTTCATTGACAATTTGAGGATCCTGCACAGCTCTTAAGCTCGGCTCTATGAGGCATGTGTGTTTTCCAATAATCAAGGTAATAACACACTGCCAGAAAATTTCCTCTAAGATAAAAAGAGAGAAGGTCAAGCCCTACAGCTGATGACTGCCATGAATAAAGCGAGATAATTTGCAATCAAACGCTAATGATGGCAGCATAATGGAGTATGAAGGAACTCAACTGAATTTTAAGTATACAGTACTATAGGAAGCTTGCAAGGACTCAGTTAATTTAAGTTCCATTCACCTCAGGCTTCCTGGTTATAACCATCATGGTTAATGGTTTTACCCAGTCTAGGAAGGCGCAGGATTATTGCAAGAGATTGCATGGTGAGGTCTGTAAAGTGGCAAATGGTGTAAATGTCAGTTTTTTGTTTTGTTTTTTTTTACAATACACCATGTAGGCCAAGCTGAAGTGTATGGATGAGAGTGTATGGTTGCTAAGAATCTCTGAAAAGAAAGGAAAAAAGAAAAATGTATATTCGTAACAGCAGCCAATGTGCAAAAAGCAAATGATCCAACCTGTGGCTGCTCGTCACCATCCAACCATGCAAACCTTTTGGCTTGAAATTCAGTGAGCTTTTATTAAGCTTTAAACACAGCTCCCATCCCCATGCAGACTGAGCACTTATTGTGACAAACTTTAAAATACATATATAACTTTTTGTTGTTGATGCCACAGGCCCTCTTCCATGGAGTCCACCATGTTTCCTAGACAATAGCCAGATAAACACTGGCTCTAAATAGGGCTTTTGGCGCCATAGTTTGGAATAGGAGGGTGAGGGATGGGCCTTGCAATTTGCAATGTCACTAAATCCTACACACTGGTCCTTTAAAGCTGCACTTATCAATATTACTATCAATACTCAATAGTGGATCAATTCAACTTGGATCATGACAGGGCATTGTAGCAAGCAATTTTACCTTTTACTGCAGGCAGCTGTTTTCAGTGAGTAGGTTCTATTAAACTACACTACCTTCATTGCACAAAACAGCAGACAAAGTTAGCAATTAGCGAGCATAGTAGTGAGCTTTGCAGAGCTGCACACTCAGGCCAGACCAGGTAGTTGTCGTTGAACATAGATTTGTTTTAAATGAACAGAATTTAAGATATTTAAAGAAGGAAGGACTCCTTCAAACAGGGTTTAGTCCAGTCAGATTGCAGCTCATTACAGCCTCTCAGAACCAAATGAAGACCATAAAACACATGATGCATAATAAGTGTTTCTGTCACCTTGGATATAGCAAGTGAAGAACAATAATTAACTATGGTTCTAAACGATGTAGCTTGCTAGCGGGGCTTGCTAATGAGGATGTTCATTCCCAATTACGCAAAAAGTCTGTATGTGTTACAGTATGCAACAAAAGATCAAGGCAAATTCCTCATGAAAAGCTTCTGGGAATAAACCTGATTCTGATGTGTTTGCACTGCATTTGCATGCACTATACTGGGTTACACGTGCATGCTAATAGCCAGGTATTTACACCCATCCTCATTCAGGGTTGCTCTGAGGCCTTGAGTTTTTATTATTAAATGTGCATGTGGGACAAAAGAGACACATTTCTGTGTCACGTTAAGTGGCATCAAATTATAGTTTTAATGGACCACATACTGTAGGCCACCAGCATTTATCTTCAATGTAACCATTATTGTGACTCAGTCTTTTATGCTACAGCAAGTGCTCACTGCTGTGTACACTGCAATCTCCCAAGTGCCCATCAGTCAAACAGTTTGGGTGACAGTTCACTGGAGGATTTCTATTGATGCAGTTTGACAGTATTAATCTTTTCAGTATCTGTTTAATCACAGTGACTGCTCATTTAAACTTGTTTTTTTCCAAACCAGAAATGTTAAATGCATCACTTGCTATGCATAATTTAAGACCCAACAAATTATTTTCTACAGAATCTGCATTGGTACTCAGTAATGGTTCTGACCCATTTATTTAAACACACACACACACACACACACACACACACACACACACTCACACAACATCGTTTTTGAGCGGACAATTATAGCTACTCCAAGACAGCCAGGTGTAAAGTGCAGCGCTCCCTCCTCCGTCACTGTTATAAGACAGTAGGAGATGAAAAACCTTAATACTGGAGGGACAGATGGAAGAAGTGCCGGCCGTAGATTCAGGCTGACCCAGATTCCTTGGGAGAGAAGGTGAAAGTCTTATTTGCAAAGTAATTTCCTTTGTGTCTGAGGCTGGCGATGACAGCTTTGCCCTTAAAATTGTCTGATCAAATATTTCAGCATGGATGGAGGGTCAGAGTCTGGGCAGGATGTGAGCTGCTAGACATATCTTCACTGTGTTATTAGGCCTTATTATCTGTCCACTCACTGTTCCATATGTGTGTGTGTGTGTGTGTGTGTGTGTGTGTGTGCCTGTATGACCAAAATATGCCAGATGACCTTGAGTGAGCCATTTAGTCTGAACAACTTTCTCACTGTTTCTATCCAAAGTGAGGACTTTAGATTTGAGTTTTAGGATTAAGATCAAGCTCAAGACAGTTTAAAGTCGGGATTTAGATTAAAGACAGAGCCCAGGTTTAGGTATCTTAAAGCTGCTGTAAACAGGACCTACAGAGAAGTGTCCCCTGGCTCTGTATACGTCTGTATGAGAGTGAATTTACTGTTATGGTTTAGTCTCATTGCTCTCATAGTGTGTTTTGTGGCTCCAGCTGCCTGGCTCCTTTTGTGAGCGTTGTTTTCTGTCTGGCACACATCATATTGCTTATGCTACTACTGTAAATCCTGACACAAGACATTTTCTCATTTTTTTCACATAGCAGTTGTAGGTAGGAGTTAACATAGAACATTTTAGAGTACCTGTCGTGTGTTTATGTTTGTATTCCACTCAGAAAGTGGAAGCTAGCCTAGCACTGATTCCCCTTAGAAGTTACCTTTTGCTCATGTTACTTCGATACCTGTTGAGTCATCGGCAGCTCTCACACACACAGTGTTGTGTTCATTCTGCATTATACAAAGGATGAAGTCTACCTAGTGTTAGCTGGCTTTTTTATTGGTCCGGTAATGACCAATGATGTTGCTGATGTTGAACCGCCATGTTTCTACAGTAGCCAAGATTTTCACATTTTTCACATTTCGCAGCCACTGTAGTTCCACACATGTTAACTTTTTATGTGTATGTAAAAGAATAGCAGAGAAGGAGAAATGAGAAAGAGAAACAGACAGTGGGACTGAGAAACAGAAACACGGGGACAAAGAGAGCGGGAGAAAGAGGGAAAAAAGAGGGAAATATAGATAGAGTTGTCAGATGTGTCGTCCTGGCAACTGCAGCCAGGAAACAGCAGGAGTGCTTTATTTTCATGTTTTTTCTTTGTTTTTCTGGCTTTACAGCGATGATCCAGGATGTGACATCAGGGCCTAGCTGTCTAATGTCTGTGAGAGCAAACAATCTGCCAGGCAGTTTACAAGCAGCACTCGTTATCTGAAATTTGGAGCCGGGCAGCTGCAGCCTTGATATTTAAAGGAGGCTGTTTCTGGCATATGGGTGATTCATCGGTACGCCGTGGTTACGAGAGGAAGAAAACACGTGGTGGGATCTGCCTCTGACCGCTGCAGTTATTCCATATTGTGGGATTTGTCATGTAAACAGTATCCAAATATAGTATTACACTGTGTGAGATATAAAAGCTCACTGGACACGCAATGCTCAAAGAGTAAAATGAAGTACTTTAATTAAAGTTGCAAAATTTAGATTTATTTAAATTTAATACTGTAGAAGCAATTACAACAACCTCTCCCCTTAAATCTTTGAAGCATCTGTGCAAGTCTGAAGTAAAATGAAATAGTCCATAAAAGGGATTCCAATGTTAGAACAATGCAGATTAATTGAGTCGCACAGTGTGGGTTTATCAGCTTAATGCAGCTTCCTGCTGTGTCTGGAAATGAGACTGATGAGAGAAGAGTGAACCAAACAAAGCAATAAAGCTGTGCTTGTAAAAACCAAAACAATAAGCTGAACGATGCTAAAACAATGAGCAACACCTTTCACATTACACAAGCTAATGTGATCCATCCAAAACTACTGACTGGAGAAGCTTTGCACAGACGTGGTGAAATCTGAATAAAATCATCTAGCCTATTACTATGTGGCAGTTAGATAAAGAGGCTGAATCTCGAGCTACCTGAACATTTTTTAACTTCAATACCCAGAAATTCTGTTCTGTCAGAAATTCATTGATGCTTGACAATTTTTGCATGGAGCTAAACCTGATTCATTTTTCTCTTTCTATGAGAGAAAGAACTTCAATTAGCTTATTCAATAGGTTATTCATGGGTTAGCACAAAACATGTATACTGCAGCAAATGCTGCTAAGGATTGTCTCATTAGTATACATGACTGACATGGCGGAGTGTTTCATCCCCACTAATTCAACCATTTCTCCACTGGTGGAAGATTTCCAGCAAAAAGAAACCAATCTAACGGCCTCTTTCAGTGGTGGCAAACCACATATCCCCATCTTTCTTATAAACAGGTACTCAGTGTTCCACCGCGCCTCACCTCACTACACCAATTTCCCAGAGTGCCAAACTGCCAAAATGCAGGATATGAGGAAATGTCAGATATTATCCTCTGACAGCCTTATGTAACTCCAGAGCGTGTGTCAGCGCTAATCCTCTTAGAGAGGGCAAGAGTCGCCTTAATAGGAAACAAAACACAGTTTGCCTCCTCTATCCCCTGCTTTTAATAATCAAAATGGAGTTTGTCACCACATCAGAGTAATCCAGGCTGGAGGACAAACCTCTGCGCTCTAATCTATGATTATTTGTATGTTCAGAACGACCAGATAGTGAGCAACATTGGATAAACAGATGTGTTTGGCTATTAAAAGGCATCTGCAGGGATGTCCAACACCAGTCCCATGCCAGTGCCAGTGGCATTATGCTGTCAGACAAAATGGAAAGGCTCTGAGACGGTTAGGAGGTGATGCAAACTCATTCATGCAATGAAATATTAAATACAGACTCTGAGAGCTGCTTCACAGTGCACAAAGTGTGTGATCAAATCTTAGTTTATGGTCAGACAAAGATGTGTGAAGGTTGAAGACATTTCATCTCATCAGTGGTGTACAAGAAACTGTTACATTTGAATATCAAACTATTTTTATTATCTTTAAATGATATTATTATGAGAACTATGACAATAAATATTCTATATACAAGCATCTGCTGCTGTAACTAAGCACTCTGGCCCCCTCTGCTGCCATGAAAGAGAATTACTGGACTCAATTCAAATGTATTTTTTATAGTGCCAAAATCATAACGGATGTGATCTCAACAACAATTCCCACCATGAGCACTTCAAGACTCATCAAACTACTCTTTTCCATCTGCTTTAACTACCAATGAGGACACTGAGGTCATGATCTCACTCTCATTGTATTTTGTAAATTTGGGGGTGTTGGCAACCAGGAAGGAGTTTACAGTTAACAAATGCAAACCTCCACTTGTGAGTATAAGCTTATTTCCGTATTTCTCTTAGACCTCATATTATGTTCATGTCAACAGAATGTGTGATGGCTGAAGACAAAATATTAGATAAATAAAAGCTTCATCATTTTCTCCCCACAAGTATTTCACCTGGCAAAGTGGAGGCGGCTTGAAATCATTTTTGTTGGGGAATAAAATGTGCAGAAAGTATACATGAACAAATTAACTGAGACATGAAATGAAATGTATATATTTTATTGCTTGTTTCTGCTTTCTAATTTTCTCACGATAAGCATGTTTGTCCCAAAACATCTCGTCCTGCTAACTACGGTGGGGCTGTACAGATGACAATAATGTTACCTTGATTTGTTTTTTTCATAAAGTATATTAACATTTTATATTTTCAGTGCAATTGTTTTGTCACTGTGTTACGTCATCGACTGTTCACAATGCTGAAGAAAGACACACATAAGTGAAATTTTACAATAAATAATGTTTATTACTGCAGTTATTCATCTAAATTCCAATGGAAAGCATTTTCAATCGAAGCCAACTTGTGGACACTGCCACGGCTTCGATAGAATAGATCTCTAAGTAACTTATTCTTGGTTTCTCTTTATTGGTGGGATTGCTGGGCAACAGCTGCAATCCAGTCTGTGGTTTCTTTCTCTTATTGTCCTGATTCTACCTTGTTCACACTGTTCCACTTCAAAATTGTCCAAAACAGCTCATAATGGACATTATTATACAAGCGTTTGTATCTTTAATACTTTCCAAAATACTGAATGTCTTTCTGTTCCCCCCATTGAAATGAATGGGCAGGATGTTCAGGATTCATAAAAGGGGTTAAGCAGTCCAACTCTTCAAAATGTTTCAATTTATCTAGTTTTTCATCAAAAGACAAATTCATCTCCTTACAAACAATGTACATATCCTAAACATGTTGTGCTCTGAGCCTCAAAGCGACAGTTGAACGGTCCAGTTCTCCCAGTGACTCTACCGTTAATTGACACTGATAGATTTCAGGAGCAAAACAAAGGAGTTTTTTTAAACATATTTTTAACACCACGGACACATATTTCACAACAATGTGTTGAGCGGAGTCCACTTTCTTTCAAGATGCAAAAATAAATGTGACAGACATTATGCTTTTTGAGTAATAAGACTTTGAATTAAAGAGTTTGAATGGTTCTTCTCGCCTTAATCTCTAGTAAATGAACCTGCAGTGAAACCTGGTAACCTTTAATTGCAGATGAATCTCAAGTCTGAGCCCCTCGGCAGTTGGTTCTTAACTGACATGACACAAACACACACACATGCACACATAACAAGTCAAAAAGGAACTCATTATAGAAATGTATACATATGCTGTATGTTCAGACTATTGGAGAGACATTTGCATGCATACATGTTTAACAATATAAAAAACAGGTAAACTGCTACCTCATACTGTATATCACAGAAGGCTTTAAGGCAGCAACACAAGTGTTAGTGAGAACAATAACACGGTAAGATGTTCATAGACACACACACAGACCCACACACACACTCGTGAGAAACTCATCTACTTCATAGCAGTGCTCATAAGGCCTCAGCTTTAATCTTATTCCAACCAACCACGATAATATCATCATGTCCTCGCTGTCATAAAGACTAAGTATGGGGCTGAAGTGAACGTTTGCAGTCAACATTGTGCACACACTTTTGGTGCAACAAGACTTAGACTTCGATTTAGACTCAGACTCAGACAGACTTTATTGTCATTCAGCTGTACATTCACAATGCACAGTTGAGAGACATTCCGTTGCATTGTGGACACACTATCCAAAGTGGGTGCAACAAGTATGTCTGGAGTGTCTGCAGAGGATAGAAAAGTTGCTTTCGATGATTGCTCAGCATTGGTAATGCAAGGAGGAGCCAAATCACATTCCTCTACAATACAAACTTAACTGTCCATCTAAAGAGCCGCCATCCCAATCATTACACCAAATTTGGGGAGAACAAAGAAAAACAGGCACCAACAGAGAAAGCCTGTCAGCAGTAGTTTTCATATTTTGGCCATTCAGTATGCACACTTTGAAAAGCACTCTATTTTAATTAGCAGGAATATCATATGTTCATTCTAATTCAGGAGAGACTTCTTCGTGTTCTTGGCATTGGCATTTGGACAAAATGAGTTTGAAAAGTTTGTGATAGGTGAAATCTAATTTTGTGCCTCCCTACAGTTTGGTGCCCAGCTATACATGAAGCAACACAGCTCAGCGTCCAGCAGCCAGCAATCCCACCGCAATTTCTGAAAAAAATTGCATTCTCTAGTTTTTATTGCACTACATTTTTAGCAGAGCAGATGGCCTGACATTCATTTAAATATCTTTATTTACAATAAAGCAAAAAAATGTGAACTCCTCAAACAAGGAGAAATGTAAACAGGGTTTGTCATTCAGTAAGCTCGGAAGAGTTATTTCTCTCATCTAAAACAAGAAATCTGTAAAAGTTTAGTCTTGCTTGAAATTACTACATTCAGGATTCTGAAGACATACGCTGTTGAGAGTCCAAAGTGGTAGAAACTATCTGGAGGAAGAAAAAAAAAGTAGCAAAACCTGCTGTCAAATGTTCAAGAGGTCATCCGTTATGTATGCAGACACATGGGCTCTTGTGGTCACTGTGTGGCCCTGCTGGGTGCAGTTCATCAACTGTCCACTAGGAGGTGCTGGTCTGTCATGGCAAGAGGAAGGCATGAGGGTCCAGTATCATGCAGGAAACCCAGCGCTCCTCTCCTTCCTCCACTGTGCAGTGAAAACCAAACACCAGCTGATAACCTGGGAATAAGAGAAACTGTATGATAAGGCCTGTTAACACTGAGGTATACAAGAGCAGGCTTCTCATTTCTAGCCAATGATATTTGTTTGGGGTTAGAGTTGATTATGAGTTGGAAACAATGGCTGAAGTTTCTGGACATTCCCAGATGCTAGTTGTAGATATAATTTGTTTTTAACCTATAACTCCATGTACCATTGCAGTTAATGATAGACATATACTTTGTGATGCTAATTAGCTTCATAAAGTGTAGGTCTTCCAATAACTGCATAACAGCTGATGCTATTTATTGCACCTAACATCAGAGCAGATAATCACATGGGTGAATGAATTCCTTAAGATGTCAGATTTTTTGTTTTGGAAAGGCCAGAAAGAATGAATAATCTGCTGAATAGTCTCTTGCACAAGCTGTTTCTGAATCTCTGGCTGTACCAGTTGGTGCATTCAGGGCCATTCCTTGTGATGGGCCCTGTCTTTCTTCTTCTTCTCGTTCTTCTCCTTCTGCAGTCTCTCCAACTCTGCCTCATACATCATCTCCTGGATCAGGTATTTCTCTCTGCGCATTCTGTCTCGCAGATCCTTGGGAAGGTCAGGGATCAGGTACGCGATCAGGGTCTTGATGGCAAAGACCATATGCTGCAAAAACAGAGTAGATTAACACAAATGCCAGAGCTACATCTGTGCAATCAGAACCCCCCAAAACAAAAACATCTAAAATATCTATTACATCTAAAAGATCTCAAATATTTTAAGCTGTATCTTTAAAGTGATAAGTTGGGAAACCCCAAATGTATCACTCCCGGTGAAATGGAGACAGTCAATTCATATAAACTTGGTTATAAAAGGGAGTCTGATTTATTTATTTAAGTACATCAGATGATATTATGATCACATGGGTCAACATTATCATTGATTTGGAGTTGTGTTTCTTCCCAGAAGCTCAACATTCACTCTCCTTTTAGCTCTGTTTCTGATTTCTACAGAGCCCTGTGGGAAAATAGGCTTTTCACTGAGAACCACAGCTGAGTTTGAGGCTGAGGAGACTGAACAAAAGACTGAACGTTGCAGGCCAAAACAATGAGCTGACATGTGAAAAAAACTGCAAGTGCAGAGTATGGTGATTTCCTGCGGGTTTTATCACTATGAGCGACATGTGATCAGCATTTGTGACAACAAAAGTCTGGACTCCGGCTGTGAAATGAGGCCTGACGCATTTCCATTGTAATGCTTGGCAGTCTCAAGTCTCTGAATTCTATACATGGATATTTTTGAACACATTTTGCCCTCTCATTCATGTGAGTTTTACGTCTAAAATAAAGATTAAAATTGCTTTCACAGATACAGATTTTTCCAAACTCCACTTTCTGTGGATCTGTTTGGAAATAAATGTAGCATGAGTAAAAATGATCATAATTCACGCATGCACATTCTCTCTGGTATTTGATGCATCATTGATGTAGATGTTATCACCGCCAACAGGCCGACTGGTATGCGTGCATTGAAGTTTGAAGCTGTTCTTTCATCTATTCTTGTATGTAAATGAAGGTCCTGTAGACAGATTTGTTTTAAATGAAAGGCAAAAATATCCATTCAAAAGTATCTGTAGACATGGGGTCTTTAGCTCAGTTGGTAGCGCAGCCGCCTCCTGTACAAAGGCTCAGTCTTTGCCGCGGCAGCCCAGGGTTCAAATCCGACCTGTGGCTCTTTCCTGCATGTCATTCCCCATCTCTCTCTCTCCACACATTCCTGTCACACTTCAGCTGTCTGTATGCAATAATAAAAAGGCCGAAAAAAAGAAAAAAAATCTATTGACATGAAGACCTGAGAAACCACTGATGGTTACTGCTGACAGACAGCATTGGTTCGATGTAAACCAGCAGTTCTTTCTGGTGTAACTTTAATATTCCAGGAGGAAATCAGTCCAGGTCATCTTCTCAACAAAAATGAATCTGATGCATTTCTAAACCTTTTTCTCTTTGACTTTATCAAGTTTAAAAAGGATTAATTACAAACTGCTCATTTTCTTTCTTTTTTTATTCCACACAGTGGGAATATAATCAGTCAGATCAGGGAGGATAGATAACAGCAACAAGCAAGCAATCAAGTAAAATAGATTTGGGTTATAGAAGTATTGGCAGGAAAAATAAAATCAAACCATCATCGGACCTCTTGCTGGGAGTAAATGAAGACTGAAGGAGATGCAAAGAGACAGATGGGTGGAGATGGAGAGTTAAAAAGCATTGACGAAACAATATGAAGGATTCCATTCCAAATGCAGCCTGCCGCCTGGCGTCATTTGTCAAAGATTAGAAACACTGACCTCAAACACGATGATGAATGCAAGCCGGGCTGCCAGGACGTGCCAGAACTGCAGAGTGTATGAGTATGGCTCAGCAGAGTCTGGAGGCTCCCTGTAGTCTCGATACCTGGGGGGTCAAACAGATGAGTACAGGTGTCACTACATGGTACTACTCATGTCAGTGATTCAACAAGTAGGTCTGACCAAGTAATCCCATTGATCAACTAGACATTTAGAATGTGCTCAAATCAGCATGACAGCTCACTGTGCTCATCACTGAACAAATCACTCCGCCATTTCCATGGTAACATTATCACTATGTGGGCTGATGCAAAAAATGATTGCTGACTGCAACAAATGAATAAATCTGAACCATGTTTTGTTCTTTGTTGGTTATTTATCCAAGAAATTCTCTTAAAATTCTCAGAGATTTTTTTTTTAAAAGCTAAAAGCTGACTAATATAGCAGAATATTTTGTTCGACACATAGTACAAACGTTATGAATTTTGGACTTTACAATGCTGCAGAGTTGGATCACATCCTCCATCAGCTGTGTCGCTGAGTCTCTGTTAGCTTAAAAATACATGTGAAGTTCACAGACTTAGCTAAACATGCTCATGAAGAACTAACAAGGCAGTTTCATGTTTATACAGTATGTCTGGTATTTATTCAGATGGAGGAACCTCCATGATTTATAGAAAACGTTAACATGAGTTAGTTGGGACTACGAATCATCTCTGTTTGCCAGCTGTTGCTAAGGGTCAGACTACTTGCTGAGGTAGTATGAACTGGGTTCCATTACATACAAGAGTCTACTAACCTGACTGATTTTCTTTGTCAGCCTCATGTATCAAATCATGCCAAACAATATCAATACATTTTAATTAGGAAGCTGTTGTCTCCAGACTGAGAGGATACACTTGTAATCACAGTATTTGAGGCTGTGCTTTACCTTATTATTGGCATTTTTGGCATACTGTCATGTCAATAATGACAGCAAAGCACACCCTCTCATGTTATATTGACTTGTATACTAAACATGTTTTTAGCTTTATGTCTTACTGTGTCAAATTGTGCACTGCTTTCTTGTATAGCGAGAAACTCTTTGCTTTGGATGATCTTTGTGTGTTCATTTAGTTTTAGCTGGATTCTTACATATATTATCCAGTTTAAATTCTACATTTTGTAACTTATATTTATGTGGCGCTCAGTAAGAGCCTGCGTTTTGGGTAACAGGGACAATTAATAATGTGATGAATTAACACACACAAAATAGGTTGTGCTATCCATCCTGGGGTTGCACCAACGCTTGCAGCCAAACCCCAAGAAGAATTAATATACTTTTGACAGGTGTTTCTGTTTTTAGTTCAACAGATACCTTGGGAAACCCTTATTCGTGGCTCGGTCACAGAGAGAAACCATATGCTGAGCACTGAAAGCTGTTTGTGTGGACACATATATTGCACTACCTGCAATACTTCACAGCTTCTCCCAACAGCTCGGAGCCAGTCGTCCTGGGCTGTGATCTCTTCTCAAAGTCAGACACCCGGAATACTGAGAGACTAGCGTTGACATAACCCATCATGCACCTGAGGAACACATGAAAAATCATATGTATCTGGAATAAATCACCACTACACAAATGATTTAAACATAATGATTTTTTAACTGGTATGAAAAAATGTAATACTGATGCCTCTATGTGACCTACATAAACAAACACGACCATACGGCTATTTCTATGTAGTTATTTTTAATGTTTGCTACACATTCCTTTGGAAATGAACAGAACAAGGTGGAGGAAACACTACTGCTTTTGTCCACAGGGCCCACCAGAATCAACACACACTCAAGATCCCTTAGAGCTGCTTTTATTACAAAGGAACTGTCAGGATCAGGAGCTCTGAACTCTTTTTATTAACTAGAAGTGTTAAATCATCACTCACCCCTCCCCTGCTCGGCCTTGACCAGCACAAGGTCCATACTTGTAGGCGTAAACAAGGCGAGGGATGAAGTCTGAGGTAACAGCGATGACAAAGGCGTTGGTGATGACAGACAAGATGCCGATGCCCTCCAGAATGCCATACCAGATCCCTAAATACAAAGTAAACATTAAATCACACCTACAGACATATAAACTTAGAAATACTTCTTGTGTCTGAAAAACGTAAATGTAACATCTTTAATGTACCTATGTCTTTGGCTTGTGAAGGCAGAGGTCGTCGCCACTGTGTGACAAACTTGTAGGCGTCTAAACGGATCTCAATTATGTTGTTGAGCAGCGCTAAGAGAGGAGCCAGAGGGAAAGCTGCCACGAAGATGGTGGTGAAGCCAAACTGCAAAACTGAAACACAAAAACCACAGGCCTTCAGATCCCATCAGTTTCTCTAGATATTCATCATAACTAACATGTGACTGTTGCATATTTATACACATTCAACAGATATGGAGCAACATTCTCATTCATTTAGTCATGTTTCTGTACACTACATGAATGTAAGTCTAATATTCAATCACCTTTTTAATCTCCCACTAATCCCTGAGGGAAATACCTGCTCCATTTGTCACTAACTTTGTCTTTCTGCCATTTGGGGGTTAGGGTTAGGGTTTCTGGGGAGATGATATAAGTAGATTTATCAGTCTCTTTATTTGTTTTGCTGAACACTTCTCATGTGAGAGTGAACCAAAATGGCAACGTTTTTTTTTCCATTGTTAGCATAAAAATATTGGAAATATTTGGATAGTCCACCTAATGATTTGTTTAAAGAGCATCTGTAATTTTTCAGCAGTTTGGCATTGTCTGTAAATGTTTATATAAAGACCTTTGTGACAATCCATCAACATAGCCAACACCTAACCAAACCTTGACCACAGAAAATGGTTTTATTTTTGGTTTTACACAGTCGAATTCTTGAACCTCAACCAATAAGCTGTACTATTTGGTACAACTCAGTCAGCCACAGATGTGAATACAGAACTATTTGTACATGTCACTGTCTGTCCCTTTCATACTGAAATGTTTGATTTATGTGATGAGACAGTGGAGGGCAACAGTAAAGATGTGAGCATGTGGAGCTCCCAGCCCAAATTCAATCTACAGCAAATCAGTGTCACAGTTACATAACATGCACTGCAGCTGCTGGGTCACCAAATGAGAAAAAAAGAAAAATGCTTTATTGTTCAAAATATTGGATTATAAAAGATTAATCGGTGCAGTGCATTTTGGATAACCTTAAACCTGATATTTAAGGTTGTTGCACTAATATGAGCGAGGTTTTTACTACCACTAGAGCTACAGTATGTGTGCTAAACATCATAAACATACTCATTTCTAAGTATTCATCAAAGAGGCCATAGGCATTCATTGGCTGTAGGTTGTAATCCCTCTCCCACTGTGGGAAGCTGGCCTTGGCTATCTGTCCGTGCTCTCTCCTCAGCTTCCGACGTGTCCACCAGTTCTGGATCAGCCTAGAAAAACAAGAGAAGAGAAACAATAAGGATAGCATTTCATCTGCTATTACTCAGTGTCTGACTGTGGATGTGTTTTACTTTTTGAAACAGATATTTTTAAAAAATTAATTATTTGCAGTTTGTTCAGAAACATCTTGGTATGTTTGACATTAGAACATTATGAAAAAATGCTTACGGGTAGCCAAGCTCCATGAAATTGTTCCAGGTCTGTTTTAGCACCATGATGATCCCCATCTGCATACAGAGGTCAATGAGACAGCCACTGGGATGGCACTGCAGCGACATGGGGGGACACAGGGGGGATAGAGATGGAGAAAGAGGATCAAATCAAACTGAAGCACTGGCTAATAACGGCACCTTCAACATGTGCAAACTCACTTTCTCCCTATGAATAAGTGATGCTTACAACATCTGACAATTCTGCATCATTGCACAAGCGCTACTCACCGCTGCCAAATGTGAGTAAATTGCAAGTGATGGTGAAACATCTCCAAAAAGATCAAAACAAAAGCTGTTAGATTTTTGGAAAAAGATTTTTGCTTCTTTTTAATCAGCAACAAAAAAAATCTTCTTGTTTTCATTATTTTACCTGTTGTAATTTCTTCTTTCCAATCTCATTCTAGAGCCTCACACTGAGGTACAGAGGTATGTTACGTGGCCACAAAAGACTGACTGAGGCTACACTTGTACTGTACATGTCACATCACTGAAAATTTTTCCCAATTTCCATTTCAGCAGCTGTGGGAGCACACAAGCTCAGCACATAAAAACGCCAGCTCAGGTCTTTTATCCCCTCTGATCACTTCAGTGTTATTTCCCCGGATGTTCCCATAAGTGCAGCTGCCAACAGCGCTTACTGCCAGTGGGGGTTAAATGCCTGGTAGGTGGTCGGGCATACAGTAATAGCTTAATGTCCAATTTAGAAATACTTAGACACATAATGCTTTGCTGTTATACCCCCATGGGATAGCAAAGTAATGACTCACTTCTTCCAGTTTCCAGCGATTGATGAGGCGTAGATATGCACCGGGCCGGCCTGTAAATCTGTCAACCAAGGAAAAAAACAATAATTAAAAAAAAAACAAAAAACATACATTTGCCGTACGTCAGGTGGACATCAGCAGACGTTGCAATGGTGTTTAAAATCGTGCTGATGGTTTCTGAGTTTCAGTATTTATTACTCTGACAAACCAAAAGCCTGAAGGCTGAAAAATGTCTATCAGCTCTGCCCACAGTTATGAACGTGTCAGAAAAGGCTCAAAGCTGTAAATGTCTTGGACTTGGATGCTGTAAAACTATATTCTAGATTTTAAAATCTCCAGACTGAGAGGTTACACTTGACTGGTTTAACTACTATATACACCAAGTTGAGAACACTGTGTCCCTTAGGGAGTTCTGTGAGAGTCAGCATTTCTTGTGGTGTACCTGTTTAAAAATACGGTGTCTGCCGTGTTGTACTCAGAAGAAACACATTTACATGTATGTTTCATTCAATGACAGCAGTACAGTTTTGTTACTGAATGTCTGGAGTAACCTGAAAGAGTCAATGTCACATTGTTTCTCTCTCTTGATGAAATCCAGCATTTCCACCAAAACAGAATATCATTATTTAACAAAGTATATCACCCCCATACTAAATCCTCAACATTGGCTGTTTCTAACCTGTAGAATGAATTGTAATGTCGACACCATATTTCTGCTGTTAATGAGCAACACACCTGTTTGCGCTTTCTGCCTGAACGCACCTAAGCTTACAGCAAGGAGAGATTTTGCACCTCCTGTCAACTTTTAATCTCCTCCACTCCTCAGGGACGTCTCATGACAACATTACTGTCCTTAGAACGCTGTAGCATGTTCAGTTTTAAAGCTGGAGTGAAGGTGCCGTGTCATGCTAGCTTGTTGGGAAGGCGTCTGAATAATGCTTCAACTTTAGGCTAAACTTTGACAATGTTGTGGTCATTGTAAAACGTGTCCCTCGACCTCTGACCTTACGATATCTAAATGAAAATGAAAAAAATGAAAATGTGTTCTATGAGTACCAAAAGTTCTCTCTTGACAGACGTGTTCACTTGCAGGTTTGGACAAACCATGCAGTTTTCTGCATACAGTATAAATGTGTTATTTTTTCCTGGTGTATTTGAATATTTCTTCATACTTGGGTCCCTAAACAGTACTGGAACTGAGATTGGGTCTTATTGGAAAGCTGTGACTCTTGTGGATTCAGTGAGCCACGTTCTATCCTCATAGTATCCATTTCATGTAGTGAGACCATTTTTTGAAACTTAACCTCATCATATAAACGGACCTGTGACCTTGGTACAAATGATAACCCAAATACTGCAGCAACAATGAGGCATTGACCACTGAATGGTCATGCTATACTTCTATCATGAGTTCTCGGGTCCTTATACTGTACACTCGCATAACTTGCTGCTTCAAATTAATCTCCAGGTTACCAGCTTTCAGTATTCCACTCCTATAAGACATGTACTGTTGATCTGCTATCACCCCCTAAAGCTCTCTCTAAAAAAAGACAGTTTTGTCTTTGGTGCAACTGGGTGCATTTTACTTAGGCTCTTCTTTTTCTTCTTTTGTTTCTGTGTTTGTGAGTTCTGACTTCCTCACCTCCCCAAAAAGAAGGCGATGTAGAACGTTGAACTGTTGAGGTTGACAAACTGAAAGAGGAACATCTTGAGTGTAAAGCTGTTCTCCCACTCTGACTCTGTCCTTGGCTGTTCTGTGGTGGCACAGAGAGAAAAGGAGGAATGCTGAGATGAACTGATGAAAGTGACTGAACCACTAAATTCTGACACCAGCCTTAGGGATGACAAAGAGCTAGATCACATCATCTGCCTGGAATACAGTTTGCCCTGCACTGAATCAACCCCAATCTGCAAGTGTTCAGTACACACTATATTAATATTAGATCTGCAGTCAACTTACCTAAATTAGTGAGAAGAAGAGCAACTTTTTCATAGAGCTAGAAAAAAAAATACAAATTTGGCTTAATTTGATTAATTGATTGTAAATGTCTTACTGATCAACAACAGCCTGTAAAGAAGCATACATGTAGTGTCTGAACTTTTTATGCATCGCCTCGACTTTGACACTCACCACGTTGAGGAGCATGATCATGCAGAAGTTGATGCAGACTGCCGTTCCCGTGGTCGCCACCTGAGAGTTGTTCCTGATGAGGGCCCAGCCGAAGGCGGCGAAGGTGCTGACGGTGATCACGCGGTAAATGACGATGCCAAACACGGCGGCGATCACCACCAGGATCTGTGACATCATAGTGACATGCAAAAGTACTTTTAAATACTACACATATCAACCCTACACATGCATGAAGACTGCAAATAGCACCTTATTGTACAAACAAATTCAAATATGATTAGATGGAACTGTGCAGTAAGTCATAAAACAGTTCACACCTATATGGTTTGTTTAAACACATTCTAATACCTATGCAAACAATACAAACCACACAATGCTTTGCTAATAAAAGACATCTGCCTTAAGATGTTAATATCTACGTATAAGAAATGTGATCCTTTAAAATAAAGGAGACTCTAAGATAAAGGTAAATACATAGATGAGAGTGGCACACATGCTAGTTGACATTTGTCTACCATGAAGAAGATCCCAGATGCTGAGACGATGAGGCGACTGTATTTGTCAGTGAAGGCCTGATAAGGCTCTGGCTTTCCAGATATGGGGTTCATCCTCTCTTTCTTGGAGTATTTGGCCTCAAACTGTGGGCGTATTTCATCCTGAAAAGACAAAGGACACTTTAGTTGTTTTATCGTCATTATGTTCTAAAAGACGCCTGTACCTCAGGACTTCAATCAGGAAGCTAGACCATCCAGATCAGCATAAATGACAATGTTGTCGTTGGCTCCAGCTGCATTGTGCAGTTTGTCATGGAATTTATTATCTCTGTCTCATCTTCGTTCTGCACAAAGCAGACTGAGACTCTGAGTCACTTTCACACCCACAAACAGCAGTCTTTCAAAGAACGCGTGTTTACCAGCTTGACTGACAGGAGAGGTTTGGAGGTTGATATGTAAGACAGGCGAGAACGTTATAAAAGTTGTAATCAAAATTTCTGCCAAAGCCCAGCAGCAGTATGACAACTCTGTAGGGGTCTGAGCTTGTAAGAGCTTTTATTATACAAGTGTTCGAATTGTACATTTTCTGTGAGTCATAAACTGATTTAAATATATGCCTACAGATTGGCACAGACTGAAAAAAGGCACAAGTGGGCAAACATTTCTCAAGGGCAGAGTTGCTGTGGAGGCTGAAACATCATCGTTTGAGTTGAGAAAGAACTCTAAATGGCAATCATTATTTCTGAAAGAAAATGTATTATTATTATTTCTTAGCTACAAAGAAATTCAAAAACTGCAATGACAACATGGTGTAAATACTTCACCTCCTCTTCCTCCCAGTCAAGGAGGTCCCAGTCATACGCGAGGACAGCTCTGCGCCTTTTCCAGAACTCCAGGAAAACTGTCGCTGGAAGACATGATTGAAGCACTTGTTGTTTATATTTGCAGTTGTGTCTGCACTTAAAGGCTGTAAATTATTTCTTTGGGACAGTTAGGATTAGTAGAACAAGGTAAAGTTATGCAGAACATGTTAATAAACAGCTCTTTACACATCCAGCAGACTTAGATGATGATGGATAGAAAATAAATTCAGTTTTTCTTTAGCTCCTCGTCATTCACTCTGTTTTTCATCTCCACCAATGCCTGAGGGAAATATCTGGCTTTTAACCAGCTGAATGCGCCTTGATGTTCACCATCTGGGTAGTCATCTGTCTGTCTGTCTTTTGGTAGTGTACCATGGGATTAAAAAAGTGAAGCAGCATCCTCCTGGGCTAAAAAATGAAGCCAACGCTGAGGTGCCAAAAACTGCAGTTCCTTGAATGGCCACTTATGGCTGCAGTAAAAGTGACTCCGTCTTTATAAAACCCAGCAGAAACAAATGTGTTTACAGTCTGGTACAAAAGATATTTTGCTTCATGACTCATCCTGACTGTGCAAATGACGAATTTGTGCATAATTAAGCTTGTGACCACTTTAAGTGACAGATTAGTGCCTTCACAGATAGCTGGTTTCAGCAACCAGACTTTTTCACCCCACCTCAGCGCCACGCCTTTGTCCATTTTTGTATTAGTTGGGAGGCTCTCCAGAAAAGTATGGGTGATGTCATGGACACTATGTCCATGTTTTATGCAGAATTGTATGCATATTTTTATGCAGAAGTTGCAGGCTTTAAAACCAAAACACTGAGCTGAAAGGCACTAAAATGCCCCATAAATCTAAAGTTAAAGGCAAACTCTAATTTAGGGTTAGGAAACCCTGAACACTGAGGGAACATCTCAGCGAGTTATTAGCCTCTTTCAACAGTCACTGTCTTTCCATTGTTGACATTGCTTCAGTGAAAAACTATAAAACTTCAAACACCCTCCCCTGGCTAAATGATCACGCTCAAGCCCTGAAATGAAAGAAAATGTATTCTGCGGTTATTTACAACACACTTTAAGAATACATGACAAACTACCAGGAAGCAGTAAATGAGGATAAATCAGCATCAGGCATAATATCGAAAAATAACCATAACCCCCAAGTCTTTTCTCAGTCTTTTCCTCAAGGGTCCATTTATGGGTCACTGTTATTTTCAATGTACGTGCTCGCCCTCAGCCAGATCGTTCAGAAGCATGATGTCTCTCACTATTGGTGTGCAGAGACACACGTGTCCCTCTCCTATCCAGTAATCTTAGTAAGCCTCTCTTTGCCTGCCTTAATTGTCAAATGGGTGTCATAATTTTTTTTCTTTTTTATACTTTGAAAAAAGTGTGGATTGGCTCTATTCTGAATAACTGTAGTGTTGAAATTGTCCCAGGGCAAAGTGACACAAGTTTCTGACTCCAGTGTTTACCATGCATAATGACATTCACTGTCATCACCCAATGGAGAGGGTGCTCCTGAACACAGACAGGGAGGGTAGAACAAAGTCCTATGGATAGCTTACTTATTGCATGTTTACCAGGCTCTTCACTGAAAACTGAAACAGTACTTCTGAAGAAGCTCCACTCAAACTGATCAGAACCTACTGAGCATTTCAAACAAATGCTTTGAATTTTCTCTATCCTGTCCGTATTGCATGTTTTGAATCTTAAGGTTCAGCTGTCTGAATGGGTCACCGCTTCCCACGTGAAGCCAGCAGGGGAGCACACTTCTGAGGAACCTTAATGAAGGGATTTGAGCAGCAGTTAAACCCAAAAACATATTCATTTGGACAGCAACTTCCAACACCGAGAGGCAGTGACTGTAAGGTCAGTACATTGTTGTAATTTCTATCGTACTTTTCTTTAAACTGGATAAAAACCTGACTTTTGCAGACATCGGACTGGGCTCAGTGCAGCTGTAAAAACAGCTAACTCTTCCACTCTTCTCTACATGGAGTAACATTCTTCACAGGGTTCTCGACACAAAAGTTTAATATCAGTCTGGCATGTTTTTAGTCAGATTTATCAGTTTTTGTGGCAATCTGTACCTGTGTAATATCTTAACATGCATATAGCTTGTTTTATATTTTACTCTGCTGAATGCACTTTTAAAAACTCAGATCTTTTATTGCTTTCAGGTTAAGCATCCATAGTTTTTTTTTTCAACTCAATCAACCTTACATTCAGTAGGCTACCTGACCTTAAAGTTTAGTACATTTGCACTTTGATTAGAAGTCTGTAACTTATAACAGCTTATTGCCATGATAAGATGGAGAATGGCCTTTTCACTCTATAACAAACATTCACTGTCACAGTGAGATGGTCTTTAAAATCTTGCAATGCCTTGAATATTTTGACAATAGGCATCAAACATTTTATCTATCACTTAAGCAACATTGTGTACTGTAGTAACTGGTACACACATTACACATAAATTTGTTATGATTATATTACTAATGAAAAACTAGCAAGTCAACAGCTTTGCTAACAGCCAAACATCAAGCAAACACAACACGACATAGCAGCCAGCTATTATTACTTGCTAGTCCAACAGCAGTCAGCCCAGCTTGTTGTCTGTCTTTCGGCCTTTTTGTCATAAAGCTCTCACCAATGACTAAAAGTCAGCCCCACATTTAGTCTTACTTGATTACCTCTTGCTCTGTCAATCTCATGTTTTCTCTTCACCTTCACCTTCTGTCGTTTCGCCTCTCTCATTATGTCCATAGATGCTGCTGAGCCTCATTATAATAACGTTTGCCCAGCTCCTGTTCTAGCACAACACCAGCTCCACTACCCCTTGATATGCATGATATGCAGTCATGTCGAAGACTTAAAACCTAATGCGTTATGTACTGTATGCTGCATACTTCATCTGTAATTTATTGGTGGAAAAGTTAAACAGTGTTGCTTTAAACATGTAAAAGTTTTCAATAAAACAGATTTTAAAAGGATAAGAAATTATAAATAATAATATAATAATACTTGACAAAGAGTTTGGTTTGAACACTTGAACACAATTAGTAGGAGCTGATGAAACACAGAAAATATTAAAAGTTTTAAGAGTTTTTCCTCTTTTCCCTCTCTTTCCCTCCCACATGGCCTGTTCACAACATTTTTGTGCTTATTTTATTTATTGGTCACAAATAAATGTCTTTGGCCATCTGTGCAGGGGATGCTCCTGAAGCAGTGAGGAATCTGAAAGATGGGATTTCTCCAGAACCAAAACCTGACTCTGGGTTTCTCTCAGCCAGAGGTCACCCACTGGGAGTCAACACCATATCTATCATCAGCTGGTACTGTAAGATTTCCAAATCACACTTACAGAAAGTTTGTGATTCTATAGCTTTAAATGATCTCAGTCTATCAAAGGCTTTACAATCTGTTTAATAAGTCATTTTTGCTCTACATTCCCTCTCTACATACACAGCCTTTTTTATTTACTTGCCTCAACTCATTACCCACTATATCTGCAATCACCATGAAACATTTATACATGTGAAACTGATAGTGTTTCAACTGTGTTGTGGACATTGTCTGAATATGTCTGAGTGTCTGAATTATTAACACACTAATGCAACGGGGCCTGCACTGCTTTCATTAGTGGGTATACTGTAGTTTGAGAACCATGTTACCATTATATAATTCTAACAAGTCCTAACTTTTGGTCTATGTATGTTAGATTTATGTAAGCATTTACATTTAAACTTATGTAAAAGGTTTATGCTGGGCTTCAAACTAGTTGTAGTATGACTGCACACACCTAGCTGAAATGCTCATGTCCTAGCAGTGTGTCAGCTACAAGACTACATTCAATCTGTCTCCTTTCTTTACCCTCAACAGTTATCAACGCCATAGTCTTGCTGGGCGTGTTGACCTTTGCCCTTCAGCTGTGTTTGGTTCTGTTCTTCATGCTGAGATGCTGGAGATTTGAAAACAGAGTACAAAAGGCTCTCAAACACCAAGATTCTGTCAAAAAACTTACTGGTGAGAATTTTGTTTGCTATAATAGTTTGCGATAATAGTTGTCTTTTTTTTACTGCAAATAATGAAACTTTGGTTTCTTTTAGTAAAACATTTCACAGATTAAGAAGCAGCATGCAGTAAATATTTCATTTCATTATGAACTTACTGATATGACAAGATCCATGTGGGCGAGTATACTGAAAAAGTATCAAACGCCAAAACCTTGTTGTGACTGCAACTACTTGTAACAAATACAAATCACATATTTCATGCCTCCAGGTCTGATTCTGTATCCATATAATTCAGACTAAATATGTTTAGTTACTGGAATAAAATGAGAGAGGCAGCATGAGCTGTGAATGTTGTCCCTCCTTGGGCAAGAGCTTTCTCACGTACCACAGTTTAAAAATTGTTTTGTCAATGAAATGTGCCAAAGATCATATGAATCTTTATTTGAAGAATTTCTGCTTTTGTTTTTCTCCAGCAGAGTGATCTGAGGTTAATTTTCCTCTCCTTTGTATCCCTCAGTGCCCACATCCGTCCACCTAGACATTCATAAGCAGGCCAGCTATCTGCCATGTGCCAGTGCTGCTTCATCACCCACCGTGTCTGCAGCAGGTGAACAATATGAACCCATCACAAACTCTCTGTTTGGTCCTTCCATACCCTGGGACATGGTGCAGTGCTGACAGACTCTTGATCCTTCTGATGTTAATATAAACAACAAACAAAATGTGTAGAAAGAAATGTGGGGAAAGCATTTTTAAAAGCGGCATATAATGTTGTGTAATGTTATAATGTGTCATTCATTCAACATTCATATTTTTATATGAATGTGTTGGTTCATCATATGAAAGGTGTTGACCTAGTGACTACAATTATCACTCAATTAAGCAAATCCCCTCAGTTCTACAATGCGTTTTAGCACCTTTCAGCTCATTGTTTTTGTTTCACAAATCGCAACTTTATTATTTTGGTTCAGTGTCACAGCTGTTACTTCCAGCAGCGCAAGGCAGCTGTTTTTCAGCTGGTGGAGACCAAAACAGAGCTAAATGGAGGGTAAATACTGGGCAGAAATACAGAAATAATTGTTTGCTTGGTGTGTTAACAAACAACTTTTTTCCTACTGTTAGCCAAGTATGTTTCTAGGAGGAGAAACACCTGGACAGTTTATGCAGAAATGTAAAAAAATTCAACTTACCCCAAACAGCCATGAATACAGCAAAGAAAACAGTTGCCCCATTGTCGAAGAGATGGGTGACCTGAGAAGAAGGAGGGAAGTCTAAATTAGAGTTACTATTTATCTGCATAACAATACATTACGTTTAGCTTCGATCCCTGATCTAAATCAAACACATTATGGATTTCATTACTGGATTTGGCCTAAATTGACTGTTAATCTGCACATTTTCCACACCGGTACAAAAACAGTACACAACAGCTGTCTGGAACATTTTGTCCCCTCCCCGTGGTGGCAGTACCTTGGCATAGATGCAGCTGTCTGACAGTCTCAGGTAGGGGCAGTACCGGTCACAGATGGGGCACATGATGATGTCAGTGGCCTGGCAGATTTCTTTACTGGAGAACAACAGTTAGTCCATCAAACTCTGGTAAAACTGGCATTACAATGTCCAGCAAGAGTGAAAATAGCTCAATTCTAAAACTTTCTGTAAGTAGCAAGTAGCAAGTGCAGTACTGCATGTGTGTATCCGTTCAGTTTTTTTATGGAATTTGTTGTTAAAATCATGATCTTATCTTCAATATCCTGCGCCTCTGTTTCAAACACTCTTTTAAAGACAGAGCACATTTTCATTTCCACATTATTTAAACCAGAATAAGTTTCATTTCCTTTATTTCATAATATGTAAGTCACAATGGACAATTTACACTCTGTTGCCTTACTGTAAATGCAATACCAAATTATTTTTATATTATTGAATAATTACATAACAGTGTCTGATTTGTACTCATTATGTTAATGCACCATATGGGAACAACAATTTGAAGCAGATTAGGCTTGTTCTTCTGTAGAACTCAGAAGGGGTTTTTTTATGCTTCTAATAAAATACAAATACCAGCTTGAGGGATATTTATTTTTCATCATAAAAAGAGGAGGTGTGTTTACCTGACCTGGCAGTGCTCCAGAGTGAAGACGCCATACAGGAATACCAAGAGGCCGACCATAGCTGCAGGAAACAGCATCCCTGTGTACCAGCCAAGCCAGGCAAAGTACAGACCGATCTTCTCCCCGAAATACCTCCTGAAACAACAGCAGAGCACACGAGGAGCAAATTTGTATTCTGTTAGTGTCCTTGAAAATACATACATATATATATATATATATATATATATATATATAAAACACCTATAAACCTTCCTATAAAAATATATGTATCTGGTAAACCTGCTACTGCCTGCCATGATGTTCTGATTTTAACTTTAAGTGTCTAAATGTAGTTACCTGATGAGGTCCAGCGGTTGGTACTTGTACCAGACCCCCCACCAAGCCCAGCATTCGTACAGCAGGTGCCGGTGGTTCTCTGCTCCATGTGTTCTGATGGAGTTTTTACTGTGATATCTCCCCTGTTAAAGTCAAGGCACACACATGTACACAGACATGGAAATGATGCATGTATGTATTGGTGTTACCAGTCCATGCAATCCACAACCACATACAGTACATGCCACATAAAGTTGCATAGTTATGACCTAATAGGAGGTGACAGGGATAATTTAATGAATGGCTTTCTGGAGATCAGATAAATTACCTCATGAAGCGGGAAAGCTGCATCATATGAATTGTTGCTCAAAAGACGATTAAGCCCTGGAATCAAACACAGAGAATCATGAAAGAAGAGCAACAGATGCCTGATGAACAGGGCAGCTTTGCCTTGTACTGCTGTGGAGGGTGTTGGCAAAAGCACTGTTCATCTGAGCCACTGTATCTAGTTGCGTTATCAATTAACTATGCTGCTGTTGTTCTCTTTGCTCACAGAACTGGAGAAAGCCGTGCTAAATTGATAACAGTGACACAAAACCATGAGTATTAATCTTATACATGTTTATTGCAGATTTAAAATTTAAAATTAAAATCATGAATAAAGGTGCCAAAGGGATGTTTGCTTTATAAAGTTACTGCCTAATGCCTTGCAGTAATGTCAAAGTGGAGGCAACTGAAACGAACAAAACATCAACTAGTTTGAGGTCAGGGCAGGCAACATGGGTGGAGTTTGAATTCACTTGAAAGAATGATAATTGATTATGATTGTGATTTTTGAAAACCTTAGTAGGATCTATCTATATTTCTTAGCATCCATTGTCCTGAGAGAATTTCAGTTATTTCTACAGTCAAATTGCCAAAGAACAAAACTCACCCATCTTATTTTTACCCTCCTCATATTTGACCCGCTGGAGGATGTGGTGGACGATGCGACTTCTGGTGGCGTTGTTGAAAAAAGTGTCTTTGTTGTGGATGATGAAGCTGCAGTGAAACAAACTTGTTATTACACATCTGTCTGATTTGTTTGTAGTGTGTGAATTTGTATGAAAAAGGCGCAAAAGTACAAGATAAAGTTCATTTCTTGGGAGAATGAGTTGAGCAAAACTCACTGATGTATCCTTGATCGACTGAAGGGGGCGGTAAAGCTCTCATTCTCCTCCAGGTCGGGCAGAGTGTCGTTGTCGAACTTCATGGGCTTGCGGGGAAGCCAACCACGGAATTTGTTGATGCGCTTCTCCATCCTGCAAGTCAAGTTTCTGTTAAAGTCGCCAGAATAGAGTTTTGCTTTCTCAGCTAATCTTGTTCGACTGAACACTCACCTGCTCATGAACTTGTGCCGTCGATGCATGTAAAAGATTTTCCTCCTGGAAAATGTCGGACATTGGGAAGTATCAAGTACATCAAATTACAGCCACTGGAGTTCTTTGACCACTACTACTGAAACTCTTAGTCTCACCTAAAAGGCATGCGGATGTTCATAAGCTCTGCATAGCGACAGAGGACATCCCATGGTGCATGAAGCTTCAGAAAAATCACGTCACTGTTTGTTACAGAGGCCTGTAAAGAAACACACACAATTTAATTTCAACAGGAAGATAAGTTTGAGTTAGAATGGGAAGGACTACAAAATATAATCTCGGTGCAGACAGCTGCATCAACATATCCAACATCAATACGGTTGCTAGGTTCAGCTCTTTTCCTCACCTGTACCGCTTGATAGAGAAGGAGTCAGTGTAAAGGTGTATGAATCAGGAGCTAACTGGAGAGAAACCTAAAAATAACAAAATGACTCCACACGAGAAACACACACAAGTTTGCTGTTGAAGGAGAAGAAGAATCACTGTCTTCTCCTGGATGTTCTAGTTACTGATGACCTTGATGCTACTGCATCTGCAGATAGTCCAGAAGTTAACACACATACACACACACACACACAAATCACACATCCACATTTTCCACTCTTTCACTGGGACACTTTTTGCTAAATAAGAAGCAGCAGGGGAGAAAATCGCCATCAGCACATTTGTTTTGGCTCTATGAGTGGTGGCTCACAGATGAATGCCACAACAGCACTCAGCTGTCAGACCTTGTGAGACAGGACACAAAGGCTCAGAGCATTTTAAAATTCAGCAATCTGGCCATTGAGATTACATGCATTATAGGAGTGGGCATTAAATTGCTTCTTCACACAAACTGGTATTGATGCTGCTCATGTTGCACGCTATTAATGCAGCTGCAGGACTGCCAAAGTAATCACAGCATAGCTAATTCTCTGTCAGTACAGGAACTTACCAAGCTCCTTGTTTATTTGTAATCATCACTTTTCAAAGATGTGGCAATTTGTGCTTAGAAACTCTCTCTACTGAGCAGTGAGAACAAAAATAACTGTGAATATTATTATTAAAGCTATTCTTCAAGTGGAGCTCTGTGATTGCTGTGATTGCTGATGTGTCCTTGAGTAAGATACTTTATCCCTCTCAGCTGAGGGAGTACCGCTCTGTAGCTAAACCTGATCTCAGGTCTCTCTTTAGTGGAAGGCAGGCAGGAAAAACAATACGAATGCTATATAATTCAGTTATAATAGAATAGAATAGAATAGAATAGAATACGTATTAATAATAATAAATTAACATAATTCATCTTTTTTGGCTCTATCACATTACAATAAATAGTTTTTCAGGCCGGTGGCCAGACAAAACAAATAATTTAAAACTGCTCCAATCAATATTTTTCTATAAACAACTGATCAAATGGCTATGTATAATTTGTAGTGATGAAGCCAAAGCACATATGCTGCTCTGTGGACCTCTGCATTTTAGTGTCTTTGAGTCTATTGTTTTGTTTTTACGGTTCACAACTTTACTGTTGTGGCTCAGTGGTCTTACCGCTTTTATCAATGTTGTCTCCAGCCAAAGCAGGAGTCTGATTTCAGCTAAAAAAAAAAAAAAGAATGTACACTACGCTCCAAGAAACAAAACAGCCGCTAAACAAGGTTAATGGCTAGCTGGTGAACATAGTAGGGGCATTTAACCACTAAAGGGCCAGATTTCCTCAGGAGTTGGTGGAGACCAAAACTGTGCTAAGAGTAGAATGATTATGGGAAGGAAGAAAGTGTTCAGGAGCCTCTGATGTCTTATGCTGTAATATTTATTGACTCTTGGAGAAATAGAGACACTCTCAAAGTACATCATCGGAAGTGCCTGAGTCGGTCTCACATTCTGCCCAACTCATGCTGGTGGATAGACTTTAAACTCCTACAGATAACATGACAAATACCATAGCTCCAGAAATAGTCAAAGAGAATGTCTTTACCGATGGAGGTGTTATTGTCAACATATTCTTGTCTGGAGACTGTTAATGTGTAAATAGAGGAAGTCTAGAAGAAGGGTCGGGGACAGGTCAGAGTGGCGACATTTAGATTGGGGAAATGCTCTATTAAAGGAAATTAAACTAAAAACTTATGATGTCATCTGTATCTATGGGGAGGCGCCCGAGACAGCCCATTAGAGAGAGTGTATAAGAACCAACTGTTAGAGCTCTACAGGAATCCCTTTTCTCTGTAACCTCGTTTGTGTGTTGCACTGTAAACGCTCCTTCTTGTACAAGAATAAATTAAACTTGACTGACTTGACTTGATACTTCGAATTCAGTCCACCTTTTTGAAGGGTCATTTGAAAATTCTTATAACAGAGACACTGTTGTCTCTTTATGAAACGTCAACAGCTATCTAACTATCTATTATGTCTAGGATGGCAACGTTCAGCTCCTTTGACCCTGGTCACCATAGTGTTGAGCTAGCTGGCACCTGCTGTCCCCAAACAAAGCCAAACAACTACTACTGCCGAGGACCTCAAGGCCCACACGGACCCCGTGTAACCTAAGGAGAGAAAATTCCACCTTTGATAATACAATGAAATAAATAGCAATTATGATGGTTCTTTACCTCCTTTTCCATCTGTAAGCCCTCAGCACGGATGTTCCGCTCAAATATCTCCCTCTTCTCTGACTGTGAGCTGGACTTCCTGTAAACCAGGATGTAGTCGATACGGCTCTTTCCATCGCTGAAGCAAAGGCCTCTGGATTTACCTCTCCCCTGACAACGCACAGAGTCCACCATCACCTTAAACGAATTCTCATCCATCATTTATCACGATCAGAGTATGTGGGTGTTAACCTAGCTGCAACCTTTACACATACCACTCTATAAACTACTCCTGACCAGACTTATATCATCAGTTGGGGTGAAGGGTGCAATTCGATTTAGTTCCACTACTGACCTCTGGGAGGCCAGAATCGGACTTTGTGTTGTCGTCAAGGATGCTGCTGTGGGTTCCCTGATTCAGCAGGGTGGAGTCGTCGTCTCTGGACGGACTGCTGATGCCATCTGACCTTTCTCTGTCAAGCAGCACATTAACATCCTTCACAGCTGAAGGGAAGATGAGCAGAATGTATAAAAGTTATATTACAGTAAAGTGCAGTGAATGCTACGCCTGCAGTAGCAGACATGATTAGCATTTATTGTTATTTATTCATGTTTCTCGCCACCTGATGAATGTATGTCCAGGATTTAATCTACCAATTGCTTTACTTCGGTGTCAGATAACCTCTGTCTGTCTCCTTTGCAGCCTAATGCCGGCTAGACACTGAAACAAAACAGTGTGAAAGCTGCAGGCAGTAAAAACCAAAATAATGAGCTGAAAGTCACTAATGTTCTCTCTCTACAAGTTGAAGTGGAAACAGCACAGTCGTTTGATGAGTCTCTGTGGGTGCATCGCTACGAGCAGCACCTTTCTCATTAAACGAGGTAATGTAATGTGACGCATGGTTCAAATATTAAATTTTAAGGAGGTATTTTTAATCCTAAAGGGTAGTCTATTTTATTGTAACACAGTGTGCTTTCTGCTGAGAGGAACCATTTCCGCCCTAAATGACCATTGTTTCTTTTGGGCTCTGAGCCATCTAATTTTTTACATTAGCCACGCAGGTAACATTAGCATCTAAAAGTAATTTCAGGTTTCTGAGAATGCTACTCCACACAGACACTACGCTAGTCTCCAGCTCCACTTGGTCCATATTTCAGGCTGTGGAGGAGTTTGGCCTCCACGGCATGATGCTGCCCTTTGTTTCTCTAAAAGTTCTTGCTGTTTGTTTGCTTATCTGCCTCTACAAACTGCAGCCTACACCACCCGAACCCAAACCATCTATCCCCATTCAAATGAATGGGAAAACCTGATTCAGTCCTGATTTGATTTGAATTGCCCTAAGTCACTAAAAATGGTATTGATATTATGTTTAATAGCATGGAACGTTATTAGCCACCAAGTAGCTTTTGCTCATGTTCATCAGGAACTAACTGCACAAGAGTGGCTTTACTGTTTACTATGTGTTTTGCTGCCACTTCCTTGAAGTGAGAGTGATGTAATGTACACATAAATGTTTAACCAATTTATATTATATTCATAATATTAGCTGCCAATGTAGCCTACAAACACATTTAGGACCACACTGCAGTCAAAAACTGCTTAAACAAGGACAACCTTTTTTTACCTTCTCTAGAAATCTTCATTTCAAACACTCAGATACAGCCAAACTTGTGCCCACCCTAGAGGTTCAATGTACTGGTTGTGTGTTCACATTAGCGCCTGCCCTGTCACACACACTTATAACTGGAAGCTGGCCAGTATCACAAAAGGGCTGACCTCTTTAATTTACCATTGTTAAATTTGAACAAATGAAGGTATAAGAAGAAATTTGAGAGTCTCACCAAGGGGAGGCACATCATCTTGGGTGCTGGAGTCCGGGGCTTCCCCCGAGGATTCCTCCATGATGTCAGCCTTCCCACAGAAGGAGAAAGCGAGAATTCTGTCCGCTGCCTGGTAGCCTGAGACCGAGGGCTGCAGCTGGACTCTGCGTCGGGGGCTCCGCCGTTTGGGCTCAGACCCATGTAGAGATAAACTCACACCTATATGACACAGAGAAACATGCTACTTGCTGTCACTTTTGTGATCTATTTCTTAAAATTTCTTGCACTGTGATTACACAGAAAGTAGAGTATAGAACTTAGACTAGTTAAAAGGCCGAAAAAGCCTACAGTGAGATGAGATACAGTATTGACTGAGTCTTAGACTCTCACCAGACAACCTCTCAACCATCACTGATATATTGTGGTCATTTTATGGTGTGCATTGTGGATGAACTTTAAAACCCCTTTCACACACAAAGTTACGGTCAATTACTCTGAATCCAAATTATTAACTGTTGTCAAAGTTCAGCATTTACTCTCTTTTAGCTCCTTTTGTTTCCAACGTCTGAGGGAAATATCTGATTCTTCAGCTTTCTTGCTGGATAAGACTGAGGGTTTAACAGCTACCTGCTGTCTCTGGAAATAATGCTGATGAGAGCTGTCAGAGTCAACCAAGCAATAATGTTGAAAAACCAAAACAATGAACTGAAAGGCGCTAAGATGCTCTGCAAGTCCGTCAGCACAAGTGACACTGTTCACATTGTTAGTACTGTTAAATCCATTGATAAAAATATTGATTAAAACAGCTTTAACAAAATATTCATAAGCTAATATTTCAAAGTTATTGTTTCACTTTCTCCTCCACAGAAGACAGAAGGTTGGTATCTTAGTTTGGGCAGCTATGTGTTCAGTTTGAAAATGTCTCAGAATACGTAATGAATTGTATTGAAGTCAGGGTGGAACAAGAAAGTGTTGTGCAACAGAGGACAGCAGAAAGTCGGACTAAAAGCAAAAGCAGTAAAACAAACAAAAAGAGAAAGAAAAGAAAATTGGGTTACATAATCTTTCACACTATCGCAAAACGAAATCGCAAAATTCTGTAAAATAAAGAGTACAAAAGGTGGAATGAAAAAAGCTGAAACAGTAAGAGAAGATAGATAACAGGAAAAAGAAAGTTGTGTGCCAAAAAGTCAAAGAGGAAAGCCCCCCCCCCCAAAAAAAGCAAATGACAGTTCAGTAACTTTTAGCTTCTTCAAATGGATTAACCTTGAAAGACCTTGAAAAGACTCTCCATGGGTACACACACTAATTGGGTCTATTTGTCAACCAGCCTGTGTCCTTCGGGGTGGAGGAAATAATTCAAAGCTTAGCAAAACAGCTTAAATCAACTCTATCTAAATAGGTCTGTATCTTCTTCTTTCAGCTCTCTGGAGAGCGGGAAGACTTCAGGAGAGGTGGGTGGCTGTCTTAGAGGTCTGCGTGCTGAATTTTTATTTGTGACATGAAAGGTGATTCAGCTGAAATTTTCTGCTGAGCCGTACTGCCGGGGACAGAGATAGAGGTTGGGGAAGCGTCTCGGCTCTTAATCAGCCGTTGATGCTTCGGAACGTTTGCGCCTATGGATGCAGCTAATAGGAAAGCGATAAATTTCATACGGAAGAAAAATCAGCACTCAGCGTCCTCTTGCTTTGCTTATTTCGCGAAGCTATCCAAACAGACAGAGACATAATCATGTGAATCTGAATTTATCCAAAGCTGAAGATGACAAAACATTCATTTTTTAATGAAACAGAGCCTAGTAATTAAAATACTTCTGACACATACATGTAGGTAACAACTATGGGGATCAACAGCACTAACTAGTAATGCCACCTCCCCGTACTCAACACACTCCTTTCAGCACCCACTACACACCATCGCTGGTCTCATTAAAGGGAGAGAGAATTGCTTACTATAAATATTGGCTCTCAGAGGACTGACACACTACATATTAGCCTACATCATGCTGCTGTGCTGAGACAGTCAAACAATGTAACCATCAAACTTTAACAGACCTGCGGTGCGTCTGTAATCCAAGCCACAACTGAGGTCACATGGTACTGAAGCTTTCTGGCAGCACACAGACCAGACTGTCGTCTTCAGAGCTCAGTTACAGTAAATACAATTTAAAGTGTTAAAAGCTATTTGATAGGACATGTTCTTTTTTTCCATGCTCTCCTTCCTGCAGCACTCAGACAAAATTAAAAGGATGGCTAATCATTACATATCCAGAATGAATAGCTACAGAAATGTATGCTAACAGAAAACTCTCCAGTTCAGACACATGGTGATTCATTTAGATTCTTAATAATGTTAGCCTGATTATCAAGTAGCAGGTTATCAAACTTGTATGGTCATGGTTTTTATGGTCATTTCATGCAGTATGATTGCATACTGGATGATTTAACTTTAATCATTTTTGTAGCCAGTATGCTTACATACTGGCTAACAGTGGAGATTTGCTGACTGTAATACATGGGGACTTCCCTGTCTAGAAAACAAAAAGGCAAAATGTACAAAATTTCAGATTCTTTTACTTTGTGGTAGAGGATAGGTTAAGGGTGCCATGCCATTGTTCCAATGGCCCAATATTTCATAACCCAAATAACTCCTTAAAAGTCCAATAAAATGTCCCATTAGAACGAAACCCTGTTGTCTGGAGCCCATTGTTCCAAAAACAAACTACATACCGTATGTTACTTAACTGACGTAACTAAAGTAGCTATTGTAACACAAACTATGATGTTTCCTAACCCTGATCAAGTACTTTTGGTGCCTAAACCTAAACTGCCTTCTCACAATATATTATCCTGCACATCCAAACTAAGATATTAGGTGGAAAAGTGTATATTTGGAAAAACTGGCCTTGAGCAGTGGGATTTTTATTTTTTATTTTCAGGATAACAGGCTGTTGAACAAATGGGCTTTGGGGCCAGGGTTGGCTTTTCAGAATAATGTTCCATCGGACTAATGGATAGAATTAATTAAAATCAAACACTGACACATCAGATCTAAATGAATATTTGAGACTATTTAACTTAGCTTAACTTAGCTTGCTGGATGCTTGCTAGAAATTCTAAATGACTTGATCAGCTGATTTAAATGATTTTGCACTATATCTAGCTGATCACCTTTTGTCAGTATCAGCAGTCTGATTCTCAACTCATCGACTCAGTAGTCTGGAATCAGGACATCCAGTATTTGGAGCAAGTAGCTCATGAAAATTAACGTGTGCAGTTGGAAGTAGGCTATGCAAGTTATTTCAATATGTCAGATATATATTTAATCAACACTGAATAACACGTGCTGCTCATCTCATTTTCAGGTTGCAGCTCATGTTTCTGCATTCCCAGTCAACAGAAGGTGATTACAGATCTCAAGTACATAACTGACTGGAGTTAGGAAATGTTAAGGAACTATTTAGTTGTACTGTAAATGTTGGAGAATCTTTTTAGATTTAGATTTAACGTTTCAGTGGACCCACTGCATACAACTTTAATAAAACACTATCATCCAAATGTATTGTTGTTGTAATTAGAGGTAATAAATTAATTGTTAATTAATTAATTGTTTCTTGTTCTCTTCTAAATGCACAGATTACGACCCCAAATGATGCAACATTGACTGCATTGCTGGTTTCATAATTAGCAAACTAATTATCATGTATGTCTCATGCCATTTGGATTTAAAGGGACAGTCCACTGATTTTAAATATTAAGATCAGTTTACTAATCATTTAAAAAGCTTCTATGGAAACAGCCGTATCATGTCGTCGTGGCTCAATGGCCACATCTTTAAAAGAATGATGATGATGCAAATTCACCCATTAACATGTCAATGTGACGAAAAAAATTCAATTTGAATGCAGCATTGTTGTGTATCATGTGCTTTAATGAGTCAGCTTTATATATGTACAAAGATGAGAGGAGAAAAGAAAGAGAATAGAATAAAAAAATCAGAAAGTTCTGCCATCAGTCAGAGGCATACACGTTGTTATCTAGCTTACAGCTGACATCTTTACATTTGGTACAAGGGCTGCTTGGGGAGAACAAAGACGGACTTGCACAAGTGGTCCAGTGATCAAATCTGCGCAAATTTTCATGGGATGAAACATTTATTTTTCCTTTTGTCTGAACAAACATTTTGACATTAACCCTGACGATGTCATCAAGGTTAGCTTAAAGGTTAGACTTAAAATTTGTAATTAAAGCTTCTAGTTTCAAAAACGTGAGTGACTCAGTAGGCAGTAAGGTTGTGTAGGATATGGATATTTTTTAAATTAATTTTTAAAATCTGTTCCTGACAAGGACCACTGTGATATCAGTCACTCACTGGACTGCCCCTTTAAAACTGGCAATTCATTTCGCACGCTGTCAGCCTGCGGTAGCACAATATGAGCAGCAGAACATTATTTCAGAGTAGAGGTAGTGCCACTGCCAAATCGAAGAGGGTTTTAGGAACTACTTGATTGTAAGTTTCAGTCATTATTTTGTATCATTTGATAAATAAAGCCTCATTCATTCAGTTTGTGAGACAAAACATTCTCAGCTGAAAAACACTCAATAACAACGTGGCTCCTTGCATAACACAACGCAACCTGGAGATGACAGCCCACACTGAGAAGAGAATGAAAGATTGAGGCAGTGGAGGTGGAGGTGGAGGTGGAGGTGTGTGATGTGTTGCCAGGGGGATCGGGTGTCAGTCACTTGTGAGGAGGAATCGTTCGTTCCATGTGGATGCACCCATCATGCCCTAAGGTTGGACAGAGGGGGTTGCATGTTCTGCCTGATGGCAAGCGGTGGGGATTTTTGCGCCTGCCAACCTGCTACTGCTACACACACACTCACAGAGGCATGACCTATTTCTGTGTAATACAACTGATGCATCATGGAGGATGAATAGTGTGTGGGGGGGAAAAAAATAGACATTTAGAATCACGAGAGAAAATGAGTGTGTGTTTGTGTGTGTGAAGGTCAAATGCTTGCACGGCCACGGGGAAGTACGTGAAAAAGAGATGAAGCAGCGTAAAGAGGAGTGTGAGTAGGACACGGCAACACATGAGGGAGAGCACTGCAGCAGAAAAAAAAGAGAGAGAGAGAGAGAGAGAGAGAGACATCCACTCCGGAGAACAAGCTGCCTTTGCTTCAAGACAACTTGACAACACTCACCGTGCGAAGGTGGAGAGAGGTAGAGAGACTGCTGTACCCCTCAGAGGGGAAGAGGGAGAAGGGAGGGGGGGCTTCCCAGCAGACGCAGCAGACGCCAAAACAGCCAGAAGACTCTTCCCCCAGCATACATACACACACACACACACACCTGCATACACACAGCGGTCACCCCTTCTCCCCCCCCCCAACCCAGGCGTGCAAATGACCTCGCTGAGGAAAACAAACAAACACGACGCCCCACGAGGGGAACCAGCATCCCCACTTTTTACTCCTCACTCCTCATGACTGCCGATCAAGCACATCTACACACGCAAACACTGGCACACACAATCACACAGACACGTCTGTCATAGCGTAGATGCTACGACCAGGCAGCAGAGACGCTCACGAAAGCTGTCAAAGATCTTCTCTGGAGAAAAAAAAACACCAAAAGCATGAGCAGGATGTTTACAGTGAGAGAGAGAGAGAGCGGGGGAGAGAGAGAGAGAGAGAGAGAGAGAGAGAGAGAGAGAGAGAGAGGAGGAGGAGTGTGCCGCTCATCGGCATTCTTAATCAGCCTTTCCACGGCAGCCTATCAGAGGTCAAGCTGCTCTGACAGTGGCCAATCAGAAAAAAGGACTGGCTGTGTCAGTGTTGCTGTAGTCCAAAACAATGACAGTTGGCACCAAAGACAGTGTGGAGACTCAAGGGCACACACACACACACACACACACACCACAGCACATGTACACACAAGGTTCATTTTTTCAAGTCTAATACTAAAATATCTGAACTGTAATCCTCCTGTCCATACTAGCCCTGTAAAAAAAAACCAAAAAAAAACCTTTTCATAAATCAGTTTCTGTAAGTGACGTATTCCTGAATCCAGGCTTTAGCAATCTGTTGGTTACAAAACCATTTCTTGGGATTACTGTTCTGTCATGCAGCTCAGAAAAGACACAAACACAGAGAGGGAACATTGCACAAAAAACACAGGAAGAAACTGAAGCTTCACAATGACAATAAATTTAGCATGTAAAGAGGACTGTAAACTCCCTGACCACCGCTACATGTATGCAAAAGGACCAATAACTCTGTCTATGGGCATATGAGTGTTATTTTGAAACAGGCTTGAAAGAAAATGTATAATAATTATCAATTTAATTTACTGCTTCTATAGAGCTGTTAGCTGTTAGTATGTCAGTACCATGTTTCTGTTTGTGGGCAGAAATACAGTATATATATGTACATATATACACTACAGATATATATACTGATATACTATGTACTACTGATATATATACTACACTAGTATATACTCAATTAAGCCACAGGAAACAGTTATTTCTCTTCTCTTTCTTTTTTGTTTTAAACACCTTTATATTATATTATATTATATTATATTATATTATATTATATTATATTATATTATATTATATTATATATAAGCATTTCGTCCAGTCAGAGCTCTTCTGAAGAGTATTTTCCAGTCAGCAGAGGGTTTGTAGTACTGCAGTGTACGTACTTGTGCTGCTGTCGCAGAGCGTCTCCTGACTGGCACTGAAGGTGGGCAGCGGGGTGATTGACAGAGAGGCCGGGCAGGACAGCGGCTCGAGATGTTCGCTGTTGGGCGGCACGGCAGAGGCCTCCGAGCGGACGCAGTCCGGACTGGGGAGATTCTGGCTGGTCGATGGGAAAGGACTCTTCCAGTGGGAGAACCCGATGGCCACTTGACCCCCCAGGTCAAACCCTGCAGAAGGACAAATGTATTTCAAACTTTCACTTGGATGTGTTTTTTCTGTTTTGTCTTAATCATGTACAACAAAAAATCTGCTCTTTGCAATAATGTTGAACCAGAGGTCCACAGTATCACAGTCATCTCCTCAGCAATGTTGCCCTCTAGTGGTAGAACATGTTAATATCAATAAAACATCCAATATACAAAGTCATTGAGCATTACCGAGCATTATTGAGTCCTGCAGTTGTGTGCAAAGGTGTGTTTATGAGGAGGAGGAGCTTAACAACGCACTTGACATTCATAATTGATGTCACAACTCCATATTTTGCAAATATACAGACTGACAGGAGAAAAGCATATTCTTTAACTAAAGGGTTGTACTGACAGGGAGTAGTTAGTATTAGACAACAGGCTGTGAGGTTCATCAGCATCCTTCTGATAGTGTAGAAGTAGAGCAAAGAGCAGCTTTCCCTTGATGCTGCTCTCTCTCTCTCTCTACTTCCTGAGACTGCTGAACAAGCTCGGCTCGCCTCCGGCCTTCGATTTTGTCCTCAGCAGGCTTCTCTCTCAGTTTCACGAGGCCTTGGAGACCGGTGACCCAGCTCGGCTCAGCTCTGGGCTGACAGGTGTCTGAGCTCAGTGCGTCTGGCACGCTGATGTGGTCAAATATGGCCATAAATTTTGTGGGGTTTATTTCTTCATTTCTACATCAAGGTAAACTGAGGACAAACACCACTCACTATTCTCTGTCAGTCGTTCCTAACATGGTGTTTCACAATCTTAATCATGATTTTTTTTTTTTCATGAACACAGGCCAGTTGTCTTGGTTGATCACAGGTCTGTGTGGGTTGGTCAAAGTTAGTTGTAGTTATCTGGAGGTTCTATTACTTAACATGAGTGAGTCAATCTTTAGGTATCCATTTTATAGCATCTTTAAAATAATAATGGAAATAAATCCTACAAAAGCAACTCAAATTAAAAAGACTGAATTAATTAAAATTTTAATTAACATTAACATTTGTCCACTTTTAATTACATCAAATGCAGTACTCTACTGAATTAAAAAAAAAAAAAGCTTCTCAGTCTGGGATTCAGGGACTGCCAAAAGCCTCCTCCTTGTAAAATGTGTGGTCGGATGTTAGTGTGATTGTCACCGGGCTGCGTTAACATAATGATCTGGGATCAAATGTGCACGGACACGTCAGCACGCTTTATATCCCACTTCATACTTTGATCCAATGTTTGACTCTAATAGACTCACGAGCAGGTCATGAGCAACAAAGCATGATTCAAATCCAAAGAACTTTATTTGTACTTCTTTAAGGAGCCAGCTTACTGTAAATAAGTCAACTGCACACTGTTCACCTTTCTATGAACTATTCATGCACATACATAGAGAGAAGAGAAGAAGTATTCTTAATGTTTGTAAAGAAGTATTAATGTTTGTCTTTGCTTCCTTTTTAATGACGTACATTGCATTTTGATACACTTTAAAGGTCCAGTGTGTAACACTTAAGAGAATCTATTTGCAGAAATTGAATACAATATTCATGTCTATGTTTAAGTGTGTAACCACCTGAAAACAAGAATCATTATATTTTAGTTTCCTTAGAATTCCTTTTGATCCTTTAAACAGGGGAAACGGGTCGTTGTACCAAACACTGGCTCTACATGGGACCTTTTATGTTTTTCATGAGATTCACAATCACTGTAGGTTCTCCTACACGCTGAGAAGGGGAGGGTGAACTCAGATGGTTGCAATCTGATACTCACTGCTCCTTTAATCTTTATTTTATCTTTGAACGTGAGAGATTCATTTCCGAAAGCGATCTAACTAACAAATGAACAAACATTAAATCAAAAAGGTGTGGAACTACTGCACCTTCAACATTCAACACATGTTCTTTGCAGTAGTATTATTATGATAAATACTGGCTTCTTTTGAACTCAATATTTTTAATCCGACCTTAAAATGAAGAGTTAAGTTTGGAGTTTGAGTTTGAGGACAGTTGGTCTATTTTACTGTACAGATGAAACAAATGAGTTGTAGCATGCAAATTGGTAAGCTTTTAAGTGTGAGCAGAAATCAATCAAATCAATGCTAAGCTAAGCTAACCACCCCTGTATCATCAATGTTCTAATGAAACACCATGCAGGAAAGCATGTTCCCCAGACTGTGTCTTTCAGCATATTAAACGTGATTATATTCACGCAGAATCCACGTCTTATTTCATACACCTTTGACTTTAATTCAGCCTGACATTTTTATTTTGATAACTTAGGAAACTTGATGATTTTGTGGTTTTGGTTAATTGGTTGCACAGTCTACAGTATGTATGACAGCAGATGAGATTAACACTGACAGGTCTTATTTCACTAACATGATCCCTGTTTGGATATTCATTATCCGAATACAGTACAGTATGCTGTGATTTTCTTCTGCTGCTGATTTCCCGCACACAGCCATTATGTAACACACCGGGGGCAGGTAGGACCAGGGAACACTCTCACCCCCCCACCCCACCCCAACCTCTTGGTTTCCTGTGAAACACAAAGCCCAGCAGATTTCAAAGGTACATCAGCAGTGAACAAACACAGCCAGATCAATAGCAGAGTAGTGGAATGCCTGGCAGTCCCTGAGCCTCCCAGCTCCCTCCTCGCGCAGCACATTCAGCTGGAAGATACATTTTTGAGGAGGAGGGACGAGGCAAATCCGAGCTCTACATCTAATCTAAGCTATTTTACAGACTCCGATTCTCTAAAAGAATAAAGGAGTTTTCAAATGTCGGACTGCAATCGTGTTAGGACGGGTGTCCCCGAAATAATGTTTGTGCTCATGTCAGCACTTCCAACAACGAGAATGCAGAGAAGGTTTTTATTTTCCCTGAGGGGAATTCGTCTACTACAACACCTTTTGGCCTGAAAAATCTGACTACAGCTTGAAAATCATAGAAAAGGGGATATTCTTGGGTGTGTGAAAGTTTGCAAACAAAAATAGCCAAGGAGTGCAGTAAATGATAGCAGTATTTTACTCATTTACAATGCAAGGGCTGCTCCTCATTGTCCAGGCTTAAGAATTACACCAGTGTACAGGAACATCTGCGCATGAATGAGCACAAACTTTGAACTGAATTGAGTCTGAATGTTATTTTTGTCCCATTTACTCTCATTCTCTCAACACAAACTGCATGACATCCTTTCAGTGATGGATGCAAAACACTGTAGGACCTTTTTGAGAAAAACCTTCACGATTACATGTTACAGTAGTTTTTGGGTTAAAGATTGTTAAGATTGACATTTAGAATGAGTGTTATGAGGTCCCAGAGACTCGCAGTGGCATAAGTACACAATTCCCAAATCTCAACAACACATAGTGTAGTTGATTCAAGGTCCAGTCTTGAAATTTTCCTCTATCTGTGCGTACATTTCTGCATAGTACTGCTGCACGTCATCTTGTAGCAGAGCATAAAAACAAATAAATTCCTCTTTAAAGCCGTTAATATCATATTTTGTCATTGTCCTGACCAGGTAACATTTGCTTCATGATGTAGTGGTTTGTTAACACTGTCACTGAGGTGAACTTAAGATGTCTATCAAGATGTGGCACTGAAGTGCACATGTACCCTCAATCTCTAAGTATAAAAGTAGCGCACATGTAAAGATGTCCGTACAGCAACCATGCATTGCACATTTGTTGACATGGACCATAAGATCACATTTGTCCGTGGGCATTTCTTGGATTCAAAGAGGTTTTCTCCGTAACATAAAACTGTCACCTCTAAAGGAAGTTAGTTAAACCCACATTTTTAATTCGAAATGTTGCTGGATTCTGATTGGTGTAGAGAAATATGTCAGAATTTCCCAAATGGCCTTGCCCACTTGAAAAGCACAGACGAAAAAGTGTTTCAACTTTTGGAGAAAATGTGTTCATGTGTGACCCATTTACTCACAGTAGGAGTCTCATTGAGGAGATGAGGCTTTCTCCTCCTTTAAAAACAGAAAGCCTGGTGATAAATTCAATGACTCATTAAAATACGAGTCATAATGTCATAAAATAATAACAGGAAATTGCTTTGTGATGAACACCAGCAAGGCAAGGGAATCGAGGACTTTCAGAAATGATAACAGATTGAAAACAGGGTTAATTTCATGAAAACCACAATATAACGGGTATGTTTTGTACAGGTGAACTGGCGACATCTCTTGCCCTAAGTAAGTTGGGATTGGCCAACCGCGACCCTGATGGGGATAAGGGAATACAGGCAATGTATGGATGTTTTATACAGGTACATGCAGAGTAACACGATTCCAATCAGCCATTGTTTGACTGCAACATCCGATGAAAGTCACCTGAAATGGCGGGAGGGGCGGAGGTGGTAATCTACACCTGGCATGTATCCGTACGACCTCCAAAACTCACGTTGCGCGCAGCCTTTTCGAACATAGTGTGTTCTAAGCAATATCTATGTCGCAGTCATCAAAAAAAAAGTGCCCGCGTGGCTCTCTGAGGAGAGTGAGGCCCAGATATGTAGCACTTCCACTTCCTGACACCCTCAGAGGTAAGGAAACGAATGCAGGTGCAGGTATCTGGGCCACACGCTGCACTATGCCATGACCGGTTTGAGCTCAGTGTCTACAATAATCATAGAAAGAGTTGTGGTGGAAGTAGTTCAGGTGGATGGTAGGAGGGTGCATCTGGGGTGTCCAAGTGTATTATAACACAGAGTGTGCTTCTGTCAGTTGATGCAGAAGTTGCAGCAGCAGAGCAGCAGTAGTGCTGCACACATACAGTAAAGTATTATATAAGCATACAAAGTGTGTACGATCATAAGATACAATTCTATTCACAAATGTTTATACACTTTATACATTGAATAAAAATTCCATGTGGCTGTTTTTGACTAATAAAGTGAATTAAATAGAGAATAAATCAAAGTACGACGAAAACTCTAAATCTGCTTTGCTGTATAAATCAGTCGTGTCATTGTTTGTAACATTGCACACAGCACTATAATACAGCCAGAGGATAAAAGGAATGGCTATTCTGCAGTATCAGCAAAATCTTTTGACTGCTGACAAATTGACACCAGTTCACAGTATATATGTTGTTACCTAACCCCAGCGGTTACAGATCCTCTTTAATGGGGAAAAATACTGAATGTACAAGAAATAAGAGGGAAGCTCATTAGGTTCTACTGGACACCACAAGGCCACAAAGATGGAATCAATCTTTTAATTCTTGTTATTGGGAATGATTTTTGATTGACATATTTGATTAAGATAAACTCTGTCGTGGGGTCTCAACAAAGTAGCATTAAATGATGTGTTGTGTGGCTAAAAAACTGCCGTCACAGAGATGCGATGAATTGTACAAATGGGGATAAATGTGCACACTTTTCGCCGGTCAATCCTCAGAGACAGACTTTCTCACTTTCACAACCCACCTCAACTATTGTGTTTTTTGAGATTCTTTTGGAGCTCTTGAACCTTTATTTGAAGGCGACAGCTGAAGCATGACAAATAGGCGGTTTAGGGGATGTAGCAAAGGGCCATGGGTCGAAGGTTGAACCTGGCCTTGAGCCTGCATGGGGTCCATGCTCCACTGGGTGAACTATCAAGGAACCCCCTGGTTAACTGTTTGATGAAGTGATTGGTGGATTGTCTGTTTCGAAGGGTTACAAAGCAGACAGTCTCAGCCCTGCAGTTCCAATGTTAGAGAAGAGGGTTCCAGACGCTGTTCGACAAACCGACTTTCCTCTTCAGCCTGAATTCCAAAAAGCAGGAGCAATGTCAGTCCTCTGCAACGTGGACTCATTTGAGTCCAAATGAGTCCCTCCTGTCTTGGACAAGAACATTCTTTATAAAACTGTACTTAAAGTCACTGTTTTAAAAACAACCTTGGACACTTTAGGAAACTCCTACTGAGGTATCCCCTGAAATACTAAGGAATATCTACTCCTGCACCATCCAGAGCAAGCTGACCTGGGACACTGCTGCCTGGTACAAAAACAAAGAACAAAACCCCAAGGCCCTGCGAAGAGTGGTTCATTCAGCTGAAAGTACAATTAGTGGTGTTCTAGCTGCCACTGTGAGGCTCAGGAAGCACGTCTACCCTCAGACAAACAGGATCCTAAATGAGGATACTGCCTAAGATTCCTTAAGGCTGTTGTTTCTGTTATTATACTATTATTATTCCTTATTTAGTTTCATTAAGAATGTATTGTAGGAGCTGACTGAAATAGATTTCACTGTAATTGTACTTTTCAGATTGTGACAATTAAATTGAACTGAATTGATCAGGAGAACGAGACTCTCCGAAGTACACCCTGCGGTTTTTGTAATAGGTTTTCAAAAGAAAGAAACCAAGGCACTTTAGAGGGTAATAAAACTGACAATGAATGTCAATAAACTTCAGGGTTATATGCCTGAAGTTCCCCGATATCACCAAATTAACCTGATAATCCAAACGGCTGAGTCAGCACAACTCCAAGAAGCACACCTCTGTCGAAACATGAATTGAATCATTTCCAGGGATCCGACAGAAAATTTGAACATGTTCATAGCTTCTGGTGTCCTCTCCTGATGCCAGAATGTCAAAAATATGACCTGCATAGAGCTCTCCGTTTTGCAGATGTGTATAGCAGTGATCAGCCAGTGCTGTGGAAGCTTCACCATGGTGCATTATTGTTTTTCATGTCATCCTTCACTGACTCGCTGCCTCAGGGTGAGGATCAGCTGCGTCTATCAGCTGTGCAACTGCAGTAAATTCCTACAACAATGAAGCAGCGAGGATTAAATGGTTTGGGAATAAAGATGATCATCGATTAGAACTTTTAAGAACCTACAGTGATGCTGACTAGTATTTTCCTCTCAAATGAAGTCCAGGGCTTTTAAATCACAGGCGGCACACTAACTCTTTTTTTATGTCAGAGTGCAGGGCAAGACTATAGATCTTTTTCCTTTGTAAAAACCAAGAGGGTGAGTCTCAACAGTCCAAGCTCTCCCTCAGCACTTCATTAGGTTTTTTTTTTTTATTTAGCACAGAGAGAAGAGAGGAACACCTGCATGCAGCAGCAGGAGCAGCAGCAGCAGCCCGAGCTGAACCCAGAGTCTTAACTGTCACAGCACCCAGCTTACAGCCTCTCCCACTAACAAGGCTGTAATATTCATCGAAGAAATGCCAAAAGCCAAGGTCTGAATATTACAAATGGCAGGAGGTCGCAGTTCCGTGACAGGCAGGAAAAATTATTTCAGACAGCTTCGTCAACAACGCACTATTTCCTGTCAACAGCCCCTAACATATAAACAAAGTTACACACCAGGGGAAATCTTTAATTTTCTTACTGCTTAGCAAATCCAACATTTAAACCCCACGGCAGGCTGTCAAAAAGCAGTTGATACAGCACCACACTGTACTGCAGTAAGGTCTCTAAAATGATATTGTAATACATCACTAACCTACACGCGCCGGCTGTTTTTATTACACGGATTTACCCGGTTATTTTTATGTCACAGCAGGAAAACATTTCACATTTTCTACTATTAAAATTAACTAAAAATGCAAAAAACAACAGTAAGCCATGACAATGAGGCAGCATAAATAATACCAGGACACAGAAACTGAAGTATTAACTTCAGTATTTTATATCTTCTGTGAAAAATAAATATTAGAAAGTTTTGACTCCAAGCTATTTTACTAACATTTTTATGAAGACCACATCTATAGCGCATTATGGGGGCATTCATAGTGAATAGTCTGGCTTCTGATGTAATAATCACTTACAATGCAGCACATTCCTTTAAACCTAACACTTTACTTAGCAGCAACAATGAAATGGTATGACACTGTATGGACTGTTATAGCATATGATTTCTTACCACAGTTGATTGTTGAGTATGTGTATGTGTAGGTAAGTATGGGTCGTCATAAAATATTATAAGCTCTATCAGTCAACCTCTAATTTATAACTAATTTATAATTTATAAGTCAAGAGCATCCATAAAAACACTTGAAGTTATAATTATCTTATCATTATGTTTCACTACTGTTGATATAGTACATTACAAAGCATTATGTGTGCTTATGAGTGTAGTTATAAGGCATTATGAATGTCTTAATGCACTATAGATGTGGTCTTCATAGAAAGGTTTTGCTGTATTTTTAGCTTCTTTCTGCATACACTATATACATTACGTTTAGTGATACACCTTTAAATCTAGGCAGTATGTATCAAGTGTATCATGACTTCCCCCTGATACTTACACTGGAATATTCTTAGCATATGCCAATCCATGTGCTGCTTTTCATAGTAACATTAAACGAGTATGACTTAGCACTGCAGACCTACAACTACACTGTCAGACTCACGATGGACACTTTGAAAACTGTTCCAGCAAAGCCAAATATACTCTTGCGTTTTCTCCACACATTTTTGTCAATACCTGGCACCTACATTGTCAATGATGCAACTCAGCCACTCACTGACCATTTAGGTGCGTATCCTACTAGGCGCTACCTTGAGCAGGGATTAAAGTTGGATTTGGCGGGTAGGGGAAGCCTAAGATCCAGTGTAACAGATTCAAAATGTGAGAATTTTATGATTTTTTTCTCCAGAAGTTGCTGTATGTCAGTTCATCAGGCCCACTTCAAGTCCTGGATTTTCATTTTCAAACTTCAGTCCCCTACTGACGCTGATTCAAGTGACATAACTTGAGGACATATATCAGACGTCACACTGCTCTCTCTGGAGCCACAAAAGACTTTTTTTCGCATATACAGCAGTACTCCAACCAGTTCTGTAAACTGAACTTTTTGTGTTGTTGTTTGGAGTTCCCCTTCAAGGTGCCATGTGGACAGAAGTTCTGTTCATATTTAGTCATTCTTGACAAAATGGCTTCTGTGTATCCTTTAAGTCTAACAAATGTTAAATGCATTACTTACCTCTTAAACCAATTTTAAAAATATCTTTAATGTTTGATATGTACACTATTTCCATCCATGTTTTGTAGCAGCTAGTCTTCTTCTTCATTGCTTTTGCATGCACGTTCCTACATTTCTTGCCATGTTACTCCAATTAACTGTCTGTTAGCAGAATAGTGTGTAGCCATGTGCCGCGTGCCGTGTAAGTGTGTGAGTACTGCAAACAAAATGGGACCCATTCCTAAAAACAATGCTCACCTAATGCACCTCGTAGTCTTTACATAAACGGTTAATGATAGAGAGATGTGTTTATTTCTACTGCTTTCCTGCAGTTTGTTAGATATGCGGTTTGTGTCTGTCCAACACTTCCTTGCTGTTGTATGTTACCAAGTAAAAGATCAATCAAAAAATAGATTCATATCCTAGCCAATCACACAGAGAGAGTGTGTCGGCGTAGAACAGTGTGCAAGCGGCAGGGAGCACACAGAGCAGAGTGACAGAGGGCCCAAAGTGACAGAATAACTTCATAAATACTATTTTTATTGAATGACAGGCTCCCCTCAACTTTCTGGAGGGTCTTTGCTTTGCTAAGAGGCATGCCTGAGGAAAATGAGGCAAAAAGCGCATGGGATCTTTTGTATTGAAAGGGCATTATTTTATTGATCTTCACATATTTGGTTGAAAAATGCATATATATGATTGAAAAATTATATTCTCATTCAAAAAACCTTCACTAGTACTGTTTGAGGTGTGATCTTGACTAAAAAAATACAGAAATCTACTTTTTGTTTTGAAATTCTTTAGTGTATTGTAGATTTTTCACTCATACATCCCTTATAAGCACATTCCATGAATGCATGTGATAGTCTAGGTTCCCCTGAATCTATAGATACCAAACACATGGAAAATGGCTTAGTCCCCAGAGGGTTAATCACTGAAAAGGAACATTACAGGATATGTATTTAGTCGGTTTCTGTTCAAACTCTAAACCAGCCTGAACTGAATTGAATTCTCTTGATAATGATGTGTTTGCCTCTTTTTCTGTGTGCTGACAGGCACACAACTTTCACTGATGTTATGTAAATCTGTCTGAAAGTGATATGCCCACTGCTGCAATGCCACATTGCTTTGAAAAGTTAAATAGCGGTCTCTGCGGAATGATGAATATAATGAATAACTTTTTGAGATATTATTGTTGTTGAGAAACTAAGATCAATACATTATATTAAGACAGTAACAACCTAATAAATAATACTATACACTGCTTTTACTTTGAAGTAGAAGGTACTCCTTCCATAGCAAAAACAGCTCAGTCACTTACCGATGGTGATCTGACTGACACAGCTGTAGAAGGTTCCCGAAGAGACATTGTAGCTGCTACTGCTGGGCTCACGATCTAGTGGAGAGAGCACACATAAAGTACAGTATAGTATCTGATAAAGTCTTTCATACACTTTTAGCACAGACCGGCTGAACAGTAAAGTTTTAGTGACTTTTACAGCCTCTGCTTTTGTAATGGATGTGTACAGCACAAAAAGTTTTCATGTAGTCATGTATCCTACAGCTCCAAATATGCCCACTGAGCCACTAAGCCAAGTACTGTTCCTGTGGGGGCTTTAGGGAAGCCATGAGCCTGCAGCGTTACAGGAATTGAACCCCTAATCCTGCAATGTTGGTGCCCTGCTCCACACACAGACCTACACAAGGGGGAAAACCCTTGACCTTGGCAGAGTTAAAGGGATAAAATTCATGAGTCTGGCAGCTTTAGTGCCTTAGTCTACCAATTTATATAGAGAGGGAATTAAATCATCCACTGTGGTAGAACACTGTGAATAAAATTCATTCACACTAGCAGTGTTATGAGAATGAGCACATAACCGAGAAGAGTTACAGGAAGAGGACCCTCCACTAACCCTGATAGTGTTCAGGGGATGATGGCTCAAACTCAGCAAGAGACTGTTTGAAGCTTACTGATCTGGATCCATCCCTGTCTGCAGAACCGTTACCACCCCTAATCAGTTAATGAATGGGCTATAACATGATTGCATCTTACAGTAACTACGGAAACTTGACTGGCACAAAAAAGACCTGCGTGTGTACACAATTTAGCAAATGACGGACAATGATCAGTTTTGTTTTATAGATTTCTGACTACTTTAGTTAAAAGTCGAGGAACATAATAACCACAGCAAGGCGGCAACCAATGATTACTTTCATCATCCATTCATCTGCAGACCATGGTCCCAATTAATTAATTGTTTGGCCAATAAAATGGAACAAAATATTATAATATTATAAAGTACAAGATAAAAAATTTGAAAATTCTCACACTGGAAAAGCTGAAACCAAATAATTAAAATAGCTTAAATGATGAATCGATTATCAGAAATTGCTGATTCATTTTGTGTTGATCAGCTCACTGGATAGACAAATCGTTGTAACTCTACAAAGTTAATTTTAAAGTGGCTTTAATTGATATTGAAACATAATGTAGTAGCCTTTTATCTGTAAGGCAGACATAGAGCTATATAGCAAATCATTTGGTGTCACGTTTCTGATGACCAGGCAAGTTTTAATCCAAAATGTACGTTCCTTTAAGATTTTTTTGGTGGAGCATACAGTAGGTTCGCCAGTCTGGACTTTTGCTGTTGTGCCAAGAGGCTGCATTGATAAGAGCAGTGAACTGAATCAAAATAATTAAAGTTGTAGTTCATCAAACCAAAACAATGAGCTAAAATACTTATTTTTTAAAAAATGAGGGAAAATGTGAGTGATTATTATCTCCAAATTTGTTATTATGAGTGACACACGTTCTCATTTGATCCATTATTGATATCGAAATACTGAACAGTGAAGAAGAAATAATGCAAGATCTAATGTAACTAGGTTCCAACTACTTCTGTTTCTTTGCTGGAGTAGATATACACAGTGTAACTGTGATGAATGTCAGTCACCCAGGCACCAAGTACACAAACGTGTGTGTCATGCTCATCATGGTGAATCAGTGACTCGGCAGTGTACAGTTAACTAAACAGTATTACATTATTTAAATCACTTGATGAGAAACACTGTTTGCCATCACTGGGGTTCCACAGCCAGTTAATAATACCTGGCCTAATGTGAAACACAGCCTATCGGGGGAGATAGAGGTGAAATCATTCATCCGTCAGCAGCAGAAAAGAATTTCTATGGCACTGCAGTCACTACTTGAAGGTTCCACCTAAGATTTTTGCATCGGGACTGAGACCCGAATACAAATGCTTCTGCTCATTTAGCAATTCAGAGAACTTATTCTCTACAACCACATCAAAATAGAGCAACTGCAGCACGGCGTAGACATTTATCACTGACTGAGAGTCTTTTCAGCACAAGGACTCTCTACTGCTTCAATGTTTGGAGATAAAGCTGAGGGTATCATTTATTACCAGAGTTGCGGAAAGTCAGCACATGGACAAAGCATTTTAACAAATGAGCAGCTTCCATTGACATCCATAATTTATCATCAGATGGTGCTTTGGAAATGTTAAACAACATTTAAGCTTTGTGTACAAAGTTTTTTCAATTGCAATCAATATATGCTTTATCTGCTGACAGCATTTTTTTAAAGATCCAGGAGAGAAATGAAACATCCCATGCTGACAGACAGACTACTGTTTTATTGTGAGGAGCAGATGAGAAGCCACATACTCTGTATATGTGTGTGTGTGTGTGTGTGTGTGTGTGTGTGTGCATGTGTCCTAAACACAGACTTAAGATGTTTCAAGTTAGATGTTGTCATGGATCGGTAATAAAACTTCTTCTTTTCTTATTTTTTTTTTTTTGTCTTCTCTCAAAGGTATTCAGCAAATATTCCCCACTAATATTCCCCCATTTGAAAGAAAGAAACTAACGTGATAAATATTGACAATATTAGTGATTACACTATTTTACTGAGGACCCTGGTGGCCCCCATTCACTAATTTGAAAGCCTCTGCCATACACTCACATAATATTTTATAGACCTGGTGAAATTTACAACTTACAACATGAATTCTTTAGTCCGAGTCTCGAGTTGCCCCAAGCAGTTATTCTGGAGCACCACATCGCCATTTCAGTCACACTAAGTAGTGATATTAGGATACTTGGCGACATAAACAGAACATGACATACTATCAGCCACACGAGTGATGACATATGACAAGTCCCATGTGGTGCACAGGGTGCGTTTACCTGCGGATCCGGAGGAGAGGCGCGTCGCGATGGCGCGGCGAGGACTGCGCGGACTACCCGGGCAAACCCGCACCACCTCGTCTTGACATTGCAAACAGATGACCTGGTTCTCCTGGCTTTCCTTGCTGCAGCCCCTGTGCTCACCCCCGGCCTGGATCTTCATACCTTTGCTGATTTGACGTACAAGTCGCATGTCTGCTCCTGCTTCATGCTCCAGCATCCTCCTCACCGGCGGCGGTCACACTTATTACGCATGGCTCTTGCGTGTGAAGGCAACAGCTTCTCCTGTACCTAAAGCATTCTTAACTCCACCCACTGCACTAGAATACAAGCGTTGTTTATTCAAACCTGGTCTTCCAGGACACCGGCTCACCTCCGCTCCATCATGTCAGACTCCCTCGGCTCTTGTCGCGGTTGATGTTGCAGTCTTTACGCACGACTGCAGGCGTGGCTGTTTCACGTGGTCGGTGAGGTCGCAGTGTCAAGTTCCTGTGAGAATATTAGTGGCACCCAGATAAATAAGTCATAAAATAAGGTCTCTATTAAGTACCAGAGAAAATCTATGAGCCCAGACAGGAATGTCACTGTAATACCAATTTAATGAGAATGACACAAATGCGTCGTTATAAGTTCGCTTGAAGACCACTGACAGATGAACCACACACAGGAATTGGCAGTGCTGAAAATAATGAACAACATTTATTGTAGTTACTGTAACAAAGTACTGTGTTTGTGTACCTAGCATCTATGTGTATTTTTCATCTTATGTATTGTATTTTTTTTTTTGCTATATTTTAATTTGCAAATGTTACAGCCTGTGACTGTGAGAATGAAAACAGAAAAATGAGCCAAATCAGCAGCTGCAGTGAGGAGAGAAGCTGCTGGTTTGTCTGCAACTGCTGGAGGGCAGAGCTACTGAGAGGTGACAGTCTGCACTCAGCTGACACTCTGCAAAACATAAATGTTCTAGATGTATTAGATCACTGGCTGAGTGTCAGGGCAATACAAAAAACAATACAAAATGTGTGGTTATGTAATTAGCATTATTGCATATCAGCATAGGCTTTAAAATGGTTGCATCTACCTCAAACACTGATTTAAAGGACCAGTGATTTAGTGGCATCTGGTGGTGTAGCTGCTGTTTAGTGTGAAAGAGTAACTATAGTGACCGCTTAATGCCTAAAACACAGGTCCTATTTAGAGTCTGTGTTTAGTTTAGTGCTGTAGAAACATGGTGTTTATGGTGGACCTCTTGGATGAGCACCAGATATAAAAGGTAAGAAAAAAAGGTGATTCTGCCATGATGAAAACATAACAGCATATGTGATATTCTGTAAATACGGCCTCCTAATTCTTACACAATTGACCTTTAATACATCACCAGGCTTGCACCCAAAGTGCAATTGATCAAAATCAAATACACACACAATGTGGCATGACCCACGCCCATTATTTCGAAACCCTAGTCTGAAACATGTTCCACTGGACTGAAAGCCAATTTGTCTGACAGCCAATTATTCCGAAAACAAACTCCCATTGTTTCCAAGGCCTAGTGTTCCAGAAATACATGCTCCATTATCACCAACTGATGTCAACTGAAGTACTTATTTTAACCAAACCATGATCTTCACGCTGCTTTTAACCAATTTGATGTGAAATGGCCAAGGTAAAGCTCGACCATATCATGTGAGGCTGTGAGGCTGCGAGGCTATCTTGGGTCAGTGTTGTTACAGGTGGTGGCATGATAAGGTGCTAAGGAAGGTGGCAGATCTCACAGAGAGAATAAGAGTCTTGGCAAATGAGAAACACCAATGTCACCAGAAGCAGCTTGTCCAGTTCATAACGGCGGGTTAATTTGTGCAGAATTGCTCCACACAGGGCAGAACATCAGTCCCAGGAAATGGCCAATGAGAGCAAACTGTGATAACCAGCTAAGGTTCCCCAGTCATATGACCATAACACATCTCAGACCTGACATCATCCTGTGGTGAACAACAGAGAAGTGAGCCTTGTTAGTCAACACAGTTGACAGTTCCATAGGAAGCATGCTTACAGGAAGCATAAGAAAGGGAAAAGTTTAACTAGTGACAGTATAGGAAAAATAGATAGCAACAACCTATTCAATAGAGGTCGGCTGCCATGGCTTTGTGGATCTGGACTTTGGCTTCAGATCAGGGGAAAGTCAAAGAAATTCTTTGGAAAATGTCTTTCTGAAGAAGCAGAAACAGGAGGCTTTTGGCTCTGGCTGAATGCTGGCACTGTTGGAGGTGCACCAGGAAGAAATGCCTCACAGCCTATTACCAAACTTACCATGGCGACAAAGGTCACTGTTGCCTGACTTTGTCCTTTCCTGTACCTCCAAAACTCCAGGGAGAGTGTGTTTTTGGAAAAATAGCCTTTCGGAGCAGGAGCGTGTTTTTGTTTTGTGATAACCAGTGCATCCTCCTCTCTACTCTCTCTAACATGGGCATCTCTGGCTTGGCTCTTTTATGGTTTGAATCCTATCGGACAGGGTACTCATTCCGTGTATCCTGGCTTGGACAGCTGCCCACATCTATCCATCGCCTCACCACAGGGGTGCCCCAGGGCTCAGTACTGGAACCCCTTCTATTTGCTATCTATACCACCTCCTTGGGTCCAATCATCCGCTCACACGGCTTTTCCTGCTATGCAGCTGCTATGCAGACGGCACTCAGCTGTATCTGTCATTTCCTCCTGAGGATCCATCGATCTCTGCACGGGTCTCCAACTGCCTCTCAGACATTGCTACATGGATGAAGGCACATCACCTCCAGCTGAACCTCTCAAAAACTGAACTGCTGGTCCTCCCAGCCAAACCTACTATACACCACAACATCAACATCAAAATTAATTCCCTATGTCTAGTCCCCAGCAGGGTGGTGAGGAACTTAGGGGTTATGTTTGATTTCCTCAGTTGCCCAGTCATGCCGCTTTACACTTCACAACATCAGAAAAATCAGACCTTACTTAATGCAACATGCCACTCAGCTTCTGACACAAGTGGTGGTCATTTCAAGGCTAGACTACTGTAATGCTCTCCTGACGGGCCTCCCGGCCTGCACAGTGAAACCTCTTCAGATGATCCAGAACGTGGCGATGCTGAAGACTCAGCTGAAGACTCAGCTTTTCAGAGATTACCTTCTCTCCTAGCACTAGCTACAACTGGACACAAGAAAGCTAGCCCTTTCAGAATTGTCATAGCACTTATTGTTACACTTACGCTTTCTCATCACACTATACCTTATCCCTTCTCTGTAAGGCGCTTTGGATAATAGTGTCTGCTAAATGACTAAATTATGTAAATGTGAAGCCAGAGTGCCCAAAACTGCAGTTCCTTGAATGGCCACTCGAGGCTGGCTCCAGAAGTGAGTCAATCACCATAAGTCCCCATGTTAAAATGTTCACAGCAGAAATATGTGATATGATAAATGTAAACAAAATAAAAAAATGTTTTGGTCTCTACAGCTAATTTTCCTGTTCCATGAGGATGAAGTTATATAACTCAATTCTAGAAAACTTATCCCACATGCTAAAATCAGAAAGTACCTTAATAAAGTTGTTGTACCAATTGATTTTCCAGCTGATTCCTTAGTGGATTGTCTCCCACAAAATGTTAGGAAAATAGAGTAGAGTACATAGATGAGTCAAATTAAACGTAAAAGCTACTGATTCCAAAAACTGTGTATAATCTCTGGCTTCCAGCCTTGGCAGTATATTACTGAAAACTCAGAGAGCCTTTGAGGGAGAAAACACTTAATTTGAGGAAGTCCTTTTGGCTCGAGGGAAATAGCCCAGATCTGTCGAGTAATAACTCAGCTGCTGCAGAGATCCTTTATACTGTTCCACATTTACAAGCAGGGTGTATGCTAACTCCGATCTCCTACCTGGAAATTAAACAGTGTGTCAGCTTTAGTGTGTTTAGCTTCCAATCATCTCAGATTTTACATCAAAGAATGTCATCATGTTTAGTAGCAGTGAGTGCGTGTTCTGGGGATAGTGTGTGTGAGAGAGTTTTAGCAAACACACTAATCACCTGGGAGTCAGTGCAACAAAAGGATACCCATACACAGACATGGAAGGAACTAATTACATTTACTCTTGTTACCTCGCCTTTGTTACAGATGAAGAAATGAAGTACATTCAAAAGTCATGATAAACTGTGTGTGAACATGGATGGAACAAAGAGGAGCAGACTCAGCAACTGAGGTGACAGTCTGCACTCATGTTCATTGGCTGAGTGTTGGAGCCAGGCCTAGCAGTTAGTGAAACATAGAAAAATGAACAACAGTGCAATAAAACTGAGAATAACCATGGGATATGGCCATGCTTAAGCTAATTGTACCATAGCACTCAATAAACCTATTAGTAAGCTGAAAATTATGCGGGCATTTAGATTTGTATAACAATATGATGTGGTGCAAAAACTTACCAAGCAAACAAGGGACGATAAACACAATAGGTCTTCATGCTAGATCAAATACTCTATCAGATGGAGGAATGAAGTCATACAGGCCTGTCATGCCTTCAGAATGCTGGTTACCCTTGTGGTTGAGGTGAATCAAAACTGGACACCTTTACAGAATTTACAGTAATGGTAACCCATCCCGTGTAGTCTAATAATCATTTAAAAAGACAGAAGCAAAATGACTAGCTCATGAGAACAGCAAGGAAATTAGTGCAGACAAAAGAGTCCTAGTGTGCAAAATAATCATTTTCCTATATTTAGAGCCTTATGCCTGACACAATAAAATGCAGATGAAAAATGTGGATATTCTAATTCTATATAATTCTACATATTATGTACAGTTTAATTACAGTATGTTATTGTTGTGAGATTTACTGTATAGTAATTTTCCATAATCATACTGACACATCTCATCGTGGCTGTCATGTTTTGGTGGTCATTCATTCATGTTTGTTATGCTGTTTCTGCTTCTATTTTCCTAATTACCATTCCTCTTGTTTGACGCTTCACTTCCTGCGCCTGTGTGTTTCCCACCAATTTGATTGTCTGCCCCGCCCGTATTGCTTTCATCTGTGTCTCACTATGTTCCCCTCTCTAGAGGTACTTAGTGTGTGTCTTTTCCTTTACTCTGTGCCACTTCAGCTCAGTGCAATGTCAGCATCACAGGATTATCTCTTTACTGTTGTGGCTTTTCTGGTTTGTTGGATTTCTGATTTCTGACTTCATCGTCGCCTTTTCCCTGCTGGAATTGTTTGCCTGTTCTAATGGGAGACCTGTGTACCAAACAGTTTAGGCAAGTAAAGATATTTTATAGCAGTATTTTTATATTAAGAACTTGAGTTGTGCAAGTTCCCTGGCTTCACCAGACATAACACATTTGACCACATAAAAAAGGCTGTAAATGTGCATTTAAAAGTATAAAAGTAGTAGAAATTAGAATAAGCAGTAGTAGAAACACATTTAATTTTGATGTTTTTCTTTTGATTGATTTATATACTGTATTTGGCAAAATATTTATTTTATATGAGTTTGCAGTGGATCATAAGAACTTTTTTGGATTTTCATGAATAGTCGTGCAGCTCCTGCAAAATTGCTTCAGATGTTCATCTGCATTTACTCTTGCTTTACTGAGTACTGTATCCAACTAAAGCTGAACTAAATCAACTTTATGTTTGTGTTGTTTGGAAATTCCTATGTACACTCTGAAAGGCTGTTAGGGACATTAATTACCATATCTGTACTTTTCATGTCACATACACATGAAACCAGGCTCATTGACATACTATACAGAAATCCACACATATCACATGTTTTATATGCTGAACTAAGAATTAGTAAAATCCTTTTACATAAACTTTTAGTTATGTAAAAAAAAAACATGCATATTTATAAAATGTGCTCATTTACATAATTTGCTAATTTGCATAGTTCACCCTCACCTTCCTGTTCCACTGAAATCCTCACATTACCCATAGTAACAACTTTTGTGTGCGTGGTTTTCAGTCTAGAATGTGAATGAGTCATATGCATATGTGAGAGGAAAAGTATATGTGTATGCAGGACAGTCCTCAAAAAACATCCCTAAGGGCCACTCATAGAAAACCAGTGCACCAAACAAAGATTCACAGAAAATGTAACTTCTGTCCTAAAATGAACTTTATCTTTGAGTACATTTGATCATATTGTCTGATCTTTTCTCTCACATTACTGCTGTATGCTCTCAGTAAACAACCCTTAACGATGGAGAAAAAAATCAGGGAGCCATTGTCCGAAGTCCATAAATACTGGTATAAAAATGTGCAGCAGACCATTCACTAGATGTTGAGATATTTCATTAGCGTCACTACAGAAAAGTGATGGTACACACAAGAGTCAGAACATATTTCATGGCAATTTTTCTAATAGTTGTTGAGACATTCCAGTTTGGACTAAAGCAGTGGATGTACGCTGCTATTGTGGCTAAAGAAGTACAGAGAATTGTGCGAGCAGAACCAGAAGTCAGTTCATACATCTGTAGAAAAAACATCTTGGCAGAAACATATTTGAAAAATATTGAAAAAACGCAATTAGCAGAAAGACACAGGTGTCTGTGATCTGTGTAATGAGAGTCAAAATAGATATTTGTGCAACTTGTTGAGTGTGGTGTCATATTGGGAAAAACTGCAGTGTCTGTGTATAAAAACATTTAGATTATATTGCATCGGATACATGATAGGGTCACCTGAGAATGAATCATCATGTCAGATGACAAGGGGAGAAGCACTGCTGCTTTAGATTGTGGCCTTGTTTTCCTGACAGTCAGGGACTTAACAAACTCAGACATGTCCCACTTTATTTGTATGAAGACAATTTTAAGTTTGACTTCAAGTTTTTCCCTTTTGTTTTCTTTGTGAATCCAGCACCCCACATGGCCTGGTCATAGTGCTACACAGCTAACAGATCACTGGTCATGAAGGTCAGAGCTTGTTTAAGATGGGAGGTCAGCATTGGCTGTCCAAAGAATGGCGTCATCTTCCCCTTTCTCTGCCTGTGTTAGTCTTAATCTTTGTGCTACTTAACATGGTACATGCTGAAGGTGAGAAAATGGTGATTCCCGTTTGAAATGTTTAATATTAGTCTGATTTTGTTTTCAAACTAGAAAATTTTCTAAAGAAATTTTGAGTGTGATCTAAAAAAATGTCCACAAAGCTGCAAATATAGGCCAGTGTCTTGTCTTTGCCCGTATAACACGGGATGAACGAGAGTGAAAAATACAGTAAATAAGTTATCCTCCAGGTATTCATGACCACACATGGAAAACTTATGGAGCCCTCACCTGTCAGCAAAAAAGGAAAAGAAAAGTTCTTGCTTCATGGAGTTTCATTTACGCTTCAATTTATTTACGCGGGATTTAGCGTATTGGGTGAACAAAAATGTTCACGAACACACTCAAATCACAAGGCTACTGTACTGTATAGTATGTCTGAACAGTGCCACCAGCCGTACTGCTCCTCGCTGTGGCTGAAAACAGTACTGCAGCGCCTTTCCCAGCACGTTAATGAGGATCCGATTCCACAGATGACCGTTTAAAAAATGACAACGTCATCAAAATGGCGGACAGCCTACGTCAATTACCCAGAATACCACGGGGCAACTTGGCATGTTTTAAAGCTTTATTTTAAGAAACTAACAAACTTAATGTAAACACAGGGGTCGCTTAAAGCCGGCAAAGTGTGCCTGCTGAACGGATGTAACAGGTGGGAGCGACTCAGCGTGGAAATGATCACTAAAAAACGAGCAGGAAGACAAATAAGACAAATTGGCGTGCACCGTGACTGAGACTAGGTGCGTGTCATAGCACCATAAAAGGCGATGGAACGTTTTTGGCTAATTGGTGGCAACCTACTGTTTACCTGGCATGCGATGTACGATGCACAAAGGCATACACGATACCAACCGTATATTGATGTGTTGGCCTAATATGATGTCTCCGTGCCTTAAGAGTTCCCTGCATATTCGGCTATAACGCAGGAACAACCGGTGTCGGGTACACAACAGTGGTTTGCCAGCCCTTTTCCATCGCTCGGTACAAAGTCCTGTCTGAGTTTGACAGAAAACTTGCTTGGTTGACATGCAAAGTAAGACACTAATCACCCACATGATCCCACATTCACGTTTGTCAACGCTTGCATTTGGACAAACCTTTGTCCGTACAGTTTTTTAAAAAAGTCAACTGATACTCCAGGTAGGTATCATGTAGCTCACACTATAGACCGTATAAAACATGGACATATAGGTAACCTAACCTAATCTGCATAGGTTTCTGAAGAGCTGCAGTGAAGCTCAGAGTGTGGTGGCCTCTAAATCTAAAAATGGACAAAGACATGGAGGGCAGGTGGAGCTGAGGCGGGCCAAATGATTGCCTGGTTGCTCATACAACCTGCTAGCTGAAAATTTCAATTTCTTGCCTTGCGCAATCTTAAAATGGAAATGGAAAAGACAGAAATTCCTGCAACAAACAGATCAATAGTTCTTATCAATCCAAACATTTTTTTTACCTCAGAGCAGTGTGTTTTCTTTAGATAATTTGCTTCTCCTTCGACCCCCTGACAGTTCCCGGGTGAAGGAAAATCCACCTTCATCATTGCACGAGTTTCCACTGCCACTGACATACATTCCAGCTTTTGCACCTTCAAGCCAAGATCTCCAGAGGATGCTCTGGAGGAAACCCTTCTACTAGACTCCATTGCTTGGCCTGAAACTCCAATTTAGCCAGTTCCTCTATCCCTGGAGAAACCAGCAACCCTGTTCACAGTACCATCACCATTCTATCAGGGAGAGGAGGAGAATAGTGGCACGATGGCAATCAGCTAGAGGTAATGATCAAAATGTATGACTTACAAGGCTGCCCCAAGATGCCTGGAGAAGACTTCTTACTTGCCCAGCTATCCAATCCAACACTTGACAAAGGTGTGGCTGGTCAAATTGTGGCCGTTATTCTGCTGTATTCTCTTTATTCTGGGAAGGAAAAGCTCAAGACAAGGTGATGTTAAAAAGTACTTATTTGCATTTGTTCTACAAAAATGCAAAGTATCTACAGCCACCAATGTATCTCCTTGACAGGAAATTTCTTAATTATCATTATGGAAACTGAACATTATTTGCTGTGATTTGTTTTATTTTAAATTTCTACATTTCATTGAGTGTTCATAAACATAAAGAGAATGCACACACACTACAAATGACACATTGCACATTACATACAGTGAAAAGATCTACTGTTAAATGAAAGTATTAGTACAGCTTTCAAGCTCTTTTATAGTGGCATCTAATGGTGTATTTGCAGATTGTAACTGCCTCACCCCATCCGCCCCAGAAATTGTTCAATGTGGCAGACAAAAACTTGATTTTTTATTTCAGGTGATTAAACATTTTGTGTGTGTGTGTGTGTGTGTGTGTGTGTGTGTGTGTGTGTGTGTGTGTGTGTGTGTGTGTGTGTGTGTGTGTGTGTGTGTGTGTGTAAATTGGGCCCCCTTAATCTGACGCAGTGGAAACATTTTAGTGTTCTTTTTTTCAGTGGTGTCAACATGAAAGTCTAGACAAAAACTTGATTTTTTATTTCAGGTGATTAAACATTTTGTGTGTGTGTGTGTGTGTGTGTGTGTGTGTGTGTGTGTGTGTGTGTGTGTGTGTGTGTGTAAATTGGGCCCCCTTAATCTGACGCAGTGGACACATTTTAGTGTTCTTTTTTTCTGTGGTGTCAACATGAAAGTCTACATTCGGACTTCAGGACCTGCCAGTGTAACCGTGTTGCCAGAAAAGGAAGGTAAAGCACAATTTTTACTACTGTAACCACTGTGTATAATAATTCAAAACTTAATGTGTTCGCCTGCTGTGAGATGTATTCAGGGCAATTTGAGAAGAGCGCTGGGAGTACGGCTCACTAGGCCAGAAGTTCATGGTGGTGGCACCAGCTGTTAGCGGTGTATCTAGTCTTCCATAAGTAGTCCATAAAATCACTTTATACCAGCTGTTATCCACCAAAATAAGCACTTAGTGTGTGGAGGGAACATTCACTATTTGCTTGTATCAGTGTACCACTTAAAACAACTGAACAATTGTCACTTATTTGCTTGTGTTAAAAAAAAGAAAAGTATTTAAGAGCTTGCAGGAACATAAATTGAACAGATATAGTGTTAAATATTATAGTGTTATATAGGTCTGGATATGTAAAATCCAATACAGTTTTGATCATACAGTAACATTTCTACACCATTTAAGTCTACAAATAGTGAGTTTTATCATCAGAATGCATGTTGCTGCACTATGCAAATGAGGGGTCTATTATTCAAGTGTGTCTTGGGTTCAACTTTTCACGTATTGGTTGATCAACATCAGGGACATTCGACATAAATCGACTTTGTATTTGTGAAACATTCATAAAGATATTATGCCTTCACTAGAAACAAACTAACTTGAGGCCAGGCAAGGGAGTGCCCAAGGTTTGGTGTTTGCATGGGATTTGTTGACAATAAGCAAAATGTAAAATAAGCCAAGTTAGCCAATGATCAAGACCAGGAATGTGAAGTCTGAACTCTATTACTACCACGGTGTGTGGCAAGCACTAGGTGGCACTGCAGTTCAGCAATTCACCACCTCTTCTGCTATCAGTCAGTGTCTGAAAGGCAAGGTGGTCTACATGTATGAAGACTCCATCATGAGGCAGTGGTTTGAACACCTCAAAGTAACACTACCACATAGCTGATCAACAGAGATTTCTAGCAAGAGTTTTGATTTTCTTCACACTGCAGCTCTGTAATACATTTAGATCTCAATGAGTTTAACCAGCACAGCTTGAAGCAAACTGGAGCTTTCATCGCTTTGGACTATGCAAACAACAGCAACATCAACATATCGTTGCCATGGTCCTCCTCGCCGGTTTACCAACGTCCCCACAAGTGAGGTGCGTTACATTGCCAATGAACTAGACGGCTTAACTGGAGGCACAAACACAGTCGTAGTTATTGCCATCTGGTCGCACTTTTACCCTTTTCCAAATTAGGTCTATATCCGGGGGGACAAGAGTGTGGATTCAAGGACACAATGCAAGTTTACATGCCGCCTCTAACAACTGCTGCATTTTTCACACTAGGCTTTTTCTAATCTATTTCTAACTATGGGAATGTTGACTGAGCACAAAAGAAACAGAAACATAATAGAATGGAAAGCAGCTGCATGCCAGGTTGAGGTTGAGTAAGCAGACAACGTTAATGTTGCCATGAAATTTCCATACAGAAGCCCAGTCCACAATGAGCCCGAAATTACAATAGGGTTTCAATTACATTCAGCTGGAATTACAACACATGCATCTAGCAAATGTTTACGAGATACCCTCTGCTGGTTTGCTCTAAGGTACAGTGTGATCATGATTATTTAACCCAGGGTACAAATATTCTTTTAGCTTCATGGGAATGTAAATTTCTCTCTTCAGATCTGATAACTCACTGACTCATCTGGTTTCTTCAGACTTTTAAGCTGATTAATACACCTTCTGTAATTTTATGTCATTCAAAGAACTGTTAACTGTTCAACATGAATCACTGGGAACATGCACCATTTACATCTTTCTGGGTACAAATATACTTTTATCTTGATTGTAATGTAGTTTTTTGGATCAGATAACTCACTGACTGATCTTGTCACTTCAGAATCGACTTCTGAGAGTGGGAACAGAGAAACAATGAAGCATATAACCAGTGTCAAAAAACTCTAAACAATTTTGCATTGAAAAATACAAGAGAAGCCAGCCTGTCTTGGGTTAAATGTAGGTTGGGTCCTCTCACACAGACTTGATCATCATTCTGGTGGCCTTCATGGAGTAAGGCATGGGGGTTTTCCAGGTTTCCCAGGAAAGGCCTGATGCCCAACCGATGTGGTTACCAGTAGGATGCCAGTCGCCGTTCAGATTGGCAGAGCCACAGCGGCTGAACCACCAACCGCCACCTTCTGAAGAGCTACAGTCTGTTTCAGCAATGTCACCAAAGATGCACGGGGAGCAGCCATCATTGTCACGATCAATGGTGCTGAAGCCAAAGCCATTCTGGTTAATGCCTGGATAGGAGCCACGGATGGCATCACCTTTGGACAAAGTTGGAAAACATTTAGGGAAGCCTGGAGTTTAGAATTCAGAGGGTTTGTTTAAAATATAATTCTTTGCAAAAAATTATTTACATGCTAAAACATAGTGTAAGTGTAGCACAAGTACTGTCAGTAAGCTTAGTAATGACTGGCAAACATTAAGCACATTAGCCACCATAACCTACAGGTCATATAAATCAAGTAATGCTTTAGCAGTAAAAAGTCTTGAGAGCAATACATTGAAAGGAACTGCTGTTTCCTCTTTCAAAAGTTACACTGTCTCACTAAAGCTGAAGAAGCAAATGGAATGTCTCTGTTTTTTGAGAACCATGAGCACATTACTGAGCCTGATGAAATTAACCAGCCACTTTCAGTGGGATAGTTTGACAAATCGTCAAATTGTTTTGTGTATATTTCACAATTATTTTGATAATTATATTAACTAATTTTACACTAAACAGCTTTAATTGTGAATTGATGCACTGAAATAAGTAAAGCTAAAAAAGTACAAATAACAAGTAATGCAGTAAAAAAGACTTTTCTAACCAGCATGAAAGCAATATGGGTTAACATTTGTGAGAAAAGAAAACTGTAAAACATGAACAATGGAGAAAAGATAAAAGAGCAGTTGTTACCTGCATTTCCAATGTAGTTTCCAACATGCAGTTTGAAAGCTTTTTTTTCACTGGACAATCTAAAGTTTCCATACAGGGCGTAAGCAGTGCCACCTTCATGGTCCCACAGGTCAACCCTCAGGGTCCAGTTCTTTGTCTTGCTCTTGGTCAGACAGAAAACATTCTTCAGACCGAGCCAGTGGTCCTCTGGGAGAATCAGCAAAGCACGAGGACAGGAATTACTTTTTCTGACCAGGTTACAGTGTTGAACAAATTCCTTCTTCAGTATATGTAACTACTTGGAGAATGCACTTTTCAAAGCCATGAAAAACAAGTTAGCTTTCCATGCCGAGACCAAGTGTTTAGACCTTTACAATAACAGTTGCTGCAGGATGCAAGGTTTTTAGGTTGCCTGCAGGTAAGTCAGGAAAGAATTCAGGCTTACAATTTCTGGAATGGATGTTTATTCATGCAATGCTTTCCCTCACAGTATAATCTATTTTAAGTTTCATTAGTTTTGGAATTTACCTTTGACTTTTTACTCCAACACACTGGAGGAGAGCATGTGACAATCTCAAGATGGAAAAATGATCCCAACATTATACCTAAGCAGTAAAATAAATGCTTAATCTGGTACGTCCTGTATGTTATACAAATATCTCTTTATATTCACTGTATGCTTAGGGCACGCCAAGCTGGCACTCAACAAACATAACCTGTTTTATAGCTGTTATAATACAATAGCAGTTATAACAAGCCGTGACAAACAGAGCAGTTAATGAGTAGAGCAATTTACGTGTCTTGTGTCCAAAACCATTTTTATATGCTGCCCAGTTCTTGTGGAAGGAAACCGCTCCGCCACTGCGTCGCTGCATCACCGTCCAGCCTCCATCTTGTCGCATCTCACAGTACACCTAAGCAGGAAGTTCAGTAAATATATGAAATGTAAAATACAAATATAGAAAACCAGCTGCTTGGCTTTTCCTTCCAAAATCATAGCACTCTTTGACTTAATTTCGGTCATTAATATGCTGAAATAATTTTTTTTAAAAAGCATTGAGCTAACATCTTCTTTTTAATTTTGTACAATTTACATTGACATATTTTATTTCATTAGTGGTGTTGTCATTATTTCTGCTTATATATAATTAAACTAATTCTTGGATTTTGTCATAGTGTATGTGTCCAACAGTGACCCAATCCCAGACACAGACACAATGAACAGTTGATCTGCAGTTTATTTCAGTTTGCTGTCAGTCTGCAGAGTGGTGACATTTTTAAGCCCTTCCAAAATTAGAAAGTGTAAAGAGTGAACACTGTCTGCTTCAGAACAAGACACAAAGGTTAGCATGTCCACTTTACTAACACACTTACATACTTCCAATAGTAAACCACTCTAAGGCCAGTGGTATTACGTAACTGAATGACACTACCTAACTGCTACCACTGTACTGTACTACCACTGTACTGTATTTCCACTTGATGTGACAAGGTGTTGCACCATACTCCGTGGTGACCATTTCACATTGAGTTAAGATAAATGTTTGTTTTACCATACCTTAAATGGGGTCTTGACTCCAGGAGGCTGGATTACATAAACTCCACTGGATGCTTGTGGTGAAAGAGCCTTAATCTGTGTGCAGTCTGTTCCTGTGGGTAGCATGGTAAAATGAAAAACAAGATTATTGATTATAACTGTTCATGATTCGTACATTACATGAATTTTTGAGAATACCGTAAGCAATAATAACATGCATGCATTGTACCTTGAGGAGTAACGGCTGCCTGTGGTTTCTAGCAATGAGAAGAGAAGAGTTTTAAAGTGAGACTTTATCTATTGTAAACAAACTCAAAAATAGAGATATTATATTTTGTACTTGAAGAAAAGAGAGGGGGAAGACACTGGAGGGAGAAGTAGAGATGTATGTAGTTTTTATTTTTACCTTAGTCTGTTCTGTGAAGCTCAAAAGAAATGCCAAGATGAACAAACAATACCCAACCAGACTCTTCATTTTGACCTGATTTCAGAGTTTGAAAGTGACATGTCAGCTTTAATAAATAAAAGGAATATATATTTGAAAAATATTGGACCCTACACTAAACAGGCACACAGTTACTTCACTGATAGTTAAAAGAAAACTGCAGTATACAAGTCTACTCTTACAAGGCTCACACATGAGAGAAACCACATTTAAGACTTCATTTATGTTCACAACATTGAAGAGTTGAATATAAACATTAATAGTTAATCATTTCTGTCTCCAGACACTTACCTGCGTGTTGGCTGAACCTTGTATCCCTGTTCAAATGTCGCAGCAGAAACCACACCTTCTCCTACTGCTCACAGTAAATTTATTGTGACTGCACGTCAGAGACCTGCCCATCGGACACCCACATTCCTCTGAAGTAACTAAATGCTCTGCTGAAATGTGAAAGTTTGTTTCTAGCAGACATTTTCCATCAGTCCACATTTCCCAAAGCAAACAACATTCCAAGGCTGGAATGAGGCAGGAAGCATTTGTTGTGTTGCTGAAGCCTGGTACAGTGTCAGTCCCTGTGCTGAAGTCAAATTATTGTGCAACAATAGTTTGAAACCATACTAATATAACTATCGGCTCTCATGTTTGTACAGACCATAATTTCCAAAGCATGACTCATCCTGACTTTGCTGACTCCTTCTCATACGTCATTGGGAGGTTGTTTTTGCAAAAATGGATGGTTTGCCACAGTACTTGGTGGTTTTCATGATCCCCTAAATGTTCACATAGTGCCACCAGCTGGTCAAACAACTCGCAGATGGAGATTGGATGGATTGCTCTAAAATGTGGTACAGAGTCCCCCATCATTCTTAGTCCTCATTATCGTGTTAGCTGCTAACATGCTAATAATACTAAACTAAGCTTGTTAACATATAACATACAAGATTACAGTTAGAACCTAAGAGATTACAGGTCTGGATGTGAGAGCTTTTGTTAAAAATGTGTACATTTACATAAAGTAGCTACCAGCAAATTTCAACACTAAGACAGTGTGCCTGGAAAATATACCTGCTAAATGTTAGCATATTATCATTAGCATGAAGCTCAAAGTACAGCCTAACAGTGCTGCTAGCATGGCTGTAGATGTTTGCCATTGTTCATTGGCAGCATTTTAAGATTTTAAATGACAGGTTACAGTTTGCTGTTCAACATAAATCATTTTAATGAAAGATGACTCAGACTTCTTTTTACATTGTTCATGTTTTCATATATTTCTTGTCTCTTCTAGGATTGATTCTAAGTTAGACAGCCTTCAATCATTGCTGCCACCCTTGACTCACGCTCAAAATCTTTCAGTCTTTCTATACTAGCTGACCGAGAGATGAGTTCTGGCACATCCTCTGTGCAAATAATTACAGAGCAGTCATCCTCCTCCATCCCAAATCCAGGGTAGAGGGGCTCAGTGAAGGTGCTGTTGAACGTGTAAAGGTGGCTGAGATTCCCAGAGGAGACGCTGTAGAATGACAGGGTGCCACCTGGCCAGTCCAGGTACACTCCGACCTTGTGGGAGTGAGACGGAGGTGCTGGTATTTCCACTTTCTGATGGTCGTGCTGAGCACTGTAGTGGTCCTCAGAGCAGAACAGACTCCAGGACTGCTCTGTGTAGCCAAACCCGCAGAGGTGAGAGCTCGCCCTCCGACGGATCCCCCTCACAGCCACGGCAACATCCACCCAACGTCCTCGCCACTCCACCTCCCAGTAGTGTCGTTGGGTGAGGCCTTGGTGACACAGCACCTGTGAGACGCTCTCGAACCTGTCAGGGTGATCTGGGTACTGCTGCCTCTCCCTGACCCATGTCACCTGCTTCCCACTGTCGTGCAGAAAGAGAGACCTGGCAGCTGTGTTTGTGTCCAGCGTCAGTGCACATGCATCTGTACAAAAAAACAGATTCTTTCACTGTTCTTTTTTAATCATTCATATTTTATAACAATGAGGGGGTCCAATCCAAGATGAAGCCCCAGGATAAAAATGTACTGCGTGCGCCTGATGACACCTTTGTGTGCATTGTGTGTGTAATAAGCACTTGTCTCTTAAGTGAAATTCACCCTGTAGCACAATATGAACTGAAAAAATAAAGGCCATTAAAAATATACTTTAAGTGAGACCCCTCTATGAGCAGGGCCTCAACATTAAAACACATAATGCATCTATATAAACGCAGACAGAAAGAAACACACCAGATCACAATTTCCAGACTGAATCCGTCCAAAAAAATAGATCTATATCCTGCCATCTGTTGGACAAATGATGCTACAACATGTCAAGACAAAAATAAGTGAAAAGGCGGAAAGATGCCACCATGCATGGGATATGACACATTTAGACACACACACACACACACACACACACACACACACACTCAAAACTAAAACTAAAACTAAACTCATGTGACACATGGCAGAAATAATTCAAAGCCAAGCATACTCTTTTCAAGCAAATAGTTTGTCCCTCTTGTGTATCTGTAACATATTACAGGTTGTTTGTTTGGTACTAAAACACTTACAGTTTTTCAGTGTTGATTTCAAATAGCACTCTGCATTGTGGTCCACGCTGTAGACAGGAGGGTGTATATACAACATAAATCATCAGTTGACACATTATGATGCATTATAATACTTTATCTCTTTTGTAAACACATTCATGTAATACATATTCGACATGTGAACATGTCCTTGTGTCCTTATCATGTGTGTATCACATGTGCTTCTGGTCTGAAAAAACCTTTCCCTACAAACTGTGTTGTAATAACCACCACTATGATGGGAACTTGATCATTAAATGAAACTTTCAACCACAAGACATCCTGCGTATGTTAGGAAATACCCATCTTAACAACACATGATGTGTTTTTTTTCACTTTCTCTGTTTCTTTATTGTTGATACTAGAGAACAAATGGTACAGGTCAGGTCAGGTCAGGACTAGACCTGTTTTACCTTAATTTTTCCAGTTTACTGAGTGGGTCTTTACAGTGAAGAGAGATCAGCTTCACTCCAGAGTCCTTCAGGTAGTTGTAGCTGAGGTCCAGCTGCCTCAGGTGGGAAGGATTGGAGCTTAGTGCTGAGGCCAAATAAGTGCAGCCTTCCTCTGTGATGCCGCAGAATGACAGCCTGTGTAGATGCAGGATATTCATGCATAAACAAGTTTAGCCTTTTTGTGTCATGAAGACATATTTGATAAAGATAATACTGACACTGAAAAAATACTGTATTTCTGTGTCTTTATTGTGCAGAGTATCTTTTTTAGTTTTATGTGATTATTACTTGATTGCAAGTAAAGACTATATTACTTTGAATGTAAAGTCATCTTACCCTAATGTCTCCAGTGTGCAGTCTGTACTTGCCAGTCCAGCAGAAAGAAGCTTCACTTCAGAGTCCTGCAGGTCGTTCCCACTCAGATCAAGGTGCCTGAGGTGAGACTTGACTCTGCTGAGGACTGAGGCAAAATCAGCACAGCATTCTTGAAGATTGCACTCGTTTAACCTGCAGGTGAGGTGATTTGTTTCGTTAGTTATGCTATATGAAAAGGAAAGATTTAAAATGACCTGAACCTTGCAGGATGGAGCTGAACTGGTGTTTATTTTAGTGATGACATGGCTTACTAATTGAAAACAAATTGAACGCGCATGTAGAACTGTGTCATTCATTCACATGTCAATATAGTTAGAGTATAGAACCCACGTGACCTGACCTTAACCTCTTCAGTTTACAATGTGGGCTTCTCAGCCCAGCACACAGCAGGTGCATGTCTGGACCCTGCAGGTTGTTTCCACGCAGGTCCAACTCAACGAGGTGGGAAGACTCAGAGCTGAGAGCTGCACCAATGTGATCGCAGCATTTCTGTGTAAGGCCACACCAGCTGAGCCTGATGGATGGAAAAAAAAAATCAAATGAAGGTACCGCACAACACATGTGACATGGTGATGATAAAAACATCAGTTCACACTAAAAACTCCACATATGGCTGCACATTAGTGGTGTTGTCATTATTTTGTTAAATATTACACTTCAGATACATCAGATCATTAAAAGGAGTGCGTTGGTATTTCTCAACCTGGAGGTTATTTTTAATATTTTTGTGTCTAAGTGAATGATTTTAAAACTCATCAATATTGAGTGAGAGTGCTGCAGCTAACAGTCCCCAGACTGCCTGCAACATAATCCGTATGGCCAATTCTCCAGCCAGTTTCACAGATGTTGGCTGCATGCTCTCGCTCTACACTGGACCAGTTTCAAAATAATCTAAACAAATGCCCCCAGTAGTCACTTAGACACAGGAATACAGGAAAATAAGGTAGAAATGTATCCATTAAATCTACATGAGTTCATTTTTTGAGGAGCTCTAAACAACATTACACAACATCATCTTTTGTTCATCAAAGTTTATATGTTCACCATTTAGTACAGAAATTTAGCATTAATGTGTGTATTTCTGTATCATTTGACTTGCTCTGCCCTCTAGACATGAATATTTGGTAAATGTTCTAATCCAAAAGAAAAAACTAAATCAGGGATCAAGCATCAAATTAAAAGGTTGTGAACTAAGGACTAAAAACTCAAACTAGTTCCTTTGGTGCACAGATCATACATATTGTGCCCTGAAGAAATAAGACAATGTTCTTAGTTTCTGAGTAGGATCATCTTTCAAAGGATTGTACTGACCCTAGCTTTTCCAGTCTACAGTGTGGACTCTTCAGTCCAGCACTAAGCACGGCTACACCGGAATCCTTCAGGCTGTTGTTGCTCAGGTCAAGAATTTTCAGCTGAGATGTTCCTGAACTCAAAACTGTAGCCAAATCTGCACAGCAATTCTCTTTCAGCTTGCACTGAATCAACCTGTAAAAGAGTATTCACAAAAACAAAATTGTAAACATGCAATTCAAACCCAAGCAAGTCATTTCAGTCAGCAAGAAGGTCTAACCTCACTGTTTGCAGTTTGCAGTTGTGGCTGCGCATTCCCACACACAGAGCCTTCACTCCTGCTTCCTGGAAGTTATTAGCACTCAGGTCAAGTTCTTTGAGCCACGTAGACTCTGTGCTGAGAGCAACAGCCAGTCCTTCGCAGCAATCTCCTTCAAGTTTACACTTACATAATCTAAAACAAAGCAAGTTGACTGGATGTAATTCAGTTGCAATAATACCAGCAGACAGTACTAGATCTAAACCAAGTCTTTCAAACACAAGAAGTGGTTATTGTATTGTGCATGTTAGGTTTCTAAAAGACTGCTGCTACATAGATAATGTTACCTTAGACTCTTAAGTTTGCAATGTGGACTCCCGAGTCCAACAGAAAGCAGCTTCACCCCTGAATCCCTTAGGTTGTTGTCACTCAGGTCCAGCTCTGTCAGGTGAGAAGAGGTCGAGCTCAGTGCAGAGGCCAAAGCCTCACAGCAGTTCTCAGTGAGGTTGCAGCGATTTAGCCTGGAAAGTTTCAAAAGATACAACAAAACAACACATTTCTGTTAAGGTCCAAGGTCCAAGACTAGCTGCAGGATCAGGCAGAATTAAAATGTGTGTGTAGTTTAGAGAGCAACTACAATCAACATGTTGAACATGAAAAAAATGATCATGTGGTTATTCTCACAGAGCGCGTGTGGAGGAAGTAATGACGGTCAGCAGCTTCTTTAACCCTTCCTCTGATCGTATGTACTTCTTCAAGTCAAACTCCTCCTCTGTTGCCTCTGACGTCATGAGTTCAAATGTGAGAGCGGACCACTGAACTGGAGACAGGTTTTTGGCTGAAAGCCTCCCAGAACTCACAAAACTCTGGACTTCCTGTACTAAAGACTCCTCTTTGAGCTCACTAAGGCAGTGAAAGAGACTGAGTTTCGCTTCTGGTTCCTCTATAATTTTATCCTTGATAAACTGGATGGTTTGCATCACATCCTCCTCTCCTTCGGCCTCCAGATGGAGTATTCTACTCAGCAGCTCCTGGTTCGACTTCAATGACAGTCCCAGGAGGAAACGAAGGAAGAGGTCCCAGCGGCCGTCTGGACTGCCCAATGCTTTTTCTATGGCAGTCTTGTGAAAAGTGAACACAGACTTGGGGAGCCATCTTGTAGACATCCTTTTCAGGTATCCCAGAAGAACATTTTCCTTTCTTTGCATGTAGGAGTGATGTACATACACAGCTGCAAGAAACTCCTGGATGGTTAAATGTACAAAGCTAAAAACTTCTCTTGTCCTTCTGCCCTCCACCATGAAGACTTCTGTGCAAACTCCTGAATAGATGGTTGCCTCTTTGACATCAATGCCGCACTCTTTCAAGTCAGCCTCGTAGAAGATTAGTTTTCCTTTCTCCAGTTGACGGAACGCGAGCTCTGCTAGTTTCAAAACAACATTGTTGCTTTCCACAGGGTAGTGCCCTTCTATCATCCGATCTGTCTGGCAGAGAAGGAGATATGCATACAACTCGGTCAGCGTGTTGGGCATGCCTCCTGTCGCATTGTTGCGCAACATTTTCTTCATTACAGTGACTGTGATCCAGCAGAAAACCGGTATCTGACACATGATGTAGAGACTTCTTGACGACTTCACGTGTTTGATGATCCTCATAGCGAGGTTATCATCACGCAAATGCCTCTTAAAGTATTCCTCCCTCTGTTCACTAGCGAAACCTTTCACCTCTGTCCACTGGTGGACGTGCTTTCGAGGGATCTGGCTAGCTGCTGCAGGTCTGGTCGTGATCCAGATGAGACCATTGCCAAGTAGATCTCCCGTGATGAGATTTGTGATCAGAACATCAAGTGAGGCTGGCTCCGTCTCATCTCTCAAGACCTTGTTCTGCTTGAAATTCAAGGGGAGGAGAGTCTCGTCCAGGCCATCAAAGATGAAGAGGACTTTGCATCCTGTTCCCAGTGTCTCAAGGGGTTTCATCTCAGGGAAGAACTGATGGAGAAGCTGCATTAGACTGTAGTCCTTCTCACCTATGTTGGGATTCAGTTCACGGAATGGAAGTAGAAAAAGGAAGGAGATGTCCTGATTTTCCTTTCCTTCTGCCCAGCTCAGTGTAAACTTCTGTGTACAGACAGTTTTACCCACTCCAGGTATACCCTGGGTAAGCACAGTTCGGATTCGCTTCTCTTGGTTGGACTTGGGCTTGAAAATGTCGCTAGCTTTAATAGAGGTTTCTTCTGTCATTCCATGGTTTAACCTCTGCTGTCTGACCTCATGCTCCTCGCTGAAGACTCCCCAGGCTCCTTCAATAACGTGCAGCTCAGTGTAGATTTTGTTCAGGTAGATGGTATCTCCTTCATCTGCATTCCCTTGATAAATGTTTTGACATTTCTCCCTCAGGGTGGATTTCAGTTTTTCTTGGATTGCATGGTGGTCAATTACTGTTCAGAAGAAATAAAAATACCTTTATTTCATTTCAGTTTTGTACAGTTCAACCTTTAATCTTGTGTCTGTACAGGGAAACACTATATGGGTTTGAACTTGCTAACATGACTCTGTGTGGGTATGTTATCTTCTTACCTTTGCCTACTTGATAGCTTGGAACTGATAAAAAAACAAAGAGAGATAGCTGTTAAAAGTTATTTTGTTTTACAAACTAAACATTCAACTTTTGTTTTTTTGAAATATGTTTTACCTTCATTGTACTTCTTTTTCAGTGTTTCAGCCCACAGTTTGAGTTTCATCCTCAGCAGTATATCCACTGTGACTTCAACAGCACCGTCGTAGCCATATGTCTGCACCAAAAGATCCACAGTGCCCGGCCTGTCCACCCCATCGACCCGACACCTTGGAATATGAGGGAATCCGTCCAGATCATTAGTGTAAAGATACCACTGGAAGGTCCTCAGCTGTTTATCAACCAGCTCCTCCAAAGTAGCCAAAAGCAGCTCTGGGACACAGGCCATATCTGCTCTCCGAGCTGGTCATGTGATCAAGCAGTCCTGTTTTTTTGCGTCCATCCTCTGGCAGAAGAAAGGTTCAAATGAAGCAACAGTTTCAGTTTTGAGCTGATGTGGGCTGACGTAGCCACAGTCGTCTCACTCCTCACTTCCTGCTGAGCTCACAGAATTATTTTACAGGCATGCAATCAGCCGAGTTTTACAGTAAATGCATTGTTCCTGCCGCTCTTGTCAGCTTTTTGCATCTTATTTACATTCCAAACATAGTGAAACAGGCTGAGCCAGTCCAGTCAAGTAACGGGCAGGTATGGGGGCACTTATGAATGCATAACAGTACAGTAAAATAACTGTGGGGTTAAGAGAAGAGACACTGGAAAGTTAATTATGTAACATAATTAGTTTCACTCTGTGTCATGTGCACAGTTCTTGTTTTGGTGACGTAAACCAAAATAGAAAAAAAGTGCATGTCGTCCCACAGTGGGATCCAAAGTATGATGAATGTTTACATGCCTTTATGATGGCTGGTGTAGATATACTGTAGCAGGCTATTTCAATCTTTCCAATACATAAGCACAGCTCAGTGCTTACCATGAGCACATGTGCGTTCTTAGATCCTTTTTGAAGTGGTTGTAAGAATAAGAGTCATGAGAAAACACAACGGGCACCTAAGCAGCACTTTTACAAGAACAGCTGCCAATAAAATGTCTTGAAATGTCTTTTTGAAAAAAAAGATCAATGCTACACAGTGGTAATTAATAATTCATTAATCTCTACTTCAGTTAAAAGTTTGCAATGTTTCATCCTCTTGGATGGTATTTTATTCTGGTCCAAATTGGTGGACACACTGATTCATACTGCCATCCTAACAGCCATGTTGTTAGAGTGGCTACAAAAATTCAAAAGCAGCACATGAACATAGAGATTGAGTTCAAATTCTTTTTCATATTGATAGTAATCACTTGCATTGGCTGGTATTTTTGGCACCGGTAGTGAACTGGCACTATCATTACACCCCGAGTGACTGCTCCTTTATAACTCACACCTTTGCTGTCCTTTCCTCTCCATCTGTTTGCCTAAGCATTGGCTTAATAACCCTATTGTGCCTGGGAGAAATCCACGTCTTGTTTGACAGCTCACTGCCAGGGGGTGAGAAAGAGATACACAGAAATAAACACTGCCAGAAAACGACAGCTGGAGATTGGATAAACTGTTGCTTCAACAATACATGTCCTTTCATTACACTGACAGTATTTATTTACCTGCAGCTTGGCTCAATAGGAATAAAGAGTAGAGAAGATAATTACACAATGAATCTGGATGATATGAGTGACAAAGAAATACACAATTTTCTTTTCCATGGTAGGACATCCATCCTGTTTGGGTAAAAACATGTTTTTTGATATATTGCAGTACAAACCCGTATCAACTAATATTTAGCATGGGCCCAAATAGGGTTACGTATTATGTTGCATCACCCAGCAGTATTAACAGTTTTATCAGCTTCACAGGCTCAATGCTACAGTGGTAATTAATAATGAATCTCTTCTTCAGTTTGCAGTTAATCCAAAAACACCAGTAACTATTGGATCAGATCAGATCTCCTGCTTAAGCGGGCCATGCACAATATTACTGTGAATGAATGATATTATAAAACACAATAAAGTAAATAAATAAAATGAAATGAAATTAATTAATTACAAGTTAAACGTGAGCAAATCACAACAGAGCATTTCTCTGTAACAGGGATCAGTAAGCCATTTTTTGTTACAAGGACACATTTATTGAGATATACAGAGGGTTTATTGTTGCATAGTTTTCAACGATAGACTAGTGAAAAATCATGCGACAGCTTTGATGCTATGGACGTGAACATTTTTTGTCAGGGGCCAAATATTTTCGCCGGAGGGCTCCTTTTTTGTTCCTACCATTCTTCTATAACTTTAAAGATTTAAGACTAAATAAGCTAAAGACAAAAAAAAAAAAAAAAACGCATTCTGACGTTTAACACTCAACAAATCTAAATGTAAATCAGCACTGCTCGGCTGTGGTTTGATTGACTTTGATTGTTTTTCATGTAGGAAATATAATGATTTAGAAAAGCTAATACCTAATATGTATAGCTTTAATACAGACATATAAACCATTACAGGTAATTAACATACATTATGATAAAGAAATGTGATCTGTTATATCTGTTAGAGAAACAATATGCCAACATTCATTCTATCTATTCTGTCTACAAATGATACATTTTGACCTGCTCCGCTCATATTTGTGACGACTGACATGTTGACCTTCTAAGTCCACTGTCTGTAAGTAATTAATGTCAGCATGTTCCTGTTGTTTCAGACCCAGACAGGTCATTGTGTGACTGGTCATCTGAGCCGTCATACTTCATCAGCAAATTCATAGACTCCTTGTCTGTATCTTCAATAGCATGATCAAATTACTGGCACTTGGTTATTTATTGCATTTTGACTGTGAGGCTGTATCAGCTTCAAACACTGCAATAAAAGCACATACATTGATCTATGACCATACTGAGGAACACTGGAACACGCTGAGTTACATAACAACCTCCCTTCAGGAAGCAGGAAAGAAGAGGTGGAACTGGAGAGCAGCGACAGTAGCAGCGGTAACAGTACCGTCTATCAGGATCTTGTTTGCTCTGACCAGTCCACCGAACCCCCCTCCTTCACCTGTCTCGGAGGCTCTATGAGGATCAGGTGATACAAATTTTTTGTGCCCAGGCCGGAGGTTTCCTGTCATAGGCAACAGTCAGTTCATTAGCATTAGATCCATCCAAAGACCCAAATTCATCAGAATACGGTTTCTCCAGAACTTTGAGGACCCTGTTGACCTGTAAGACAAGATACAAATAAAATGACTTGTATTAATCTTTGTGTCACGAGTGTCATGCCATGAGTTTTTGAATTCCATAAAACAAATATAAATATCATACAAGAAAAAACATCACAGCTCTTTACAATCTCTACTAAGACAATGCAGTCCTTTAAAGCAATTTGTCTGTGTATCTGTTCCTTTGATGACTCTTGGTCTCCACCTAGTGGCTCAGATTCACAACTTTGACCTCTCTCAGATAATGTCAAATTATCGTGTTGTAGACAAGGTCTAAAATGTATCCAGTGCACCTCTGTCTATGTTAATACTGTTTGTGTGGCAGAAAACATCATATTCTGGGGTATTTCTGATTCTGTAATTTTTTTTAATTGACAAATTTAAATATATATATAGTATAGTGAACTTCAGATCATCTTTAAAGGATGCAGATGTCCCAATGGAGTTTTTGAAAAAGAAAGGAAAAACTCTTATAGATCTGACCTCAGAGAAGTCTCCCTTTTCTGCAGCCTGAATTGCATTCTGGGCGATGTAGTTGCGTAAGATGACATGGGGGTTGGTGCTGTTCATCACGCTGAGCCTCTCCTTTTTGATCAGCGACGTGTCCTTTGTGCCATCACACTCTCTGGCTAAACGCCTCCTGGTATTTGAAGTGCATAGAAATTGTTTGAACAAAAAGTTGTTGATTTATCCAGAAAATTAATTTTTGTCTATATATGAAAATGTCATGTAATGTATGTACATATGCTGTAATCCGATATATATTATACACATGCCATATGCCATATGTCCAACAACAAAACTGAACCAATTTCATATATGGACATAAAGTTATGTAATGTACTGTATAAAGTCAAATGTGTCAGTTTTATATATTTGGTATGTACTTTGCTTTCATATATGCATTTTGCAGATGGTGGTGGTATAACTACACCAGAAGTTGTACATACATATATGCCAAATAGGTACTGGTATCAGAAAATGATAACATTTTCATAAATGGATATATAGTGTAAATACTAATATATACTAATCGTATATGACAGTTGTAAATAGATGTATTAAAAAGGTACAAAATGTCATTCTGCATCAGTAGTTGTGGGCAGGAAAAACCAAAAACAACAAGCTGAAAGACGCTAAAATGCACTGTAGATCCAAGGTTAACTGCAGATTCCTACTTTTTTCTTACCTGTATCGGCTAACCCAGCGAATCCAGTCATCTCGCTGCTTTTTCTTAAGCTCTTCCTGGTCTGTCTCGAGCAGTTCCTTTAGCCGTCCCATTCGTTCCAGTTGCTGGGACACATCTGGCGAGTCTGCCACTATCCCAAACATGACTGGGTTGGTTTGTGCCATGGACAGAATCATTGCCAGTTCACTAAAAATCAAGAAAATGTTAGAGGTAAGCGGAAGGAAAGTGCTTGGTGTTGACCACAGATTCAGCTGTAGTCCTACATGATGCTACATTACGCTTGCTAGTGTCTCACCATAAATCTAATGGTACAAAACACGTTCACTTACATATTGTCTTTGAAAGATTTTTCCCCAAAATGCTAGCATATAAAACAAAAAACAAATTAGATGACAGGAGAAATTTAGTCATTTGGAAACTGTGCTCAGCTAGGATTAAATACACATTCACTGGGAGTATATGGTGGAGCAGCTGGAGACTTTATGTTCTCATTATGGCTGCTTCATGAAGAAACACATGTATTCAACCACCATACACTCCCTCACCGGTCCTCCATAGTTGGCTTATTAGCCACCTTTAGTTCGTCAATAGTGGCACACTGTTCTAGGATGAGGTCCACCACTGGGCCCACTGTGGCACTCTCACTGTCGCCTTCCACAGGCCAGGGGACACGGCTCAGCAGGCGGAAGGTGTTGGTGAAATCTGCACCTAGAAAGACATTATGACACAGAACCATGACAAAAGCATAGCTAGAAACACCTATACATGTATATAGTGAAGGCACAGTCACGTTTTCATGGATTAACACATTATCAAAATTTCACATGTATCATTAATCTCTAATCAAGGTTTTCTGACTGCAAATTTCTTCCATAAGTCTTTATACCAGTGTCATGCATGAGGCGTAGCAGGTCTGATATGAGCTCGCTGTCCTCTGTATCTTCTCTTCTCACAAGGCCCAGCTTTTTTCTCATGATAGCCAGATAAAAGGCTTCATATGTGGGTACAAATTCATCCAGAACAACCCCTGCCTGAGCTGCATCCAGCTCAGAACCCAATGCCTCTGCTAGACGAGCCAGGTTCCAGCGGCACACGGATGGCTGGGCTCGGTATGAGTAGCGTCCCCTTTTGTCCGAGGTGTTGCAAACGAAATCCGGATCAAATCTGATCAATATGCGATGATGAGAAAAACCACATTCAGTAGAGAGAACTAACAGTTTTTCAGATTGTGAGTAATCTAAAAGAAAACATCCTGATAAAATAAATAAATGAAAAAAAAACCCTCTACTTTATGAAGCATACCTGTCCATGAAACCAAAGGGGCCGTAATCTAGAGTAAGACCCAGAATGCTCATGTTGTCTGTGTTAAGGACGCCATGGCAAAAACCAACACACTGCCACTGGGCCACTAGCTTAGCAGTTCGCAACATCACCTGAGGATAAACAAGTCAGATTTGATGAGCAAGCTACTAAAACACCTGCATTAGAGGAACTAATCTAAAGAGAGACTAAGTTCTTAACTTACTCTAGCTTATGACTGCATGACGCTCACCTCTCTGAAAAAAGCCATGTTCCTGTCTTTCCGGTTGCTATGAGTCTTCTGGATGCAAGGATAAAAAGTCTCAATGACATAATCCAGCAGCTGAGCGCGAATGTCATGGCGGCCTCCACTTGGGCCCTGCAGTCCTGAGAAATCATCACGGCCCAGAAAGATCTCAAAAGAGCCGAATCTGAAAGAGAGGCAAGAGCCACATAATAAAATGTCACACAGTTCTCCTGAGATAACGCTGTGACCATCCACAGTTTGAAATGTTTGCTACCTGATGAAGGAAGGGGCGAGACGCAGGACAGCTGAACAGCGCTCGGGAATGCGCCTGCCACTGTTGAGTGGATCTCTGTTGATGTACAGGTCAGAGGTCACGAGGGAGGCTGCGCGGGTGCTGGGTATCCCCAGGGCGGCCATTGCCTCGCTGCACAGGAACTCTCTGATGCTGGAGCGAAGCACCTTCCTGCCATCACCATCCCTGAGGAGATTGGAAAGTGTTTGTCACACTGATTTGTTTGATCTTCAACCCTGATTAATGAATGTTGTGAATCTGTTACGTAATATGACATGCAACGTTTGGTGTCAGCCAGTGGAGTTTGTTGAATTACTGCATTAAAGGCTTTGCTTTTTCAGTAGTTTAACATGGAAACTGTCCACAAAAAATGTCCACATTGTCTTATGAACATGATATCCACCCTTCCGTGTTCTGTAACAGCTTATCTTATCAGGGTCACAGGGGGCTGGAGCCAGCCTAACCGAGAATGGGGCGAGAGGCAGGGTACACCCTGGACAGGTTGGCAGTTCATCACAGGGTTGACAAACAGCCAATCACACTCACATTCACACCTATGAAGAAAATTAAAGTCACCAATCCACCTGTTAACTGCATGTCTTGGGACTGTGGGAGTGTCTGCGAAAACCCACACAGACAAAGGAAGAACATGCAAACTCCACACAGATAGGCCCCAGCCGTGATGAAACAGTGTTAACCACTGCACCACTGTGCCGCCCCTATGAACAGGTCACTGGCATTTAAAAAAGGGTCTTCTCTATCCACTTGACTGACAAGAGGTATGAAAACTTCCATGTGTCCAATATTTCTTTTTTTATTAATAGTATAATACCGGACATTTCATTAATTCATCGAATTAATCACAAGGGCAAACATAACATCCATCACACTTGGACAAACAGTCGCAATGAATGATGAATTCAGTGTACTGGTTCTACTCAACACAACTGTTGAGCAGTTGAGGATGCATTTGATGTGTGCCAAGTTGTTAAGCTCCTAAGCAGCTCTACTTGGGTTAATGCACTCACATGCTTCTGGTGAGCAAAGCTTATGAAACACTGGCTGTCACCTCACTTGATAAGAAAAAAACTCATTCTGTCACACACCTATAACCTGTGGATCACAGAAATATCATGGTTAACCTGCTCCAGATGTCTTATTTAAGGTTACCTGGAGTAAGGTGTGACTCCTGCACCTTTCACCTGAATCTCCCATCGCCCGTGCGTACTCGACTCCACCTCCCCAAGGTACACCACCGCTCCGTCTCCCAGCTGTCCCGCGAACAGCCCGAACTGATGCCCGCTGTAACAATGCGCGGCCGGCTCGGAACCCGGCAGCAGCCTGGAGCCGCTCAAATACTCCGGGCCCAGAGGATTACTTAACACATCCTCCACGGTCAGGTCGAGCAGAGCCAGAGCTGACTGGGAAAGGGACACGAAGGTCGGACGTGGAAGGGGCTGAAGAGTCCGAATTCGAGAGAAACATGCCGCCGGGACAGTTCGGGATCCGGGCTCACCTGAGTCATCCACCGGCAGCTTTCTCAGGGCGGTGTTGTTGAAAGGTAAACGCTCCAGAGCCGAGGACGAGCGCTGAGAGGGATCCATGACCAGCCAGTCCTAATCAGGACCGTGTGGTGTGGTCTTAGAAGGCATTGGAATGAGTGTAAGCCTATGCAAAGTATTAAAGCAAAAAAAAAAAAAAAAAAAAAGCAAAAAAAAAAAACACACACACAAAAAACACACACACATTTAGTCCAAATTTAAATATTATGCCATCGGAATAATTTGGAAAAGCACAGACACATAAAAAAGAGCAAATAAAAAGACTGAGAAACTAATCTCAAAAGCTCAAATACAGTTAAAAGAAACTTTATGAAATCACTGAAAGGAGCCAAAACACAGAAGAAAACACCAAACACAGCAGAGAATATTAATATGAGGACTACAAATGAGCATTATTGCTCGGGGTACAGGACAGGAAATCTCCAGCAGGTGGCAGCAACAGCAAGACTAATGTAATGAACAGAGAAGAAGAAACCTCTGACAACAAATCAGTTGCAGCATGTAATCTAACTACATGTTTTGGTTGTTTCTACGTCGGACTGCAGCGTTTCTCTCACTTGGAAGAGACGTTGTGTAGTTTTAGCCGGACAGCTGCCTCAGCCCCGTGTTTGTCACCCTGTAACTAGTTAATGCTACTCAGCTGTGGCCGGGTGGCTAGCTATCTGGCTAACAGCAGCTAGGTTAACCACAGCTAATCAAACCTAAAACAGCGGCGTGAGAAGATGGACTTAGGTGTCTGCACGGTCCTCTCCAAAGGTTTGTTTGCTCTGCAGACAGGAAGTATGAAAAGCACGTTTCAGGGGAAAGTTTGAGTTCAGCTAACGTTGACTTTTATCAGTGCTTCTAATATAACTTAGCTTAGAAAGCTAACTTAGTAACGTTACCTTGGCGTGTTTTTTTTTACTATGCATCGTAAATCATATAAAGTTGTACGTACAGAGAGACCACTCCCAATACACACATGGCTAAAGTATAGCTAACTGGGTTTTGGCAACATTGTTGTTGCTGAACATGCACCTTTCCAGTCAGGTTGCATTCAAAACACATCGCTGTTCCAGAATTAGAGATTGGCAACTGAAATATTGTATAACATTTATAGTCCAGCCAATTGTGGAGCTGTATCCATATTTTTTATTGTATAATTAAATCATTTAAACACATTTATTTCACCACATTAGTGACTGCAGCTGCACCCCCTTCTGTTTTCCAGGTGAGCTCTTACCTCTGGCATCACTGCGCCTCCTGGTCCCTCCTCTCCAGCTTATGGCCGCCTCCATGTGGCAGGTTCTGAAGAAACAAGATGTCATGAACTACTGGAAAGTGGCAGATTTTGTCTCTTTAGTGATGGACATGATCCCGGAGCTGCTAATCTACAAACACCAGACGCAACTCAACCTGGGTTTGAGAGCCAGGGTGGGTCAGAGGAGTCAGTGGTTGATGGTTATAGACTCTTAGTGATATGAAAGCTGTCTTGTGAGCATTCTGGTGCAATTTCTACTTGTTTTTCCTCCTCCTCAGTATATTCTAGAGCTGTGCCGAAGTGAACAGTTTGTGGAAACTGACTTCATCTTGTCTCATCTGGAGAAGATTAAACCACAGCACCCCACCCTGTTAGATGTAAGTGTCTACTGTCTAGATTAGCAGATTGTTATATCGTACACCAAACCGCTTAGGCTGTGCTAAACTTAATATGTGTACATTTTATGCCCATATTGCAGGTGAACGAATCAGGAGAGGAAGTAGCAGTTAACTTTCTGGACTTGACCCACACTCTGCTCAAAGACCCTGAAGAGAGACGAGACTTTTTCTTGGTGAGGCAGTTATCAAATTCAACTGTAAATGTTACTTTGCATTAGAGGTTATAATTTGTATGAAGCTTGGTTCAGTCAGTTGCACACATTCAGTAGGATGTGGAGTATGATGTTCAGGGTTTTTTTTTTCACAATCTTTCGTTTTGTTTTTCAAAGAATGTCTTCCCCGCTGAGTATGGACCTCAGTACGACAGTGACTTACAGATGCTGTTTTCAGAGTTTCTCTTTCGGCTGTCTCAGCTGTTGCCAGTTCCTGACCTTGAGCAGGTGAGATGTTGTTTCATCTCATTCAACAGTTTCTCACCATCAAAGAACGCCTCCATATTGCTTCTATACTACAAACCTCTTTACACAAGTTAACCACAAGTTAACCACTGTAACCACTGTTTTCCACAATAACTAAAATGCTCAGTAAACTTTGTCTTTAACCACCATCATGAGCTCTCTCTCAACTCTCACCAGAGATGCGAGAGACGCAAGATGACTCCCTCCTTTTCTCATCAGCTCCTGAAACTTTTTTTTTTTTTTTTTACCACTCGCCTGAGGCATCGGGCAAGCCCAACATGGCGTTTTACTTGTTCTGGGCATTCCTTATTGTTTAGCCCCGATGCACAGTTTAAACATTAGAAACACTCATCAATGGTAATGTCTCTGTCTTGCCTTTGCTATAGTTCAAAGTAAAACAGACTTGTGACTGGCTAGTAACATATCCTACAGGTGTTCAATTTGCCAATACGATGTTGATATCCTACTTTTGAAGTTTTGAAGTTTTTTTCCCCACAGACTGTTTCCTGGCTTGGAGCGGAGTCCTCTGCGTTGGAGGATTGTGTGCATTCTGTCTCTGAGCCTACACACCTGAAAGATTTGCTCCAGCACCACAAACACCTTGGGCATTTAGAGCAGCATGGTAAGTCGCTTCCCAACACCACCATCTATTGTGTTTCTCTTTCATTGTTGAAGATAGACAATAACCTGCGTATCATTCTTGTTCCTTGTGCAGTGCCACCTTCTAGCATGGGCGACAGGATCCTCTCCTCCCTTTCTGCGGTTTCCCCTAGCAGAGCGGCAAAAAATACCGAACAACCCAACCAGCCAGATCCACTGCAAAGCCTCAGTGATGACACACACACTGTGTCATTCGTGGAGGACGTAGCAGTTGAAATAATCACAGTGACAGAGTACGCTGAGGTTGAATTAGGCACAAGCACCGACATCGAGGTGGTGATGGAAGAGAACTGCTGTGAAGGAACAGACGCTAGCACACCGGCTGAAGGTTCACTAGTAGTTCTTCCTGATGTCACAACCAGGGAAGTTGAAGCAGGGGAGGAAGCAGTACAAGAAAAAGGTGCGAGTGGTTTGACAGACATCATCCCTCCAGATGCTAACAAGGAGGACATGTCGTCCTCCCATCACAAAACCTCTGTGGGACCTCATGACTGCCCAGACTGCGACAAGAAATTCAAGTTTGCCTCTTCATTAATCGCCCACAGGGTCATCCACACCGGTGAACGCCCCCACCGCTGCAACGACTGCGGCCGCTGCTTCTCTTTCAGGCAGTCCCTCGACAGGCACCGGCACACACACAAAACTGGCCGCAAATACAACTGCGCCATCTGCGGGGAGACATTTCACTCTTTGTCAGCACGCACAGAGCACAAGCAGACACACATGGAGGACGGTGTTTACGCGTGTCATCAGTGCAGCAAGAAATTTAACTGGGAGCTGGCGCTCGCAAGGCACCTGGAGACTCACAGCGAGGATCAGAACGCGAACAAGCCTACAGAGAGCCGTAAAGATGGACAGGAGGTTGTTGCAGGTGATGAAGGTGTCAGCGAGGCTCCTGTACTTGATGAAGCTGACAGCCAGGTGGATGACAATGGTGATCTTGGGAATGCAGAGGTCCAGAGCGTTGACCGTCACGCCTCCGAGTCTGACAGTGAAGTCATTTCCCAGGTGAAGGTCCGCACAAGTGGGCGCAAGCGCAAACCGACCATGAAGATCCAGGTGATAAATTTACAGAAGCGCATGACCACTAAAAGAAAGAAGGAGATCACCAAGATGAACTCCACGGAGCTGAAGCCTTTACCTTTCAACTGGTAAAACCATCTGTCCATGTTCACTGCTTTTCATGTGTTCCTGTCTCAAATTGTTTCCTTCATTTCCGTTTTTGTCTTCCTGGTTTTATCTCAGGTTTAGTACATAGAAATAGAATGTGCAATATGAAGTTCAGTTCACTGTTAAACGAAGATGAAGCACCTCATGTTTATATTTCCTTTTTCTTTAACAGTGCAGAGCACTCATATGGTTCATCTGTGGTCTCATCAAAGGACGGTGATGAAAGTGAGTGTTTTGTTTTTTGATCTCGGTCACCACTGTTACATAATCAGAGAGATACGAAATTGCAAAATATTATAATATTAATATTAATTAATTTAGTATTAAAACTGATTATCTCCCCTCCTTTTTTTGAAAATGGACACATTTCTTTAAGCAAAAATGTCAAATATTCTTTTCTTTCAGGTTCTCAAATGTGAGGTTTTGCTCCTTTTCTTTGTCATATATTTGAATAAATTAAATATCTTTAGGTTTTTATTGTTTTATGTTTCCAACTAATTGTTTGCAGTTTAATTGTATTCATTAGTAAATTACATGTTAATTTCTGTTCTATAATTTGTAATTTGTGTTACAGATAATCATTTAATTGCACTAAAAAAAGAAAAAATGACAGCAAAATTGAAGCACATCTTGTCTGAGCATTATCTATTTCTCGCTCCAGCCTCTAATAACTTTGTTTTTCCATAAGGTTCTGCAGCAGATGGCTCATCGGCTGCCTTCTCCTGTCCTAAGTGCTCCTTCCACCACTCAGAAGAAGCCCATGTCCAACAACACATTGACAAGGTTCACTCGGTTGAGGCCGAGGATGTCAAGATGTCCCTTCAGCCCCTCGCAGATGAAGAGGGGCGTTTTAGTTGCCCAGACTGTGAGAAGACCTTCAAGTTCCAGTCCTTACTAAAAGCCCACCAGCGCATCCACACAGGCGAGCAGCCTTTCCTGTGTTCTCAGTGCGGACGAAGGTTCTCCTTCAAACAGTCCCTGGAGAGGCACAAGCAGACGCACAAGTCTGGACGCAAGTACGAGTGCCTGATCTGCGGTGAGTTCTTCAAGTCCCTGGTGGCTCAGAAGGAGCACAAGAGCACCCACATGGAGAACGGCGAGTACCTGTGTTCAGAGTGCGGCCGGGCATTCGCCTGGAAGTCAGCACTGGTCAGACACCTGAAGACTCACAGTGAGGATGCTGAGAAGGTAGAGCGTTCTTACAAATGCCCTCACTGTGACCTGGGCTTCAGCTGTGCCAGCTACCTCAACAGGCACCTCCAGACTCACCAAGAAGAAAGGGTGCACACCTGCAACTGCGGAAAAAGCTTTGCCTACCGGGCAGCCCTCACCGCACATCAACGCATCCACCAAAAGGAGCGGCCGCACATATGTACGCAGTGCGGGAAGGGATTCCTCTACAAGGGGGGTTTGCTGAGCCACATGAAGATCCACTCAGAGGAAATGCCCTTCATGTGTTCCTTCTGTGGTAAAAGCTTCAAGAGGGAACGCAACATGAAGAAGCACGAGCGCTGCCACACCAGAGAGAACGTTTTCACCTGCTCGCAATGCGACAAGAGCTTCGTCTATAAGGCGACTTTGATCAGACACGAACTGACCCATTCAGGCGAGAGGCCGTTCCTCTGCTCCGACTGCGGGAAGGGATTCTTTTCCCACGCTGAGCTTCTGAAGCACGAGCGTTTCCACACGGGCCACAAGCCTTTCCAGTGCCCCCACTGTGGCAAGAGGTTCACTCAGTCTTGCTACCTGACCATCCACATGCGCTACCACACGGGAGTACGGCCGTACTCCTGCACCGAGTGCGACAAGAGCTTCCTCAGTGCCAACCGCCTGAAAAGACACCAGCGGACTCATTCGGGGGAAAAACCGTACCTGTGTGTAGAATGTGGGAAAGGATTCAGGCAGTCATATAATCTGAAAATGCATCAACGGACACATATCATGAAGTTAACATAGTCAAGACTTGACATTAGACCAGGAGATTATTTTGGAAATTTAACTGGTAATGAGATTAGATAGATTAGTTCAGGCCAATGATCAGTATTTGAGATCAGTCTTGGTCTTAGGTGGTTTTACAACACTGGTTTATGCAAAAGCTACTGTAGCTGGATTGTTGTTTTATCTTCTATGCAACTGCAGTGAACTGTGGCTAGTAAAGAACAGATTTATGTTAAATCTATCTATGAATATTTTTTTCCATGACACTGATTGAGTTTGATTTCCAGGTTTTGTTTGCATTAAAGCACACTGAGCAGAGACGTCTTTCAGATGCAGTGTGCTGTTGCTTCTTTCCCCCCTTCTTATCATCTTGGCTCAAAATCTTCAAATAATGAACAGGAAAATGTTTTTACATAAATCCAGTCTTTATTGTGGGCATGTTGTTAACAGAAAGTTTAACACTGGTTTGAAAAAGAGGCTTAAAACGTTTTTGTGCTAGAACAAGTTACATTTTCTTTTAACAAACGGGAAACAGAAACGGTAACAAAAGATGGCTGCAGGTTCTCTGGCATGTGTCAGCAGTGTACAGACAGGAGCCGCACTGACAATTCTACAACCATTCATCAGTCATTATTGAAATTTAGCTTAGGCATCGTTGAGTATTTAGTGTTGCGTCTTTACAGAATTTAGGTCTACATCACTGGGTTTTCCTGACAAACTTTAGTTACATGAAGGAGGACGAATGAGTATTATGAATCGTGTTGTGGAGTCATTTTCTGAAAGTTTGAAAGATACACGAGACAACTAAGCTACTGCTGAAACATGAGTTTAGGTAGAGCTTCACCCATGAGAAAGGTCAGCAAATAGAAGACTTCCTACCCAAGTAGGCAATGCCTCACTAACACACACAGGGCTGTACGTTATATTTTCAGCCACGTCGGAACAGGAGTACTATAAAAAAAAAAAAAAATAACAGTGACAGCTACGCAAAGCAGTAGCTCTTGCAGACCAGACAGTGACCTACACAGCTATATGCAGAGTGATGGGGCAGTGGTCACTTCCCATCGCCTTGTTGCGGATCTTGCTGTCGCACAGGCCCGGCAGCAGACTGGACGACAGCACAAAGTAATCAAGCCTCCAGCCCACATTCTTACTGCGGGAGTTCATCATGTAGGTCCAGAAGGTGTAGGCGTTGGCTTGGTCGGGGTAGAGCTCGCGGAAGCTGTCCACGAAACCCGCCTCCAGCAGCTGGCTGAAGCCCTCGCGCTCCTCGGGGGTGAAGCCAGCGTTTTTCTTGTTCCCCTTGGGGTTCTTTAGGTCGATCTCCTGGTGTGCGACGTTGAGATCGCCACACAGCACCACGGGCTTCTGCATGTCCAGCTCGCTCAGGTACGCCCGGAAGTCCACGTCCCAGGTTTTGCGGTAATCCAGGCGCACAAGGCCTTTGCTGGCGTTTGGCACGTAGGCGGTCACCAGGTAGATGTTTGGGAACTCGGCAGTGATCACACGACCCTCCTTGTCGTGCTCTTCTTTGCCTGGAGGGTTGGTAGCAGAGGTTCAGTTAACTATTGAATGAAATAACCTCTCTAGGATTCAAGATGTTTAGTGTGTTAACAATGGATATGACAGGTAACAGTGAGGTCAAGTCATAGTGTTGTATCTTTCTTTTCAATGTACAAAAATATGTATCTGATAATTTGTTTGTTAAATCTGTCCATGTGGGAGCAGCTAAGCAACCATTGGAGACTCAAGGAAGTTACTGCCCCCAGTCGAGAAATAAATCTGGCACATAGACCAATTTTAATCCCAAAATATTTAACTTTTCCTGTAACCACATAAAATGTGTAGCTATTCTTAAAAAAATGAAATTTCACTAATTTTACATTTGAGGCTGTACTTGGCAAACTTTACTTATGAAATTACACCCAACAATATAAACAAACAATTATTTTGGCTTTTTATAGCCACCAGTGCAGGTTCAAAACGTCTTAGACAAATGAATGAGGTCTGCTATACAGGCCCAGTGTTGAATTTTGAATTAGAAACCGGCACTCACCAATGCCATAGGTGACTTTCAGGGGTTCGGTCTTGCAGAGCATGGCCACACCGCTGTATCCCTCCTTCTCGTCTGATGCGGCCCAGTACTTGTGAGGGTACTCGGGCATTGAGGTGATGTCAGCAGGGAGGGCTTTCTCTGAACACTTGGTCTCCTGCAGACACAAAACATCTGGAGACTCCTCGCGCACCCACTGGGAGGACAAACACAACCATTAACACCAGTGTCAAAGCAAAACTTTGCAAACAATATTGCTTTAGTTTCTCCATTTTAGTGCAAACTCACATCCAGGCCATTCTTTTTCACCCAGGCCCTCAGCCCATCCACATTCCAGGAGGTGATCTTCATGTTGGCACTGCGCCCATCTTTGCTGGTCAGTTTGTCAGGAGGATCCTCGTACAATACTGGGGCCTCTGGTTCCTTGGTCTTCTTTGCTTTCTTTGTAGAAGCTGTGAGTTGAAGAAAGATAAGAGGTCATGAAAGTGACAGATCACACGTTTTAGTTTGGAAAATATTTTCAGAAGTTCTTTAATATGTAGCAAACCGTATGGATTTGAATGTGTGTTAGTGTGTGCCGTAGTACCAGAACTTGTGTCATTTTCCCCGTCTCCAGACGCCTCCTCTGCATTCTTGCCCCTCTTCATACTTGAACTTGCTCTGACTGCAAAAACACCTCGCAGACACACAACACGCACACACAACAGCACACGCGCCGCTGGAAAAACAAGAAAATGTTCATTTAAACTCGTGTCAAATATTATAACATTATGAGAATTATGAGAATTCACTGTGGTCCTCAACTGTGCCATCAAGGTCAGAGATCGTGCAAGTTTTTACTGTGGTGCTGAAACAATCCTCGATTTGTTAATTACTATAAAAAAAAAAAAATACTTTCCCTTGTTGTCACTTGATAAATTGGACAACATTTGTGGTTTCCAACTCCTCAAATGAGAGGATCTGATGCGTTTCCTGTTTTCTATCATTGTAAATAGAATTTATTTTTGGTTTGTGCCATTTTTTGCATAAATAATGAGGTCACTTTTGGTTCTAGTTAGTTAAAAAATATTTTCTTGCATTTTATAATTTTAGTCAATTCATACTCTAGAGCAGTTGCAGAGAAACAATGCTGCTTATTAGTTAGAGTCTGACCCATACTGGAATTATACACACATATTCATGCTTTAAAAAACATAAAATCGGTTGAACACTCTACTCTCAGTGCATGGCAGCACCTGTATCGACTCCATCGGATGTTGTCCGAACTACAGCGTCTTCCTCCTTGTAAGTTCAGTTCCGAAATACCTCGTGTTACAAAATACGTCAGTTTTACGCGTAAATATTACTTCTATAAATGTGCTCGTCGGCCGGACACAGTTTGAGTTTTCTTTAAGACGGATTTTTTTTCTAATAAAAGGGGAAGCACGCTGAACATTTATTTTTATGTAAGGAGCACACAGCCGAGCACACTTTAATATAAAATACAAATGAATTTTTGAGCAGTTGGATGCAAAAATTTCAAGCTCCTGCGTAGAAAACATAAAACCAACAACCGCATAGAGTATTAAGCTGCTTATTTACGACTAGTTTAATAGCAAGGTATGCTAAAGCTAGCATCTCCTCTGTGACAAAGAGCACAGAGGCAGCAGCAGACGGCCTGCACTCACAGTGAGTGGAGAGTAACTAGCCAGCTGCTAATTAGCTTCCTGCACGGCTTAATTTGATTAATCAATAAATGCAAATGTGAAAAAACAGTATCGCCATTTCAAGTAGTTAACAAGTTTCAGGAAAAGGAGATGCAAATGATCTTACTTGCACTTTCACAACAGGATGCAACGACAAATAGGCGCCCCTTCCTTCACGCTCACTCACTCACTCACTCACTCCCACCAAACACAGACACACAGCACAGAGCTCTGACCCAACCACGTGCACGTTGTACTTTAAGGCCACCTATACGTATGCCTGATTAAAAAAACATACAAGAATTTCCGCATTATATTCCTTAATGTATTAAAACATTGGCAGACATGTAGAACACTAGGCTATAAATCGTATTACTTTATCGTGACATTGCGCTCAGGTAAAATGTAATTTACCCGAGCCTTTTTGGTGAGGCCAACTCCACAGTTGTCGGTGTTTGGGACCCCGACGTGATGGAGTAGTTTAGTTGCAGCAGTTAGCCGAGCCAGTGAACGTGTTAGTTTAAAAGTTTAACCATCACTATTCTGGATTAATGTGAGCTACCGGAGGGAAGGGAAAAGCAAGGTATACTTATTTTGTTATTCAGCGCTGCGGTAATTTAAGCCAGATGTACCAAGACGACGTGCTGTCATTGCTAGCATAGCAGCTCCATAACTAAACAGGCGACTTTATTTTCGCTTTACTAAAGACATTTACATTAGACAAACATATACATATGACATATACTGACAGCATTTCTGATGGAGTATCTCATTACAGGTAGCAAGTTCTCTTTGTAAATATGAAATATTAATAAATAATATGTTCCCACATGCTTATATTCTCAACAAGTTGAATTTATGAAATTGTTGTCAACTCTGTCATCAGGTAGGAAAGCTGCAGTTATATTAAAAATTATGAAATTTCTAACCTATAGCCCCACAAGTGTTTTCCTATAATATGTACTACTAAACTAAAAATGACTAAAAACTGTTTATAAAAACTTTGAATTAAATAAAATAAATCAGTGGATCTGTGCTCAGTTGAGCTCTTCTTTAAAAAGTGTAAAATAAGACTTCTCCCCAACTCATTGGTCCTCCCTGTCATCTTAAACTGAACTGAACAAATTCTTTTCAGAAGTTAGTAAAAAGTCTTTGAAACTTTCAAACAATACTACCTGACCTCCATTTGTTTCTAAAGAAATAACACAAAGTGCAACTGAGCAGCAGTTTATAATAACTTTTACCTGTTAGTCACTTTCAAGCACAAATAAATATCTTACCATGTGGTCACTCTGCATCTGCAAGGTGTAGAAGATTATTCCAAATTGATGAGTTAAAAAACAGTTGAACACCGTCTCAATGTGTCTTATGTCTGTGGATATTTACATGTTCACTGGAAACGTAAGGATACTTTTGTGCAGTGAGTGACCCTGCCCACTGACTGTGGAAGGCGGAGTCATGACAGGACTGCGTCATGAAGGGAATCCCTCCTCTCTCTGATTTTACAGTGTGTAGGTCATTTGGTTCACTGACAAAATACCCACAAAGAAGTCTTGTCTTTTTAATGTCCTGCATATCACCCTGCATATCATGGTGTAACTGTCTCTTTAAGAAGCACGGTTCCATTTGTAGCTCATTCTTTCTGAAATATTAATTAATACAATTACTTTGCAGAGAATCCAAATATATAAGTCAAAAACATTCACCTTCAACAATGAGTAGCTTTTTGACTGAGCAGCAGTTTATGATTATGTATCATATATTTATATTTTTACCTGCTGAGAAAAGACTTTCTGTATATCTATAAATCAAAGTGTTTTTCAGAGGTGGGCACATTAAAAACTGTAAATGAGCTGATCCACAAATGAGACAGAAAGCCACATCAGGTGAAATGATATTTATTTCAGGGATTTCACTGACAGTGACACATATGTTGAGGGTTCTCAATCTCCTGAACTGTGGCCCATTTTGGTCTCTTTGGTAAGAAGGTCTGAAGTGACAGTGAGCCGGGATGGCGTTGATTTCTTGTCCAGTTTTTGCCGAGGAATGACCTGAGGAATGAGGAGATTATATTCTGCAAATAAGAAGTATAGATTAACAATAGTGACCCAATCCTGAGCGTGAAAACATCCCAGGTTGTATTTCATGTAACTCACATTAAAGTTTGAAGCAGAAACATAGCAGAGCCATCACATATATTTTATTCTAGATGAGGTCTAAAGACAAAGATGAAACTCAAGCGTGTGTTGCTATAAAAGAACATACCTACGTCTCAGTGCCTTATCCAAGCTTTGTCTCCATTCTCCTTCATTGTCAACAGGGCATTCTGTGTGTCTGCATATATGAAGTTGTTTTAATATTAGCAGTAAAACATTTAATCACTATGATGAAGACATGATCCCACCTGTGTTTCTTTGTGTGATGTCTCTGGTTGCCTGCTCTCCATGTAGATCCAGTCTTCTCCTCTTCCTGTCTGGAGAGAGGCTCCCAGGCTTTCTGCATGAAGATTAAAAAGCAGTTTGATTCTCCAGAGTCTTGACTTTAAATCATCAGTACAGTGATGTGATACAATAGTGATCTAACACTTACCTTCTGATACCAGCTGGATTAACAGCCTCCCATTTTCTTTTACAGGAAGGTGTTTGTTGGACCCCTGAGCCTTTTACCAGAGTCTGCTTGACTCTGGTGGACTCTCCATCGGTGCCCACGTAACGTTTGGCTGAACTGGGACTCCTCACAGAGGTATCCATCTCCTCTTGAGCTTCAAACTCGATCCTGTTTGTCTGCTCTTCATTTTGATCCAGTCTTCTCCTCTTCCTGTCTGGAGAGAGGTTCACAGGCCTTCTGCATAAAGATTAAAAAGCTGTTTGAATCTTCACAGTCTTAACACTGGAGAGATCATGAGTACAGCAAAGTGATGTAACACTTACCTTTTGATACCAGCTGGATGAACAGCCTCCCGTTTCCTTTTATTGGAAAGTCTTTGATTGGACCAGGCTAGATTTGGTGCTTTCTCACTAATTGTGAGTCTGGACATGGACTCCTCTATATTATACTAATGAGAGAATATGTGGGTACATGATTAGATCATGTCATGTCAAGAACAGATAAAGGCATGTATCACTTTTGTAGGTGAGCAGTTGATCGAGATCATTTAGAGCAACATAACATTGCTGACATGCTCATCAAAACAGAGGTAGCATCATCATCTTACTCAGGTCTCTATGAAACCTGTTAAAACCAGACTGAAAGAACCTTAGATAGAAAAGACAACGAACAGAAATGAGTAGAATAACAGAGCTAACAGTGGAAAAGACCTCACTGAGCAGCTTAGTGGAGACGTCTTAATGACAAAATAACTAAAAAGTGCCTTTGGTTTCCTCCTCAGAGTAACATCATAAATATATCACAAAAAATGAAATTCTGAGGTTTTATTAGAAATGGCCAAACATCTCTCTGATTGGGTGCTGTCCCACACGCTTATATTCTCAACAAGTTGAATTTATGAAATTGTTGTCAACTCTGTCATCAGGTAGGAAAGCTGCAGTTCTGTAGGGAGGTGGATCACGGGGTGGTGTTTTCCTGTAATATGTACTACTAAACTAAAAATGACTAAAAACTGTTTATAAAAACTTAAAAACTAAATTAAATAAAATAAATCAGTGGATCTGTGCTCAGTGGCGCTCTTCTTTAAAGAGTGTAAAATAAGACTTCTCCCCAACTCATTGGTCCTCCCTGTCATCTTAAACTGAACTGAACAAATTCTTTTCAGAAGTTAGTAAAAAGTCTTTGTGTTATTTCTTTAGAAACAAATGGAGGTCAGGTAGTATTGTTTGAAAGTTTCAAAGTGCAACTGAGCAGCAGTTTATAATAACTTTTACCTGTTAGTCACTTTCAAGCACAAATAAATATCTTACCATGTGGTCACCCTGCATCTGCAAGGTGTAGAAGATTATTCCAAATAGATGAGTTAAAAAAAAAACAGTTGAACACCGTCTCAATGTCTCTTATGTCTGTCTTGTGGCTATTGACATGTTCACTGGAAGTGTGAGGGCATGTGTGTGCAGTGAGTGACTATTCCCACTGGAAGGAGGAGTCATGACGGGACTGGCCATGAAGGGATCCCTCCTCTCTCTGATTTTACACTGTGTCGCTGATTCGGCTCACTGATAAAGACCCACAAAGAGGAAGAGACACATTCTCACCACATAACCCAGACTTTTTTAATGTCCTGAAACTGCTGTCCACCCTGTTATCATGCTGTAACTGTATCTTTAAGAAATATAAACCCGAATATCACTTAAAGATCCCCTTCACTTAAAACTGTGTGTATGTCCTGACAGTCAAATGTGCTAGATTACTCGATTTGGTACATGACAAGTTGTTAGCAGCTTAGTGGAGACGTCTTAATGTCAAAATAACTAAAAAGTGCCTTTGGTTTCCTCCTCAGAGTAACATCATAAATATATATCACAAAAAATGAAATTCTGAGGTTTTATTAGAAATGGCCAAACCTCCTGTCAGTAATGACAAGTCTCTGTGTTAAACTGTGCTTCCATTCCATTTATTCTATTCTCTGATTGGGTGCTGTCCCACACGCTTATATTCTCAACAAGTTGAATTTATGAAATTGTTGTCAACTCTGTCATCAGGTAGGAAAGCTGCAGTTCTGTAGGGAGGTGGACCACAGGGTGGAAAATGAGAGGTGTTTTCTTTTTACATGTTTTCTAATAATTGTACACAAATGATTACATTCATTATACTTATATTAGATCAATAGATGTAAGATATCATCTGAGTTAGCACTATACACCTGAGAATAAATTATATTAAAAATTATGACATTTCTAACCTATAGCCCCACAAGTGTTTTTCTGTAATATGTACTACTAAACTAAAAATGACTAAAACTGTTTGTTTATAAAAACTCCCTGTCATCTTAAACTGAACTGAACAAATTCTTTTCAGAAGTTAGTAAAAAGTCTTTGTGTTATTTCTTTAGAAACAAATGGAGGTCAGGTAGTATTGTTTGAAAGTTTCAATAACTTAATAACTTTTACCTGTTAGTCACTTTCAAGCACAAATAAATATCTTACCATGTGGTCACTCTGCATCTGTAAGGTGTAGAAGATTATTCCAAATAGATGAGTTAAAAAACAGTTGAACACCGAACACCAAGGGCATCCCTCCTCAAACACTGTCTCAATGTGTTTTATGTCTGTCTTATGGGTCAAAGTGAGAGTTTGCCTGTGCTACACGCTATTCTTTCCTGAGGGTGGAGTCATCACAGGGCTGACCAAAAAGGCAACCTCCCCACTTTTCAGATTTTGCACTGTATGGCTGACAGTATCAAAGAATACCAACTCTTTCTTTATTTTTTATCTCTTTCTGTCAAAGTCTTCAGTATTCATTCAGTATGTCATTTCCCTCATTAGAAATGTAAAGTATTTTAAACAGAAACAAACATGTCCACCCTGTCATGGAGAAAAAAATCACTCACATAAAGTGTTGAAGAAACTCCAAATATAAAATTGTTAAATTTGTTAAACTTTTAACAATGAGTCACTTTGCTAAGTCAAGATATTTAATGTGTTTATGAAATGCTAACTTCAGATAAAAACATCCATCCTGTCATCAAGCCTTCCATGACATAGAATCTGTCAAGTCTTGAACTTGTGGTTTGAGTCTTGTAGACACAATCTGGTAGTACTGTTTGAGGAACTGCACTTTGACACTTCTGTATTGGCTTCACTTGACTGCACATTGCTGTTCTCTCCTAAAAACAGCTGCCATGACTGTAGTAATTGGATTTGAGGGCAGTGCCAATAAGATCGGCATAGGAATCATCAGGGATGGTGAAGTGCTTTCTAATCCTAGACGGACTTACATTACCCCTCCTGGTCAAGGCAAGTAACACTTCTGTTAAAGCACTAATGTAGCCTTCACCTCACAATAAAGGCTTTTTTTTTTCAAGTTTTGCATGTGAAGTTGAATACCTTATTTTACCCATCAGGATTCATGCCGAGCGACACCGCCAGGCACCACCGTGCTGTCATACTGACCGTCCTCAAGGAAGCTCTGGAGCAAGCCAGTCTCAAGCCTGCAGACATCGACTGTGTGGCGTACACCAAAGGTAATAGAGGTCCTGGTAATACAAGTTAAGACAAATGAAATCCATGTCAGCCACATAAGCTACAGAATGGCTGCCGACTTGTCAGCTGTGTGTTTGAACAATACCTTTCCTCATGACATGAGTCTATGACGTATGTAGAACATTACATTGGAAGAAGCTCTAACCCTAACCTTGTCATGCCCCCCCTGTCTGTCCACCCTGTCACTGTCCACCCTGTCACTGTCCACCCTGTCACTGTCCACCCTGTCACTGTCCACCCTGTCACTGTCCACCCTGTCACTGTCCACCCTGTCTGTCCACCCTGTCACTGTCCACCCTGTCACTGTCCACCCTGTCTGTCCACTCTGTCACTGTCCACTCTGTCTGTCCACCCTGTCACTGTCCACCCTGTCTGTCCACCCTGTCACCAAGCCTTCCATGATTATGCTCAATCATACTGTATTTGGAAGAGGCAATTGATGTGATATAATAGGCTTCATTTTGAAAACAATTATTTATATTATTATAACCACACTGTTATAGTGCTAACCTAAGGTCAATTATGTGTTCATTAAATGCTAATGTTAATCTAAAATATCCACCCTGTTATGTCTACCATGTCATTGGCCACCTTCTGAAATGGAGGTACTGCTGCAGGAAGTGAACAGCACATATGACTTATGAGTCAGCAGACATATTTGTAGCATCAGTAGTGAATGTGAAACAATCAGAATGTACAATATGTTTTATTTATTTATGGTATATTTTAATCTAAAAGCTGTAGCTGTACAAACATTCAGCATGTTATACATTTAACCTGTAAACACCAGTGTGTTATTTTTGTGTTGTCTTCATCAACGTGTGTGTATGTGTTTGATAGTTGATTATTAGGTCTCATTTCCAGAGGAGAGGAGCAATCTGTCTCACTGCTGATTGGTTGTTTTTACTGACATGTGGTGGATTCTTGTGGTCAGGAGCTCTGTGAGGAGCCAGAGGAAGCTGATTTTTTTTTCACAAATTATCTGTCTTATGTACTACTGTCAGGATGTAGTGAAAGTTTCAACAATGTATGACAAAGAAATATGTTTATAAAAGTCACTGATTATTGGATGACACGGTTGCCACAAAAATAAGACTGGTTTATCATTTTTAAAGATCATAATACTGTGTGATGAAATGAAAATAATTGATTCAGCACTTACATGTGCTTTTGAATGTGTGTAGATTCTCTTCTTACCTAACAACAAATCCGGAAAAAGAAAACTCCGTAAGAAGAACAGTTAGTGAATGAGGCACAATATTTTATTTTATTTTTGCTTCAATAATGTGACTTCTTCTTCTCTTCAGGTCCTGGTATGGGTGCCCCCTTGGTGACGGTAGCTCTGGTGGCTCGTACAGTCGCACAGCTTTGGGGGAAGCCACTCCTTGGTGTCAACCACTGTATCGGGCACATTGAGATGGGCCGACTCATCACCAGAGCCAACAACCCCACTGTGCTTTATGTCAGTGGAGGGAACACACAGGTTGGTAGCCTGCATGATTCTTAGGCCTTTGGGGCTTTGCTTGTTCTTTGCTTCACTGCATGAGTTATTATGCACAAATGCAAATCGACTCTTGTCCATGTCTTCCTATGCAGGTTATTGCATACTCAGAGCGGCGATACAGAATATTTGGGGAAACCATTGACATCGCAGTTGGCAACTGTTTGGACAGGTTTGCTCGAGTTATAAAGGTGTGTGTCCTCATTAGTGCAGCTATTTTCCATTTGCTGTATATGATCGATGTGTGTGAACACCTTGTCTCTCCACTCAGATTTCCAATGACCCCAGTCCAGGTTACAACATAGAGCAGATGGCCAAAAAGTGAGTGGAACACTGAACAGCTTCACTGACCTGTTTGTGTTTACATGACTTAACATTTGACTTCACTTTGCTTCCTGTCTGTGCTGTTAGAGGGACTCAGTACGTGGAGCTGCCGTATACAGTAAAAGGAATGGACGTCTCATTCTCTGGGATTTTATCCTACATCGAGGTGAGTGGAAGGATAAGAAGCTACAGTATCATTTTGTGCCACAACACATAATATATCTGGTATTTTGAGTTAGAGAGGAAGGGAATCATAGAGGAAATTACACTGTGGCAGGCAGGTGGAGAGAGCCAGGTAATGAATGTAGAGGGAAACACCCTATTCTTTGTGACTTAAAAATGCTCAGCATAGAATCTCTTGGATATCAAGTCAGAGTCTGTCCTTTCTTTGTGTGAGGTTTTACGGTGGAAATTTACCCTTGCCCTGAGGGGGGTAGTTACTACTAACTCTCCATGGAGCTTTGGCGACGCCTAGTGGGGGTTTGTGTTCCACATTAGCAGTCAGGTCGTTTTTTTTTTTTTTTTTTTCATTTTTAGTGTGCTGATAAGTTTCACTTTAATGACGTCATCAGAGTTGCCATTAAGACAGTGTCGTTTCTCTCGCTTTTCTTCGCCATTCCCCAGTAGAAGAATCATTTCACTGCTGTGTGTAAATGCCAAAATGTGAGCGTGTATGTATATGGACAATATAAAGCCAGTGTTGTTATTGTGATTTTATCGTAACAGTATTTCTTTTGCCACAAGTCAGCTGGGATTGGCTCCAGCCACCCCGCAACCCCGATGAAGATAAGCAGTTACACAGAATGGATGGATGGATGGATGGATACATCATGGATGGATGGATGGATGGATGTTTGTTACCTGTTGACAAAGGAAAATCAAAGCATTTTCTTTTCTTCCACAGGAAGTGTCTCATAAGATGCTGAGTGCTGGTCAGTGTTCAGCAGAAGACCTGTGCTTCTCTCTGCAGGTAAGACCCAACACTTAGCCTGTTCATGTAGTGCTGCCCAACATCCTTACCATCATGACATGCCATGATATAACTAATCAGTTAATCAGCTAATTGTCGCAGGTGTAATCATGAGGTTAAATGTTGTCAGCATTGCCTAGCACTGAAACCTCCCTCCCTGCAGGAGACGGTGTTCTCCATGCTGGTGGAGATCACAGAGAGGGCCATGGCTCACTGCGGCTCCCAAGAGGTGCTCATCGTCGGGGGCGTTGGCTGTAAGTTACATCAGTGATGGATACTTGCAGGAAGCGTCCATCTAAAGTCTTTAAACCATGTCAAAACACTGTGTGATGTTTTTCTGTTGTTCATGTAGGTTTGTGTCTTTCATTTTGTTTAGTGCCCAAATGTCCAGATGTTACTACAATTGGAATGTGTAAATGAGTCTAATGGGTTTAAAGGAACAGGTTACTTGTTTTTATTCTGTAAAAGGAAAAAACGAGTTTCTACCAGAATACAAATATTGTCATTGCTGGGTGTGATAATCTTTAGACTGTGCAGAGGAGCTGCAACAACACCAAATATTCCTCCTGTATTTGTATGTGGAAAACCAAAGAAAATATTTAAGAAGTTAGATTATTCTCCAAAGGAGGAATACCAGCTATCCCATAAATAAAGATAAAGAATATAGTCATTCTTTGGGAATTCATAAATTCATATTAAACTTTTCAGTTAAATAAAATGTCCCTAACATTTTCTGTATCTCTTCAATGAATCCCTGAAATCTGCCTTATAGGTTCATCATATCATCACTAAACCCCCGCTAGGATCTCATAGGATAAAGGGCACGGTGAAGACCCGAGCACACACTATGTTCACATAGCCTTGACGCTCTGTTAGCATTAGGAATAGTAACAAATGTCCTAACAATCTCACGAAAACTCTCTGATTATGTTGGTTCACACATATCAAATATATCCAAAAAATATCCATGAAATACTCGGTAATAGAAAGTGGGTCCCTTAGGACCCTGAGGAAAAATGTTGGGAGCCACAGCTGTGGAGAACTTTGTGTCTTGTTTCCTCTACAGGTAACCTGCGTCTGCAGGAGATGATGGGGGTGATGTGTAAGGAGAGAGGAGCCAAGCTGTTTGCCACAGATGAACGGTAAACCAGTCACTCCACATTCACTTTCATTGACATTAAAATGACAATAGAGGGTTTCTGATTTCACCCAACAGACACTACCAGTGTCCTGTGATGGTTTACGGGCGGGCTTTTAGAGGCTCTTCCAGTGTGCCAGGAGGAAGGTTCTATGAAGGAAGAAGACATAGTAGCCAGCTAATATTTCTTACTTGTCCAACAGCAAGAAGCTTAGCTCGATGTCATTCATCCTTTTATTTAGATTAGATTTACTCTTGTCCAGCAGCCTCTTGCTCAGTCACTCACCTTTTCTCTTCTTAGCTTCCTCCGTCAATGTCTGCTCTTCAGTCTCATCCACTGCCATGCTCTGTCTGATAAGTTTGGCTAGTATGCCCACTTGCCCAGCTCTGGTTTCCACTCCAGCCATGCTCTGCGTCTCCATGTTTGTACCCTGGGCTTGAAAACATTGACTTCCTTGTGGTCCAAAAGACTGCTACCAGTAAACACTAACACTCCCCTTGTGCAGGCAGCCCAGCTAACAGACTGAGATAAGATTAGCTTACAGCAGCTACAGTTGGCAGCAGTTTAATTTAATTTATGTCAGGAAACTCACAGAGTTGGAAAATCACAGAGTTGAGGTGGAGCAGCTGGAGGACATCAGAAAGCCTTACCAGTGATGGTACCCATAGTACAGCTACAGACGTACAGGCCGTTATTTTTAAGTTAAGAATTTTATTTTAATGAGCTGCTCTGTGTTGTCAACGTTAAGGTGTTGGATGGTAATGTTGTGTTAAATACAGTGAAAAATATAACCACACTCTACAGTACAGTGTGTGATTGGTAGTAAATGGGCTGAACATGAAGTTTACACTCAGGGCAACATATGTAAATATGTGGAACTTAAGGGCACATTTAACGTGAAACATTTTCACAGATTCTGCATAGACAACGGAGCAATGATCGCTCAAGCTGGCTGGGAGATGTTTAGGTCTGGTCAGGTGACGGAGCTTGAGGACTCGTGGATTACACAAAGGTAGAGTTTTACTGGTTCTTTTCATCCCTTTACATTAATCTGGATCTCGTCTCTGCCTCTACAAAAAATGACAGTCTCAAAAATCCAAACTGGCTGTTTGTGGTGGATCAAATTTGATTTAAAAGGTCCCCCTGCTCAAAGATTTTACTGCTGTGGGCATTTGGGGAATAGAAAAGTTCACAGGATGTAGCACAAACTTTCTGACATGAACACTTTTCCTGTTGTAGGTACAGAACAGATGAGGTGGAGGTGACATGGAGAGACTGACAGAGCGAGCAGCATCTTGGTGCTGGTTGACAGCTGTTTTTTTTTTGTCTTTCCCAGCATTACAGTTTAAAGCTGTACACATCAATGTCTATCTTTGGCAGCTGCAAATACTGTAGCAGCGAAAGGTACAGTTAGCTTTTCTTAATTTGAAGTAAAAGTTCAGTGATTGATGGTGAGATCAGCCGTTTCTCACTGGACTGCCACTGATGAGCAACTGTTGATTTGGTGACAAAGCTGTTCACGTATTGTTATCAAGCACTTGGACTTGTGAAGGGGGGGGGGCATGAACCAAATAAATAAAAGGACTAAGATGTAACTCATCAAGTTTATTCATTTTTATTAAGCAATACTGTTCACTTACATTCCTCCTCTTTCTCCAGTGTAAATTTTTTTATTCAATAAATTCTTTTCAAAAATCAACATACTGAACATGGTGAGATCCCTTATGGATTCATGAGAAATATTCACCCAATTAGGGAACTGAATAAAAACAAAATAAGGAACACAGCATCACGATGTGACGGGGTAAAGGGTGAACTCTACTGTGCCTTTGACTACACCCCTCTGTAAACTGAAGACACGGATACACACGTCCTCTGCATACATTAACCATAAAACTCAAGCAGGTACAAGACAGACATTCTTCTGTTTGTAGGGGTTAAATAAATCACTCTGGTGAGGGCTTCTTGCACACAGGGATTGGTCACAACTGATTTTTTTTAAACAAAGTGCTTGATTGACCGCTCACTTTACAGAGGACACAAAAAAAGTTTGATAAAACTGTAGCTTTCAAAAAGGGGGAAATTAAATTACAGCTCCTCAGAGATTGTTTCTTCTTTTAAAAAGAAAAAGAACAAAGACCAGCTCTACACATACAAGCTAAAATGGTAATGAGGCAATGAAAACAGGTCTGATTAATTAAGGCAGGCTTTCTGTAAGGCGTTAAAAAAGTCCATTGCTGTAAGATCTCAAAGGAGTTAGTCCAAAGTGTCTCAGTGTGGCTTTGCGTGAAGACATCATCCTGAGTGCAGTGTGTGAGAACGGGACTCAAAAATGTGTCCATCTTTACATGTTTTAATGTGCATGTAGGTGTGTGTTGTGTATGTGTTTTTATAGATTTAGTTATGCTTTGGGTTTCTCACACTGCTAGGCTGGGTGCTCCTGGTTGTTCTTGTACCAGACAACCTTTTTTGGAACTGCAAAACAAGAAAAGAACAAAATGTCAGGAAAACTGCTGAAAACAGACAATACATGTGTTAGATCAATCCTAACTAATAAATGAGTAATCAAACTCCTGCTCGGTTGGTTTCATTTCATTCTTATGGTAGGTGACTCATTTAGACACTAGCAATGAATGACTAAACAACTGTAACTGAACCTGCAGTGACTGAAGCACAGACAAGTGACAGACTAACAAGTCAAGTGGTTTCCAAAATAACAACTGCAAAATATTGTTAAAAATGTTAACATTTCAAATCCTGTTTTTTTCCATGGTGTGGTGTAACAGCAGAGACCAGTTCTCAGTAAACGTACCTTTTTTCTGTTTGTTACAAATCACATTCCATTCTAGGAAGAAAGGAAAGAAAAAACACCGTTAGATGAAATGCATCAACCCCTTTCAGATTAAAAATGAAAATAGAGCAATGTCTTTAAAGCTCCTCGCAGTCTCACCTCTACTGTGATAGTTCAAAGCTTCCACTAGATGGCGACAACTAAGCAGCAGCTTCCCGTTGCTCTCATCCACCTCTGGGCGTGTGGGAGCGGTGATGAAGGTAGGAAGTGGAACAGCCGTTTCTTCAGGAGGCCGGACTGTGAGGACTGTCTCGAGCTGTAGGTCTGAGTGTTCGGCGTCTGTGGGTTGGGGGAGGGGGTTGGCGGCGGGGTGAGTGCTGGAGCCCTCTGTGACCGGCCTCGCCTCACTGATGAAACTGAGACCCCACTGGTTCTGTAGCAGCACGCCGATGGCGGGCCGGTCCTCCTCCAGGGCTCCGCTTGCTGCTCCCGCCTTCACCTTGGAGGCGTAGCTTACGGCGGGCTGCAGCTTGGCGGGGCTGTCCTGCACCGGGAAGGCGGGTGGGGGCTTGAGCAGTGACAGACTGTCCTCCACCCACCTCTCCTTTTGGTTAACCTTTTGAGCCCGCTCACTTACTCGGATGACCCCCTTCTGGCTTTCTCTGCGGAGGCTGCGGCCTTTGTGCGACTGGCCCTTGCGTTCTTTTTCCCGGCGGAAGCTGAAGGCGTGCGTGTGGCTGGGCGCGATCAGGTCGCCTTCGGGTGAAAGCTGTCTGGGCTGTTGGTCACCTCCGGAAATGCAGCCTCCACCTCCACCACCTCCACAGTTGCCTGAGCCAGGAGACAAGCGGCGGTTGCGAATGTGTGGCTCAGAGTTGGTGGCTGAAACAAGGACTGCTGGGTCGCACAGGGTATCGGACTCACACACAGTGTTGCTGGCTTCCCATGTACCTGAAAGAGTGTTGACATGCTGTTTGAACACACTCACATCTATGCATCGTATAAAACAATCACAGCTGGAGAATATTAATATTTGGGCTGCACTGTTCTGTCAAATACATAAACCTGTTACTGTCCTGCTCTCATGCCCAAACATGTGTCACTCCAAGATCCCTCATAAAGGATCTTTGCACTGGGCTGTTTTTATAAGCAAACATCAGGGCTGGGTGACACATTTTCATGTGACTTCACCGTGCCTGTGGAGTTTAGGCAGAACAACAGTTGCCTGTATTGCTGCGCATTTGTCAAGATGAGCGGAAAAGAACAAGGTGACGTCACGTTAAATTAAGAGAAAGGATCAGCTGGAGCCAAACATCTCGTGTGGAGTGCGGGCTCTGCTGACTAATGACAAACCGCAAAGCCAAAACTGTTGAGTCAGAGTGTGGACTGCTGAAAGAAGTGGTAGATTGATCAATTAGTCAATTGACAGACAATTATTCTCCAACTGTTTTGATAGGCCACCTCCAGCATGTGCATCTACAGAAACTACAAACATTTAGTCCAGACTTATCAAATGTGACAATGTCTAGTGTCCTTTGTAATCAATTATTATTACTTGACTTTGAGGTGCTGAAACGTCTTGAGGTTTCCTGACATTTTATACACTAAATGATCAACAGCAACAGAAAAGTACTAAAAGTAACCGAGTTAATGTTTAAAGAAAACTAGCGCTCGTCTTACTGGCTGCAGGCTGTCACAGCTTTCAGTAACAGACACCACACACACTCACCGTGCATGTCTTATACACAACGATCTGTGTCAACCAGTCACACTTGATGGCTCATCAACGGTTGGTTCACTTAGTGTTTACGGGGAGATTAACTTATTAGCTCGAACTGAGTCATCCTCTGTCCACATGGCACATTACTGCTCAGCGTCTTTACAGTGGGAACAATAAGGACGGGTTGAATGCATGAGGTGGAGCAGACGGAGCTGTAGCACTCTGTATGATAAAGAAATATACACACTCGGCCTGGGTGGTGTGCCCGCTCCTAAGCGCCACATTTTTTTTTAAAAAAAACGATGAAGTAACGTTGGTTTACCGAGCCAGGCAGCCCGTCTCACACACCGCCAAAGAAATTTCGAGAAACTAGCTGATTGTAGGGACTCAGCAGGCTCTGGCTAAAACAGTGACTCGGCTGCTTTTTTTGAGTCTCCTCGGTTAGAACAACATGTTGTGCTTCATGTGTGCGGCGCTGGCAGCTAAAAAGACGGCAACAAGGCTAGGAGCCAGCACCGGTGTTAGCGAACTTTAATTAGCAGCGTCATGGTGCTCAGAGTTAAACTCGACGGTTTTATCTGTCTATCGTCGATATAGTTCAACAATGTCACCGCAACCAAAGCTGTCGTCGAGGAGTCGGCTTTAATTCTCCACCGTATCGTGACATTAACAGCTAGCTAGCTAGCTAGCATGTTAGCCGAAGTCAAAGTTTCGTAACCCCCCATTCAAAGCTACCGACGCGGCTAGCACCGCTGCTAACACCGTCCATCGGCAAGACAGCGAAATAACAGCGCCGAGAACGAGGAATGTCAGTCTGACACGGCACAAAGTTGTACAAACTCACCTGTTTTGATATGCATGTCTTTTCGTTCAACGTGTGGCGGGAGTTAAACCGTTTACTAACTTTTTTGTTTACAACGTTCAGATAACGACGGCTCGCGGGATGAGTCTGTGTGGCCACCCGGAAGCGACACGAGAATGTGGGTGGGACAGGAAGTCCCCGTAGATAAGAGGTCCGGCGGGAAACTTGGAGGGAATTTTAATATTTAACCAAGCAGTTTTTTTTTTTTTTTTTAAGAGTAACCCTTATGATAACCACGTTGTAATAGTGAGCTATCTGGATGAGTGACTTTGAAAATCTGCTATATTATAAAGAAATAAATATTGTTTAAAGGAACAATATAATATAATGATAATTAATAATATATTATTGTGTTACTGTAAAACAGTTTCACAACCATTAAGACTTTAAAACTGGAGATGACAGACACCTGAATGTGATGTAGCAGTAATAAATAAGACTGGAAATGCTTGTTTGGAGAATTACACTGAGCTCTATCACAGTAAAAAACAAACAAACACGTGTTTGTACCACCCCATCACCGATCACTAGATAATCTAATTTGATGACACCAATCATCAGACCAATCATCACGGATGTGGGGTTAACACATCAGTCTTGAGTGGATTATCCTACTGTTGCGGCTAACCAACCTGTAATCATTCAGTCTGTATTCTGCTGTTTTAATATGAACATATATTTTCCTACACAGATGACTGAACGAGTTGTGAATAATCAGAGAAATAAATAATGTAAGGAAAACCCACCTTGGATATTTAAGGAGCCCTCCATCAGTGCCACAGGTTGCATAGTGCTACCATCTTTAAAATCTCTGGCCTTTTTTCCCCTTCTCTCAGATCCCTGTGTATCTTCTCCACCATCCCTCTTCTGCATTTTGTTCGCCCACCTCTTCACAGCTTTGTTTCTCATCATTTGTATTTTGCTCTCCTCGTTTCCCTTCACCTCGTTAACGTCCTCCTTCTCCAGACCAGAGGCTTCACTCTCTGCCTCGGCTTCTCTACTCTCATCACTTACACGAATCTTCATTTTCTTTGGTTCCTCTGTGGACAGTTTGGCCTCTTTTCTGGTCCTGTTTCCCTCTGCAGCTCTGCTCTGTCCTGCTCTTTGCTTGGCTTTATCACTTTTCCCACACTCTACTCTCCTTCCACTGTCCTCCAGGTTCTCCACCTCCTCTCTTTGCTCTTTGATCATTTACCTTTTGAAATGTCCTTACCATGACCCTAAATGTTATCTTCCCTTTGTCCTTTCTCCTATTGTTTTATTTCAAACATTTTAAGCACAGATTGATCTTCAGTATTCTTTTAATAATCTAAAATCTCACTAACTAATATTTTATATGCACCATCACCAACCTCTTCCTCCCTGGGTTATCACCAAAAAGAATGTCACAGCAATAAAAAATAACAACGCAGTTAAAAAAAGATTTTTTTTTATTTTATTAAGACAAAGCAACAGTCATCATCTAATAAATACATCATCAGCTATCAGCTCAAAGACTAAATGATTCCACTACGATACCCTTCTCCATGTGTGTGCGCGTGTGCCTCTTCAGCCTTGTAGATGTGGAGAAGCTCTTCTTGCAGAGCAGGCAGCTGTGTGGCTTCTCCCCGGTGTGTGTTCTGACGTGCATGTTGAGGTCGGAGGAGCACCTGAACCTCCTGTCGCAGTAGGAGCAGGGATAAGGCCTTTCCCCCGTGTGGATCCGTACATGGAGGAGGAGCTCACCAGAGGTGAGGAAGGTCTTCCCGCACTGGGAGCATTGGTGGGGCCGTTCCCCTGTGTGAGTCAGGTTATGCCGGACGAGCGAGGTGGACTTTGCGAACCTCTTCCCGCAGTAGGTGCACGCGAATGGCCGCTCTCCTGTGTGCGTGTTGAGATGTTCACTCTGAGCTCGCTTGGTTTTAAAGCTCTTGGGGCACTGTGAGCAGCTGAACGGCCTAAAGTTACTGTGGCTGCGCTGATGCCTCACTAGCTCTCCGTGCGTGAGGAACGTCTTCTCGCAGGTGGTGCAGACGTAGGGCCTCTCGCCTGTGTGGATTCGTTCGTGGCGTGTGAGGCTGGCGAGCTGGGTGAAGCTCTTCTCGCAGTAAGAGCACTGAAAAGGCCGCTGGCCGTTGTGGGTCAGCAGGTGCCTGTTAAGGATCTGGAGTTGCGTGAAGCTCTTCCCGCACTCCACGCAAGGGTAGGGACGCTCCCTGGTGTGGATCTGCCGATGCTTGTTCAGAAGCCACACGTGCGTGAAGCTTTTCCCGCACTCGCATGCAAACGGCCGCTCGCCAGTGTGTTTCATCTGGTGCCTCTTGAGGTCCGACGCTCGGCTGTAGATCTTCTCGCACTGGGAGCATTTGTACTGACGCCTCACCACGTGCCTCTGCCTGTGCCTCATCCTCTCCAGGATGCTACCGAAGCTCTCGCCACATTTCTGGCATTTGTATTGACCGTCCCCTTTCTCTGTCGCCTCCTCCGCTTCTACGACCTCCGTCGTCAAGTCGAGGGGAGGGTTGCAAGTCTGGCCGCAGGCGGTTCGTTCGAAATGCAGCTTGAGCAGCCCCATCTGCGTGAAGCGTTTGCCACACTGGGAGCAGAGGAATGGTCGTTCCCCGGTGTGGATGCGCTGATGTCTGGTCAGATCCCAGGAGTTCTTGAAGCCCTTCTTGCATTCCTCGCAGGTGTACGGGCGCTCACCCGTGTGCGTCCGCTGGTGTCGCGTCACGTCTGAGGCACGTGTGAAAGTTTTGCCACACTCCTGGCACATGTAGGGGTTGGGTCTGTCATGGATGGGGAAAGGCTTTGGGAACTCAGGACGCTGGACCTTCTTCTTGGGGGCTTCAGCTTTCTCTGCGGCCATTTGGAGTTTGCTGTACTGCTCAGGGTGACTTTGCTCAATGTGCTGCAGCAGGTAGGACTCCTGCATGTGGAAGAATGGACACTCGGAGCAGGCAAAGACCTGGGTGGACATCTCCACAGTGGTACCTATGCAAAACACAGAAAACATAAGTAGCTGTTTGATTTCCCTTAAATACGGACAACCGAAAAGTCTCTTTCATCTGCAACACTGCCAGCTTCAGACACCCGGATAGGGGTGTGGGTTCAGCTCTTAGCAGTGTGATTGCAGATTGCAACCAAATGAATACCCACGCCCCACCCTCTCTTACCAAGCATGTAAGAGAAACTCACATTAAAGATAAAAGTCCATATTCAGATCAGTGTTTGGTTTGTCTGTTCTGGGCTGCTGTATAAAAACGGTGGTTAAACATGGTGGACTCCTCTGATTGTAGACATAGAGGGCTCAAATACGAGTCTTATTTTCAGCCGATTATATACAAATGGAAACATACTCCATACATACATACATATATGAATATTCTATTCCATTCCTGCCAATAGATACTAATATCTAGATACTGAATCTCAAACTGGACCTTTAAATGCATTTCTCCATTGATACTTTCACAGTAGTTATTTATCACCTGGACCTGCTTCTCTGATACTTCATAGTTCACGCACCATGTATAAACAAACAAAGTCTTGTTATGATCCAGTCTCCTCCAGGCAGATCAAATGACATGAATCTAAGCTGCTGTGCACTGGTGCTGTAGGACAAACTAAAGATACTCATGTGCCTTCTGCTACTTCATATTTACCCAGTGAAATGTTTGTGAACGGTTTCTGGCTCTGTTTCTGACACTGGTCAAACACAGCAGGCCTGGATTAAAGTGGATGAGAGGAAAGGCTTTAAGACAGAATCTGTTTTACCTTGTGCTCCAAGGTGCTCGAGGCATTTGTGGTGCTGCAGGAGAGACGTCAGGTCATCAGGACTGGAGAGCGCTTCCAAGCAGTCCCTCAGCACAGAGGGGGCAGAGGTCAGCCATGAAACTGTCTGTTTATGGACAAAAGCAAACCTGTCAGCAAGAACGTGATCCAAAGTGATCATACAGTCAGTTCAGGGTGATGTGACACATAACATATCATCCTTCTTACTTATGACACTGCTGATGTCCTTATTTTTAAAAACCTGACCTGTTTACTTGCAGTTAGACACAAAAAGACAGAAAAAGGAAAAAGAGCTTTCAGCTGAGATCATTTTAGTTGTACAGTTCACTTCTTATTCCATCAAACACTTCCTTGAACACATTTCAAGCAGCAGCTGCTGTAATGTGATATCTTTTTCTTACCTGACTCAGGTCTGGTACTGGAAGGAGTTTTTCCAGTTTAGAGAGAAACTCCCACACGAGGAGCTGCATGTCTGTGTCGTAGCTGAGGCCGTATTCTGTTGGAAAAACCTCCTATGGAGAACAAAGGTAGCAGACTGTTACTCAATACTCCAACAGTGGAAGGACGCAGAGCACGATAAGACTCCCCTTAGAATGAAGCTGCTTGCCTGGTAGAAATGCTCCCTCTCTGCTGGCTCCTTCAGCAGAGTTTGAATGAGCGCCACAAAAATGGCCTCCTCTGCATCCACCTCTGCATCTCCACTCTGAAAAACATCATCACTGTTACTGGGACCATCTCCAACCCATATAAGCATATCATCTGACCAGTAAATACAACAGACAGGCCACCTGACGAGCTGTCACCTGTGTAATAAGTTCATTGTGAAAACACTCACTCCTGTGTATCCTGGTGGGCGGATTCGTTCCAGGTGAGGCTGTATGCACAAAATGTTGGCTGTTTCCTCATTTCTGCACAACTCAAGAATAATCTGAAGACAAAGACGTAGAAAGAAGAGAGAGGAGTCCCTTCAGCAAGACTCTGACTTCTCTATATCCACGTAGTGTGACATTCTTCTACAATCATTTGCATTTCTGTAACTTGCTCCCATGTCAAACCTGCTCACTCACTTTGGCTCTCAGTCGAAGGAGCAGCTTGCCTCGTTGCTTTGGACTAAGCAGGTCTGGCACCGTCGCCGTCACCAGCGTCACAAACTCATCAAGCTTCTCATAATCGAGAACCTCTCTGTGCTGAGCCACCTGCCACATGGCCGCAGAGAGCAGCCGCAGAGGAGGGATCAGCAGCCTCAGCGATGACAGCGGCAGGAATATGTCTGCACAAGCAAAACAAAAAGGGGCATCTTGTTACATGGCATGTAACAGTGTTTTTTCTTTGTGACACAGCAAACGCAAATAAGTGGAAGAAAACTGTGTGCAGGTTTGCAAGTAAAATGAACGTTTACTCAACATGCACAGGGTGTGATGTGACCTCAGTCCAAATGGAAATGTAACCTAACACACCCCCACAGTGCAGATTAGGACACATAACAGCATGAAGAACTTGTTAGCTCAACGCTGTTGTTGTATTGAAAAGCTCAAACTAAGGACATGATTAATAAACACTGAAATATGAGGTTCGATGGATCTTATTTACAACTGAGGACATTTAATACTACCACTGTATCTTACTGTGTCACACTGTACAGGTCAGACACATGGTGCTGCACCAGGAAATGCCTCACACTGACACACACACACACACACACACACACACATCAACCAATAACACGTTTAATGATTTAGTGATAAAGTTGATTTAGCTTAGTTAGCTGCTGAACACAACTAACAGGGGAAGTAGCTTAAAAGAGTCTGGTTTACAGCTTCTCCTCACCACAAAGCAAATGTAATCCTTTCGTTTACTCAACAGCAACGACCGTATGTTCACACACACAGTGAATGTTGCCTTAATTCCGGGTTTGCTGTGTTTACACTTAGCTATAATCACTGCTGTTAGCTGGAGCTACGAGCTAACGACAATATACAAGACAGCAAGCTTGTTAGCTGTTAGCTGTTAGCTATCGTCATTCGACAGTCCAGTCAGACGGACCTGTGTTTTCCACCTGACACGATCTGCCAGTCGTTTCCATGATAGGACGCGTAAAGTTTGAAAAAGACACTTAAAAAAAATAAGGCTGGAAGCTATATGTTGTTAGCTCCTTTCAAAGCGGAAACACGTGTGGCTAATTTTCCAAAATAAAAGCGCTAAATTCTGTATATAAACAGCATATGCGCAGTAAAATTCAATTGTAACTCTACAGCAGAACTTTTCATAAATGCCACCAGCTGGCAGCATGCAGAATGCAAAGATTACTCAGTATTTGATGGTAAAAGTAGAAAAGAAAACGCAGAAAATTTTGTTTTAAAATGAAGTCACAGGAAATAAAACGACGTCATTTGTGTCTTGACACGTTAAATTTAAACGCATTAAAGATCGTCGTCTTACAGAAATGTTTCATTTTCATACATTTGTGGTGTAGTATATCATATTTATATATGTTAATACACACAATACGAATATGAATATATTAGTTTGTATAGTACACATATTACATTCAGTGTTGCTTTTTTTTATTTTTACATGATACTTTTTGATACCTTGTCTTTATCTTCCGTGCTGAGTTGAGTTTTTCATGTCACACATTTTCATTGTACTGTTTACTAATTAACTGCACTTAATTAAGTCTGAAATAATAAGCAATCTCTGGTTTTCAGGTAGGCAAAACTTTTTATTTGCAGTATATCCCATGTGCAAACTTTGAAGGGTTTAGTGTGCTGGAATGATTCTCATCACATCGTAATTCATGGTGTGCAAGTAAAACCTTGTTTCTCTGCTGTCATCGTACGATCAGATGACTTTTAGAACAAACATTTCCACACGTGATTCATCACAGGGCTTCACTTTTGAGCAGGATAACAAGCAAATCTGACACATAAAACTTAATAAAGACCACTAACAGATATAGTACTGTACAATTTAGATTTGTTAATAGTGACTACGGAAATTAAAAACATTCAGCAGGTCTGCTCGACTCAGTAACATTTAACACTTAAAATAGCTTCTTAGTGACTTTACTGTAGGTACATTTCATAAGTCCCGATGCAGCCACTGCCACTTTTCAATTGAAACACTTTATCTCTTCTCCACTGCAACATGAATCGCTCCATGAAGAAAGACAGCCCACAGCAGTCGGCCAAAGGCCACAGAGGGAAGGAGCTCTGTGGTTCAGATCTCTGATGTCAAAGGAGGACATCACATGAGGAAAACGTGCAGTCCAGAGTCCAAGCAGTGGAAACTTAAGATGTCATATCCAGTAATGTGGCCTCAAATTCAGTCAAAGCTGGTTAGTGTTCCTGACAGCAGGACAGGACGAGCACTCCATGTCTCCAGGCTCCACAGTCCAGGGGACAGACCTTTAACACGAGTGATCACATTAAAGACAAATCATGAAGACTGTCTGCAACAGTCACACAAGAGTTCCAAACAAGGACAAACTGAGTAACATCTGAATGATTAACTAGGTGATGACATTATTAGTAGGCTGGCAGATAAATGAATGAAGCTCAGTGTGTTGACATTGTAACTACCGTTACCATTACTGATTTTATCAACATTCCAACAGGCAACCCCCACGTACAGTACAAACAGTAGCTAGAGACTAAGCTTCCGGGTTTTTTCATTTCACTTAACTAGACATTTATTAAAACACGAAGAGAGGCTAATTAGTTAAAAGCGTAACGTTAATTATCGTCCCTTCATTTTATGTTGTTTTAGTCAGCTCACTAGGTTAGCAACTTCCGTAGCCGCCCTCTCAGTTACACATCTTTGGCTGGAAACTTCCACACGTCTCACACGTACCTTTTTTGTTAGTTTGTTTTACGGCACTATGAAATACATGACGAGGAAAAACACGACGTCAAACGCCAAGAAGGCCCAGAAGTCGAACCAGTAGGAGTGCTGCGGCAGAGACAGCGACTCTTCTTTAGCTTTAAACTTCTTCATGTCGCTCGTAGACTCCGGTGCTCCGGCTCCCATCTTTGCTAGCTGCTGCTGCTGCTGCGCGTGCGCGTGCGCGAGCGTACAACACGTCAGGTTGGCCTTCAAAATAAAACACATCCGGCCCAAGCCTTCTATAATATCGATATATTTTGAAAGGTGGAATTACTGTCATATTATTCGGACTTTGTTTTATCAACACTTTATATTCAATTAGAATTTCAAACTACATTCTATATAACTGTAGAATTAATGTTGTAGAATTAATTTGTATTTCTCTTGTAAAGACTAGATGTCACCGAAAGCCCTTACATCAGTTCATGTCATTTAGTACTATCATAGATGTAGTTTCTGTCATATTAATGATAATTAATAAGTAATTAACTGATGACAAGTTTGTCAAGTAGTTCATGTATCAATAAATACTCCTGCTCAAGTTGTTATTTTTATGGATTCCTTTACTTCTACTTGAGTACTTGTTATAAAATAAGAGTACTTTTACTCGTGCGCTGTTTTTGGCTACTTTACACACACACACACACACACATACTTAAGTTGAACAAAGACAAAACCTCCACAGGTTGTTTGCTCGTGTGACACCAAATACCATTTATTAGGGCTTTACAAAGACTACAAAATCCTCCAGATGAGTTAAATCACTGTCTCTGTCTATTTACATGATATGTTACATACAAATGTACAAAATATAAAACATTTAAGGACAAATGTTTCACCCAAAAAGAAGAAAACTTTCTCTCAAACCAGAGTAAATGCTATGGTTTTCAACTGAGATGTAACTGCAAAGTGTTAAGTGGGAAAAATTACCAGTTGATCATCAAGACTATGGTGTACACTGTTAACGGTGTCAACGTTCTGCGAGCTCGGGAACTAATGGCCTACAGCAGGAGTGTAGAGTAGCTGAGAGGGTGAATTGTCGGAGATCTATGCTCAGGTTTGATACATGGGTGTAACCGTAGGTAAGGAGCAACCTGTTACCGCGGTAACTACCCCCTTATCATGCAACATAACACCCTTGCAGACACAAGGCCGGCCGAGCTGGCCAGACATATTGTGCGAACCATCAGAGGCTTGGCTGCAGAGACACCTGTGAAGCTGAACACAGGTAGGATTGTAGAGGATAGGATTGTCCTGAGGTTGTGACAACATGACTTCTTGGTCTCTGATGGACTTTGACTGACCAGTAGCACCTGTTGGTTGTTGGTAAATGTATACAGTACGGTGTCAGGTCAGCTTCGGTGCCTCGGACAGCTGTCAAGCCTAACGTGGCGGTAAGCTTGGGTTAAAATGTCCAGAGAGGAAATGCTTCTAAGGAACAACAGGCATTCCTACAGACGGAGAAGATCCAGAAAACTATGGCAGGATGGGGGGATACCAGAAAAGTGCCTATCTTTTTTTCTCTGTGATTTTAGTGAGTTAAAAAACTTCTTACTGTACACCGTATGCCTCCTGCAAAGGCAAAACATCCAATCACCACAAGACACACACCTGTTTCTGACAGCGTGTTGAGTTTTTGCATTTCTTTTTTTTTCTCTCTGTTTTCAAAGTACAATAATTTACTCAGCGGGTTAAGCATATTGTAACATCAACAGGGCAGAATGCATCTTTGATTCACTGTGCAAGACTTAAGTATTTACAACCCACCCCCACCTCAAAGTGTGCAAAACCAACCCACTCGTTTAAACAAAGAGAGGACAATCAAAATTCAAAATGGCTTCCGTCCAATACACGCATACATAATGATAAAGGTCTCTTCTCAATGCACCCCCCTTTAAAAAGCTTCAAAACATGCTCGTCAGGCTAGAAAACCCAAAACAGTTTGGTTGTGCTCCTGTCAGTTCAAGTGAGCCCAGCTCAACTGGGCGAAAAAACAACAACTAAAAAATACCCCACCCCTTATATTTTCTCAATGTTTTTACAATATTGGTCAGTTTGAAATTCAAATACAGCATCAACTCTTTTAGACTTTACTGTCAGAAACAAGGACGGGCGGTTTGGAGGAAGAGGGACAAAAAAACAAAACAAAAAGAGGCCGTTCTTCCGACTACAAGCAGCTTCTTTGACGTAGCAGGAAGCAAATATCATCACCATTATTATCATCCGCCATTAACATCTCTTCTTCTCACTATAGCCAATGGGAGCACAGGATGCCTCCCAAACTTTTGCACATTTAAGGCAGTGAGAAAGCACCAGTATCATTGTTCCCTTATTCAGCTCTTGAGCTGTTCGAGTTAACTTGCATTTTAAAGTACTTTGGATTCTTTTTTTTTTTTTTTTTTGGTACCTCACGGATTCCACACAGGTGCAGACGCTCAACAAGACTATCAAATGTCGGCTTGCATCATTCAATTCAGTCTCACTGATCTTTTGTTGATTGATTGAACAGTGTCATAGCTCTGATTCATCTGACCTTCAAAGTCAGTCTTCTGTGCCTTCCCTCCCTGTTGGACACACCTCACCCGCTGACTTCTTCATGCAGGTTAACGCAAATGTCACAGGAATTCAGTTGACCGTTAACTAATCCTTGACCCCCTAACTGTTGCTACGCCTGTCAAGCTTTTCATTCTCACACCTGTGACAATGATGGCATATCTGCCACTTAAATTTCTCCAAACAATAGCTACTTGATTTTAAACAGAAATGAACAAAGCTCATTTATAGCAGATGGAGTCAGTTTGGTCTGCTGAAATAATTGTAGCTACCTAGCTAACATTTGCTAGATGAGTTGGCTGGAAATACTGTCTCCAGCTCATGCAGACTTTACGGCAACATACATGATGCTGTGATGAAATACTGATGCATGACCAGAGCTATCTCAGGGTAATATTGGCTGCGGTTGCAAACTTTTGGTAGAAATGTTAACACTTGGTAGGTAGTTCACGAGTTAGCGGATCATGCTAACGTTTGAAGCTAACACCAGATGCTATCTAACTGATTCCTTGTACTTTTGCTCTTGTGTTTTCGGTTTTGGAAAGGCTAAAGAAGCCTCCAAATTCTTGAAATGCTGAGTTTGAGTTTGGAGAAATCCAAAGACCTGTCAGACGTGCCATGCTGATTGTTCAGTGATTACACAATCTCTGTTCAGCAGAGGTTTAGTGAACGGGCAACTCAAGTTGTTCTGTGATAACCCACACGGGGCGCTGCCTGCCACTCTCGCGGTGCGTTTCAACTAAGTGACAAGAGGCTGTAGAGTGTAGAAGGCTAAGAACAACTTAATCTAGGTTTGCCACCATGGTCAGCTGTGCATTGTGGTGTAAAGTCTCTGTATATGTATGGTTCTGTGTGTGTGTGTGTGTGGGTGTGGGTGTGTGTGTGCACATTTGGCAGTAACTCAAAAGGAAACGTTGGCACTCTTGTCCATATTTTCTTCACAGTAGCGATGTGGCTGGATGACACACAGACAATGCGCTTTCGTTGTGCTTGTTGTTGGCATGCAGGGCAGCGAGGAGAGGCTTGGCAGTGCCTGACACTGAGGAGGCTCAGGGCAGGAGACCAGCACCATGGGGCTCAACTGATGACAGGCAGGTGCAGGATGGCTGTGATTCGTAAGCGTGTGTTATGAGAAAGTAATTTTTGTGGTCATAGTTGAGCTGTAGAGGCTTTGCAAATGTCTCAAATCAACCACGTCTGGTGTCATCTGGAGCCTGAGAAAAGGCAAAGACGCCCAACAAGTGTCCTTCGGCTTCTAAAATAAGTTGAAAGGAGCCAGTTGGTTGTTGACTCTGTCAGAAATGACTGCGGCACAAAATCCATCTGATGAATCTGATTTGTGCGTAATGAAAATCTGTTTTCTAAAAGCTGCAAGTCTCCACTGTGACCACCAGGGGGCGTTACATCACCTGAAAACACTACAATATCATTCTCTTACTTGCCTCCATCAGTAGGTGGGGTCGGAGCTCGGGTCCCAGGGTGGTATAAAGAGTGCCTTGCTCAAGGACACTTTGGCAGGCTGGATTGTTGGTCACATGTGGGCTTGAACCAATTAAAGCCTCTGATTAAAAAGGACAGTGTCCTCCTACTGCCTGTGTTTAAGTGCATTTGTATGAGTGTGTTTGTTTGTGTGTGTGTGTCTGTGTGAGAAGCACCTCTGTAAACAAGGAAAGACATAAACAATAGAACCTTGCCACCCATTGTAAACATCTGAAGATATATCTGGGATTTCAAAAAGAAAAGAAAAATCCAGTTTTGTCACGTCTGTTGGCTTCCTCTCTTTTTTTTCTGACACTTGTGACTCCCAAAGTTAACAGAGTCATCTGTGGCTTGTCACGGCCACAGATCTGATTTACTCCTTAAAAAGTCACCTTCAGAGGAAGTGCTGCCTTTTATCAGACACGCCCCGTCTACACATATATGAAAAGTTATACTCTAAAATGTTATACATCCTTTAAAAATGAGCTGACTATTCAATGTGTTTAAAACAGAACGGGTCCAACCTGGATGATTGTTTATCATTATAACCACTGAGGACCAAGTCGGCTACTGCTCTTTCAAACATACAATAATCTGATTTCATATTGCACCATTTGTGTAAAAATAGGCCTTTTCTTTTATATGGTGGGTGTATCATTTTGGATAATAAAACTTTTCATATAGAACATCTGTGCACTATCGGGGTGTCTGCTAGCGGCGGAGCTTCAAAGGCTCCCGGGCGTTCCGAGGGTTCGCTGTCTCCCGGCGCAACTCTCGGCCTCATAGGGCTGACTCCAGTGAGGAGTCCAGCTGGTCGTCATGGTGACTGGTGCTGTCGCTGTCGCAGCTCTGAGTGCTGGAGTAGTTAGCTGCCTCCTGCAGCCGTAGCAGCATGTTCATCTGAAAACACAGACGAAACATAACATGAGATAATGCATGTGCAGAAAGTCACATGACTCAAAGCAGCTTGTTGATTGGACAGAGTTTTGGTTGGACACGAGTAAGTAAATAAAATATGAATAATCAATAAAGCAGACATAACACCGTGTCCACAGATCTTTAGATTTCCTGGAGCAGAGAACAACAACAAACCCTGACCAGAACACCTCAGAGACTACTGCTGATGTAAGGTTGCAGGAGAGAGCACACAGCTGGTACGCTGTGTTAACTCACACTACACATTTAGTCGCCTTTTCTGCACGGCCAGAACTTTTTATGCTCGCACACAGATCAACTGACCCAGAGTCGGCTCTGACTATTAAGGCAATAAAGCGACTGCATCCTCAACAATGTTCTCCCACAACAGGTGTCAGCCTCGTTCTGATGCCTGATCACGCAGAGCTCCAAAGTGATCAAAATAATTGTGGACTGGAAAAACAGGAATGAATCGGAGTGTGACAAGCCTCAGTGTCTGATCAAAAAGTAACACAAAGTGAGTTTCTAAGGATGAAAAGAAGAGGACCTTAAACTGTAATCATCACCCTCCAGGCTTAATGGCATTTAGGCAGTCATGTAAAATAGAACATTTGATACAGCATAAGTGAATATTATCAGCAAAACAGTGAAAGATATACCTATAAATACAAAACAGGACTTGAGCATAATGTTTGTACTCTTCTGTAATTTCTCTTTTCTGGTGAATAACTTCCATTTTCTCTCATTACTCCCATGAAGCTTTTGTTTTGTGTTTTTGATTGTTTCTCGTAGCTCTCCCTCTGATATCTCTTCCTGTTAGCATCAGTGAAAAAACACCTTGACCAGGCAGCATACTTAGAGCACCTATTATGAGCCTCAGAGTGTAATGACTCGCAGACTTTGTCTTGGTACTTCACGTGCAGTGAGAAGCTCTTTTAAAAGCTTGCGCTAAATCACCACAATAAAACTGCAGAACCTCTCATCCCTGCTACAGAGCTAATGGTCTAAATAATGCAGAGGTGCTGCTGCATCTGGCGCACTGCTTCAAGTGTTCCTAAAATGAGGTGAGGCACACCTGCGTGGAGCAAAGTGGTCTCGCCTGGACGGACACACACACACACACGCACTTTTCTAACTGGCTAAATTAAGCCAGTTGTTTTTGGATGACTACCCTTTAATTCCTCTTGGGCTGCAATAACCCACCAAATGGAAATGAACTCTCTCTCTCATCCCTGAACAGTTCATCCTCATCCTGTGTTCTGTGTGTGTGTCTGTGTGTGTGTGTGTGTACTCAGTGTTCAGGAGCCAAGACCACCTAGCTCTGCTTTACTAGTTTATCTATTTATTGTACTTTTTCTTGGAGAAGTCAAGGTAACACTCATCCAGGGTTTCTATGGAAACCAACATCCTTGCATTGAAAACTTTGTGACTCTGCACCATGATTATCGATATATATAAAAAAAAAATATATATATATGTGGAATATAGTGGAACATATATATTTCATATTTGTCTTAAATGCTACACATGAACTAGAGGCTCTTTAATGTCACAGAATAATCACATGGTTTGTTTTGCCGTATGTCTTCCTCACCAGTGGGTCTCCCTCTGTGTCACTCTGAGACACCTGCTTGGACGAGGCTCCCTCCTTGGACGAGCTATAACCGTCGTATCCCACGTCCTCCGGCCTCAGCTGGAGCAGCGACTGGCCGTCCTGCTGCAGCGAGGCGGCGTTCCACGGGTATGTGTCGTTCACCCACTTGGACGGATCCTCCCATGCTGCTCTTTTGCCATAGAGCTGTGGGTGTGTCAGAGAGGGAGAGGAGGTATGAATGATGCTGCACTAAGTGGTGGGTTATGTGTACAGGGACTACATATATATACATACATATATATACATATATATACATATATATATATACATATACATATATATATATATATATACATACATACATATACATATATATATATACATATACATATACATATATATATATACATATATATATATATATATATATATATATATATATATATATATATATATATATATATATATATATATATATATATATATATATATATATACATATACATACATACATATATATATATACATATATATACATATACATACATACATACATACATACATATACATACATACATACATACATACATACATATATATATATATATATATATATATATATATATATATATATATATATATATATATATATATATATATACACATACACACACACACATATAGATAGATAGATAGATAGATAGATAGATAGATAGATAGATAGATAGATAGATAGATATTATTATACACATTGTTATGTGCATCTTGTGATGTGTGAAGTTAAATAAAAATCAGACGGTGTGACAATTCTCATTATCACTTTCATTACACGTCTCATATCATTTAAAGAGCTGTGCCAGTCACAGTGATGCAGGAAAAAATGGCTGACTGACTTAAAAAAAGTCAAAGTACAGAAGCACCAGCAATGTAGTAGTCCAATAAATGTAGTGAAGTTAAAAAGTACAATATTTCCTTCTGCAATGTAATGGAGTATAAAGTTCCTTAGTGCAGTACTTGAGTAAATGAATGTAGTCAACAAAAGTGCGCAATTATTCATTCAGTGTGTTTTTCCAGGAGGTACCTGAAGGCCTTCCCTGACCGCCTCCAGCAGGTAGGGCACCAGGGAGTAGTTCCACAGGTCGGTGAACCAAACCCGAGAACCTTCCACATCCATGGGACAGGACAGGAAGAGACGGGGACCTGCATGGACAAAAGAGTCCAGATAATGTGTATTTGTGGGATGAAAAGTTTAGGACCGAAGACATGAAGCAGATTATTAACAAACATGCTGCAAAAGAGTGGAGGCAGAAGAGGACGCAGGCTTTACCACACTCTCTTCATTGAGTAAATGCTTCGTTCATCAATAAACAAGGACTTGGCATGGGCCTAACAGTACGGACACAAGAGAGTGTGTGACTGACCTATGGTGACATCGGAGGAGCTGTGTGCCTCCAGGAAGCCGTTGAGGTGCTGCCACGTCTTGGGGATCCAGTCGATGATCTTAATCAGGTCATTGCTGCGCATGTTCTTATCGATCTCCGTCTCTATCAGCTTCCGCCGCAGGAAACGACCCAGGAAACCTTTGACCGGCTCGGTGTGGTTGGTGCACAGCACCCACCTACATCAGGACAGATGATCAGTGGTGAATTAAAGCGTCTCGTATCGAACGTATTTGAGGCATTTCCACCATCACGAGTTTTGGGCTTATTTCACTTTATTATAGTAGATTTAAATTAAATTAATGAGCTTTCCCCTAATGATGTTATATTTGCCAAACCAGTCAAACATGCCAAGCAGAAATGATCCTCGCTCAGAACATGCATTATAGTCCATTCATTTTCATTTAACGAGGTAATTATCCAAGAGAGGTAATTAAAGTGCTCCCTGTGGAACATTGCCTTTGGTTTACAATCTGTGAGAAATAACATGTTGACACAGAAAAAAATCACTCTATGTGACAGGTGACATGATGCAGAGCAAGTACAACCACATTACAATGTTTTTAGAGTGTTCAGTGATATTTCTGTATAGGTTGAGGTTGTGTGTGTCACAAACCTAAAGTTGTGGTGTAGCTCGAGGTTAGGAGAGGAGGAAACTCCCTGGTTCATGGTCCCAATCACATAAGGGCTGGATAGAGACAGAGACGACATGATTCAGTCACAACCGAGCAACTGAGAACAATGAAACTTTGTAAAACGCTGCATTTCAGTGCTGCTATTTTGGTATTTTAGATTGTATTGATTTTTTAATGCATTCCTGACTCACCATTTGTGGTACTTGCAGTTGAGGAAGCCATTGAATATGTCGCTGAGGGAGCCAATATGATGGAGGTTGTCCAGGATGACCACAGTGGGGAGCTCTGTGTCCGTCTCCTCAGAGTTACACTGCTCTGCCAGGTTGGACAGGTACTGTCGCAGGTCCTGGGGCAGAAATTAGCCAGTTTTCCATTTGGATGCAATATTCTGAATGTAAAGTGCAGGTTTGATGGGACCAATATGATCTGAGTCCCTACTACTTGTTTTTTTTTATTTAAATGCATGCTGAAAACTAATCAAAGAATGGATTAACATTCAAATCACAGGCTCCAATCTGCAAAATTCCATTATGGATGGAAATCTATATGCAGGTTTATGAGCAGCCAAGCTTTGACATTTACTACTTACAAATGTTTAATCTCACTCCTGCTGAGGTTTTTTTCCCATCTGGACAAGCATGTATAAAACTACAACAGGGTAAAATTACACTGTCTCAAAAAACATCCACTGGGGATGCATGTCATATTCCGAAGCCTGTTATTTAAATGCTAGTATATCTTTGCTCTGCTGAAGGATGATCAAAAACATCAGAGAAAGATGTCAGGTTGTAAGGTCAGTCGGTCAGAAGCTTAAAAAGCTGCAATTTAGTACCAACAGTCAGTAATCACAGAAGGACAGATCCATGTGGAAGAAGCAGAGAGACCAATTTGTAAGCACTCAGCAGCAACCAGACGTACATCTTTTAAAGCTCTATTACAACATGAGAATCTCCTCTGTGCTGTTTAAAAGGTATTCTGGGATATGTAGGAAATCCTTAAACTGAAGCATAAGTTCTACAGAGAAGGCGGACTGAGTAAACAAACAATCGCAGCCACAATACACCAAACATTTGAATTCTTCTCTTTCTTACCTTGCTAGAATTCTGGTCCACATTGAAGCTGGCCACATTGTGCTCCGTTATCTCCTGCCCCATCTGGTAAATGATGTACTCGGCCAGCTTAGCAGCCAGGAAAGACTTGCCCGTGCCGCTGGGTCCTGAGAGGATGATACGACGATGCTCCATCAACAGGTTGAGGTACCGCTGGATGATGGGCTTCGGAATGAGCGTGTCAAACACCAGGCTGTCGATACTGTTCTCTTTCACACCTAGGAAGAGGAGGGAGGATACAAGGAAGAAAGGAAATGTGTTATCTGTGTGTCTCAAACACTTTCCCTTAAGAACTCCAACCTGGTTTTTACGTCTGCTATAAATCCTGAAATAGAAACTTATTTCCTTGCTGCCATACCTTTGAGGTTGACCTTGATGATGTTGTTGTCGCCCACCAGGTAGCCGCAGGGCAGCAGCTCAGGCACTTCGGAGGCGTGAGAGCGAACCACCTCGCCCATCCTGTAGCAAACGATGCTGTCTGAGCTGAGACCCAGGCTGGTCAGAGGGTCCACCCGAAACACATACTCCTGCAGGGAGGGGAGGGTTGAGAAGACGAATGAAGAAGATGAACTGCACTATTGATCATGCTTAAATATAGACCGTGATTCTTGGTGTACATTTAAAACAAACTCTGCTCTTTTAACCTGTTTTATAATATTTTTTGTTGTACTCTGGTGCACGTGTCGCACATTCAGCTGGTTTAATTCAGAAGATTCAGTTAGTTTCAAAGAAGATTCCAGACGCCTGTGCAATAAAACACCTAATAAATATGAGCCTGATACTGTAAGATTTGAATCTATGAGTTTACCTTGAAGAGGCGTCGGATGACTCCATCCAGCACATCCCACTTAGTTTTCCCACTCACGCCTATAGACCCAATCAGGTACTCCTGGCTTTGTGTGCCCTGAAGAGTTGTCAGACGTGTTCATTAAAACAACAGCAGTCAGAATAAATAAGACTACAGTGCTTTTACCTGGAGGAATAACTAACCTTGATGGTTTTGGGCCCACTGCTGATGGTAACCACTATTCTCACACTGCGGCCCTCTTTGCGTAAATTGCCCTCGTAGCTGTCGTCGAGCAGAATATCTGAAAAGAAAACTTTTTGTCAGGAAACGCAGACGTACTTTAATCTATCAGATCTATGATTCATTAGAAACACACTCTCGCTCTGCCTGCGGGAAATTAAGAGCTTGAAATGGACAGAGTCCAAAGTAAAAGACAGTTAATGGCTTTCTTTTATGAGATAATGACTTTTACATTTAATCAATGTTTTCATACAGAGCATTTTCTAGTGAGTGCTCAGAATCATAATAGAAGACTCTGTTATTGAAACAGGGTGGGAAATTTTTAGGACACTAGATTTCTCAATTTGGGTATTTCTGTGACTGTAAAGGACACAGAAGGAGGAGGCAATGTTTTTACTGCAATATAAATGTGATATGTTTCCTAGGTATTATGGAGTATTATAGAGTTTCTGAAGGTAAATACCTCGTAAAATGTGACTGTAATGCTCTCAGATCACAAAATGTTCTATACTAGTCAAGGGATAAGTAATTTTTGTAGTGCACTGTACTAGTATTCACCCCTCTGGTGTAGTAATATATCACTTCTTTAAACCTTTTTTACACTTACACTACTTTTGCAGTCTGTAGAGGGTATTTATTGATACTGATGCTGTAAAGATTCTGCCTGGGTGCTACCAGAGCAGACTAGATCGGTTTAAGTGTTATAGCGTACCAGGAGAGTCGTCAGTACTGCTTTTGTTTAGAACTGCACAGACAGCAGAGGACTCTGTGCTGGGTTTTATTTTTATTTTATTTATTTTATAAATAATATATATTTATTTTTTACCAAAACGTAACTTCTGTGTCCTGTGTTGATTTAATTTCACCAGGCTGTGTTTAAAAATGAACTAGAAGCAAAATCTAAGGCAGGGAGAAGCATTTATAAGAAAAAGTCATGATAGAAAACAATTCATTGGAGGTTCATTTGTTGAGAACGTAGTCCGTAAGCAGATGGGACTGTTATCATGACAACAGTGGAACAAAATCACTAAGTAACCAGGAGAAGAGACAGTTGTCTGAAGAAATAAATGATCCAACATGACAGTGACACTAATATCAAGATACAGCAGCACGAAACCAAATATTTGAAGCACTGAGCACATTTTTTATTTGTGCCATTCTCCACCAACAGCAACAGAACTGAAGGCAGAGGAGCAGTTTCACTGTCAGTTCACAAACATCAGGCATTTCTTTCAGAAGACAGAACATCTGAGCTTTAGCTTGTTGAGTTTCAGATTTCCAACTTTTTTTTTATGACCAAACAGAAACAAAATACTTAAAAAATACTCTTAGTCTTCATCATTTCTCACCAGAACAAATGAGTTTAGTGAATTTTCCTCTTTTGCAAGGTTAACTGCTGCAATAACTGATTTTTTTGCCCCCTTAGAGGCGAATCACCTTTCAAGTTAATATGACAAACTTGCTATTTACACATTCAACAGACAGTTTCTTTCATTTAGTTTGTGGTCCTGCCACCTCAGGAATGTGCAATATTCTCTCTTAGCTTGATTTCTGGTCTCCACTAACTCTTGAAAAACAAATATATGCCTCTTTCATTGCTAAAAGCTCCATTATGTTCACTAGTTGTCTACTCAATATGTCATTTGGTACTGGACCCCGTCTCTGCCATAGACAATGCTATGAGAGTGAACTAAAACAGTAAAGCTGTAGCCTGGAAAACCAAAACAATGACATGAATTGATGCTACAATGCTCTGGAGCTGAGGGAACTGCAGCCACACATTCAATCACACAGATTACACTCCCATTTATCTGCAGCTGTGTTTCTACTTTGTGAAAGTTTGACTCATTTGTTAGTTTCCTGCCACCTTTAACCTTTGATGTCAACCACAACGCTCACAACTCCCACCATTCTTTCTTTCACAGACTCCATTTTGGAGATGGAAGGGGGTACTTTGTATTCGTCTGGCTTCCTTTTAGCCGAGAGTTCTGTGTTGGGGCGATAACGGCCCGCTGGCCCACTCGTCTTCTCACGCGTCACTGCTCAGCTCATCCCTCCATCAATTAACAAGGGCCTGAGTCCTCGGAGGAAGCTGGGCCTTCTATGTTAATTACAGGACAAGTGAGAGGGACAAACTCTTTCACTCCTCAAACGGAGCAGGCCTGGAGAGGTTTCCCGCATGTTCATGTATATGTGTGTGTGTGTGTGTGTGTGTGTATAACAGGCGCCTGCTGTGTTGCGAGCCCCCGCAGTAGAGAGAGCAGCTATTTCATCATTTCATGCAGCTCCTCCGGATCATTTCTCTCAGCAAACACAATTCTCTCACATTTATTGAGGCTAGTTTAGAGAGGGCTAATCCAACGTGATGCCACAAAAGAAAAATCGGCCCTGAGAGTTGCTGCAGACCATAAAATTAGACCTACGGCTTAACTACACATAAGACCATGGCACTTACAATGCAACACTTGTAGGTTTAATTGAATGATTAACTGAATACGCCTGCCAACAGTGAAAAAAAGCACTTTGTTCTAAAAACTGTTGAATACTCAGTCCTAATTGGCCGGCATTTTAAGATATATCATTTTTGATTTGTCAAGACATGAAGTCTCTTTCACTCACTTCCACCACTACCACACCTACTGCTCGCACCTCTCACACAAAACTGCAGGCTGCTAACGTTGATGTACAGAAACACCTCGGATCAACGTGCCGCGGAGCTGACACTGAACTGACCTGACATGATGGTGTCAGTGATGTTGAGGTTATTGAGCGACAGCCCCAAGGACTGACGCGAGGAGGACGAGGACGTGCTGGAGGTCTCAGAGGGTGGCCGGGCCGCCTTGATGGGCGTAGCTGTTGGCGTGGCGTTCCCACTGGACTTGAGGCGATCGTTCTCTGCTTTCAGAGTCTCAATCTCGTTCTGTTTATGAATAAAGAATGAAAATTAGACAACATTTATTAGAAACTGCATTCAAGACTCTGGTAACACCAAGTAATACTCATACTACAGAAGTAGACGGTCATTTCCCTGCATTTAGGCTGGCCTCTGTTGTTATTCTGAATCAGTATTATTGGAATTATGGGATATAAGCAGCTTTTTGATCTTCAAGGCTCTCCTTGTACTGAGAGTAAGTCTCAGATAAGGAGCGTTACATGATCCCCAGATCTGAGAGGGGACTATAAGCTTCTACAGACAAGGCAATCCACATCCACAAAGAGCCATTTAACTGGGACATTTATGGTGACGTTCTTTGAACATGTGCTTCTTTTAAGGCTCTGAAATGATGCAGCACCTATGAACATTATACTTTGAACTGATGGCTGCTGTCTCATTGCAACACATCAATAGGAAATATACAAATATATCAAATATGTGAATTTTCAAAGAGAAAAGAAAACTTGACTTTGCACCTTTTTATTCAGCTTCATGGCCAATTAAACAATGCTCAATTCAATTTATTAAATTCATTTATTAATTGTGAGTTTTGGTGATGCACAGGTAAGTTGATGAGGTGGTGATAGATAGAAAGACCCTTTTTCTCCTGTTTTTTGCTTTTTATTCCTCCACCAAAAAATATTAGACTTTCAGACTTTCAGGAGTAGTTTGACATTTTGAGAAATTTTAGTTAGCTATCTTATGACAGTGAAACCACCGCAGTTAGCTTGGCTTGACAAACATTGAAACCGCTAACCTCGCTCTGTCCAAATGCAACAAAACTATTTACTATTTCTCACTATTTACCTGAGCTCCATAATTAACACGCTATATCTTTACTCATCCTGGTCAAGAAATAGTTCCACAAATAAGCATCAAAATTGTTATTGCACATATATTTGCATGGATTAACTATGATTGTACTGGTATTATTATATATTACAAATAAACTGAATTGAAAAGATATGACCTGTTTATTAGTGAGACTTAGAGCTTTAGCTTCATGCTAAGTTAACTGTCAGCTGTCTCCAGCTACGTACTTACATGGAAAGACATGCGTGTATCGACCTTCTTATCTAATTCTCAGCAAGAAAGAGAATGTGTGTATTTCCCAAAATATCTAAACATTCTTTTAACACTATATGGCTGTATAATTTTCATTTTTGAGTGTGAAACTAAAAAAAATGATCTGTCTTCACTGAGTTTAGAGGTGACTCTAAAGAAGATGAGTTCCTCTGGTTCTTGGAACTTGAAGAGGCTGAAGGTCTGAGACAATATTATGAACTACAATTTAAGCGCTTATCTGCAAAAGTGTTAGGTGCATAGATTTAATATGTGAGACTCTGTGTTAGTGTGTGTGTTTATACTGTGTGTGTGTGTGTGTGTGTAATCAGCTAGTTTGAGCTCAGCCCTCTTGGTGCCCCGCTGGTGCCCTGTCAGCCATCCACTAAACGCATTGTTAACTTCCTAACTGGTAGCTGTCATGCTCCAGCTCCTTCAGGGATGAACACACCACTTTAGCCTGGATAAATTGGACAGAGTAAAGTTTTGCCTGTCTGAAGCACGGCTGAAAGTATTTCTTTTTCCGAGTGTGTGATCTCACCTGCATGCGGTTCATGGCCTCTCGGATCTGGTCAAGGTGGTGGGCGGAGCTAAGCGCCTCCAGGCGGATGTCTGTCAACTTGAGCTCCTTCTCCCTCAGCTCGTTCTTCAGCTGGAGGACGATTTCAGCCTCGGCTTCGGTGCATTCGCACAGCCTGCAAACAAGGATTAGACACAGGGAGGAGGAAGGGGGGGTCACCTCGAGGGTTATACCAAACACACACACACACACAGTCTGGAGAGAAATATTACACACTTAAAGGAAACCAGAGAGTTCACGTTCAGAGGGAAGCTGGAGTCAGTGGTGAACCGCATGGGTAGGTACAACATGGAGGTGAATGGGGAACTGGGAAATTTGAGACAGCCACTCCTTCCCATTTAGCTGTGCTTCCCACAATACTTTGCAATGCTGCAGTTGTATTGAAGGCCTCCTTTAGTGTGGGATGTACAGTAGTTGGTGCTGTGGTGGCTGTGCCATTGTCATGACTCAGTTATTTTGCATACTAAACAGGCAGAGATCTAACACAACCACTAGAGTTAGATGCAATGCTATTTTTCTAAGTCAAAAGCACAACAAGAAGTGTGTTCACCCAGTGAACATGTCAACATGCCCTGCCTTTGAGAAAAAGTAATTATCTCACCAGCTGTCACACACCACACCAGATGTGGACAGTACTTGCATGCTTGTTGCTGGTTGGCAAAATGGCCACATGTTGTCCCTTTACAGTGACACAGAACAGTTTGTTCTGGCACGAGTAAGCAAATCATTACTCCTCATCCTTTACAGCCTTTATTCAGCCGGCTAATATTTTCATGAACTGGACACCTCAGAGGTCCTGAGGTTCAGAGTGCGAACCAGAGGGATGACCACCCCCGACATGCAGAGGTGTTCATGGCATTAAGATGCAGAAGAAAGTCACACCAACACACCCCACTGCACACACACTCCCTGGGAGCATGCCACACAGTGCCTATTACCGAGATCTGTGCTTGTAGACCATTTGACCGTTTTGCTTTTTCTTTGCCGTCCAAATGGGGGAGGACTTGCTATTGCAAACGCACTTGCTACAGCAGGTGGAGAGGCGTTAAAGAAGGAGGGTGAGCAGAGAGGTCGGAGAAAGAGGTGAAAGAACGGTGAGGTGAGGATTAGAAGACATTTGTGAAAACAAACAAAAAAAAATAACAGTGGAAAGAATTTAGACTTTGAGAAGAAAAGGGAACAAAACAGCTGCGCATGTTTTCAGTTTGTATGAGGGAATGACCTGTGTATATATGTGTGTGTAAGGGTGGATGCACATGTAAAAACTCACTCTGTGGTGGACGGTGAAGAGCGCAGCGTGGCGATGCTGCCTTGCCTGTTGTCGTGCTGCAGTTTGGGTGAGGACGGCAGTGAGTCGGTCATCTCCTCCATCTCATCGTGGGCCGACTGAGATTTGGTTTTCTTCTTGCTGAACGCCTGTTTGAAGGAGCTGCGTAACTGCAAGACAGATAGCACAAATACACAAGAGAGAAAGTCAATATTAACAGCTCAACCAACGTCTACATTCACAACATGTCAGGTCCAATGAGATATATTTTGGTGACATCACATCCTGCCAGATCAGGAAGTCACGGCGTGCTGTTTCCAAGCAATGGTCACTGTCTGGTTTAAGTAAAGAGGGAGGCAAAAAGCAAGACTGTAAGTAAAGATGGAAAAAAAGGACAGAGAAAGAGGGGCAGGCTTTTTAATGACCCTAAAAATTAGGGCTGAACAGGCAATCAAGATGAACAAGGGAAGAGGAAGGAGGAGGGAGGAACAAGGGGGCAGGGGAGGGGAGGGTTGCCGTATCCATGCCGACGTTTCCAGAAAAGGGAAAGAAGAGAGGGTGAAGAGGAGGAATGAATAAGGGAACGAAGGAGGAGAGGGAGGATGGGGGATAACCACAGCACACACACAGAAGACACTCTGGGAGCCACTGACCTGAGCCGGGATGGAATCAGCCACCTGAAGATGCAGAACACACCCAGCGTTAAGCCACGCAAAACACACACTCCTGCTCACTTGATGAGTGATTCAAGCTAAATGCTGCTCATGTGTCTCACAGTTAGTGCTGCAGCAAGGATGATGATAATGAAGATTATGATTACGCTCAGAGCATCTTTTTATCTCTGTGTTACCAGTTTGACACCCGATGAAAGGAGACAGATTTGATTTTCCAAAATGCTTACTGGCCTGACACATTATGAGTTATGAGCCGGGCTGACACCCACTGCTAATTCTCAGTGGTTGGACAATAGTGGTTGGTGTTACTTTATTTGTTCAATAGAGCAAAGCTGGAACTTTGCCATGTTTTATGTTGTTTTGGTGTTCATTTAGTTGTTTATCCTGCTGATCTTGGCTTTAGCATGTTGCAGGGCTAAGTGACTACTACCAAGCTGGGCCAATGTTTGTCTAATGTTGTCTAATCTCTACTGAGGGACAGTCAAGAGAAACTGTGTGAACATTAAGCTTCAATTGAAGCCAGCTATATAATGAGAGGATGGAGGTAAGTGTTTCTGCAGGTTGGCACCAAACAAGCATAGACAGTACCAGAGACATAATACAAGATTCAACAAAAAAAAATCATGCTAAACAGAACATACAAACGCAGTTCAAGTAAATGACTTTATGCCCAATGCATTCTGGGAAAGGCTCCAGCCTTCCCAGCTACCCTGAAGAGGACGAGCAGCTATAGAAAATGAATGGAGAGATTTTGAAACTTCAGTGATAAAAACATGTTATATATTGAAGCCTGCACGATGTTTGCTCATGTTTACAGTTATAAGTGTATGCTGAACAATAATGCAGCTCTCTGACTTTGACTAACACAGGTCAGATGCTGCCTCTGTCTTATTGGAGAACACTATCTAGTCATTATTTCATGTCACTCTGTGAGCATAATCTGCTGCTTACTTACTTCTCAGTAACCTTAGTTCAACTCTATCCATGTTTCCAGCCATGTGTGCAACGAGGCAGAATTTATGCAAATGAATAATTAATTGCAGCTTAAATAAAAGATTGATTTGCATTCATGGGCTGGACTTGAATTTTCTTTGTGAAGGGGGGGTGGGCTGGGGGGGTCTCACTTAACATAGCAGGCTAGGGTGTCACTCTCAGTGGTGAACTTTTGGGCTGTTAGCGTGCATTTCATTTCAAGGGCAGGCGTTTTGCATTGCAGCAGAGGATGAAGACTGGCTCTGGCTCTGTGCTCTTTGGCTGAGTCGGAACTTCTAATATGTCATGTGTCTGACTCAGGGGGCTGCAGCAAATAACAGCTCTCCAGCCAGGGACACTGAGCTGCTATTGCAGACTGAAGCAAAGAACAGTGAAATCAGAGAGAAGTGCAGAGGGAGAGGAGAGCGCCTTATGGTTGTGTGTTGCATTTTTAGATCATTTGGCTCTTTGGCCTTGATTTGTGGGTATTTGTGGACATGGTCCTCAGTAGAAGAGGAAACAGGAGAGCGGCATTGCATAAAGCAAACGCATAAGGCTTGACTTACACAAAGCAAACTGAGCCATCAAAGAAACCAATTTTCAGACAGACAGAAGTTCAAATGAACTTTGTTGAATAAAGATGTACCCCGTATCTTTAAGACCTTTACACTTGAAGTCCTGTTGAGGGATTAAGAGCCTTCTCTAAAGTACTTTGTCAGTAGATGTTGAGAAGTCAGAGTGCTTCTCTTTTTCAGAATTTCCCTCTTGACACAGAGATGCAACCAGCACTTGTCTGACCTCTGGGCAGCTATTGACCCAGTTTGAAGCTTCAGTGTCCACGATATTAGTGGACACTTTGCTTCTTTCCAGCCTAATTGCATGCTGCCCTATATGAAATTCAAAGTGTGCTTCAAACAATACTTGCAGGGTGCTTGACTTCACTTCTTGATCCCCTGTTAGCCCTTACTGATGACAGCAACTTGGCTGACAACCACCTCAGCACTGTAGCTTAGCAACAGGGACATGATAGCAGACTGTGATGATGTCAGGCAAGGCCTGAATGGGATATTTAAGATCTTGCAGATGACCTATGGGAATCCCAACATGCTCTGCCTCCAACTTAAAAAGGGTCCAAACACTTTTAAAGTAAGTACTCGACCACAAGCAGTGACTGGAAACTGAACTGACCAATTATTCATCGTCTGAATCACTCACATCTGCGCAAACTCCCACTATAATAGCAATTTCACAAGGGGTGAAATAAGGAAGAATTATGGAATTACAAATCACAGCAATGAAAAATATGCACTGCCAGTTGGGGTAGAAATAATCACATTTTTGATTTGGAGTTTTGAGAGCTGAAACCAAACTCAGCCCTCCTGTGCTCATGGTTAGGTCAAGCTACAGCATATTCAGAATATTCAGCAACATTCTACGTTTACATTTCAGGCATTTAGCTCATATTGAAGCTCTTCAGTGGTGCCTCCATGAAAATGCTTTTATCTATGTGAAAGAAGATATTTAATGTTTTAATGCAGGCATATAGTGCATATCTGAATTAGCCTAACTAGCTGTTGAATAATTCAAGCCATGTTGCATAACCTGCATGTAGAATTCAGTAGCAGAATGTGATTATTATTTACATATTTATTTTATCTGTGGGAGTTTGCAGTTTGGCTTTCAGAAGATCACTTCATATTTGAGATTTCGTTGTTGGCTCTTTCTTAAGTTTCTCCACCTACCCAGCTCTTCTTCTTCTTCTTTTTGTCTTCGGCGTCCTTGCCCAGACTGCCCATGCTGGAGTGACTGGCTGCGCTGTTGATACTGGACATACTTTCTGATGAGTGCTGCCGTCTAATCCGCAGGTCTGGAAAAAACAACAATTTTCTTAGTGCTTTGAAAAGATGAGATATACAACGCTGATCCCTGAACCAAAATGCTTTGGATGGTATCATCTTCTCTTTAAAGTTGTAACCAATAACATGGTTGATTTGGTCTCAGATATTAAAATAAACAGAAATACAGATACACATTTTCTCACTTTATTTTAATAAAGACATAACTGAAATTATTTAAACTATAATCTGATTTCATGTTGCACAGTGTGACTAATTTTCCAGCCGCATTTCTGATGAATGATTGCTGTTAGTCGTAACCTCTTTGACAAATGTGTTGCATTTCCTGTCAGTAATTCAGAATAAAAGCATGTTTCACCTTTCAAACACTTACTGTGAACTAGCAGCAGTAGGAAATGTTAGTAGGTTAGCATTAGCAGCAACTTCATACAGCTCTAATACAACTGTGAACAGTGAGGCTGATATCAGTGCAAAAAAAAATGACACTACGTTACATGTATGTATTGTCTGCCTCTACCATTAACTATGAAAACAACTAACTGCATAACTGCTTAATGTAACTACACTGAAAGACTTTTGCTAGAGTTGCACTATGTTGGGCTCAGCACACAAAATTGATTACACATGTGATTCAGGTTGTTTCTATGACTACTCAAAGCTTTCCAAAAGTGATCTGTGCAACACAAACACTTCAATCAGGCTAAAAAATCCATCCAATCATGGAACAGCAGGCCATTCAAGACCTCCTGAGAACCTCAGATGATTTGAGTTTGATCCAACATCCCTGCTGGTGCCTTCATTACCTTTGTGTAGGTGGTCAGGGCCGTTGAGCGCCACCTGGATGGCCGTCTGGGCGTCAGTGTTCTGGGTCTTCAGCGTTTCTATTGTTTCTCTCAACTCAGCCAACTCAGACTCCTGGAGAGAGAGGCAGTTTTTAGACTAAGGATGACGCATCAAATTCTTCTTCTGGCCAAATGAGTGGAATCAGCACTGGAAACAAATTCTTAAATTTGTGCATTGGCATGGCTTTCAGTGGAAGGGAACGAGAGACAAAAACGAAGGGAGGGCATTTTGAAGAAGATAGCAGTCTCCTAGAGGATTTGCCGCAACCCCGGCACCACCTGCTTAGAATAAAAAAACCCAACTCTGTTGAACCAACACGATCAGATAGAGGGACTCTCTATTCTGCCTTGCCCGAAAACTCACTGAGGGCTGCAGATAGGGTTTCTACTTTAATTAAAAGTTGGTACAGCCTTGTTTAACAAAGACATCCCACCAGATCCCAGTCTGCTTTAATTTATAGAGGATTAAAAAGCTGCCAAGGCTCGTCAGCATTGTGTGTGTGCATGCATGTGCATGTGTGAGTATTCATAATTTGTGGTAGGGATCTATCTTCGAACATATTGCTGCTGCTGTGTGATCAGTACTTCAGTTCCTTTTGAGCTCCTCTGAATCCTCCTGTCGGTGAACAAGTCGGCTTGTAAGAAAATATAGAAAATGGACCTTGGAGCAGATAAATGCTGGAGGATTTCTGAAGAATTCACTGGTTTTAAATAACTCTTTGGGCCTTAGGTTCATGGAATATGCTGACCCCTTGCATGACTGTGCAAAACATAACAATTTTACCAACCGGTAAAGGAAGAAGATTTGTAGTTAGAAGCAAGTCAAACAACTTTCGGTAAGGTTGGGAGTGGAAGTTGGAGAAATATTCAGGCAATAACTCAAAATTGTCTTCAGTAGAAAACCTTTCACACGAGTCAGGAACCGAACCAAAGATAAAAATATCCATTAATCCACAACCGCGACCTCCACATTGTTATTTCCACTGCAGTCTTTCTGTGTCAAACTGTTTCTAATCATTTCTTCTCCCTGTAATCCCTTCACCATGGAGTTCAAGTGCACTGCTTTTTCAAATTCAGGACTTAGCTCTTGTACCTTTTGTTCAGCGGTCATGGTGAGGCTCTGCAGACGGCAGGTCATGTTACTCAGGCTCTTCTCGAAGGCTGCCACCAGGTGAGCCTGCAGACACACAGAGAGAAGACAAATGAAGTGCTCAGTCGCTGGAACATTGGTGTTTGTTAAATAAACTATAAAAACTCAATTTAAAATGGTAGAACATGGAAAAGAAGAATACTGTTTTATACTCTTTAGAGTATGAAAACTAGAAAAACTCATCTCTGAACATATATGGTATAATAAATACAGCTTATCTATAAATCATTATTCACATTGAATATCCCTTGAAGAAAAGGCAGAGAATTAATAATAAGCGGGTATGCTGGTTTGGTGATGATAGCTTTGAAGTGAGTTTTCACTTGAGCCACAGACTAGCTGTGAAAAGTTTGCTTGCCCACAAGTCTGAAAGCTCTTACTGTGTCCTCCTGAAGAGGCTCCCTGTGCACTATAAAGAACTCTCGCAGGGATATCTAGCATACAAAAATCCAAAAATCAACACGTTCGCATTGAGTCATTCTCAGATATTTTGGAGTTCATGTCAAACGTGTTAAGTATTTGAGTATTTGTTAGATATGTTTTACATGACTTTGCTGTGAATTAACAATCAAGCATGCTGCAAAACCATCTTTCTGGACTAATATCACAAGAAAGCGCTCAAGAGCACAGAGAGAATGATGTGGATATCACAGATGCACACAGATCAAAAAAGGGGCTGCCCTCCCTGACTTCATCTGTCACCTGAAGATGCAGAGGTGACACACTGAAGGGTGGCAAATGTTTTACGACGTCACGCCATCTGCTCTGCTGAACCTGTCTGTCTGTCTGAATGTGTATCTGGATTTGTTTACGCGTGTGTTTTTCGAATATATGTTTGCGTCCGGATGTCTGCTGAAGCCTTATGTTCATGGTTGTGTGTCCTGTGTGCAAATCTGAGCCTGTAAAATTTGTGTGTGGACTGCCAGCTCATCCTCCCCTCCTTAGCTAGAGACCCTGAGACACCTGTCAGGCCTGGTGTGTCACAGAGAGGTGGGCAGCATGCCCAGACAGATCAGACAATCTCTGCTTAACAAACACACACACATTTGCATCATTATAATTTTTGAGAACTTTCATTTAGTGAACAGTATTTGTTTCTAAATGTGCAACAAAAAGCTCTAACAAACTGAAAGAATTCCTCATCTTTCTGTTCTTACACAAACAAACACACACACACACACACACACACACACACACACACACACACAAACACAAACACACACACACACACACACACACACACACACACACACACACACACAAACAAACAAACAAACAAACACACACACACACCCTGTGCTGCCTCTTCCACTCTGTGTCCCTGGCTGAATCAGCAAAGGTCTCGACCTTTAGAAATGCCAACTGTTCCAACTCATCTCTCCAGCTCCACATCTCTTTCCAACTCCACCTGTGAGCTCCGACTCAACGCCACCCTGCCCACCTGTCCGCCCTGTAGGAGGCTCTGATCAGATTCTAACGTGTCCCATGGTTGACCCATCTGTGCTGCTCCTGTAGCCCAGCCCAGGCGGCCACGCTTAGCCCCTGAACCCCTGTTTTTCTGACCACCATTACGATCCTGGGGTCCGGGATAGAGGTTGACGGTGGGCCAGACCAAAGAACTTGACGAGGAGAAGTCACTGGTGCTGGTGCTGCCAGATGACACCGCTAAAGACACGGACGACATCTCAAGAGGGTGGTATGTGTCGGTGGAAGATGGATAAAGTGCAGTCACAACTACGGTGGTCAAAGCCAGCACCTGCTGCTGAGCTACATTCTTTACAAAGAGAAGGGGAGGCGACGAAAGGAGGAAGGGAAGAGGATGATAATGAAAAATCTAGCCAAAATGAGGGAGGAGTAAGAAGAACAGGGAGGGCTGAGCAGAAAGGGAGAGGCGACAAGGTTAGGGTGACACAGTGAAGGGTGAGTAAAAAGAGGAAGGAGATAGAGCGGGGAGGAGGGGCTCCTGTGTGAACTCCTGAACCCAATTTAATGTCAGTCCAGGCAGGAAAATGTAAAATGTATCCCCTCCACAGGCTGGAGAAAAAACACTGAGTGGGTCAACACTTCAGCAGCACTATTTGCTCTTTTTAATCCCTCTAACACGATGTTGGTTTTAGTAATTCTGCTGCATTTTGATCAAATAAAACCAAAAACAAACACAATTAATGAAAACGACGTCTGTGGCACATAATCCAGAGTGACAGTGCAGCAGCAAATATGTTTTTAATGTGACTCACTTCCTGTGAGTGTATTGACACTCCGTAATACTTTATTTAAATCCAATTCAAAGAGATAATAATAATTATGTATGCACTGGCACAGCAAATGAGAGAGATCAAGATCAGATGACCTCAATCACTGAAGAATTTCCACTGTGGCTCCGATGAAAACACAGGAGATGAAATGAAAACTCATTCAGCCAGTGTGAATTAAACACTAGACCACTCACAAAATACCCTCTCTGTCTAACCTTTAAATATAGATTTGGACATCATCATGACTCAGTTAAGATGATATTCAAGGTTAAACTTTGAAGGTTGGAGAAAATTCAACATTTGGATGCTTTAAGCATTCTCTAAAATGACAAGATAAGGTCAAACTTGCATTAAACTGAAGTCAGAACCGAATTGAAATGACCTATTTGTATACACAACATAGTATCATGAATAAGAATAGATGGCAAAGAAATTAGTGTTACATAATATTGCATTAGAGAAGGTGACATCTTGAAAATACCACTTTCTCTTGATTTTTCACAATATAAAACTTTAACTTTAAAAGTACAAAATGTACAAATGCATATGTTTGTACATGTGTTCGAGAAAGCTCATGATTAAGCGATGTCACAGTGACTGGTTTTGGACTGTGGGTGGAGAACATGTGAGGACATTTCCAGTCACACTCCCCACTGGGAGGATAAGACCAGCTTATAGCACCAGCAGCCCACCATGCTGTCATGTAGATACAGTGTGATCCAGAGTTTTTTTTTTCTTCTAATCAAAATCCAAAACCTCCCCAGAGTCTACCCACATCCCATATGTGCTGCACAGCTCCCCTGAGTGGAAGCTGTAAAGCACATATGGGATTCTGTTGTGCAAGTGTTTGCATATGGCTTGGCACAGTAAGGCAGGAGACTGGTAGCTATTTTCCACTGCTGTTTTCGACGCTAAGTGACCCTGTTAAGGGTTAGCCTATATCAACAACACATATGGTCAAACACTGGAGTCTTTTATTAAGATTGTGTCTTGGGTTATATCTGTTTTTACATCATTTTACTACACAAAGCTATGCTAGAAAATCTATGTCACAAATGATTTGGGCCCTGCCAAGTGTAAGTTGTTCTCACACAGTCATACTTGATTAAGTCTTGAATGTTTTTTCAGCTTCTAATTGTTGCATTATGACAGCATCTCTTTTCTCACTTGTTGCAGGATGGTGACAATCATGTTAGTAGCTTTTCAAACCAATTAGCAGTAAATACAGTATATAATGATCCTTATAGTCGTTTTATAGTTATAGTCTTTTATGTTTCCTGTAGCACCATGGTCTTTAGTGAAACGCTATCTTATCAAGGTGTTCTGTGTACATGGCTGAAATGACCATAATATTCACTGACTTGCTGCATTAGCAGGACTTTACTTGACTATTAATGCTCTTTCAGTATTGTCAGACTCACAATGGACAACCAGAGTCTGTCAAAATCTGGTGCCTTTGTTACCATTTGTGACAACTTGACAACTGCAATTCGGCAGCTGACAGTTCGGCCTGAGATCTAGGTGTGCTCTGCTTGTAGCGGCTAATGTAGCCCCGAGTTGATGTCAGAGATGAGGAGCAAGCTTGAGAGGAAAGGTAAGCTCAAGCTTTTTTCATTTTCAAACTTGTAGTTGTCAACAGACAGTGACTCAGATGACTTCACTTGAGGACATTTATGAGACTCCTCCTGGAGCCACAAAAGCCATAAAACAACTTTTTTCCTATACGTGTTAATGGATTCTGATGTGTAAAATCTCAATGGGAGTCACCATCAAGTAACTTCACATGACCAAAAACAACTAAAAGTTGTTTAACTGTCCCTACATAACTCTTACACAAAGTCATCTTCATCTTCTATTCGTCAGCCTTTCCTGCAGTTTAGCCTTCAGTTTCAGCTCTGCACAACTTTGTGATCAAAGCGTTGGACCGAAGCAAAGACCCCGTCTGTCTCCACGCTTGATCAGGCTCTTGGCATTGAGAAAGAGGGGGTGGGTGGGTGGGGCGGAGGCATGTAACATGCTGGAGTTTGTCTATCTGCATCTCAGCACAAAGACAGCTCCGTGTGAGGGTTGGAGGTCTCTGTATCTCACTCTGTTTCACCCACGCATGACGCACTTGAGTCTAGATTCACTTATCCTCATCTCCCTGTTCCCTTTCGATGCCCGTCTACCTATTTTTGATTCTCCCTGCTTGGTTGAATTTGGGAGAGGCTCCTGTTCTTGCTGAAACCCCCATCGGCTGAGACAAAAGCAAAAGAGACAATCCTCTCTGTAGTGCAGACACACAAACACACGTAAGAAAACATCCCATCTTAGGAAAATCACACAAACACACGCACACACACACACCAACAAAATCAAACAAGCAAAAACACAAATACATGCACGGTGGCTTCAAATAGAGAAAAGGAATTAGTGGGTGTCTCAAAGATTTATATTCCTTCCAGTGCTTCGATAGGCAACACTTCCATAAAAGCTTTTTGTGACAGCAGGTTATCATGCAAATGAGCTGGCTGTTTTGACGGCGTCTCTTGAAGCAACAAACTCACATTTGCAGCCAGCTGAGACGTCAGGGTCGCCACCTTCTCCTGAGAGGCGTCCAGCTCCCGGCGCAGCTTTCTGATTTGCTGTTTGGGGGGGAAAGAAAAGTACAGAGGTAAACGCAAGTATAGCTAACATTCCTGAAATAAATAAAAATTTAAAAAACATAAAGAAAACTAAGACTGATTGTATTGCAAAGAGGCGTTGAACTTGCAACTCCCATGTTGATAACTTTGATGTAAAAACTGTGCAGTTACATGGTAATACTGTGTAAAAAGACACTGGGGTGAAATGTGAACACAAAAGTGTGGGGGATTACCGTGGAATTTTGGACTGTTTGGCCCTTGATTGAAAAGAGAAGAGTAAAAATTAACACTATGTTGCATGCCTCCATCAAACAGCATGTACTGATGTGGCTGGAGAGAAAGAGGTTATCACAAGCCACACGGTTAGACTTTGAGCAGCAAAGCCAGAGATACAGGTAAGGAATCCTGACCTGGGTCAAAGAGTATCTGCAAATACCTGGTACTGCTATAATGAGGTAAAAGCCAGATGTGTCAGTTTAGCACAGTGGACAAACACAAGTACAGCAAACACAAGAAAGGATGTGGTTTCCTTCAGACTAAAGATCTCTTTGCTTAGTTCTAAATTTTTTGGATTTATGTTTCTGTCTCTTTCTGGATATAATCCATATGACATAATCCATATTTCACTCTCATTTCCAACACATTAAACTGACATTGTGGGTGATTAGATTGAGATTTCTGTTTTATTAATGATTCTTGATTGTTGGTTGTTCCTCCATGCCAACACAGCCTGTTGTGCCAATATAACTTGTCTCAAATAAATAATGACAATTCAAGTCAAAATGTACAGTCTCAGGATCTGAAAGTAGAAAACATCAAATACATAGGAGTCAGATTTACATGATTAAAAACCAGAGTTGGGTCACATGTGGTCGTGCACAGTGACTGTAGTTCATGATTGTCACTGCACTTTGCGTGAGCAAGTCTCAATGTGCTAAACTCCACCCATCTGGCAGGGTTAAAACAAACAGCACAGCGTATTTGCCATTACTGTCTGATCCAAGCTTGGGCTTGAAACACTAGTAAGCAAGGACAGAGGGAAGGGGAGAAGGGAGGAGAAATCAAACTGTAAATCTGGAAAATCAAAGAAGAATCAGTGATAAACTGAACAAAGCCAAAAGAAAAAGGAGCCAAAGGGCAGGGCATGCATTATATATGTACAGTGTAAGTTTTCATAAAGTAAATGATATTAACCATGAAGAACAGTAAGGCTGTGTGGTTATTTATGATCAAGATGGAAGTCAATGCAAAAGATTTATTGATAATAAAAAGCAATGCAACATGGAGTTAAACTGCTTTATTTATTTATCCACCATCACTTTTATTGATTAACTTTTTGGTTCAAATTGATCATCAATAATAGGCCAAATGTATCTGAATAAATATCACTGTTTGTACTTTGACTGACATAGATATGCTCTCTCTGAATATAGATACAGTGCAACAGAAACACACACAAACATAAAGATAGACAGACACAGAGAAACAAGCCAGCGGTCCCCTAAAGGGCAGCAAAACATGCGTGTGACATGGAGGTCGTTGTTGTGACTCCCAGAATAAAATCAGCTAATTAAAGCGGAATAAGAGAAACGTCTGTTTTCTTCCTTCCCGCTACTTATGAGGTCCTCATGAGCAAGGCACTTAACCCCCACCCACATCGGCAGAGCTGCTTAGTGGCCAACAGTGCACCGACACTGAGCAGCGCCAAGGTGTTGAACTGTATGAATGTTCAGGAGGAAGGTGGTAAAGAGAAGCAGACATGCAGACAGATGGAATATCAGCCATCCTTACCTCTGAGTGTGCTTTCTCCTCCGTCTGCAAGCAAGAAGCATAAATCATTAAAAAAACAGAGATTTCGGTTCACTGTGTTTTGTTCAATCATATGTCTTTGAAAAATGAATTAGAGTACAGAGCATGAGAAGCATTTTAATGTCAATGAAGATAAGCGATGAAATATCCAACACATAGACGAAGAGAATTCAACCAAATTTTAATTAAAGTGAGATTAAAGAGACAGAAGTGGATAAAGTCAGGCAGAAAGGAAAATAGGGAACGTTTTTTATAATCACAAAACAAACAAATTAATTTGACCTGAGGGATAACTTTGTAAACAAAACTATCTCCATCACTCATCTTGGCCTTTCCTGTGCATCTTGCAAGTGCAATTGGGAACAGGCGGAGGTGGGTGGTAATTGATCCTTCTCCCTAAAACTAATCTGCTGCCTCACTGAACGTGAGGACTGGAGCGCTGCCTGTGCTATTAGAAACCCAACACTTGTCCAGAGGCTTATCTGCCAAAGCTACGTTAGAAGCATGCAACGATGGAGAGTTTTTTGTTTTTTGGATCTGCAGAAACAGAAGGGATGAGGCAGAAATTTTGGAACAGAATGTACGTGACATTTAATGACAGTCTGCATCAGTGGGAAGAGCTGAAGGCTTTGATTATATCTGTGCCGTCTCATTTAGAAATATGATTTCAGCCTTAAAATTGTCACTTGTTACTTTTGTATGCAGACATTTTAGATCTGAAAAACTTCTCTTAAAATGTACACCAACAGTCAGTGTTATCTCACTGCCTCAATATGTCTTCTTGGCTCACTGTTGATGAGCAGGGATGCTGTTGGGCTCTGAAACAAAATAAGACAGCTTTAAACCTGCATTAACTAATTTTGCTTGGCCACTTGGGGGCAGTGAAACAAGCAACACTCACACATTATCACCTCTTAAAGTTGTTGTGGCAAACTTATTAACAAACAGTTTGTACATGCATTGACACATTCAGCAGACACGGAGCGATATAGGACTAATTTAAGTATTTATTTTGCCTTTACCCTATATTTAGTTCTTCATTTACCTCACTCACTTTTTAGCCGTTAAATGCTAAAATCAGAGTTTTTTCACAGCTGTCTGCGGCGTCTGGAAACAACACTCATGATGGTAAAACTCAATTAAAACATTAAAGGTGCAGGTTGGAAAACGAAAACAGTGAGTGTAAAAAGGCTAAAAACTCCACAGAGTTTATTGGACTTGCACATTACATTACATGCAGTCATTTGATTTATTGTTAGTCTAATAAATGTGATTATAGCAGCTTTAACAATGACTTTACATCATGATTTAATACTTTTACAATTAAAGCACTTCTACACTAATCCTGAGCTGTAAATTTAAGAAGAAAATCTGGCAAGCTACTCACCGCAGAGTACAGTGAAGATGTGCTGGAGACCAGAGACAATGAAGAGCCATGGACTGTAAGCACAGAAGGAGAGTAATAAGTTTCATCGCTCATTACAAGGATTAGTAAAGTACTCACCATATCATACAATATTCCTCCTTTTCTAATGAATCTGACCATGAGCAAGTCATTTGAATCAGCCTTTTTATTTATTCATGATTACCCAACTGACTGATTGCACTTGATCACTATGGTAACTCATAGGGATGATGCGACTGTAAGAAGGTAGTGGAAAAACCCTCCAAAAAAACTGATTTACTCTTTAAAAAGCTAACCTCTGACCTCTATGGATGCAATCATAGCCTCTTAAATCACCCACAGAAAGATCACTCACAGTGTGCACACACAGCAAAAGAGTCAATTAAATCTGGTATTACAAACTTGATGACTGATGTCTGAATGTGGCCTTAAAACTATTTCTAAAAGCTTCTTAGTAGGGAGGTCATTTTTGGAACACAGTTCATTTACAGTGTTTCCTACCTTCGTCAGTGCTGTCCCTGAAGGAGCCTGAGCGGCTGATGGCCCGTGGTCTATCCTCCAGGGAAGTTGCGCTGCCACCCAGTGGATGACCCTCTCCGTACAGGTCAAAGGAGTCTTGGGCAGGGATACTGTTGGAGCGGCTCATGCTGCTGCTGCCTGGTGGCAGGTTATACTGGCTGATGTTAGTGGGGCTCACTGCGCAGAGGAAAATAAAAACTCAAATTAGTGTGTTTTTTTTAATGTTTTCGTTGGTGTATAATCACCTGAAAATAAGAATCGTGACATGTTTGTGGTCTTAAAATGAGCCTTATCTACAGATGCTGCAGGTCCTTTTGCACCCACAGTCCTGTCATGTTTCTACAGCAGCCTAGAATGGACAAACCAAACACTGGTGCTAGATAGGCTTTTAATATGTTTCTTTGTCAAGAAAAGGATGAAGGAGAGTGTGAGGCAAAGGGGTTACAAGATGTCACTAAATCCTACACCCTCGACCTTTAAGAAATTTTAATCACTACATGAAACATTATTTATTCATACAGTTTGTTTTCATTCAGTATTTTCATTTTCCCACATCAAAAACCTTTAAATAAAGAGATGGATATTTACTACCTATGCTCATACTATAACTCAGCTGTCTATTCCAGATGTGCTGCAATTGCAGTGCATTTGTTTAGACTCACACAGGTTGGAATAGTGGTATTTTCCAGTAGTGGTGCAGGAAGCTCCAGGAGGAGACAGTGGAGACTGGCTGCCTGTATCCTGAAGCCCCCCTGTTGAATGCGACCTTAACCACTCCTTCCCTTCCTCATGGGACGTCTGCCGGGAGGACGGAGGGTACCTGAAGCCCACAAAGACACGGTAAACTAACGGCAAAAAGAGATACATTTGAAAGTCTAAGCAGTTCTGTTAGTGATGAAATGAGTGCAGAGCTACGTAACAGAAGCATGTGAGCAAATGGTAAAAAAGAATACGCAGCCACACCACCCAGATGTTTGTGCATCTACTGTACACATCGTCATATATGCACACACTGCTTTGGCTCAAAGCTGCCAAACACACTAACACTGCTGCTCATCTCTTCTCTCCCCAGCTCCAAAGTGGCTCAGCAACAGAAGGCCCCCTTATCGCAGGCATGACAATCGGCCATATTTAATCCTCCGAGGATGATAATTGAGTTTCCACTCATCCCTTTTCAGCGCCGTCTCCCATCCAGCACCCCCATTACTACGCTTGTCACATCTGACCCTGCTCCAGTCCCCCACGCCTGTGCTTCCACCAGGGATTGGGTGTCTAAGAGCGTGTTGAATGGTGTGACACGGCAGCATTTGCTCCTCTCTGGAGTTGAAATGGAACTGACTGAAAAATCCAAGGGTCAGTATTTGACTTAGTACTTAATGTTAACAGAATGCCTTTAAGATGGACTGACGCGCTTGTTTATTTGACTTAAGTGGGTAATTATTAGCCTTTATGAAATCTTAAGATTAGACAAGATGTGAACAGACTGCTGAGAGGAAAACACTGCAGGCATAAAGTGTTGTATAAGATCAGATGCTTTTAAGCCAAAAAAGAGCTTGATCACCATATGCCATTGAAATGAAAGAATGGTGTAAAACCAGCATGACCCATCCAACCCCTCTGCAGCAGTACTGTATAATTGGCTAGAGAGGTTGTTCCCTGCAGAGGTTGTGCCACTGTGATGAATGGGTTATGGTATTTCTGTCTCAGTCCCTTTAGTCCTGACTAAATTCAAAGTATTCATTCTACTTCTCCCCCTCGGCTAACAGAGAAAATGTTATCAGGAGGTATAGTTCATTTTGGTGAGCTGAGGAAGAACTGCTCTGTCATGGCGGCTGTGTTTGCCGCATTTCTAACAGTGCATGAGATGAGAATCTGATGAGGATACACAAAGAGTAGCAGACAGACAAACACATGGACAGTGGCATTCTTGTTGGATCATTCGAGGCATCGCTCACACTGCAGCAAAATATTTCAGTTCACTTAAAGAGTTATAATCTAATCTGGACTTCAGGAAACAACAGATAAAAGATAAAAAAGAAACTGACTTCTTTGTGGTTTGGGAAGTCATTTTAGTTAACTCAGTTTAGTTTGCACCCAGGTAAGTTAACTGGGTGGCCAAAATGTATTGGAAAATATGAGAACTTCTTCCAGTATTACATTCTGCAAGTCCACAACTAGTCTGATGTGTGAAGAAATTTGGTCGCGCAGTGTGAATGCTGCATGAGATAATCACATCATTTGCTAATCTGTACTTCAGTGGTTCCCAGCCTTGTTTTTGATCAGGTTTACACCCACCGTCCTGTCATGGACGATGAATTCAAATAACCTTTTCATCAACATCTTTTCAACACTTTGACTTTTTGAAGTGTTTGTCCATGACATTCACATTACATTTATTTGGCAGATGCTTTTGTCCAAAGTGATGGGCAATTAATGCATTCAAATCCTATAAGAGCAAGAGCTAGACATTTTTTTAGCTAACTGTTCTGAATTCTTAGTGTATCTGTTACTTAAAGCTAAATATTTTAAGTGTTTCTCCAGCCCTTAAAGTTAACTATTTTAAATGTTTATCTTGGGTTACAGGTACCTGGTTGGGAATCACTGCTAGAGATGGTGCCACACAATGCCACATGTACGTCAACATAGAAATTATGCTTGATAACAGAATGATTATTTTCATGCAAATGCACACTTAGGATTTACTGTATGTGAGTCAATAAAATAAGAACAGAGAATGGGATCTGGCTGCAGATGTGTTGTACCTCAGTCCCTTTTTGGGAAGCGTGTTTCTGTCAAGAGGCATGCTGTTAAAACACAGAGGATGAGTGAATTAGATGAATGCCAGAAAATATTTGTTCTTTTGATACATGAGAAAAAGACTTTGGCCACGTTTCTCAAACTTGACTTTTGACACACACACAAACACACACACAGAGATATGCAAAAACATACACAATGGAGAAAAAAAGACATTACTAATGCATCACAGTCCAATAGACAAATATAAAACAAAGGCAAATGTTCAATTGTTTCATTTTTGAGACATACAGCTGAACTAGTAAGGGAAAACAAACATAGGCCCTTTTTATTCTATGTTCTGTGATGTATTGCATGCACAGTGTGTGGACAAAAAAATGGAAACACCCTGAAAAAGACATCTCATGGGAATGAGCGTCTGATCTCAATTTACTGATTGTCATTACCCATAAATAATACTGTCTTGATTGTGTTAAGGTTAGGTTTGGTCTTTTTTATGTCTGATCTTAATGATGACTCCAGAAACACTAAGATCAGGTCAATGCAGAGACTACCTCTGAAAAGTTGGCAGGTCAGTTGGGTCAGTGAGTAGTAAAAGGGTTAATCTGGAAACTATTAGTCATTAACTATATGATGTGATACAATAAAATACTACTAGGACTAATTCACTTGTGACCAAACTGAACTATATAAATGCAGTATGTACTGAACTGAATCCACACCAGAAGAAGAAAGTTAAATGCAACCAAACTGTGTGCTAGATGAGTGTTTTTTCTTTTTATTTTCATTCTTATTCTTAATTTTTTAATTCTAATTATTATCATTATTACTTATTCTTCCTCAGCATTGTATGTGTATATCTTAGAGTAGGGAGATAAACTTTTAATCTCTGGTCTCAAATGAAACAATGAATACGATTCAGCCCAATCGTATTCCCTGTTACTCACCCCTCAGACAGGGTGGACTTGACACTGCCGGTTCGTGTGACCTTGGGCCCATGGTGGCCTAACGGCAGATCAATGGACTCAGAGCTGGTGTGCAGACTGGTCATGCTTTGGCAGCTCAGTGTGTCCTTGCTGCCAGCTGATGAGCTACAGGCAGGCCAGGGCCGAGCGTTGGAGGGCAGGGAGAGGCCAGAGGCCGGACTGGAGGCCGGGGAGTCAGTGCACAGGTCTGGGGTTTTACCGTACAGCGGGCTGCTGCCACCACTTAGGCCGCCGGCGCTGCCCAGGCTCCCCGTACCAGAGGAGGGTGAGTCCAGACTGGCCTGTCTTGCCAGCGTGCCGTGGGGGCTGCCCAGTATTGAGGGGCACTTGCCAGAGTCGGGCGTGCCCGGAGAGCTGGCCTTGCTGCTGGCTTTGGTGCCAAACAATCTGGGGGTAGAGAGGTGGGTGCAGTCATTTAGAAATGCTCAAAGGACTAGTGGTGAGCATCTGTAAGATCCATACTGGAAAATGAAGGATTTTGATATACTTTGGGGTAGAGAGAGTAGATTACATTTAAGTTAGCTAATGTATATTACATATGGAACTGCATTGGTCACACGCATCAAGAAACTCAAGGATCAGTGTGTTAGAGGGAAAAACAGTTACTCAAACATCCCCACTGTAACACAGATAAAAGACTGAGCGCACACATTTATCCCTCACAGCAAACTCCACCACGTGTCAGCTATGAACTCAGAGTAATTTACATCGACACATCTGCTTTCACAGCTTTGCCCGTTTCAACCCTCTGACTTTAAATAACCTAATCTGTTAGGCCACTCAACTCTGTTTGCCTCCCACATATGCTCAGACAGTCTGCTACTCATATTGCGCCTGTCCCAGTCTATCAGCGCAACCACATATAATACATAGGTGATGCTCTCAAGAGAAAAAAAAAACAAAAAAAAAAGCTTGAAGACATGCAGATGAAACGGGTAGGCTTGACAGATCGGATGGGACAGATGTTTGGACGCGCCTGTCGAACGCATGCTTCTAATGAGTCACGCACTGGCGCGCAGAGAAGCTCCTGTCTTCTGTCTGTTCAGATCAAGACCACTAAGTTTTAAGATTTGCCTGACCTGAATGACAAGCCACCAGACCTTCATCTTCGGGGTAAAGATATATTTCATCTGCAGTGGCTTATCACCTACACCGGGGAACAATCTGCGTAATGGCACCCCTCGGCTGTACAGCTGAGAAAGATCACTCAATCAATTTTCCTATGAAGGCGCTGAAATATGATTTATTAAGTGTCTTATATTCATTTTGTGCATCCAAACATATCTAAAATTGATAGATATGACAGAGTATTTTTCAGCCATGGTGAGAGTTAGACATCTTCTATAAATGCCCCTATCTGTTACAGGAGTCTGGGGAACAGCCTGAACGGAGCAGCAAAAACATCAGTTCATCATAATGAATGAAAACACCCTTAAATTCTGAAATAGATGTGTCGATGACATTGTCTGAATCTTTATCCAGTAAGACGTAAACTTTAACTTGGATCTAAAGGCATGCTTGCTGCTTAAACATTCCTTATTGCTGATAATTACGGGATATGTAATGAGATGCTGGATTCACGTAGAAACACACATGGTGAGGGACAAAGACAGAACAGAAGCTGGAAGCGTGTTTCATGTTTCTGACCTGCGGAACGTAGGAGAAGCAATGTCGGGGTATTTGGATCCCGGCTGCCTGAGGCCTGATTGGCCTGCTGAACTGGAGGTGGGGCTGGACTTGGGGGAGGTTGATAGTCCTGCTGCGGTGTCCTGGTCTGACACTGCCACTTTCTCCTTGTCTGTCTGGTTAATGGTGATGGGACTGGAGCGGTCGGAGCCCATTTTCCCATCCCTGCGTTTGGCACCCGCTTGTGTAGCTGCCCCTCCTGCTGACTTGCCACTGACGTTTGAGTCGATGCTGCTGGAGCTGGAGCGATGCCCGCTGCGTCCTGCTGCCACCCCGCTGGACGACTTGGCCGGCCTGGGTAGGGAGCGGTACTGCAGGGTCACTTTGGAGCCACTGCAGCTGAGCAGAACGCCATCATCCTGGGGCTGTGAGCCATCCAGACTGGTCTTACGCACGCCACCGATGCCTGTGCCTTTTCCAAGGGCAGCTGAGGATTTGGGTGCCTTGCCCAGGGTGGCTGAGCCACTGGTGAGCGTTGCACCACTGGAGGTGATTAGGGCACCGGTGGGACCCGGGATCTTCTTGTATCCAAAAGAACCAGTGGTTGGTGGGCGTGCGATGCCAGAAGGAGGTTTCTTACCTTCGTCTCCACTACTCTTCCCAGCATCTGAAGGTGAGCGCTGGATGCTAGCTGAACTCTTGGAAGGTGCCTTGCCCTTCTCTGAGGCCTTAGCATCATCAGTTTTGCCTGCCAATTTGCATAAACACTTATTAGTGCAAATACAAAAACTTTTCCCTCAGCAGATTCTTGGCCCAGCGTTTGTCTTTATCACCTGTGGGGCCACGGAGCAGGAAAAGCAAAATTACTGTACATTTATGCCAACAGCCAGCTGCAGTGAAAAACCAATACTTATCTAAAACAAAGCTGCTGGACTTGCTGAGTGGACTGAAAATTTAAGAGCAACTGCAAAGTCTCAGAGCGAGGTATCAGGGAAGAGAATCATCAAATCATCAGTTTTCAGGCAGAGGCAATGAATCTGCTGCAATCTGTTCATAACTCTCAAAGACACGTGCTTCCAAAATCAATACTAGCATAAACCACTAAAGAGATTCTGACAGGTCACAGAGGGAAGCACGAGTTCATATAATAAAATTAATGATGGCTGAATTCCATTTAACATCAGGGTCCTGGTACTGTGTGTCATGACTCACTGGGACATGTGAACCAAACAGAGCCATCGATAATGTTATTAGTAACACCTGTGCTCTTCCTGCAAAGATAAATAAAATGTCTGCTGTGAAAAAGATTAGATCATTAGAAGATCTCAATTCATTTGAACCATGAAGGGTCATTATAGAGCTGATCAAAATGATCATTGTCTGTTGTATCGATGGTTCAAGTCTCTCTAGGCTGGATTAAGCTCTCCATAACAGATAAAGTGCTGAAAAGGTGGATGTTTACGCTGTTTTGATACAGTTTCAAACAGACATAGACAGAACATAAGATAATAATGAGTGCACACTTTCTTTTATCTGAAAAGAAAACATGCTCAAAGGCATCACGAGTAACTCTCTTTTAAATTAAACACATAGATGTTTGTACATGAGGACGTAAAGCGTGTTCTTTCATCACCATGGTTGACTGAAAAAATAAACTTCTGTTTCTACTTTTGTTTTACCGCTAATCCAATTTTGATACACTTCCATCTGAATAAAACAATGCAGCTGGAACTGATTATCTCTTTAATGTCTAACATGGCATAATATTTGATTTAAAGGCCCATACAACAAAAAGCAGCTTTTCTGCTTTGTTTCAGTACCTGCATCATCATATGAACATTTTTTCAACCTTCAGAGAATCATCTGTTTTTCACTGATCTTGTTTTGATCAAATTAACTACATTATGTTTATCAAAAGATATAGAATGTGTTGCAGGTCCTACCTGGTGATTTCAGGGCGGCAGAGGTACCCTTCGACCTGGGTGGCGTGATGCCCACCTGGGCTGTCATGCCCCTCCTCCACGAGCCTGTCTGGGACATCTGTGCCAGTGCGGCGGCCTTCTGGCCGGCCTCCTCGTATTGGCCCTGGGCTTGAGAGGAAGAGGAGGACGACGAAGGCTTCCAGCGGGAGGAGCCGCTGCTGGGGTCCATGCTTGCGTCCAGTTCCTCCTCCACCTTCTTCAGGTCCTCAGCTCCAGCCCAGCTGCTGCTCACCTCCTGCTCTGCATGCTTGGACCTGCTTCCTCTCTGGGACTGGTGGGTGGTGGTGTGTGTCAGAGAAAGCACAGAAAGATTAATAGATGGTTCAGTAAAACAATGAAATCTGTGGGTTCCTAAAATCTCAGTGTCCTTAAATGCACTGGTGGGGGAATTAAAAATAGTACCTGCTGAGCACCTGCAGTGCTGTGTAATAAAAGTGCAAAGCGGACAGTAAAAAGTAAAACAGAGGGGATGTAAGTTAGCTAGTTTAGTCCTTGTCATGCTGAAAATAACAGAATTAGTTTATAATAATAATCTAAAACATGCTACACCTTCCCTCCACAAACAGAGCAGTAGGGTGTGTTTATGTGTGAAGTCATAGCTATCTTTGGAATCACCCATGTCCAGATCCTCTTTTGGGATGCATACAAACACACCCACACACACAGCAGCGATAACTAGCCTACCTTGACAGATGGCCGGTCTCCCTAGCAACACTAGAGTCTCTAAAGAGCCCAGTATGTTGGGTTTTTCATGAGGGGCTAAAGATACTTGGCAGAATACGACAGAAGCTGAGCAGTGGCCTTCAGTCTGCAGTTAATTCCCTCAGCTGTGATTTCAGAGCTGACATGCAGACTGGCCTTGATTCAATGCTAAACCAACATGCTTATAACTCATTTGAAGAACAAATTTAGTCACATCTAGCAATTCATTGTTTTTCCATATTTTTATTTTCTTCAAACTGGTACCCCGGTAATTTGGCATTTAGATTTATACTGTAATTAAGTTGAGTGACTCACAGGAGACATTAAAAAAAGAATGGTCAAAATTAGCTAAGATGTCCTGACTTTATTCCTTACACTACACATGTACATTTCCTGTTATGCAACTCAGTAGTATTTTCATTAAACCCTCCACACTAATAAGTGGACTTTGATTGTAAAGAGTTTCATATTCAAACTGACCACTGTAGTGACAACAAGCCTGACAGTCTACTGCCATGCTAGTGGCTCTGTGAGCATAGACACAGTGGTATATTAGCTTGGTGATGCTAACATGCTGATGTTTAGTGTGCATAATGTTTACAGTGTTCACAATATTAATGTAGCATGTTAGCACGCTACCTTTTCGTAATTAATAAAACAGCTTTGATTAGTGCTTACCTGCGCTCCCTTGCTTTTGCGTGATGAGCTGACAGTGGAGTAGGCCGGTGTGTTCAGATCATCAGTGCTGATGTTGTCCAATGTGTCGCTCAGGCCGCTGCTCACCGAGCTGCTGTCATCCCAACTACAGGAGGAGAGGAGGAAGGAAAGAGGTCAGCAAGGTCGTTGTCTAGTTTTGATTTGGAGTCTTCTAGTGTAAGGAGTAAACGTAGCAGTGGTAGTAAAAAGGAGCAGTTATAATATTCTTTTGACCCTCCAGTACTTCACTTACAAGCATACTGCCTACACTCAATCTGCCACAATCGACTTCTTACTGAAATTAAAACTTTATTGTACATGTCACTGAAGAACTACTGACAAAAAGAGCTGAAATGAAGCACATGATGCTCAGCTCACAGACCATCAGATTGTTTGTAATTGCCAAGTTTGTCTCTTCAAACAGCTGTGCTCATTTTTAGGATCCCATTGACTTTTGGGTATTTGAGTTCTTTTTTTTTGAGAAAAAAGAGGGAAGGGCTTGTTAATTGTTAAGCTTCTCATTAACTCTGAGTGTGTGGAGGAATAAAAGGATCTTAATTAGTGCGTCATTATTTAGCTGTTGTGGAAGACTGAGACACCAAGAGCCCCCGAAATGAGGAGCGTATGGATCGAACACTGATCATTTACACGCATGCACGGACACAGAGTTTAATTAAAACAGAATTACAGCCCTGAAAACTCACAGCAATATGTTTCTCTAATCTGCAAACCAATTTTCAGCTATCAGACACAATAAATCACCTTCAATAATAAAATATTAGTTCTCCTCTTCTCTTTCATTGTTCTCTCTCTGTCTCTCTCTCTCTCTCTCTCACTCACACACACACACACACACACAAACGGGACATGACAGCTCATGAACACATGTACAGTACAGACATGCATTGTCCTCTAATTGGTTGTGTGAGACTCTTTCCTTAATCTGCATGTTAAATCTGATCAAACATCCTCAAGTTTCATTAAAATCTGGAAGGATCCACAGTACACACACAGACAATCAATATTAACAAAATGACAGAACCAAACACTGTGATTGGCACCACAGTGACAGATAAGAGGGGAAAAAAAGAGTTTTGACGACTTTTCCTTCACCAACAGATCTTGAAGGACTTTGATGGGTTTCCTGCCTGACTGATCCCAAACACGCCCGGAATTTGAAAGTACTCTTTTAAAATAAAAATCTGAAACAACTTCCAGAAGCTAATTACACTTTTTTTTTCCAAATCAATTCAGGCTCCCCATCAATAATTCATGGCAGACATGGATGGAACCCGAAGGCAGGCTGAAAATGAGAGAATAATGAGTCATTTTTTAAAAGGCTCACAAAGGAGGAAGGGAAATGTGGTGAGCTGCAGATGTGCGGATGTGTACGGGAGCTGTCCACAGAATGATAATGGCATTATTGATTTTCTAAAGTTTGTTCATAAAATCAATAACCAGAAGAGTTGTTATGCTTAAAGCACGCATGCCATTCATTAGCTATATAACATCCTTTTATTAAACGGTGTGTTAAGAGAAACAATATCGCCATCGAAAATGTTCAGCAACCTGCCTCTGTGGAGAGGTAAAGGGCTGCTGCTGGATCCTAGTTTAAGGATTGGTTATATTCACCTGACACCTGTAAAAGGTTTGTAATGGATGAGGTGCAGAGCAGACACCTTGCAACCCAGTTGTCCAGTGGTGCAGGGCGCAATTGATTTGCTCTTTTGACAGATTTAGAATTAACAGCATTTATCTTCACTGCTAAAATCTGACCGTCCTTAACTAGAGCGTGCAGACTCAAACTGCAGGTTTTGTTTCAGGATGGAATATTACAGCTGTCTGTGTTCAGAATATGCAGAATTTTAGGCTGAAACATCCCATTTCTATAAGTCGCTTGTGTGGTTGGCAGAAGAAAAGAAAAGAAATAAAATAATATAAAAAGAACAAACCATGAAAATGAAATCAGGCAAAAGAAAACTTTGGGTTACTGAACACAAATCTCAGCCCTTCTTAATCCGTCATTTTGTGATTTCATTTTCCATCAGTCCAAAGCCATTATTGGAAAAGCGCCTCAGAGATGGATGTTTGAAGCACAGAGTAGCTTGTCATACAAAGAAATAAATGGCATCCTTGCTGTCAATCTGAGCTTTCCCGTTGTGTATCTGGAGCTTTACTGCAGTCCTTTTAATAAAAAAGAGGCTGCGAGTGGAGCTCTGATATCAAAGAGAAGATGAAACTGAGGGTTTGAGGAAGTGTGTTTCTGCACACAAGGCTTTTACAAACAAAGCCAGTGGAAATCGATGGCTTTGAAACATGCCTGGCTTGTTTCCCTTTAATTATTTCTTCTCATCTGCACTTAAGCCTGCCTTGGCTGATAACGTGGCTTTGTTTTGAGTAGAGGGCAGCATCATCTGACAGCAACTGGCTGCTTCTAAGAGGACACTGGCAGGTTGAAGAATATAACTGCGTGTCGAGGTTAAATGTGTGGTTGGTGCTGGGTGGGCATTTTAAGTTTTGTCAGGTCACCTTGACAGTCTGATTCAAAGTTAGCCCTCTGCTCAGCTTTACTTGCCCCAGAAGTGACGGGGGAGTTGCAGTGCACTCAGTGGCTTCCTCTGAGACCAGCCTTCAGTGCGTGACAGACAACAGGGGCAGATGGAGCCAAAATCTAATGCTCAACAAAATGAATCAGTCCAAAGTGACTTGGCTGCTCTCCAGAACTCCACCAGCAGACATACAGAAAAGCTTGTCTCTATGTATATTTATTTAGAGTCAAAATATAGTTTCTGAGAGTGAGATGAAGAGAAGAAATTTCAGAGAGATGAAAGAAACAGATGGTCTTTTACAACTGCTGATTACTCCTTATGCTTAATTGTACATCTCAACTAGAAGGGCACTCGGAGAGCACAGACCTCCGCTAAGTCCAGTCTTCTGTCATGTGCAAATCTGCAAGTGCAACCGCTCCATACAGTATGTGTATGTGTGTCTGCAACTGATCTTGTATCGTTAATAAAAGTGAAAAAATAATTTGTGCATCTGCCCTGTGATTTGGATCTGCTCCAAAATGTAATAGGTTCTTCCTTGGCCCATGCTACACCCCCCTGTAGTTTCTTCCCTGCTAACAGACACACAAACAACAGCACTGAAAGCCTCCTTGGCAGAGGAAAATATCATTCAAGCTTCTTTGAAAGTGATCTCCTTTTCCACATCATCCTTCATTTCTGAGACGCACTGACCGTGATAACATGAAGTGCAGGGTAATACAAAAAGGAATGTGAGAAATATCAGTGAGAGGATGATTAGTCATGGAGTCTATCATTATAATATGAGAACGCAAAGGCAGATGGCTGTGAAGAAGCTCATTGACTTCCAGTTCTTATCTAAACATGAGAATAATCTTGCAGAGTTTCCTCTGGCTGCGACGTATCGCTCTTTCCTCCCAGGGTGGTCTCACTAATACAATATTGAAACTCTGGGGAATTAGTCTGAACTGTGTGTAATATGATTAAAACTATTTTTGGGGGTAATTCTTACTTAATTAGCATAATGAGTCACAGTGAATAGCTCTTTGAGTCATAATCACAAAGTAAAGATGCCCTTTAGCTTTTGCATTCTCTTCTGTAAATGTAAGTCTGGAAGTAAAACCACATAAACAAACCGAGTTAGTACAATGGAAGACAATAAAAAGCAAAACCGACTTGCTGAATGGAAAGGCAAGGCATGGAGAGTCACATGACAGTGTGTCAAGACGGCAGACATTTTCACAGTGGATCAGTTTTAAATATTGTTTAATGTGACTTGTACATCATAAAATCATACTGTGATTGCTCATGGTATGAGTATGAGAGTTAAATGTTTGCTATGTTACAACTTATTCATGTTCTCCCATTAAGCGCATTTGCTGTTTCCATCAACCTTTGCTAATGTGAACTAGAGAAAGATCAGCAAATGATGAAAGGCAGATACAGCCACACAGTGAGGTCATAGTTGACTCATTGTTATTGATCGTCATCCCTATAAACCTGCAGATAAGGCCGAGAAAAGCTTCATTATTGCACTAGTGCAGTGCTCTGGTGGAGCTGCTCAATGAACAGTAATAGATGAGTGTGTTTTGTCGGTATGAATGGGGGACTGGGGACTACTGAAGAAGAGCATCCGTTCTCTGTGTTTTTTTCTGGGATTAAGGGTTGATATAACAAAAAGGAAACAAAGAGGCAACAAAAATACGGCGCATCTTCTCCTGAGAGCCCGCCTGACTGTAACGGGCTGAATATTTCATCGGGCCGACTCCCTGGATCAGCTCCAATAGCTCTGACAGAACAGAACTGTGGTTATCCAAGCTCCTCCTCCCCTCAGACCTGCACACTTTCACATGCACGTCACCACTTTTCCTGCAGGGAGGGGGGCAGAATCCTTAAAAATGGCACAGCCGAACTCAATAACCCTACAGCGAGGGCGGGTGAGTCGGACTTTGTGTCACAACTTCTTAAATTAACAATGAGCAACAATGTACAGAGCAGAAAGCTTGAGAGGAGAACTGCTGTGGAGGATATTGGCTTCTCTCCCATGTTTCATAAGCGAGGAAATGGGCAGATGGCGCAAAACAAGTCATAGTCTCCCCCTCACAATCAATCAGAAAACACACTGCATTTCCCTTGTGATGGTTCTGTTCAGTGAACAAACACAACTGTGCTGCCTGAGACTGCGATGCCCTACATAGTGCAACCTTTTGTCAGTTTGAGTGTAGCAGGGGCAGTATGGAATTGTATGATAACTAGTGCTATAAAAAGATATGACCTGCTTTTCAGAACCCTGGACCTGTTGGCGAAATCTCAGCGGGCCAAGTCTTCTCTTCCTTCCTTGAGATGCTGCTGAGATGCCTTTAGCAAAGCACGCATCCCCAAAAAGCCTGAGTCAAGCAGCTCATGAGCAAAAGGCAGCTGTCAGGTGTGAAAAAGAGAGTTCACCAGAGAATAGAGGCTGGAAATGGATGTCTGCCCTTCCAAATGTTTTTATTTCTTCCTGGTTTCTATTGTAAATACTTGATTTTTGTCTGCTGTGTAGCAGCATTTAGCTGTGAAAGCACTGCTGTGGCTTCACTCAACCATGCAAACATTATCTCATGCAGTATTCAACACACTAGGTCTTGTTCTTTCAACGGCCCAGAAGAGAAAATGGCATTAGCAGCATAAACAAAGGATAACACTGGTGATTACAGTATATCATGAAGACAAATGAGAATTTGATGAGGGGATTGATAAATATTTGGGGGGACCAGTGTTGAAGAAAGTGAAGGTGGGATGTCTACAGCTGAGAAACACTTCCTCTTATATAACAAACCCTCACATGTGACATTTGAAGACACTGGGACCAGTTTGTATTCATGAATGGCTTATGTCTCACACGTCCTCATTCATCTTGGCTGAAAACCTCTGTCTTATAAATCCCATTAAGATCCTGTGGTTAATTGGAAAATATGTTGGCCACAAGATAAAAAAAAATAGAAATAGTTCTCATCTGACAACAATTAAAAGTAAAGAAACACAGTTTGTTTCCTCATGGCTTGATCATCTACAGTTAGTGTTAGAGTACAAACAAACAACTCAGTTTTGCTGCTCCCTGACTGACAGTAAATGGGAGGTTGAAAGTGTGGATTTCTAAATGTATAAACATTTACAACAGAGATATCACCTCGACACTGAAGCCCATATTGAGGTCTAATGAAAGCCAAAACACACCTTATTGTGTTTGTAATATTAATCATGAGACTGAAATTGAAATTCATGTCAGTCTGTCTCTACTAAAATATAATTGGATTTCTTTACTTTGTCTGCTAGTGATGATCATATTGTGGAAACTGAAGTTGTCTTATTTGTCCACATTTCCCATGGACCTATGAGTCTACAATGACTTTACCACGCCCACAATAATAATATTTAACATCACAAATCATCAAAATGCTTATGCAACAGCATGTAAGTTAGTTAAAAAAATACAACTGATCAGTCAAATGAATGAATGACATCTTTTTTGTGTCCTGGCTTCAGGTATCAAAATCAATCACTTACACATGGTGACACATCGCAAGCTAACATGCTCAGAGAGGAAAACAGAAAAAACACAACAAAGACTTCTTTTTCAAGCACCATGACAACTATCTGACACACAAAAACTTTGAAATGCACCATCTCTCCCTCCCACACACACACATATATAGAGCCGGGCTCTTTAATGTAAATGGAAAGCACTCATCCTCATTTGCTTGCAGAATAATCCGAGTTAATGCTGCTGAGCTTTTGCAATTACACATGAGAAAACACCAAGACATCCTCGCAAATGACTTTACTCATCTTCCTTTGCCTTTGTGTTGGCTGCCAGAGCTGGCAATATGCTGACTTTCTCCTTAACTCTGATGGAGCGCACAAAGAGCCGTCCTATCAGAACAAACTAGACAGTCTGACTCAACTTCAACACACAGCACGAATCAGCATCGATCAGCTGTTTACAGGTTCCAAACACAAGTGGTGTGTGTAGAATAGTTTCTAGCTTTGCTGTCAACTCACCTCTCGTGGGATGGATGCTGCCTGTCGTCTTGTCAGAGAAGTGTTTTGCTTTGGTCTGTTTCCTTACCGCGCCTAATACCACAGGAGGAAAAACCCCACCTGGCAGAGGAGCTAGGAGCTGTGAGAGACGACTGGGAGTCCAGAGAGGAAATGGGAACGAGAGACAAAGGAAGAAAAGACTACCTCACTCTTCCACTTTCACCCCCTGCCACCGCTGCTGCCGCTGACTGTTAGCTCTCCCTCCTCTCCCTTCGTCTCCCCCTCCTTCTCCTCCTCCTCACATTCAGGATGGGCCTGTCAGCCCTCAAAGAGGCAATCAGACGTGCGCTCAGCGGCAGACTACTAAGGGTTAATTAAAGGAGGATGACAATGCAGAATCGAGCCAAATCAGGGAGGAAGCTGGATGAGAGCCGAGTGTGCCTCGTCTTTACCGAGTGCCTCTGACTGGAAGTGATCTCATACATAATACGTGAGATGCACAGTCTGTCCGTGTTTTGGGACATTATTCATGACTCTCAGGCGCTGAAGGAGCCTAACGGTGGGCAGCACACCAAGAAGGAAAGGATGATGAGATGTTGGAGTTTATTTGTCATATTTCTGCAAGAATATTTATATATAAGTTTCTTCTTCATCAGTGCCATCCTAATTCACAGTCACACAGGGCTGCCCAGTCTTAATTTTCCTGAGGTCTGGTGTCATAGGATTGTAAATGCCACCCAGATATCTCTTCCAAGAGATCACAGACAGTCCTTCCTGGAATAATAGTAATTTCCAGCAAGGACAAAACATGAACTGAGCACTGTGAAATGAGGCAGGCAGAGAAAAGCAAACCATCTTAAGGTGTTGTGTCACAGGAAGAAAGAATTCTTTTTCATGCTGACAAAAAGTAATTCGACTTGTCATTGACTGTGGAATCCAATTCAGCTCGGCACAACTCAATTAAGGAAAGGAACAGAGTGACCTTGGAGGGACGGGCTGCAAATGCATCTGTTGCCAAACAATGACAGACAGCAGGACGTCAGCACTGCCCGGCTGGGCTGGTAAAGACATCCAGGCTTCCTACTGCAATGCAGTCAAAGGCAACAACAAAATCTTTAGCCATACGACAGCGAGGGGCTTCCAGTGAGCTAATACAACCCGGCAGGGGTTTGTTCAAGTCTTTGGCAAACTGCTGGTAAATGTGCAAACAAACAGCACACATAAGGGCTCAGAACTCTACGCCAGCCGGACCGCCAACCACCTCCTCCTTTGGCCTGAAAGGAGACATCAGGACAAACAGGACACTGTACTGTTCACAGCAAGCTGAAACAATCAAATCTATTTCAAGTTCCAAGGAATTCATTTTTTAATTTAATTTTTAGCAGGAATGTAACAGAATGTGAATTAGTATGTTTCCATTAGTGTATGATCACCTGAAAATAAAAATCACTTTGTTTTGTTGCCTTAAAATTAGCCCTTTATTCTATCTACAGTGAGAGCGGGTCCTCTACCATGGAGTCTGCCATGTTGAACCACCAGTTTTGTACAGTAGCCTAGAACAGACAAACCAATTTCTGATCTAGATGTGGATTATGCTTTTAATGTGAATGCAATCTGCAATTTCACAGCTGGGTGCCACTAAATAGTCATTGGTTCCAGCTTATCGGATGTGAATAATATCCTGTTTCTTACTTTTCTTTGACAGTAAATAGAACATCTTTGGGTTTTGGACAAATCAGGCAATCTGAACACGTCATTTTTAGTTATGGGAAAATATCATGGTCTCTACCAAACCAAGCACCATCTACTGTTCAGGCACATTTATCCTCCTGGAATCATGGCTTTACGACTCGAGCATAGTGGCAACTCTCCTGAGCCCCTCAGCTAAGGTTTGAATCCCACCACCAGTGATCTTGGCGTGCGTCCAGAATCAATGAGCTATCTGAGTGTGTCTCTATGCGACACTGAGTTGACACATGATTAACTAACTACTACTGTCCTGACACCTAAATAAAAGATCTATCTTGGCTTGGCTTTTAAGCAATAAAAGTTCAACGACTCTAAGATGAATGATGTGAGGTTATAAACAGGTTTATGAATTATATAGTGATATTTTGTTTTGGGTCATTACAGGTCTTTGTTTACTGATCAACAAAGAGAAACAATAATTGGTTCAGTGCAGCTTCATAAATGTTTGACTGCCTTAATTACACCATAACACTCGTCATTTAACAAGATTACACTTTCATAATCCACAACAGAGTCAGGCTCCATGGCAGTAAAGTGAATTAGCAATGACAGGAGCTCTGTCGATTCTTATCTTCACAAACTCATTAGGATGCTCAAATGATGAATGAAGTCATATGCTTGAAAAATTTCAACCAAATGAATTGACACAGCAACAGCTTAAGTCCCCAATAGTCTATTTATCCTAAAATCTATCCTGCATTAGCACTCTACACAGACACTGACTCAACCCATCAGGAGGACTGCAGACAAATCTTTCACAAATCTATCTACAGCCACACGAGAACTGTAATAATACTGGAACACTAAAGACTCCTGAGTGACCATGGATGGGTGGAAAAAAATATATGGCATGGGTGAATTCACAGTTCTGAATATAACAGCTTGTTGCCAACTGCATAACAAAAGGAGATGCTTTAACTTAAAAAAAACATGCAGACAATTCAATCTTTTAAATGAATTCCCAATCCAAGTACATTCTCAGAGGGCACAGGCTCTGCATCAACAGTCAAATAAGCTGCAGCTTTCCCCTCTGTAAACACATGGCCTTTTAACTAGAGAAAGTTATTCCATTAAAAGTTTGAATTCACCACAATGTTAAGACCTGAGTGCATTGGAAGTGTTGGGGGTAATGGAGGGAATCGCTCTCTTTCTAATACAGCACTACATCACTGTACTGTTAAGATGTGTAGGTCACCTTCCTGTTCTCTTTCATCATTACTTCTAATGTAGCTTTGTGGTTTGACACATTCAGGAGCACACAAATATAATCCTTATATGGAGGACACATAATTCCAGGTAAATGCCTTTAAATCTCATAGCAGCCTTTCAGTGTCACCTTATGGTGAGTCACCACCACTGAATCTCTGTTCCCCTTAAATCTTAAGAAACTCACCAAGAATAAACAATGAACATGGCCTCACACAGGCTGACGTACATGCGTGACCTCTTCAGCACATGCATTATGCACCAGGGAGGGATATAAATGCCTAATTACCCTCTTATGTCACTTTCACATGAGCCATCATTAGTAGCGTCACCGCTTCCCATAAATCACATGCAGTCACCTCTGAAAGGCTTCGTTAGTTTGTATGAACTGTTTCCAAGATTTTGTAGCTATGCAAAAAGATGGAGGATGCATGACATGACAACAGGATGCTGAAAGCTTTCTTAAGAATTACACGTTTCCTCTACTTCCTCTCATGCACAAAATGAATGGAACAGTTGACTACTAGAGGAAAAGTAGGGTCTGAAAATGACAAGTAGAAAACAGCAATGATTACTTATTTATTTATTGCTAAAGGGTCTGAGTATTTATGGCAGGGATAGCAGGGGAAGGTCTTTCATTTTTTCTTTACTTTCTTTCTTTACTTTAGTGGTAAGGATGTTGAGGTTAATGTTTAAACTTGGCTACATAACACGATATTTCAGTTATTAATGGTTCTGTTACATTATTTGAAGATATTGGGGGAGTGGGCGTTGCAGTTTTATTTAAAGTCAATGGAAAGAGAATATCTATGGCACTTTAAAATCCAGACAATAGCTTGAGCCACTCTCCCCAACTTAATAACTTTCATACAGTCCCTCAAAATGTGGCAGGTAGAGAAGCTGACCTGTGTGAACTGATCTAGAACTTAACCATATGGGACCTGTCATGATTCATAGAGAAAGAAAGGCAGGTCTGACCTCACCCAGCATTACCCCTTCAGCCTCATCACCCCCAGGTCCAACATGATGAGTTCAGGTGAATAGATCATCATTTATGACCTGAGACATTTCCACTGTGTGTCTGCTGCTGTCTGTGTTCTGTGTGTGTGTGTTAGCCAGAAGATGAATATTGCAGCATCTTGAACGTCTTTAATCAAGTAGAATCTCTTTTATAATTTAATATCATGTGAATTAACATTCAACAGTGTCTGCTGGTGCTTCCTCATAAAGAATTCACAAAGTGGTTCAGCAGTTACAGTTAGTCTCTTCTACAAGGTTTCAACATGCCAGTATTTCAATATACATGTGGACATTTATGTTACAAAGGCAAAAACTAACAAAGAATTTTGGCTTATTTTTACAGTTTGGGAAACACACTAATTTACTTTCTTCCTGTTAGATGGATGAAAAGATCAATCTGGGGGAACTGTCTGCTGTCATTATGCTAAGCTAGGCTAAGTGGCTGCTGGCTGTAGTGTCACATTTAGTGTACCACCTTCAGTGGTGTCAAGAAAGTTCTTTTCTTAAAATGCTGAACTATATTTTTTAACTGCATGAGTTGTCACGACATGACAAGAAGTTATCTTGTTGAAGTTAAAATATGAAGTTCATTTCTGGTGGCTTACACTGCAAATATAATGAAGAGGCTTCTAGAGGTTATGTCTTTGTAAAATATAATTTATATGCAGCTTTTATGAATGTGGTGATAATCCTCCACAAACAGACTGAGCACCGCTGTCTCTCACCACTCAGTCTTAGCAGATTAATCACCTGCCCCTGACAGACAGAGCTGTGGTTCACAGTCAGAGGGGCATATGGCCCAAAGCGCATCGTGCTGAGAGCCAGAGGCTCACAGAAGGAAAAGGTGACAGAACACAATATGATAACAGCACTCAGCAAACGTAAAATTAGCACAAAAAGTTGGTTCCAAGCTTGATGCAAATAATCAGAAGTTAATGCTACAGTCTGATGTCTAATATTTAAGTTTAAGTTAGAGTTGAGGCCAGTTAGTTCAAAAGAGATAGTTAGGGAGCTATTTAAGCATTCAAAGTGTGAACACAATGTAAAACTGAGATTGTGAGTCAGACGAAAATCGATATGATTGCTAAACTGGGAGGTTCATACTTAACCAGTGATCACCTATGTACATTTGAGGCTTCGATGGGAAAGTAGTGGGACTCAAAACTCACAAGTAGGTCAGGAAGTCTTTTTATTCCATCACTGCCCATTCTATAACAACTTGATTTCACTTATTAATTCAGTGAGCAGAGTAATTAATGGGGAGATCAAACTTCCCCTGGAGGAAATGAAGAGATATATTCAGATTAATGATAAACAGTGAGAGCAGAATCCAGAATGGAAGTCACAGTTTAAAGCAACGCCAGAGAAGAAGCAATCAGAGGAAAACTTTGCTACCAAAAAAAGATGGACATTTTCCCATAAGTTCCTTTGAGTGAATAGCTGACTAATTAGTGTATTTGTGTGGGCCGCAGATTTTTTAAGAGGACATCTAAATGTATGCAAGCACCTGTGTGAGTGAGGACGCATGCATTTACATGAACACGCACACAGAGTCAGACACAGCTGGGTACTCAAATCGGCGATAAAACTTCTCCCAATTACCAGCACAGTTTGCTAAGTTTAGTCTGTGTGTGTCTTCATTAACGTGGAAAGACTGAAAAAAGACAAGAGAGACTGAGAAGTGCCAGGAAACTTCACAGAGAGAGAGAAAACACAAACGGTAAGGTGCTGCAGTTACAGGTGCAAAGTGAGAGGATATTTTCTTCCTAAGTGGCGCTCGTGGCAGAAATAAAATACAGAGAAACTTATATAACGACTGGCTTTGTCAGTGAAGGCAAAAACCTTCTCCTCCAAATCTCTGCGCTGCTTACGGCAGCACAGACGAGCCGTGCAGCTTCACCATGAGGTGGAGTGACAGTCGGGATCCTGCTGCTCAGTGGTGCACACACACACACACACATTTAAAATGTAGTCCAGGACAAGCACACAAACAAGCTCTGTTTTTGTCAAGCATGGACGACACAACCGCAACATCGCGCACATCCACACACAAACTTGTCTCCAATCCCCCAAAGCTTCAAATAACAAAAAAACGCAGAGCCAGCTGCCACCGTGCAGCCCTCAGACAAGAAGGGCGAGCGAGATAGAGAGAGTTACACACATACACACACACACAAGACGCCAGGATGCTAAAAGCGAGGCCCTGTTACTTATTCATGTCTCTGCTGAGAATGGGAAGCCTGTCGGTGTCAAAACAGCCTTCCTTGGACGTCTTTTCTTGACAGTAAAGCCACGAGGATACACTCATCTATGTTGCATGACAGGAGGGTATTTTTAGAGAGGGGCTTTTAGCCAAGGCTGAATTCACCATTGTTTCAATGTGGACTGATCAGAAGAGGGATCTGAGCTTTTGTTGTCAAGCTGCTCTGGGGCAGATGGTCACTTTCAGGAGTTTTACTTTCTTCTTAGCACAAACAAAGGATCATGTTACACTGGTGGCATCAAGCAGAGACTCACAGTGATTTTGACTTCTCCTTTCTTTCCTCTCCCTTCCAACCAACTCCAGGAAATAATGCATCACTTCCTGTTCAGGAGAAAAAGGACACCCGCATAGCTGATCTGATCAAGAAATGGAGATCAGGGGTATCTAACACCACCTATAGTCACATCAAACACATATCTCATGTAAGGTTTGATGCAGCAATCAGAAACGCACACTGCTCTAGCTCCAGACGGGCTCAGTCACCTGCTGGCCCTGAGTCTCCATCTGATGAGTCATTTAGATGAATTTCCTCAGGGGCTCTGTTGGTTTGGGGTAAAGCTGCCATGGGCGGCAGCCAGGGGAGTCGTTATGGACGGAGGGAAGCGCGAAGCATAATGAGCCTCATGGGAGCTCAGTTTATGTACACAGGACGACTACCGCTTCCTGCCTTCCAGGGACCCTGTCTACTGTTGCCAGTGTGGTGGGAAGAAACTTGGAAGAGGGAGGGATGTGTACTTTGTGTGTGTACTTTATATATCTTTATGCTTGATTGAGGAGGTGTGTGTGTGAGTGGCTCCATGTGTGACTTTTCTCAATTATTGCTCATAATTGAGACGAAATCTAAGAGGTGGATGAAGAGAGAAGGGGGGAGGGGGGTAATTATTTCCTTTACTGATAGAAACCGACAATTACACAGTTCTGCTCATTCAACAAATAATGTGTCCCAAACTACCACTATCCAGCTATCACCCAGAAAACAGCTGAAATCCCCTGCGCTGCTCCAACATGTTCTACATCCAGTTTCCAAAACAGCAAACAGACTTTCTGGAAAACGTTTTGTGACCACAACAATTGTGAAAAGGCAGTTATATAAGCAGTAGCAGCCATTGTAGATGTTTCTGTTTATGCAATACATTTCTGTAGTATATGTCCCTAGCATCTACTGTATCCACAGAGAAAACCTTTCATCATATTAATATACTTCCAAAGCAGCTACATTCATATACGACTGAAGGAAATTAGTTCTTAGTTCATCAATCAACATACAGGGAAAGAACTGTAGATGAAGACTAAAAAGACCTATCTGTCCACAGCAAACCACATTGAGACTGATCTTAATGTTCCTCTTACATCAGTTTAAAGCATGTTTCACAGTTTCACAAAAGGTACCCATCCTTTCCTGATGCTAACTTAGAACTGAGAGCTGTGTTTCCATGCTAACAATCAGCAACATCAAATAACTAAACAGCAACAGCATCCGATCGCTGCTACGGGTCTGAACTGCACTGAGATTTCATGCTACTACTCATGAATATCTCCAATTGAAGACTACCAATCTGATCAACACAGTATTTTCCCTTCTCTTACCTATATATACTTACTTATTCCTTATATTCCTCCACCTTCTCTAGGATTTGGAAGCCAAAATAAAGCAGAGATTGAGCGGACATGCATGAAATAAGATGATGCTACCTGCCAGTTAGCATCAGAAGCAGTAGAAACTACACATTCCAGATCTAAATATAATTCTTTGCTAGTGTCTGACGTTCCTAGAATGTCAGTGTGTGCATTTGAGGAGATGAAAAGTTCTCCAAAGTCAGCGAATGGATTGTTTGAACTTGGGCTCTATCCGCTACTCATTTCACTTAAAGCCAGGGGGTTATGTGGCAAAGAAGACGAATGCTTTGGGATAAGGAAGGAACCAATCATGGGAGGCAGATCCTGTCCTACGGAGTGGGCTAAAACCAGCCAGAGGTGTGAAGCCCGGTGAGCAATCACTTCGAAAATGAATTTCCCCCCTGAGCTTTGTCATGTGTCAGTGGCAAGTGACAGCTCGGCTTCTGACAATCAGACATGTCGGAGGCAGGCAGGGGGAAGCATTAAAAGGTCTGTGTACTTTTGTGTGTGTACACTCATATAGTTTTGTAAGGAAAAAAATGCAGGAAGGAAGCAATGAAAACAAGGTTCCAGAGTTCAGATTGTGATCCAATGGGGAGTTTCTTGCCTGCAGGCATCTTAAGGCGAAGCAGGCATCAATATTTCCTCATGGCCCCAGAGGCCCAAAGCGCTAACACAGGCTTTAGGTGAGAAAAGATGCAATTTTTGGGATTTGACATGGCAAGGTGAAGGAGACTATAGACAAAATATTCAAATATGGAGATAAAGCACATGGAGGGTGAGGCTAAGACGAAAGCAAATGGAAGACAGAGCTCACAGGGTTCATATTTATTCTTATCCCATCCATCTCTTTGCCTGAGCGTCAAAGTCTGACAGGCAGCCCCATTTGAGACTGACAGGGGGCAGGTTAATCGCCTTTCTGAACCTCCAGTCAGGTCTAGCATGTTTTGATGCTCGGCCGATCACAGATATGATCGGACTCGCCTCTGGCTGACTGGGTTGTCTGACCGTTGTGACGAATATGCTTGTGAAACATAACCCTGGCACAGCAGGATCACCTGGGCTGTGAACTGGATTATCTTAGACTGGTGGCCAAAATAAAGGCACAGAACATCATCAGCACGTCTGCAAGTTGCACTTCACCCTGTTTAAATTTGCCTCGTGTAGCCAAACAAATTTAACACATTTACTTTTCCCTGAGTAGAATCCTTAAAGTGAAGTCACAATACTTTTCATATAGAACAGCATGACCTGACTATATGCATATTTTTTCAGAGCTACTATAATTTTGTTGAGTGCTGCTGGGTTGGCTCAGAGTGTCTTCAGCAGCATTTTACTAGTCTAAAAACATTATAATAAAAGCCAACTCTTAAGAGCCATATCTGATTGCTTTTCAAGCCTCCCACTCCTCTAAACACTGCCACTCATTAAAGTCTTGGCAGAGGTTGGAGTTGTGACACTGGGAAATGTCACTGCATCAGTCGATTCCCAGCAGCCTCTCTGAGGACCTGTCATCACAATCTTAGCTTGACAGCTTTAAATCGATAGCACGCCTCTTCTTTTCACCTCATTTGGTCTTGGATGTCCCTGCAGTAGGGGAGAGCCCTGACAATCACTTCTGAAGGACATGAACTTATTTGCTACTTGTTTTTTTGGTTTGTTTGCTTGTTGTTGTTGTTTTTTTGGTTTGTTTTTTTAAATCAAATTAGTTGTTTGGTGTGCAGCAGATGCCCTTCTTTGCTCTGTGTCATCATAACACATACTGGATCATTTCCCCTCTCTCGTATGTCAACTTTGCACCCTCATAACCTTGTATCTTCAACTGCAAAAAGCCTGAAGTTTTTCTTATCTCCTTTCCTTGCCAGGCACTCTGGTACTAACCCCCTGTTCACCCCGTGATTAGTTCTGTTTCATGTCAGTGCTCTGAAACTACTTTTGCAGAGATTGGAAGATATTCCTAAAATCCTTTATGCCAAGGACCAAATGTTTCACAAAGTGGCAATATATAAATTGTTCACAGGAAATTGGCTGTTAGTATGAGTTAGATATTATATCAGTTATCTGTGTGTTGCACAACAACCTCTGAGCTAGGAACCAATACACTGAAAACTTGCTCTAATCCTAACACGGTTGCTGTGTTACAAATGTGTACAAGCCAGCAGCCTTTATGTTTTCTTTTGTGGGATTTTAACTACAGGGCTCACCTCCCCCCGTGCAAAACAAGTGCTCCCCTCTGACACTATTTTACAAGGCCACTGTCGCTGCATCCTGGGCTTAGTGCTGCCCAAGATGATGTGATTGGTTTAAAGAGATGCAGTCAACCAGTTTTTCCCTCATACCAAAATGATAGAGGGTTGAGGCAGACCTTTCTCTAGTGCTGATCCAGTGCTGGTCTGGTCTGGCTATGCAAGACTGGGAAGGTAATGGTCACACACGCTTTACTTGAGAGTTACAGCAACTCAGTTCAGTTGAAAAGGTGTCGGCAGCACAACCTTTCTGCCATTCTCACCACATTGTCTGCTTTTCTCATGCACACGCATCACTGGCTACAAACTCTGGTGGATTTGCCCTCGCAAACATGCACCTGGCTTCAGCTGGAGGTGAATGACAACAAGCAAAGCCACTGAAGCTTACAGTATACTGTCGAACTTACTGCAAGGTGCTCTGAAGGGGAACATCAACCAAATGCCAAAATCTGAACTGGAATGCAAAATGTAGAAACTCTATGCAAATTTGGGTATTTAACATGCTTTCATGTATCCAGCGTATGGTGCACGCACACATCAAACACACATCAGGGGAAAAAGAAGCAGCACCGTACCCAGTGTGATTGACAGACTCCATCCTTACCTGTCTATGTCGCCCTGCACCTCTTTGCTCCCTCTCTGGGATACTTCTCGAGAAGATGCCACGTCTGAGGCCCGGCCTGCGTTCCGTGCATACAGATGGAGGCCGCCGTCTGTAAGGTATCTATGAGAGGAGAATGAGTCAGTCTGACCTCATTTTGGCATAAAATGTCTGAGTTATGCAGTATTTGGATTTTTTAAATTAACAAACAGATTAATTAAAATAAACCAGCAGAGAGAATACAATGACTTGATAGATACACTGATCAATGAGCACTGTTTAGACTGTAGGAGCATGTTCGTGAGTCCACAAAAAAACAAACAAACAAACAAAAAAAAAACGGTTTTGCTGTTTAACTGTGTTTGTATCTGCATGTGGCGGGGAAGAAGCAGTAGGATTTGAGGCTACTGCCAGAAAGCTATCAGACACGGCTGATAGGACATGGAGATCATTAGTGTTGAGCTAATTAAGCTAATAATTCAGCTAATCACCTTTCCCTCCCGACGTGTTGTTACATTTTCTGTTCTGACATGTCTTTAATCCTACGGATGCTTTACTCCATCACTCCTCGCTCAACTTCCCCTCACAGTCTGCCCGGTCCCCGAAACTCTTTTAAGGGAAATCTTCACAGCCAGCTGTATGTGTGTGTGGATTGCTTTTTCTACCCACTTGCTCAAGGCATTTACTCCTATTGAATGAATGAAGGTCAGACACCCACACACACGTTGTTGTGATGTTTTGTGGGAGACTTGACTTATCTTTTTTCATTCAGGTTATCTGTCATTGTACTGAGGTGCCCTCAAGGTTCACTGAAAATGTATTATTCGAACCTTCCCTTTCAAGGCATGACAAACCTATGATCGCCTTGGTGGGCGCCAGTGGTCTATCTGTATTAATGCACACAGGAAGATGGGTAAGGCCTTGGGGACTGTTTGAATACACGGCTAGGGCATTTCTTTTCACTGCGACACTGAATGGAAAAATGTCACGTGTATTCATGATCCTTCACGGAACATCAAGTATTTTAAGCAGTACAGATGATGTAAACGGCCAGTAGATATTAAAGCTGATGTCTACTAGTCTCATAAAATGCATATGAGCAGATTTTAAAATTTCTAAATCATGTGTTCAGTGCAGTACACAGTACAACAGTCAGATGGTAACAGGTCCTAGATGATCCTATCCTAACCTATCCAAACGTCCAAAGTCTAAAGAAAATGTGAACATCAGTCATGACCTCAAATTCTATACAAAGGTTTGATATCTGCTATAACCCTGACAATTCTTTAATTTATGGTCCACATAAGATGACTAAAAAGATGTAAAGCTTGCCTGATGATGTTAAATGTTTGTTTACATGTATGTTATCGTCCTTGTTAGTCCTGATAGACAATAATGTGCCAAGAAATGGAGCAATGTGCCAATTCAGGCTGCTAGCAGGCAAATATTCATGTAAACAATGCACAGTTTGAAATATTTAAATATTTACAATTTGCAAATGTTCTAGGAGGGAAAACATGCACTGGACATTTTTAATAGATCTTAGGGGTAAACAAAAAACATTCTGGTGAGGAACAGTGAATGTCATGAATTTTGTTTGTTTACCAGACAACCCCAGGGGAAACCTTTAACACAGAGGAGAACTAGTTTCAGGCATGAAAATCAGTTGAGAAAAACACAAGTGCAGTCAAGAAGTCAAGTCTTTTCAGTTATTATTGATTAGGGCTTCAAAGCTGGAACTTGCATTAGTCAGCATATCATATCATCAGAGGAAGCTAACATGCTTAGCACTAGTCATCCTACCCGCTGGTGATCTCATCCATCCGGCCGTTCTTTCCTAGGATGTCCCCATCACTCATGTACCCTGCCACCTCCATCTGCTTCCCTCCTTCCAGCCCTCCTCCTCCCTTCTCCCCCTGCTCCGCCCCCCTCGCCCCTGCTGCTGCTGCTGCTCGCCTCAGGGGGGTGCTGAACACAAACCTTGAGGGGTCCGAGTGCCCACTGTATCGCCCTGTGGTGGTGCCAGCGCTCGTCGTGCTTGCCCTGGGCGCAGCGTAGCTGCTGGGCATTGAGGGGGCATCGCCCGCCTGAAGACGTGGGGTTTGTGATTGGCCTAGACGCCAGGCCATGGGGGAGGAGCGTGCGGTGAGGGCTGGTAGACTCCGCCCGTTGACCTCAGTGGTTACCGTGGTGTCGAAGGTTGTCTCTAGTGTACTGTAGAGAGGTGAAGAAAAAGAATATAAGGTAATTCATTCTCTTGAAATGAAGCGGCAAAATCATCATGGTTCTTGCTGCTAGCTGCTAACCCTTCTTAAATTCTCAGTATAGAAAGTCTTGCCTCTAATGGACCAAATCTCACATCAGACAGTAAAGCCATCATATCAAGTGCACTCCTATGCGAAGGGCAAACCATTCAGGTGAGAAAAAAATAAAAATAAATAAATAAAAAATCACTCATAACTTCAGTAGAGAGCTGTCTACGTCAGCTGAGTGCCACTTCCTTCAAATCACATGCGGTTTACTCTAACATTGCTTTGTATGTGTGTGTGTGCGTGTGTGTGTGTGACCTTCCTAAAGTGCTGTTTCTTCCAGTGTGTTAAGTTGTGAAGGCCCCCACGAGAATATATGTCAGACCATCACAAAGAGATGGAGCAGGAGAGAGAGTGGCGATGTTTCCATCAAACTATCAAGTGTATTGTACAATAACTTTTGAAAAGTCACAGAAAATAACATCTGAGTCAGATGCATTTGCATCAGCTTGCTGAAGTGAGTAAATAATCCTTTGAAACTGTTGATGAAACTCAATTTGCAATCAGAATACACAAAAAACACAAATGGAAAAATCAATTTATGCCTTACAATCTATCATCAGGGAAGTTGTGCAAAGGCTACATTTGACTTCTCATCAGAAAATTGTGTGAATCAGGTTTTCTAAATTGTTATATCACCATTAGCAAAGAAACAGTCTCATGAAAATACATCTAGAGTAAGAGAGAGATGTGTGAAAGAGAGAGAGAAGCGCGAGAATGAAGTGAAATGTTAGCAAATAAAAACACGGAATGAAACCTGATGGAGTGAGGCAAACAGACTATCCTCCATTAGCACTGCAACAGACACAGCAGCCTGTTTCTTCCTCTAATGTTGCACAAGGCTCCGAACACGCAACTCTCATCTTTCAAAGAATACCTTGCTAGATCATGTTTTTGCAACAGAATCCTAATTGATTTTTCATTTGTAACAACATGATAGGAGTGCGGCAAGTAAACACAAAAATAATACAGTCATGGCTCGTACACACACACACACACACACAAACACACACACCAAGCCCCAAGCCCTGCAACTTGATGTATCTGGAAAAAAAACTGAGGGAACAGAGCATGTGGTACCTAGCTTGAGCTCTCTCTGCTGGGAAAAAGAGTGCACTGCATTCAGACGATGAGAGACAGAACAGACCTGACAGGAAACCACAGAGTCGCTGTGATTTGTGTCTTTAAGATTAATATGCTCATGTGTACTCTGGTCACAAAGATCTCTGTGTAAAGAAAGTAAGGGTGTGTTGTATTATATATAATACACTGTATATTGCCATGGAAACAAGTCTAACACATATAGCAAATATGTAAACAAGATTAAGGCTTTACATATGCCTGTGCCTACAGATGCTAATGCTATAATGAACCAGCTATCATGTTTGATTTTCACAATAAAAGGATGTATGGTAGTGTTGTTAGAGTATTCATTCTAATGTAAATACACTCTTTGTCTGCAAACTCATTTTTAAATCATTTGGAGATTCAGTGAATACAAAAATACACAGTTTACTGTATTTATTTCCTTCACAAATGTTGTAATATCACTTTTGGAAAATGATCTTTAGTTAAAAAACAAAGATTTGAAGGACAAATATGTATCTGATGATGCAGTTGAAGTAGAGGACAGTAGCTGAATGCCTGCCTTTTTATACTGTCCTTCATTCGATGACAAAATCAGTGACATCTTAAAGCAGTGTCTCACACATAGCAGCGAGGTGTGAGACCAGTGTGTGTGTGTGTGGGGTGACAAAGGACAGAACACTGCACCCCTGTGATGCCAAGTGCCAACATGAGAGGGGCAGTGATGCCAGTCGTATTCACAACACATCTCCATCAACACCTCCTGAGATTAATACACACATACGTGCACACAAGCCTGAAGACACACGCAGTGCCACGTCAGTGTGGAGAAGCCAAACGAAACAAACAAAAAACAAACAGACCCCCAGCTACTTATCTGACAAGCGATCGCAGCTGAATATGGAAATGCTGAAATCTATTTGCCGTGGTATAGAAATCAAAATCATTTAACCATTCGTACACAATGTCGCTTGCTAAATCAGCTTATCTTTATCTCCAGGCAGCAGAGAGAAAAAAAAGACTGATAAACTGAGGGAGACTGTGTGTGTGTGTGTGTCTCTGTGTGTAGGTGTTGAGATAAATGAGCATGCAAACTGAAGGATAAGGCTGAACAGCAAGTATAGCCAAGGTATTGAGATATTTTGCACAGCTAACCCACCACATAAGAACACACAGATTCAATTAAGAAACACGGTATACTAAAAAACTACATATACCATCAATGTATTGTTGTCATTTAACTGACATACAATTACCATAAATGATTTGTAGTCTCATAAGAATTGTGTATGTCAGTATTTCTCAAAATAAAGGCCACATTTCTCATAAACCCTGCTGCTTTGTGGGGATCTTTGCTTCCCCACTCTATCTGGTATAAAGCAGAACTAAAAACCAAAATAAATCCGAACAGAGGGAGACTATCTTGTGTTTAGCCAAGAGCTCAGCAGGAGAAGAATCCATGTTGACAGCAGGGGCTTGGTTATTGCTGAGCAATGATAAATATAAATACACTGGAACTTTCTCTTCAGCTGCTAATGAGGGCTGAGAGTTTAACAGTTAAATGTGTATTTCTTGTGGAGGTTCATTCACTGATCTCGGTAAAGATGGAGCTCTGCGGCACCGCTTCAAAGGCATCTCCGGAAATCTCATGAAGAATATCAGCAGTTCTTTCAGTTTTTTTGTAACCTTCTTGGCACTCCTGACCATAGATCCGACTTTCCAGTCCAGACTTGTACAACAAGAGCAGCACATGAGATTCTCTGTAAAAATACACTCATTGGCAGGCTTACATGAAATGTATGATCTGCCCTTTGAAGGCGAACATTAGGAGCAACCTTTGAGAGCTTATGCAAAGATGATGTTACTTATGGACTGATTTTTATTTAGTTATGACAGAAGATTCAAGTCTTCAGCAGTTATTTGCTGTAACGATACAAACTAGATCACCTAAAAAGTTTTGGCATAGTGGCATAGACTTATTGAGATTAATAGATTTTGGAAGACTAACTTTTTTATTACAACCATGACTTGGGCTTTGTCCAGAAGTACTCATTTATAACATGCATTTGATAGTTGCCTTTATAGTAAGTTAAATCTGGGGCAACTTGACTTGGTTGTAGACGTTTCGCCTCTCATCCAAGAGAGTTCAGAATGTCTTCAAAGATCTACAACCAAGTCCAGATGCCCCCGATACATACTATATACTACATACTGCACTCTATTTACTGTCCTTCATTAGTGAACACAGGATTATATACAAAATTTCTCTTCAATGAAAAGGGTTTTTCTACTGTTGGGCTCAACATTAACATAAAATGTTGTACTTAGCCTGTCATTGGCAAATCATGTACTTGGCGTATTGTACAGACTTAGCCAGCCTTTTCTGCCATTATGTCAGTTTATCTGTAATTTATCATTTAGTGGTAGTTTGTTAGAAATACCTACCCACAGTATATCAAGCTAAGTACCTATTCAACCAGCTATGATAGATAGAGATATCTACATATGGATGGAGAATCTGCAGAAGCGACCATGATTATGGCATCAGACTCATTCTGATTCCTGTTTGTAGTCTGAATAGTACTGACCAATCACATTTGAGGGGATTTTGGTTACATGCAGGCAAGCAACCTGTGTAGCGAGCAAAAGAGGCAGAACATAATGTTGAAATGCAATTTTGGCTATGCAAGTAGTTTACAGATATTTTAAGTGTCATCACTGGGTTTTCACAGCTTTGACTATGCATTCATTTCTATGTATTCAACCTCAGTCTGGAACCTAGATATCCGGTTTATACTCTGTCATTTTGTAACTGATGCTTCGTGGAATACACAGTCACTGCTCTTGTGTTTAATGACAGAAAGTACTTCCATGTGATCTAATATTCCCTTGGACTGTGTGTATATATGCTGTGCAGTATGCACATGTGTGTAATGTGTATGTATGTGTGTATCAGTGAGGCCAGAATTGTTATCGCCAGATGTTAAACCCCACTAAGTTGAGAGCAATTCAGAGAAATTGGTCACTGCCATCACAGCTCAGATCTTCAATCTGGACCCTGAGAAAGTGTCCACGCCCCACTGCCAACACAGCCATCTTACACGCACGCACGCACACACACCAGTCAGAATGGCCAAGTCACTTTCCATCTTTCATCGAAGACTGAAAACTCATCTTGTCAAAAAGTGCCTCGTATTACCTTCCTCCAGCTGAATCATGTCACTTCTCAACTCAGTCTGACTGCTCTCACAAGAACATTGTCAGGGATTGAAGTGTCTCTGGCTTTGACCCATCATTACTCTTAAGAACTTGTCATTTTTGTAGTTCAGGATTTTACACTATTACTGTACGATACTGAATATTGAGTTAAATGAACATTAAAAAAGAAAAAGCTCCTATATCCTGAATCGTGTACATGCACACAAATAAGACCGATGGCTATCTCCTCACTTCTAAAGCAATGAATAATTTAGCTGGCCCCATTTTCTCTGTACTCTAAATGTAAACATAAAATAAACAAACCTGACCTGGGGGTAGCTATTATGTTTAAAATGTCATCTGGCGGTTGCTGAATCCCCATGGGACTCGACAGGGATCCCTCAGGCCCGAACAGATAAGTGAGACAAGAGTAGGGGAGATTTCTCTTTTCTGTATGCTGTTTGTCCTTGAACATCACAGCATTTCTTCTCACATGGAGCTGTTTCTCTTCCCTTCAAATGTCAATCAATACTATTTTGATTGTCTGGGTTTGAGGAAAAAAAAACAGTGGAAAAATTAAACATGTTTTTTGATCAATACAGATTATCTGTGGAGGCCACAACACATCTGGATCCCTGTGGAATGCTGTGAATGTGAACTGAACTGCCGTGATGGATGCAGTATCAGAGTAGCAAGGTCAGTTCAATGAGAAAGGGACACTGTTTCAGGGCTCATGAAACTGTAGCTTAACCACATAGAGCCTTTTCAACTGGGTCAGTAATTTTAGGTAACATTATCTGCCCCCAGCTTCCAGAGGAGCTGCACCTCACTGTGGACCACTCACAAAATTTAGTCAGTTTTAATCTAATTTTTATAATATACATGGAGCTTTTTTTATGAAGGTGGGAAATGTAGCAGAGAGCCTCGACACATAATGATGCAAAACTAACGTTGGAAAGAAAGGACATTAGTGAGCTACAAAATCACCACAGAAATATGTGATTGTGAACTTATGAACTGTAAGACTGTAGATGTGATTCTATCGTAAACCAAGCAACCAACTCACAGATCTGATTTTTTAACCCACAGTCATGTAGAAAAGTGTCGTTAAATGAAGGTACAATGTTTAGAGCTACTGTATGGCGTTGTATTTGCATTGAGTTGACTTTCTGATAAGACAGATGGTCAAACATCTGTCTTGAACGTATTCCTTGTCACAAGTTGCCAAAATCCAAATGGCAATGCCACACACAAGTTCACATTGTCCATGTGACGGCATCCAGATGTAACAGATGTCCCACATTTCACTGATAAATCTAGAAGAAATTAATTAGAATGGAAAAATTTAAATTGTGTACCTTTAAATGCACCGAAGATGCGTCGAGTTTAGTCAGTAAAATTACGGTGTGGAAGTGTGGATCAGGTGGGAAGGTACAGTGTGTACCGTTTGAGACGAGGGGGTGCATGGGTGAAGGGCTTTGGGGGTAACAAAGAACAAAGATAGCAAAGAACAAAAAGCCACTTAAAAGTGAAACACAGCGGTATGAGTACACTGCAAGGTTTATTTTGTGTGTCTAATGGTGAACAACGACAAGAGTGTCCCTGCATTGAAGGGACGGAGGCAATATGCTGCCCCCTATTTTTTAGGGCATGTTGCTAAGAATTACACCTTAGTCATTACAAATTACAAATGTGCTTTAAAATGTGCTTTAATACAAAGCATTAAACCTCGGTGTCACACAGGTTTTTGGTGAATACCTCCACCAGCATGTGGGCTCACCTGATGTTGTTGACATAATGATGATCGTGTCTATCTGTGACAAATAAAAAAGTGTAGTCACTCTCAAGGGAGCCAGGGTGTCTGCCGCTGTGCTAGTGAACTACATTTTTATATTTTCCTGCTGGGAGCCAGTCTGTATGAATGGAGTATAAACATAGTCCTGTATAGAGGGAGAGCACAAAGTAAAAGACGCTGTGATGAATATGACGGTCATGTCTGCTCAAGCGTAACAGTGATTAATTACTTAAGGTGCTTCAAAGCTTCATGGTGATTACAGACATTTCCTATCCAGGAGAGAGATAAGGACGGCCTGGCCAGGCTTTTGTCATGGACAGGATTGGTATGCATACTATGAGACCATCCTTACATTCAGAATATAAACATGTCCGACACTGGCACACACTCAGGAGCTCACTTTTTTTCCCAGTTAATCTAATGGTTGAACACTGTGCAGTAGCCCATACAATATTTCACTAGGCCTGCTGCCATCTTAGACCAGTGCTTACTGCTTCACCGCTCCAAATCTCTCTCTCTCACACACACACACACACACATCGTATATGATGCTAATGTGGAGGTATGATGATGCCTTTAGCACATATTTCATGCTGACCGTCCTTGTGTGTCTGATGCATGTAAATGAGACTTGAAGTCTCAGACCAATCAAACAAACTCACACACCCAACCCTGTGGGTCCCATTGGATTAAATGTGGTGGTTAGACAATGGTGCTGTATTGATCGTGCTTGGCTGAGACTCCTGAGGAAAAGAAAAAAAAAAAAAAAAAGGTAGAAAACAAACAGACACATGCGAGCACACAGACTGCCATCTGTCATTTCTGTCGGCAGCCCGGCCACCATCTTCCTCTGCAAATGGGGCAAAACACACAAAATAATAGACTGAGAGAGAAGGAGGGAGACGAGCAGGGAACCATTGCCTAGGGAGCTGACATAAACCAATGGTTATCATTTTGTCTTCGCCTGAGCTGCAGTCCCTACACCGTTAGATTCTCTGAGTTGCCCATGGCTCACAGATGGGACAGTGTTTTAAGGTGCAAGGTTGTCCATCAACTCGAGAATGTCATTACATGTGTGCCAGCTGGTGAGGAAGGTGACGCCTGTTTTTAATTAAATTCCGGAAACGTGGAGAAGATGGCACAGTGGAAGAGGGAACATCATTAATAGGTGGAGACATACAGTATCTCCCTGTTGGATCAGCATGATAAACTGTGCAGGGTGAGTCAGAGTTATCAAAATCAGAGATGCTTTTTATTTTCCAAGGACAACGGACGCACGAGGAAACCGATTTGGATAATTGCTGCTGAGACACAAAACTGTGATCACAAAGGAAACTTCCTCTTGGTTATTTTCATGACATGTGTGGGTCTTCATCAAAGTGTCTTTTGTTTTGGCGATGAAGCATTGTTAGGAAGTTAAATATGTCTCAGCCACACAACACGTCAGTCTTGAAAGTCCTGAAAGCAGGTCTTTTTATTGGGGTTACAGAGACACTTAAATATATACCACAGGTAGAGTTACACATCTCTCTGTGATAAATGATTCGATAAGAATCTAGATACACAGGTTACGATACGATTCAAAAATGATGTACTTTTATTACAGACCAAATTGATACAGCATAAGAATGATACAATTTGATATTACTTACGATTATGATGATTCTATGGTTAATATTTGTGGTAGATATTTTATAAAATAAAGTAGCCAATTCTATGAAAGTAACTATCTATACAGTACAGTCCAATATTTTCTTTTTAAATATGTAAAATACCACATATCCCCAAGCATTGTTGCTTTATGGTACCGACAAAAATAAAATTAAAAAAAGAACAACAAAATCACATGTCAATGTATTTATTTTTAGACATGGACCAAAAAAAGTCTGGCTGAATCAACATCATTTGTCGGAGAGAATCCAGTGGATTTTCAAAATAAAATACCTATGCAAACTGCCAGTAAAAATAGACGAAAGCGAAATTAATTAACTACGTAGCATATTTACACACGTAGAAGTTTAGTTTATAAACACGTTTAGAAGAACATACATCGGGAAAATGGCCAAATCTGAGCAATTAAACAAAGTCTGGTGGTCTAAACGCTTGCTTATGAAATGCTCCTGGTGGGGTTTGAAGTCATGTGCAGGATTTACCAAATATGCCACGCTCACACAATGTGCTGCAAACAACCTGGTGGATTTTCCCAAAAGTGTGTGAAGCCGCCAACCGATTCCAAGTCTCACAATACCCGATCCATGACTCTACAACTGATTCATCTAGGAATTCATGGCAAATTCGTATTGACTGAGGAGGCTGCTACCGATGCAGCCATATCTCTCACTTGCTAAACCGAATATTCGGTCGCATCAGTTTGTTCACAACCCAAACCACAGACAAAATGTATTTCTAAAAGCTGCTATGAACGATACAATATTTTCCACCTGTTTTCAGACAAAAAAAACACTGGACAACTGGAAGCAAATCTGTGCTTTTTGTTGCATTTTTACATTGGACTATATAAACAGACACAGCTAGTGACTAGCTGGTGAACGTAGTGGCACATTTTGCAGCTTGATATTTCCCCTGTTAGTTCTTAGAGACCAAAAATAGAGCCTAAAGAACAGTGCATATTGAAAAATACATCAGGTGAAACACAAATACAAATCAAATACAAATCAGGTGAACACAATATAGCATCTCTGTGGTTGCTGATACATTTGACATACTGGCTTTGTGAGTCCCCAAGTGGCCACAAAAAAAGCACTATCCATAAATACATCTATTTACATAGCTGGCGATGGCTGATGGACTTGTGACTTCGATTGACTTCAATTTTCCTTATTTGTTTTAAAGTGAGTGACTCAAAGAAGCAATCTAACTTTTTTTCACTTGCTCAGACAGAATATGATCTATAGCTGTGACTGCATCACAAGTCTCTGCTGTGTGTGTCTTAAAATATCCACTGGCAAATTATTTGCATCACCTGAATGTGATTTAGCTCTAAAACAGTGGGACTGATGCCTGTGGTGAGCCAGGTTGGGGGGCTGAATGTTTGATGTCCACCAGACATATGATGCAGTAGTGGTCAGCCATTATACACAGTGACACTCATCTAATGCCAGCAGAAGTATAAATAATTAAGTAAATCATCTATGAAGAAGCAGATGGGAGTGTTTTTATATTTGGGTTGTGAGTTCATTGGATCCATGATACAGTTTGAGGTGTTACATTACACTGTTGTCTCAGTTATATCATTTTGTGGCTTAAAGCCACACTGTGCAGAATAATTGACTTTAACTCAAGTCATTTCAGTTTTAAGAATTCAATCTCATTAGTAATTAGCTCATTGAGACTCCTTAAATAAAATGCCACTGTAGAGGAAGACTGACTGTTTCAGGAGTGAATTACAGGAGCTGCTCAATTTTGCATGTGCTGTGAGCTCATGACCGCATTGTGTTTCTCTCTTTACCATTACCTGTAAGTAATGAATTAATGGGCAGTACTATCTGAGTGCCTACCTGTGGCTGATCTGTGTCCCCCGTAGACTTGACATGGTCTCTTCCAGGTTCTGCCGCAGGTCAGCGATATTCTTCACCGTCCTCATGCGTCTTGTTTCAGGATCTTCTCCTGGAGACACACATTTTAAATGATTTACTGACATATTTGGACCAGAACACACACACACACACACACACACACACAGCAGTCACCTATACCCACTGAGGTTACAAACACAGAGCCGCACAATATAAGTGATGAGGACATCTGACATACAGCATTTTATTGGATGTCACTGGATGTCTCGGTAGGGAAACAGAATGATGACCGATCGCGCTGACAGCCAGCATGGGTGTACATACCCAAACCCCATGTTGACAATTTAGAAGCTATACAATGAATCAGTCTGTCAGACTGCACCACATGCAGTTCTTTTAGTTTAAAAAGTGGATACATTATTTTACGCAGTACTGACATTTTCCCCTCAGGCTAAGGCAGAAATGTCTTGCCATGACACCACGCGCTCTGTCAGTTAGTTCGGGACGCAGTCGTGCCTGCGAAAGCAAACTCTGTCAGGGCTCCTGTGCTTCTGTCAGGCACGTCGGGAAAATGCCGCCACTTCAGTCCGCCGTCTTCCTACCCGCCTTACAGTGACATACTCTGAATGCACGTCATATGTTTCATGTTCTTCTCGGCGCCTTGTTGCTAAGATGGAGCGCTTGTTTCACTCAGGCCTATTCTGAAAGAGCGCTGCTAATAAGCGCAGGGTGGGCAACGTTTCATAACTGCGAGCTGTGGGCGCACACCAAAGTATCTGCCTGTCTGCTCCAATTAAGCCCCCCTTTTAGCTTGTCAAGCTAGCCTGTATCCGCAGGGGGCTACTGCAGAATGGGTAATTAACAAGTGGCATGAGACATAGAATGGATGCCGGTCACACTGCTTTTACAGTTTTCAGGTGCTCTCGGAAGGAAAAACTGCCTCCATGGTGGAGATGAATGAGCCAGCAGATCTCGTACAGCAAGGCAACAATGCAGTGTGATGGTAAGATGAGCATGAGAAGCTGTGCTCTGTCACTGTGTGCTGATTCCAGCGTTCTGAACACACACATTGACAGCAAGCTACTGTGATTACAGTGACAGGGGTAAATGGGGGCAGATGGGAGCAGTGGTAGGATGGAGGTTTAAAAAGGCCCCCGGTGACTCCTGTGGCGCACCTTGGTGTCAGGCGTAGAAAAAGGGGTTGAGGTGTTTATATGGTGGAAAATGAAGCAGGTTGGTATTGAAAATGAGCAGGGAAGCTAAGCCAGTTTTCCCTGGGTAACTATAGAAATCAGTTTCAGAGTTGACCTCAAGGCATTTGGGTAGCAGAAAATGCACAGCCAGTATACATTTCATTCAAATAAAACCCAACAGTGTGAAAAATAGAGCTCTTTGGCATACAGTCCTTTCCCTCCCCACACTGCAAAAATGATTTGATTTGAACAGACTATCACAACACAGCCAGTATGTAGCTGATCATGCACACTGACACCAGTCTTCCGGTTTTGGTGTACGCTCTATGACAACGCACACTGTTAGAGGAACTTTGCTTACCAGGTACATTGAACGAGCCAATTCCCTCAGTGATCCTGACACTGACTTTATTTAAAGGGAATCAGTTCATCTGCACGCTGTGATGTCTGTCCTGTGAAGACCTTTTTAAATAAAGTCATAATCATGCATGGCACAGGATCAACTGAAGCTCATTTTCTCTCACAATCTTCCCTTTAAAATCAATAAAAGAGCTGAAAATGCAAAGATGTCGGGACAGACCGGTTACAGGATTCAGCGTGAATTAACATTCTCTAAGTTGCACTCTTTAAAGAAAATCACATTCACATTCGAAAAATCTTGACCTCAATTATACTCTATCGTGACGTGTAATGACCTCACAGGGTAAAGAGCAGTTGGGTATAATTGAGGTCATGTTTTGTCTTTGCAGAACAAACATAGGTAGCTTTGAGTGAGGTCGAGGTGGTGCCATGTTCTTAACCTTTGACTCCGTATTGGATGTCCACTCTATGTCCAGTAATTAAAAAATCAATGACACATGAGCTTCTTCTGAAACTAGAAACACACAAAGTCACAGCGACAGGAGTGTGTTTGCATCCGATGGACGGAAGCTTCTGTGCTCTGATTTTCACTGTCAGGACCGCAGACGATCATGAGAGACCCAAGACTCTCCTTTCAAACCCAGAATGGCATGCTGGAGTCATTTCTCGGTAGGTTACAGCTCCTTAAGGAAAAGGCGAACCAGTCCAAGAATTTCATGGAAGATGGATCTCTGCTACTACTAACTTAAAGCATCGCTGTTATCCGAGTCTCTCTTTTTCTGTAATTCTTCTTCCCTTCCTCATGTCTGCCTGCTCCTCTCTCACCAGAGCCCCTTTGGAGAAAGATCCAATTACAACCCCATTATAAAGTGACAGTGGGGAGATGTGGATCCTGAACAGACACTTCATGCAACATTGAGAGGCAGCCAAAGGCGGGTGTGTGTATGAGTGTGTGAATTTATGTTTTTTTTTTTTGTGTGTATGTGAGTGTGTGAGAAATTCACTGCAGTACAGGAGCAGAGGTCTCACCTGGGCAACAGGAGCAGAGGTGAACTATAACGGCACAACAGCACCCCGCAGACAAAAACTTTGCATACACATGCACACACACACAAACACACACACACATTGGAGGCTTGAATTAGAAAATGACTATTCATTTCAAAACAGGATACATCAGAGTATCAGACACACGTGTCACTAAATCCCTAACATCTAATATCCCGATGTAGTGGCTGCTTATACACATGCACAGCTGATGTTTCCACCTCGGTCTCCATCACTGGAGGTGAGAAGCCACAAAGCATTCATTTGGATTCAAGCTGCAGTCCAGCTCTTGGCCCGGTGAAGCTGTGAAGCAGCCAAACTGAGACCAGATTAGTGGGAGGGGGGTGGGGGTGGAAAAGGGCAAGGAAGGAGGAAAGGTGTACGCACGCACACACACACACACACACACACACACACACACACACAGGGGGTGGTGGAGAACAAACACTGCTGGAGATAGCGTTGACACAACGTAATGCAAATAACCGCCGTTTGGGAGTGATGCATTTATACACTCAGCACACACACACACACACACTATACCAGTGGGTGCTGTAGTGCCAGTTCTCTCTCTCCCCCTCTCTTTCAATAATGCATGTTAGCTGGTACTGATGCCACTCGCTCCAGCTGAATACTATTAGGGATCCATCCCAGTCATCTAATTATAACACATGCATGCATGCCAACACACAGACACACACACACACAACTGTAAGCTAGTTCTACCCTTGTTGCAGCATTTTGTCACAAATAAGTCTTAATGAAGCCTTGGCTGTCAGTCATCAGCATGTCACTATGACAGCTCTCTCTCACACACACAGACGTATCCACATGCAATCTTATAGCCCTGTTGCTGAATGTGTTTCCTAACAGGATGCTGCAGCGCATTGAAAGCTTGTTAATATGTATCGACGACAAGTGCTTCCCCCGAGGATAAAAGCACAAAGTGCCACCACAGCAGCTGGATACTTTAAGAGCCAACTTTCACAGGATTTAAAAATGTCAGGATAGATCTCTGGCACAGGCATGCATGTAGGAAGAACACCTGTATGCACAGACAGAGTGTGATTGCACACGCACACACTTAAAGGTGTAATAATAAGGTATTGATCATGCTGGCGGTGTGACTCACAGGCAGAGAGGGGGGTGCAAGTAATAAAAGCTGTGTTTTCAGTGGGTGAGGTGGTTGGTTTTCCATCACGTATACCTCAAGGTGTTTCTTCTTTATGCCGCATCATGCCTCAACCTGCTTAAAGCAAATCAGCAACAATCTGCCTGTTTGCCAAAGCTCACCCTGCTGTGCTGTGCATCTCACTTTGCTATATCTGCAGAGTCACAATAATCGCCTTACGCTGTCACAACTATGCAAAAAAAAAAAAAAAAAAACGTCCATCTTATCACCCCTCCCATGCCGGAACCAGGTTTGTACATGGGTGCTTCCTCCCTGTGTATGTAAAAAACATCTTTTGTCTGCCTGTGTCTGTAAATTCAAACTGCAGCTGCTTGTGGGTGAGGATGCTTCAAAATCATTCATGAGGGAGGGTGTGTGTGCTTTTACAGTCTTGCCTCACAAATTTCTTTTAAGTAATGTCTTAAAATGCTAATAGTGTGCTCTGCTTCCACATCCTGAGGATTAAGAAAATAACCAGCTTATGGAAGCTTTTTCTGCTCTGACATTTTAACGTTCTGCTCAGGTTTGCTTTTTTGAACTCCAACAAAAACTTAATTTTAATGTAAGTTATTTTACTTCCTGTACAAAGCTTCTAATTCGTGGATTTGTCATATTAATAGTTTCATGCTGGACTTTTCTGACTGTGTTAACTTACGTGGGCGAGGCTGTGTGTGCAGCACCTGCTCCAGGTCGCCCAGCATGGTGAGGATCACCTCCTTATCCAGCTGAGCCGTTCCCTCTCGAGGACCTCCCCCTGAAACCTCCTCCTCTGCCCAGTACCCTCCATCTTTCTCCTTGCCTGCCCGTTTCCCTCCACCCCTGCCCGCTGTGGGCTCTTCATCTGAACGCCCGCTGCTGCCCTCTTCATCTGTCCCTCCCTCCTCTCTGGATGCCCGTCCCAGCTCGACCCGTGAGTGGCCACTATACGACGCCCGCTGTGGCCTCCCGCCTGCGCCCGTGCACCGCCAGGGGACAGGGATAAGGGAGTGTTCTGACTGAGAGAGCACCTTGGTGAGGGACAGCGACAGGGATCGAGCTCTGGTGCCCCGTGCACCTCCACCCCTTGTGACCACCTCCTTCCTGGGGCTTCCCTGCAGGCTGCCTCCCGCCCGCTGTGTGGAGGACGAGTACACTGAAGAGCTCTGAGGCTGTGAAAGACGAGGCGGTGGCTCATCAAGCTCGAAGGAGTAAACCCGCTGCTCACCGTCACTGAGCAGGGTCAGGTTTGTGAGTGAGCGCTGCTTGATCCGCAGGTTGAGGTTGTCGGGGAGAGGCTGGGGAGGCCGCCGAGCCGGGCTGCCCCCCTGATACACAGAGAACTCTGCTCCTCTCTTCATCTCTGCTCACTGCTCCCCTCCCTTTTCTTGGCTTACCTTTACGCCTCCGGTGGCTCAGTGGGTGAAACTACTTGCAAGTGGATCTACCTGTCTCTGTTTCACATCTTGGCCACGCTGTCACTGAAAGAGCAGATGGATGGAAGGAGGAACCGGAGGACGGAGGAGGCAGAGAGATATGTCTCCACGTCCCACGCCTCCCGACTGAGGTCCACACTTCAGAGGGTTGGAGGGAAAGCAAGCGCAGGGCGAAGAGCGGAGAGAAAACCTCCCTCTCAGGCATGTAGGTAGAATCCAGATCCATCATCGAGCCAGCCCATACTCATGGTCAGACGTAGAGCGAAGCACACACATTCATTTTCCACTCCTTCTCCTGTCCTCATGCTGTCTCTCTGTCTTCCTGGATCCTTTCTCTTCCTCCACCACAGTCAGGGGCGTGGATGAACGGAGTCGCTACATCTCCCTTCCCTCACCAACACGTTCTCTCTCTCTGCCTCCTGCGCTCACACTCCCCCTTTATCTCTCCCCCCTATTAAATGACAGTCTCTTTTCATGCACTCTTATCTCTCGCTCCCTCCACCTTCTGTCTCTCCTTTAATTACCACCTCGCTGCCACACTTCTGCCGCCTCCCCTCTGACTCTCTGACGGTGCCTCTCTCCACACAGCGGAGAATGAACGGGCTGGTGAAGCCGGCGAACAGGCTCACGTAGCTCTCGGTCTGCTTGTTCATTCCAACATGCAGCCTGCAGCACTCTCTCTCCTCTCTCTTTTTCTCTCTCAGCCCTCCTTCTCTGTGTTCATCATCCTCTCTTCCTCTTAATCCCTCTCATTCTCTCACTTTCTGTTCACTTCCCTCCCCTTCCTAGCCTTTATCTCTTCTCCTTTTGCACTATCCTCCACCCTCTCTTTCTGCCTCTATCTTTTGCTCGCAGTGTGACAGTGAGTTGTTTGGACAGTGCACCTGTAAGCTTGCAGCCCCCGCTGCACCACGGCGGCCGCCCGACTTAATTAAATGCTATCTTGAGGAGCTAAAACAGCGAGCCTGCAGCTTATCGTGGATCAACAATGAGACCACAGAACCAACATATCCCCCATCAATCACTGCAAGCTTTATTAGCCCTGTCGTTATTAGTCACAGCTGTCTTCCACACATATTTTAACCCTGGTTACTAGTAGATAGTAGACACTGGAAGCCTGTGAAACCATAATCAAGGTTATCCTTCTCATTTACTTCAGAGCTTAACCATGGCTGCTCACGAAACCTTAAACCAACATATGTATTGTCATGTGGTGTCCGTGGCGTGCATACACTTGAATTTCCTTCACTTTGTCTCATTTCTGCCCCTCTACGGGGAAAGAATAAAAAAAAAACAAAAAAAAAAAACAAGGATGTGAAACGACCATGAAACGTGTGACAACAAAAAGCAAGTGTTTGAAATGGACCCCAAACAAAGGGAACGGTCAGCGCTGCAGTCTAATTTTGTCCTCCAAATGACGGGTTTGGGAAAAGCCGCGACCAGAGCAAAATGTCTGGAATGTCACTGCCAACCTGACAAACCAAACCTGCAATCACACGCTGTTGTTTGTGCACGCTGTACTTTGTAGGCGCTTTAGACTTGACATCTTATTTTTTAGTAAATTAGCTGTTTGCTTGATTTATCATCCGAGTTGACCTCTATTATCTCTGTTATTATAAGGATACAGTTTCATTGGAAATGATCGGCTAAAAATGTCAAATAATTTACAGATATCCATAGCATCCACAGTAACTTAAATCACTGACAAACAAACTGTTGCTCAAACCAGTCGATACTGACTGGACAGGATATGCAAAGATCTTTAATGCAAAGTTGTGACTAAATCTTCATTTGCAGCTGGCAACATCCAACTGAGACAATGGAATTTCTCTGTGCCAGCGGTTTGTGTTTTGATGGTGTGTTGCCTGGTTTAACCTCTCATCCCGCTCCTTGTCAGGAATTTCAGTTTGCGGTTAGAAACTCCTTCAAACTGGTCGAATGTCCCTCGATCCTGACCTCTGAGCTGCAGAAGCTCGATTGAGCAGATGTCTGCTGACTGTAATTAAAGGACAATAAAGAAGTTTCTTCGCTCTTTGCAAACAAACAGCACAATTTCATTTAAAGCTTAAAACTCCTCTTTTACACACTTTTCATGTTCCATTGTTGTTTCATCTATCCATCCCACCATCTGGATCAAATATCTGAACTAATGGCACTGTGGGAGCTTTGGATAAAAATATCCACCAGATGCTACAGACATTGTAAAAGCCACCCCTCTGCTGAGGCTGGAAACATATGATGTGTATGTTCATGCTATGTTGTGTCATACGACTGGTCGCGATCGCTAGAATTGTAACACATGATGGCAGCCTGCAGGGATGTAAACAAGGAGCTGCAGATGCTCCCTGTGTCCGTCTGTCAGCACTGACCTTTTCCCTTCCTTACATGAAACCAGCGTGGGGCAGGGATCCCCCCAGTAAACACACAAGTCGCGACACATATACACACACACGCACACACTCCAGGGTAACAAGTGCATGATACCACTACATTGTGCTATCCACAAATACCGTCTCAAAAACTCTCCCCTGTCCTGCAGCTACCTTTTACCTATCCTCCATTAACACTGCAACAGAGCCTGCAGCCTGCTCTCTCTCTAATGCCAGGTACAGCAGCTAATCCATAATGTAATAGATCAGTCTAAATGTGAGCTAAACCGGTTCTTATATTTCCCAAATAGGGTAAATGCATCGTCTGAACAAGTCCTCTCACATGTAGAGACAGACTGCAGCAGCAGACAGGTCAGCGTTGGGTAAATATAGATGCTCAGCAGCAAATTAAATTTATATATGATAAGGACTACAGAAAAAAATGGTTAATGCACAGAGTCATGTGCACATTCACACACCCACACAGAGAAATATCACATAATGCAGAGCCTGCAGCGTGTGTGTTGACCCGCTGTACCTGATATCTCCTCCAGGCACTGTTTGGCTGTCTTGCTGTAGACCAGTTCTCCCTTGGTGGGGCTGAGGCAGGGGTCAGCCGGGGCCACCATGGTGCAGTCATTTTCTGACAATGTCCTGAAGGCACAAAGAACAGACAAAACACAGCAGTTACAGAGACAAGCTGAGGGATGTGGTATACTTGAGCTGCATTATAGCCTCTGCAGTCATTTCAAAGCAGCCATGGGGGAAAGGGGGGGGTTCATTTATTCACTGTCAAACAATCCAACCAACTGATGAAGCATAGACAGGTTGAAGCTATTTTCTAATACAATTCAAAGATTTCAAAATGATTGGTATTCTACAGCAGTCAAACTTATTCTGATAGCTTATAATTTCATATCATGTCTGTAACTTTGTGAGCTGGCAGCCTCAGCAGCTGATCACAGCAGTTACAGATCAATCAGCGTCCCATCTCTACTGGCAGCTACAGCTACAGTTACTGAGCTACAGGCGCGTTTTAACGTTAGATGTGTCAGAAGTGACCGTTTGATGGTGCCTGCTTAAGAGGTTAGCATAGATGCTGCTAGTTATATCAGAAATAGATCTAGTATTTCTTCACCGAAAGAAGAGAAAAGAACTGATCTGTTTGCATTTACATGCAGTCATTTAGCTGACAATTTTATCCAAAGCCACTTACAAAAAAGGGAAACAATCAAGGCACAGTGCGACAAGGACATGTTAGTGCAGCAATACAAACTATAATATTTGTGGAGGGGGGTATATTTATCATGTCCAGTTACTGGTAGTGCTAGGAGAGGAGGTACTCTCTGAAGAGCTGGGTCTTCAGGAGGTTTACAAAGGTAGAGAGGGACGCCCCTGATCTGGTATAAACTGGTAGCACATTCCACCGATGGGGAACAACAGACGAGAAAAGTTTGGATTGCCCTGAGCGAACAGGTGGAAGAGCCAGACATCATTCTTTTGAGGAGAGAAACGATTGGGGGTGAAGAACTACTTTGTAGGTGAGCAGTGATGGGAATAACATCGCTATAAGTAACAGTGTTAGTAAACATTTTCCAACATTGATTTACCAGTGCCTCCAATTAACTAGCTCAAGAGGATATAGTTCTAAGATTGAAAGTTTCCTCTGTACCATTTGGATGTAGTTTAATGAGGCATGAAATCTACAATCACATTACACATTTAGTCTCACATGAACCCTTTATGGTGTGTGGAGTGGCTAAAATGATACAGTGATAATAATAATGAGAGAAGCAGATGCATCTGTTGGAATTTAAGGGGTCAGAGAACCATTATCAGAGATTTTACTGTTTGATTTAGAGCAACATACAGTCTTCGCCTCTTTGCCTGTTGTCGTGTTTCTGTGATGTTAAACAGTTTGAATGTCTGAGTCAGTTTTGGGTCTCAGTCACATATTCAACAGATGGACCTCTAAAGGGAGGAGGGGATGCTCTCTGATGACACGCTTTCTGTGAGCGCCTCCGAGTGTGTATGCATGAAATGTGTGTTTGGGTGTGTCTGCCTCTCCTCCTCAACCTTGAGCTGCATCACGCTCCAGTGTTTGTTTGCTCACCTGAAACAAAGATAGAGTTCAATGCACTCTGTGAGATAACAGTCCAACACACACACGAGGAAACAGAAAACCACATATGTAGAAAACAGACTGGCAGCGAGGCAGACACACAGATAAACACAATGAAATACTCCCTCTCACACACAGTGAAAAGCATGTCAACACTTACAAACATACACATTAAAATCATGAAGCACACACACACAATTCTAGCACACAGACAGATCTAAGCACAAGCTACTGTATAGTATATGCCCTCCCATATACGCAAACATGCACACACTCACACTCACACTCCAGGGACCACCACCACCTGCAGAGCTGCAGATAAAAATTGGCTCCCATTTGCGACAGCAGCATCAGCCTGTGACTTCAGCTGTGTGAAACAGCTTTTTTTTTTCTTCCTTCACTTCGGTGGACTCACAGATGCAGAGACAGATACTCACCAAAACAGCTGAATGCCACATTAAGGACCAAAACGAGAAAGCAAATATACGTGGAGAAGGTGGCTGCTGTAGTAACAAATGACTATTATTTTAAGGGTAAAGATTCATGCGAGCTCTGATTTTTTTCTGGGTGTATGATTTAAACTGGAGCAATTTTGTAAAATAATTTCCGTTTGTTAACGGGAGCAGATGAGGACACAGAGGATACAACGACACAGCAAACAGTGTGTGTGGAAGGGGGCAAAAATCAATTCTGCACACTAACTGCAGCAAAGGCCCTCAAACGCACTGGTCTATTAGACTTGGCGGAGGCAACAACTTGAGGTGGGCGTAGACAGAGAAACAGAACAAGACAAAGATGCCTAATTGGGCTGAAAATGATGGTAAATTGCAGCACAGCAGGAGGTCTTTACACTTACTGTCTGCATGCTGACGGCTGCGGGAGAGGCCTGCTGCTGAGGACGAACATTTATACCAGGGGAAGGCTGAAGATAGAGGGCAGAAACTGCACCGAGCTTCAAACGCAAGAACAAGGTGCTAATAAAACCAGGGGCTTCATAACCTCTTTGGTTCAGTGTATAGAGTACAGCACCAACAATGAGGACTAGTTCAAATATATTATTATTTAACATGTTGAAAATAACAAGCATACAAACATGTCAAAGGATCAAGCAGCAACCTCCGTGGGTGTGAAGTAAAGCCTACGTGGAAGTCCCAAAACTACAGTTCCTTAAACGTCCACTTGAGGCTGGCTAAAGAACATGTCAATCTCCATAAGCGTCTATGTTAAAATGTCCAGCAGAAATAAACATGTTTACAGCCTGGTACAAAAAGTTTTGGTCTCAGCTAGGCCACTTTGATTGACAGGTAGGTACCATTACAGACGGATTGTTTGGTATCATTCAGCCTGACTCAGGTCTGCCGATGATCCACGTCATGGCTGATTTTTTAAATTAGCCGGGAGGAGGAAAGAAGCAGGACTGCCAACGTGGCGGTGACAGATTTTGAGCTTCATAATGGCTCTTTGGAACCTTATCAGTGACGTCATGCATACACCATCCATTTTTCCACTGGTTTCTATTTGCTCTCGTCTCATAACAACTAATGCACATTTGTTGACATTTCTGAATAAAGATCAGCTAGGGTAAATGTTTGGGAGCAGCTGTAGTAGTCCTATTTAAAATTTCCAGCCCCAGTCTCTGACACAAATGGCAGCAAGTGGTAAATATAAGCCTGGGTTTCAAAATGTTCTTTCAGAAACCTGTGGGTGACATCACAGATGGTTTACACTTTCTCTGTTCAGAGTTTTCTCGTTTACTCTGTGCTCATCGAGTGGGCCGTGTGTACTTTTACAGTTTTGGTTTTGCCTCCCTTCTTCATCTCTGACTATCACTCACTATCTGCCTAGGACTGATAGCCTCAGTAGTTTTAACTCACTAAATGTGTGGGATTAAAGCAATGCTAATGCTCGAGAGAGGCACTGCCGAAAGTGGCAGAGATGACTGTGCACCATGGAGGAGGAAGACGAGAGTGGGAGCAAAGGGTTGAAGGATTAAGTCTTGTTTAATGGGATTCCTAACTCTCTTTCTCTCTGAGCACAAAGGCATCCCAGAGATTTTGGCAGCAACTCCATTTTTTCCCCCTTGGATTACCTCTGCTGTTGTGAGAGAAAATCGGCCCTGCTGGGCAGATTTACCCACTTTTGCACCTCTGATGGCTGTAACGTCAGGGAACCACGCGCCTGCTGCATGCATCAAAACAACACCGGTTGAATGAAGGGGAGGGGAGAGGGTTCCTGAACGCTGCCAGTGTCTGGATTCTCACATCAAAGATGAATCCCAGACAGTTAAATAATAGGCTTTGGCAAGTGGCAGGCAGTGGATGTTAATTTGTTCTGTAATGACTGTGAAGAGATGTGGAGGCGAGAGCAAGATGCACAGTGGGGAGCGCCAGCTGATCACTGGGAGTGCTCCAGGATTTCATGGGTGTGTGTCATTGAATACAGTGTGTTCTTGCTTGTCTAAATGTGCGCAGGTATGACTTTGTGAAAAAGGGGTCGATAAATTGAAAATAAACAACTCGCGGGCACACACACACATCTCACCTGTACATGAAGGGGGCCACAGTGGCAGTATTGGGGTGGTTGTGCTGCTGCTGCTGAGGAAGTTGAACTACTCCATTCCCTCCAAGTGCTGCTCCACCTCCTCCTCCTCCTCCTCCTCCAACACCACCTCCACCTCCTCCACCTCCTCCTCCTCCTCCTCCCAGCATCCCACTGGACCCAGACAGGGCTGAGGTGCTGGTGGAGGAGGTCATGCTGGTCCTTTTGCCCTCTGGGCCTCCAATGGAGCGCTGTATGTAGAAACTCCCGCCCTGTCCTCCTTTCGTCAGCTTGGCCCTCTCTCCCTCTCCGCCCCGCATGTTGCCGCTGCTGTTCAAGGAGGCCTGGCTTTGGCTCTGTGACTGACTCTGAGGCTTGGACGTGGTGGTGGAGGGAGCTTTAAGTCCTGGCTTAGGGATGCCACTGGAAGTCGAGGAGCTGCCATCTTTCTTTCCGGACGATGGCTTCCCTCCCTTGGGGATGAGGCTGGCGATTTTGGAGTTCTTCTTGGTGGGGTCTGCAAACTCGCGCTCCTCTTTGGGCGGAGAGCTGTCCTTAGAAGATTTCCCAGACTTGCTTTTGTCCTCCTTGTCTTTGGACATGGCCCTGCTGCCATTGGCTTTTGAAAATGAAGGGGAAGGGGAAGAAGAGGAAGTCTTGCTTGGTGCAGTGAGGGATGATGCTGGGGTCTTGGTAGGCATTTGTTTTGCTGTAGCACTGCTACTGCTGCTGCTACACACCGACCCCATGGGCGTCAGTCCATCCTCACCGTACTCTGACATGTCATCCTCCTCCTGCAGAGCCATGTCCGCAACAGACGGCGACGCTCGCGAAGCTGACCTGGGGTTAATCAGGCGGAATTTTTCCAGCATTGACCTCTGGGGTCCACCACTGCCAGCCGACCCTACTTTTGACCCATCACTTCCGTGTGGCAGAAGTCCTTCAGAGGCCTGGGGTGAATGGGTGGGGGAGGGCGAGTGCGTGGGGCTTGCCAGCATGGATGAAGTGGCACTGTGCTTGAGGTTCATGGACTTACTGCGCCAGGACTTGCCAGCGCTGGGTGAGGGGATGGCAGAGGCCAGCTGCTGCCCGCTGAGGCTGGTGGGGACCGTCCCACCCATACCGCTCCCGTTCATCCCGCCGGGTGCTGGGATACCCCTCACCGCTTCTGAACCAGAGAAGAACAGAAACAGAACATGGTGTTTATTAAAGTAGTAAATGTATTGGAATATGGATCAGAACAAGGATTAAGTATGTAAATCACATTATCTTTCTTGGAGGTTTCCTGCAATTTGTTTGAATTCTGTTCTGTCCATTCATGTAAGACTAATATTTTAGGACATTTTCATACAGTTTAGATAGTTTAGATAGTTTCATACAGATTAGGATTAGGAGGTTAGGATTGATGCACTATTGATTTTTCTAAGCAAACTAAACACTTTGGAGAAAACACACCCGTTCACAGGTCCTGGGATGGATTTCAAACAGCATTTTCAGAGTTTTCCTCTAGTTTTACACACATTCAAAAATTGTGAAGTGAAAATGGGAAACTCAGAGTTTTCAGTGTTGTAAATAAAAATTAGACCTTATTGACCAATTAGACCAATTGTCAACATATCAGCAGGTTGGGTTAAAAGAAAGATTTCATTGTTATTATTACTCTGGTGTCTCGAAAGACTTTGCACTCAAGTGTGTTGTAACTTCCTGTTGTAGACTTCCACCTCCTGATTTACACTTCTATAGAGGCCTGTCACAGCATGTTTGCAGGTGGATAACAGTGGTAATAAGGGACAGGCCACCATGTTGTAGCTATGACAACTAAAGAGATTACACCAGCTGTGTTAACATGGGAGGAAAAGAAACCATCCACCCCCAGAGTCACTGCTCAACACCATCCGTCTTTAAAGATCAATATGTTTGAGGAGTTTGAGGAGGTATTTTTAATTTAGTGTTCTGGTTAAGAAAGTTTCCCTGAACCTACTTCTGCCTAGAATTATTCTGGGATTGTATTCAAACCACTTGTTATACATGTAGATAGGAAATGTAGTAGGAAGAATAAAGAGAGTTTTTGCACTTAAGAAAAAATGAGCACTGCAACCTCAACTCAGAAAATGTCTTCCATATTGATGCAGAAGTGATTTCTCCTGGTATGATTGTTTAACACAGGTGAAAAAAACCTTTGCTGTTTGAGGGACTCACATCAAAATGAACAGCACTTGTAGCTGCTGGAAATATCTGCTCACCGTGTCACTTACATTTAGCCTTTAACTATACATATAAGAAAACTTGCAAGGTACATTACACTGTGTGGATTTCAGCTTGAATTTGTCTTTTAAAAGGTGCCCTGTGGAGGTTTGGATCTCTGTAGTTGTGCTGTGAAAATTTGGGTAATGGGTAATTTTGGTAAGGATCACTGAATTTGCAAAAACTATGAAATATTCACAAATAATCAGATACTAAAAACATTTTAAACCTTTTGTAGTTTGACCACTTATCACATTCACTGGCATTTATTCAATTACAGGCCTCAGCGCTGAGCTATGATGCATTACAAAGCTGTTTACTTCTACCAGATTTTCCCTCAAACGGTGCTATGAAAATATAACATGCTGAGCCAAACCACACACACACATACACACACAGAGCACATAAACATCCATCATGCGTGTTAAATAAATGCTTTAGCTTCTGCCGCTGAGCGTTGACCTTTTACACACACCCCACTTTTCCTGGCCATCAGCATTTCTCTTTCCCTTCCTCTCTCTCAAAGACATGCAGATCCACGAACTGACAGGTAGGTATTTGAGGAAGATGGACACAAGAGAGAACAGGGAGGCAAAGATGGATAGAAATGTATTTGGATATGAGTCATGAGAGGGAAAGAGAGGCAGATAATAGTGAGAAAAGAAAGGAAAGGCAGAATTAGAGATGGGGCTGGAATAAAGTGAAGATGGTGACAGAGTGACAGCATGAAGTTATGCACCATTAGACTGAGTGTCTGTCTGACTGTCAGTCAGCGCAGTGAGCAGGGTTCAGCTGGCCATGATTCACCTCCAGTCTGCAGTTTAAAGCCCCTTCAGTCAGGCAGGCGGGTGGGAGGGAGGGAGTGTACTGCTTCAGCTGCGGCCGGGGTCGAGAGACTAACCGACTTACACTTCTGACATTGGCATTTATTCACCCCCAAACAAAGCATCAATACATCAACTCAAACACTCTGTACATATTCCGTGTACAGAATCTATCTCTGGTTGGAGCATTATTGATCCATTAGGCCATAAATATGAGATCAGTCTGGGTAAAACAGTTTTGTAGTTATCTGGACAATTTCTGGTATTTATTTAAAATTGTTCTGTATTTAAGAATTGAATAATTGGCCAATCAAACATCTTCTAATTCTGAAGACTGGTGCTACATATGAGGGGTGTATGCATGCACATTTTTAGTATTCAAGCTTGCACAAAAGTGTGCGCATGTCTTCTCTGAATGTGTGAGTGAAGCTGTGCAGAACGTCCCTTTGTCTGTGTGTGAACAGTTTTTTTTTTACATATTGTGTGCAGTGAAGTGGAAGACGCTCAGCTGTTTTCCAGTAATGAGTTAGCAGCTTAGAAAGCTGAGATAAGTTCTGAAGGTTCTGATCTCAGACCAGCAGAGGTTAGTCTAAACTAACAGACCTTCACCAGATAAACTCACAAATCAGCTTGGTGTAAGGGAACAACACCTTAATCTCCTATCTTCTGTGTGTGTGTGTGTGTGTGTGTGTGTGTGTGTGTGTGTGTGTGTCTAGACAGCAATCTGATACTGTTATAAATGTGGATGAGAGAGCATCTATTCCTGTGTTAATGTGTTTAGTGTGTGTGTGTGTGTGTGTCTGCGTCCTCTGTATCACCCCTCATCTTTACAGATAGTGCTGTAAGGCAGATTATGAACGTGAATGAACAAGGTTACAAGCATTCACGTGTGTGTGTGTGTGTGTTTGTGTCTGTGTGTCCAGTCAATTAACCCCATCTACACCCCCCCCCACTCCTCCTTCCTCACCCTGGAGGCTGCATCACATCACTGTGCAGTGACTTGTCGTAGCCATGGCAACAGATTCTTCTTTTCTTTTCTTTTCTTTTTTTTGCCTCAGTGGCCGAGGAATAAAATGTCACTTCTTCTGGGGCGGTCGTGGACCCTTTGCTAACAGATACACACATGACTGGTGTTTGCAGCTACATGACAGGTGACACGGGGAAACTGAAGGCCTGGATTCAAGTGACAAGCATTCACACACAGGCACACAGAAGCACGGACGTGCACTAAATGTTTACTGGTTAGTTAAAGGCTGCAGCTGGTTACGCAGCAGCAACCTCTTTTCTCTCCCATCTCTCAGATGCACTTTGTTAAACTCTTTCAACTTTAACCACTCTCCCCATTACATCACTATCAGACAGATAACACATTATCGCCTCACTGGAGGAAGTCTTCTCAAGTTTCACAACTGCCTCTACATCCTCATCCCTAAGAACAAGTGGGACAATCACCGACGAGTCCAGTTTTACTGACAACAAATAAACGTGTCCTTTGATGCTACGGTTTAGTTGGCTGAAGATGATTAGATAGTTGCATGGCAACAAGAATGATGTAATGCTTTCGGTGCCCTTTTGAGCTCTCGTTCTCTCTGGTCAGAGCTGCACTCTAATGGGTTCAATTCATCCCCATGAAGCCATACATGCCTTTATAAAAAAAAGACTCATTCGTGTGTAGTCCCCATCACTGGAAGATTAGACATCATCAGGGGTGTAACACAAAGCTACTAACTGTACTTGTTTATGGCACAAAAATATATAATTGGATTCATACGCTCCTCCCAAATACAGCGATTGATATCCTTGAACAGACAAGTTTTAGCAGTCTTTTTTTTGGCAGTGGTTTACGAGCGTTCAGAGTTCAGGCCCAGTGTTTACTGGCTAAATTTACTCATTTAATATGTTTACACACCACTACACATGCTGTGCTCACAGAGAAGGAGGGGAAGAGAGGAGACGAGTGGATGAAGGAGATGAGAAGAGAGTTGGAGAGGAAGAAAGAGGACATGCTGGAAGACAATAGAGGAAAAAAGATGACATTTTACAGTTTTGGTGTGATGTGAAAAAAAAAACAAATATTTGTTCATAATACTAACATCACTGAGACATTTTCAACTGGGCCAAATATAGCAAGTGTGTGTATTAATGCAGTGGTTTGTTTAAGGTTTAATCAAAGCTGACATCTGGAACCAGAGCTGAAACTTGTCTGGTCCAATGTAGGGCCGGAACAGGGCCAGCTATGGTCATAAAGTTTGCTGAGATATATGCCACTAGCTACCAGATCTGTAATTCAGCAAGGTATGTAAATATAATTGGTCCAGGCTTCACTGTTGGATCATGAAGTAAAAATAACGCCTCTAAAGCTTTACTCTGTGTTACACTGCAAATCTGGTAAAGATGAAATAAAAGTGTTGCATGTTCTATACTGAATTAATATTAGAGTAAAGGTACGTACACCTTGGTGTTTTAAGCCTACAGCCTGTTTATTTGTGCTGTGAATCATCTGGGAAATGTCACTGTGAAAACTCAGATACAGCTTCCATCTGTTCAGATCACAGATCTTTTCACATATGAACAATGTATTTATATATATGAAAAATAAAGGTTTGTGAAGCCACAAGTGAAAAAACAAACAGGATGTAAGATTAAAGATGTGTCATATAACAGGGGCAGATAAAACTGTAAAGTTTTGGCAGACACTTCCTATATTGTTTCTGTCTTCTGCTCTCCCCTCTACCTGCTTCTGCTGCTTCACGTTCTGTCTGCATTGCTGACATTTCCCCACAATTGATTTTTTATTTTTTTTCCCCTCTTTACTTTTAGACCAAAACACTGTTTCATGTCTCCTGCAGTGAAGTTCCAAAGCCTGGTGTCTTATCTCTGCAAACTCAAGGTTTGTCTCCTGCCAAGACTCAGCTGCACTGTGTATGAACGGTCTGGAAAAGGACGTATGCACCCTTTAAAAAAAGGGCCAAAGGAAACCAATTGATTGGATGTTTTATAAGGATAAACTTAAACAAATTGTTGCAATTGTTATTATAATTAAACTAAACCGGAAAGACTAATGTTATATATATTGATTTCTCAATAATGTCCACTTCCTCTTTGTTCTGTTTTCAGCTACAAACACTCAATCACACACTCCCTGTTCACCCTTTAATTTCCATCATCTCTGGCCATGACTTCCCTCTCCCTCTGGTTGACGAGTTAAAAGTTTCAGACAGAGATCGGAAGGCTGAGTGCACATCTTAGGACTTTTAGGATTGAAAATAAGAGATACAGACAGATTCAAAAAGATAGATTGCTAGAGGCTGCCTGAGCATGTCTCCTCCACCTCAATCACCTCCTACTGATCCTCTCTCAACTCTACAGACTGAATCCTTCAGTGTTTGTCCTCAGTGACTGGGCAGTGTGTTAAGACTGAAATCGAGATCGCATTAGAAAACATTTTATGTTTGCATATAATGCAGCTGAAGCAAAAGGTTGTCATTATAACGTCATAAACTTGTCAGGAATGCTTTCAATTACTAAAATGACTGTGAGCATTGTGGCAGGTTTTAATTATTATCACTGTATGAGCCAATAAGGCATGATGAATCCTCTGAATGAGCCAAAAGGAAATCTTAGTTATTTTAATGAGTGAGTCAATAACAGAGATATTAAGTAATTAAAACATGATGTCCTGATACACTTACCCTTCACAACAGGAAGAGGCCATTAAAACAACCATTTATTTGTGAATAATCAATTTTTGAAACAACTGCCATACGCTCTGACTCTCAGCTGCTGTGAACCCCTTCTCTCAAAAACAAAATCACTCTCATTAGCTTCATCGTGCTTGACAGAGCAGCAGCCTGAATTTGCCCCCCGGTCATCTCTCAAACGCCTCTTGCCACACTGAGAAAATTTGTCGGCGCTTCCACTTAATGGCATCTTTTATAACTCACTTGGAATAAAGAACTGGGAATGATTCAGCACACTGGTTAAAATTGGCAAAGCGAGGGACCGGACTCCTCTGCAGCCCTCTGCTCTGTCTGTCTGAGTGAGTGGTGCCACCAAGTGGTTGGGATGGAGAATGTAACATGGGTTCCCTGACCTTCCATCAACTTCACCCTTCCTGGCACTAAAGACGGTAATATGCTGCCCTCACCTCTGTCGTTGCCGCTGGCATACTGAAGAGGCTTGCTCTTGTCGATGCTGTTGAAGCTCTGGCTGCGACGATTGAGGTTGGATGAGCCCGGGCTCCTGGAGGCCCCGCTGCCTGCAGCAGGTACTCTGGAGGGGCCTGGTAACCTGAAAAGACAGGGTCTGGATGTTAAGATAGCATATTGGAGTGTTAGCTCTAAAGAAAAAGAAAACCTTGAGGCAAGACTCCTCTATGGGCACAAATACGTCTTCAGTCAAGCTAAAGGTCAGCGGGAGACAGAACAGCTCTTTAGCAGCTTTGCCTCAGACAAGGCTTTGAATTAATAAAGAGATTTTTCTGTTGGGAACAATCATTGCTTACAAATACCCATCTCTAGATGACATTTCTCGCACACTCATATGTACATTCAAAGACTTATTGGTCGCTGTAATCGATCCTTTCTACCTGTGATGAGACCACTTCGTAAAGGAATTTCAGTGTAAGTGGAAGCGGACATGCAGCTCTGACTTTGATATGCTCTACCAGATGAACTACCAAAGCTCTAAAAAACACAACAACAACAACAACACAATATTATTGAATTCAGATGGTATCTTTCTGAATTGAATTTAAATTTGAAGAAGGAAAGATATCCAGTTGATTTACGGATCATTCCATTGAAATTGTTTCCAAAATCTCTTTTTGTGGCCAATAATGGACAAAAGGAAAAATGACAGCGACAAGGAACACTTTCAATGTACATGAGTACTGTTTTATGAAGTTTACAGATGGACTGTGAAACCTGCTGCGAGTGAAAACAACTCACCCCCAGACTCAAAACAACAGATAAAAAGACCACAAGATAGGCCTTGAGCTGTGCTATATACACTCTGACTACAAACTGAAAGAGTCTTTCTATTGTGTCATGAATTGTGCCGTGAATAGTGAGATGAAGAGAGATCAAGCGAGTACTGTAAGGCTGTGTGTGTGTGTGTGTGTGTCTCTAAGGATTGCGGAGGAAGGACGAAGGAGGTGAACTTTGTGAGAATCTAAAGACACAAAAGTTTACTTCATGACAGGTTGATTGAAATCTGTCAGCTCCCATTATGAAGCAGGAAAAATGAAGAACATGAAAATAGATGTTGGAGAGGCATGACAGCTCATTATTGTGTCCTCCCTCTCTCATCCTCCTACATGCAGAGTCACTATTCACTCCTTTACCTCTGCTGACACTGTACAGAGAAACAAGCATACCTACCAAAGAGATTTGCCTTCAGTCAGTCTCTCTACTCTCTCTCTCTCTCTCTCTCTCTCTCTCTCTCTCACACACACACACACACACACACACACAGACACAGACACACACACACACTTTCGGATAATCTTTTTCTCTCGACAGTCAAAGCCGCCAGTGTCAAATGTTGATTTGCCATGCTGCAGCTGGAGGATTTCTATGACTCCCATGAGCGCGCTAAAAGAATTATCTCATCAAAAACCTGTTGTTATTGTACAATAACTTTACATTTTTTTCCGCGCTGTGCCAGATGTTTTCACACATGTTTGTTGGGGAGTTATTTCAAAAAACAGATTTGACATCTGGTTCTACGATGATGACACGATTTATAACGACTTAGATCTCCTTGTGCCATTAATCTCAGCTGTTATGGTTTGATGTGATTTTTCTGAACTGATTCCAAAGATCACAGTTCACGTCAGTCTAGGTGGTCCGTACCTGGCTTCAAATATATACTTGTTTGCTCTCTTAGATTCTCTTTAGATTGTTTGTTTGCATGTTGTGACTAGACTGCATGCAGGCTGAGCAGAATCCAACCAAATCTCATGTCTGATCGAGGGATAAAAAGACAAGAAACAGCACATAAACATCCCAAAGTCTCATAGCTGTCAGACTGCAGAGGACTTTACACAAGAAAAAAGGAATAAGGTGGGATTAAAGGCAGGTAGCTGAAAAAATGGGCATTGAGTGAAGGCCTAGCTTGCAGAGTGCCGTGGGTGTCTCCATTCATAGCCTGTTCTGTGTCAATATTAAGAAAGACAGAAAAATCCTTGAATAGATTCTAACAACTCGCTGTCTTACTGTCTCCAGGCCCGAGAGCTGTCGTGACGTCTTTTGACAAAGATAATCGATTTGCTACGCTGAATATGTCACTAGCGTCTGTATCACAGATGGAGCCGAGATGTCGGAGAGGAAAGATTTTTTTTTTTTCAAAGGGTGGAATCCTGAAGTGGTCAAAAACCCCCAGCAGGAAAAAAGCTGAGAAGAGAGTTCATATGTTCCATTTTGTTAAATATCTCCCTACACTGCGGAACTTCATCAGGAATAGACAAAGTTAAGTTTTTATCATAAAGACTCCCTGTTCATCTTCGTCACTTCTGTAGGACACGTCCTGATTTGCAGAGGGAGGCTGCTCCACTGACTAATATCAGCGAGCAAATTATGCTTTCAGCCGCAGGGCTTATCAAAATAAGCATCCTGCTGCATTTCCTGATGCAACGAGAAACACGGAGAGCATGCGATAACAAAATTCAGCACTTCTACTGTTGCAGCAGAGGGACCTGAATGGTGCTGTGGGGAAGTTTACTTCGGGTGCCTCCCTTGAAAAATAGAACGAGGCTCAGCGATTAAGCAATCTGCAAAGCATAGAGTCAGAGAAGAGCTGCCTAATAAGTCAGTCCATATGCTGAACCGTGAAAATATTGTTTTGTACAGACAGTTGTGCTTAAATGCAAAACAAAGATGACATCAAGGAGCAGTCAGTGTTTTTTCATTCAGTTCCTTTGAATATTTTAGATGCTAAAACACCCGACTGTACATCTACAGTGGTGACACGAGAAGACTTGCTGAAGAGAAGACATGCTGTTCCAGGACTGGGAGCAGAGACTTGGTGCTCTGCTTGAGTGATCGCACTGAGCTGCAGCCAGAGGTGGTCTTCAGCCCAGAGCTGAGGCTGCCATTCACTGGGCTGAACCAGATGGACTCGCACAGAAGCAACCACATAATAGAGAGAGAGAGACAGAGAGAGAGAGAGAGAGAGAGAGAGAGAGAGAGAGAGAGAGAGAGAGAGAGAGAGAGAGAGAAAACATAGAAATGACAAGGAGGGAAAAATATGGAATTTTGAAGTTCAAATACAGTATAACTAAAAACAAACATGCTTGCATGCAAACAAACAGGGCCTCCCATGGGTACGAACAACAAGGAAAGGAAGAAAAGAAGAGTCCAAACAATTAAAACTAAGAAGAAATAAAAGAGGACAAAAGAATGAATTGAGAGAATGGGAGTGAAAAAGAAATGAATGCAGAGAGAATGAGAGAAAAAATAGTGTAGCCACGAAGGCAGACAAGAGAAAATGAGAGATAAACAGAGGGAAAATGAGGCTGAGATTGAGGCAATTCAGATGGAAATCAGAGGGAGCCCCTTTTATCATAAGATTCTTTCATCTTCCAAAATGCATGTTTGATAATGCATCAGCAAAATGGAGATCGAGAGGGAAATGTGCTGAAAAATTCCAGACAATTATTTTGTTTTAGGACAGACATGGTGACGCGTCTCTCCGGGCTGATGGTGAGGTGAAGAAGAGAAGGGCTGGACAGATGCATTATTTTTCCTGTCAGTCATGTGCCATATAGATTTTGGGTCTTGTAGAGGAGAGTGCTTCTATTTATTTCCCCTGCCTGTGACTCGTTTCTAAATTCTGACAGTTGTGCACTCTTTGCCAGCCTGCAGGTTATCTGGTCCAGCTGGTCTGGGGTTCACACTACCTTCGAGACAAAGCCAGCACCACCTCAGGCTCATTAAATTGCTCAAACCACGAGCTAGCAGGTGACCAACCAGGTGTCAAACATCAACCCCCTACTGCAAGGATGATGAACTTTAAGGGCCGCATGATTCCATCAGCTTATTAAGAATAATAAACATATATTTATATTGTAGCTAGAATTTTAAACTTTGATTTTTCATTTTAAGGCAACCGTTGACTTTTATCTATTACACTGTTTTGTGAAAATAATGAACAGGCTATTGAAGCATGGACCTGATGTTTACTGTGATGGATCACATAACTCAAATAAGTGTCAAGAGTCTGTTCAATGAGTTTGTACAAAAATTAATGGAAATCACTAGCTGCTTGGAACTAAATGAAAAATGTGTGTCAAACTGTAAAACTGCAAAGCATGCACTCCTCTTCCAATGCTGCACAGAAAGGTGACTACCTCATGAAGCAGTGCCTAATTTGAACACTCTAAAATATGAAACCACAGAATTCCATGGGTGTTTATATACAGATATACATCTATTGTTGTAGAAAAGAAGCTAAACACACCGGTATGCTCGTTTAAAGTCATAATGTAGCCCAGCAGTACAGACAAGAGTAGCAGCAGAGCACAGATGCTAAACATAGGTGAGCCCAGGGGATGTAAAAGCACCTAACCCTGGCCTGGTTTAGTCAGACAGAGAAGTTCATCAGGAGTGAGACAGAAATTAGTACCAACAAGAGGAAGCAGTCCATTATTAGAAGTGAGGAAATGTGTGAGAATCTCTCTGTTGGCACCAAAATATTAACCAAGGCGCTTCCCAAATAAGTAGCATGACTTTAAAGAAGCTAAAGACACAAATACACACTAAGAAATACACAATAAGAAGTGCAGTTGTTGCTGTTGTAAAGAGAATAGTTCCTTTAGCTTCGGCTAACAAGCAGTGTCTTATAAACTGCATAAAAATGCTAACACTCTAGCACCTCGAGGGAAACTTCTTCATTCAGCCCAGTATGTGAGAGACACATGAATTGTTTTCCCATTTTTAAAACTGCTATGACATTTTCGCTTCAGGGATAGCACAGGAGACAATTCATAGTGATTAAAAATAACAAGGATGCAGGTAAATGTAGTTTTCAGGCTCATGTGACTGGGAGTTAGATGGTGACAGAGGAAAGGTTACACTGACTGCTAATACGGGTTCTCTGTTTGTGTCCTGTGCATATCTTCACGTGTGTGCAGGAATTAAAGAGCTATTTCTGCAAAGCAGCAGCAGTGCTGAGGTTTTGTTGTCAGCGATGTGAGAGGGCAGATTACCACCCAGAGGGCCGGAGCTGCTGGCTGCAGCATTTTTGCCATTGCTTGGTGGCGGCTGGAGAGGAATTATTTGCCAGCATGCTGGTTCCCACTGCCTCTGAGCTGGAACAAATGCTGCAAGCATCAGACAACTGGGCTCTGGGGTGTGTACATACAGTATGTGTGGGTGGATAACCCATGTAACTGTATATGTTTGTTTTTGCTCATATGTACATTAAATATACAGTAGGTGTATGGGCTTTATGTTTATGGGACTGTAGTAAGGTCATATGTGTATTTGATAGGTTCACCCGTCTGCGGTTCACTGTTACAGTGTAGAGCTTGGGAACACAAAGAGCGTCATTTTAACGCTTATGTAGCTTATTGAGCAGCAGCTTCTTTGCCAAGATGTGTAAAGGCCTGTTCCCAAAGGACACATCACACAGAGCAACACTTCTCAAGTAGCAAAAGCGCTGGACTAACAACAGAGATTAGCAGACGTTCAGTGCAACTAAGAACTTTGCAGTCATCCTCACTTTTATGTGTTTTTTTGTGATGCTCTGAAAGTTTTTGGGGCAAAAGGCTGACTGATGTGATTATGCACTGAACGCTCCAGCTCAAATCATGTGGGCAACACTGTGATGGCTTTCACTGGAGTTTTCTGAAGGTGGATGTTTTTTCTTCACGATGGCCTCGTTTTTGCAACTTGCTATGTGGTGATTAAAATTAGTCCTCAATTTCTTTCAGCGCAAGTTAAACACTGTCATTCATTATTCATTGATTATTAACTGTGCACTCATCATTCGCTTACTCGGAATGGCCAGCTTTAAGACAAACTATGGACAAGCACATTTCCAATTATATGTGTGTCTGTTTGACTGCACTACACTGTAAAAACAAACAAACAAACACTATATTATTATATATTACGGTAAATGGATATCAGTACTGTTGATTTCACATTTAAGGTTGATGTTTTATTCCATATTTTAAAATGTCTTTATTTTAAAAACTGCCAAACCATGACAGTAAAGTACCATAAAATATGGCATTAAATATTATAGTGTTTTACTGTACAATTAACGGTCTAATATAAAATACTACTTTTTTCTGTATAAATTCCCTTAAAATGCTACATAAATAAAGGTTTTGAAATATACAGGAAAACAGTCAGGTCTGACATACTTGACAGTTTTTTACTGGCTTTTACTGTCACGCTTGGCAGTTTTTCACTGTAAAAATCAATATTTTTTTACAGTGTAGCCTTGAAGTTAATGAGTAGAATGACATAAATAAAAAGCTCCATCACACTACAGACGTTCAGAACTGAAAGGGAACGTTTAACTAGACCGGATCATCTGTGAAAAAGGAAGTGTTGAATGAATGTTTAGCACATTAAGAGAGAGTGTCTTCACTTTGAGCCACCATGAAGCACATTCACACCTTTATGAAGTAAGCTTGAACAAAACACTGAACTCCCACC